>OW240922.1:23967765-24074260 GCA_933207985.1 Pelobates cultripes | reverse complement strand
CTCTTCTTCCATCTCCCTGTTACAAAAATCAATGCCGTGTACACGTCCACTGATAGGAGACGCGGAAGGTATTAAACTGATCAGAACAATACTAACACACCACTCCTTTTTTTTGGTGAGGCTTTACAGGACAGAGTGCTTCTCCACGGGACATGTTAACTCACGGGCAGCTGGCTCATCAAGGAACCAGAGCAGCTTTCCATGTACAGGTAAGACACGTGCAGCCGGTAAGGGTTCAGGCTCTTCTTCCTGGAGGATACGCCGCAAGCCTGTTGAACGAGGTGACCTTGCTCGGGTCCCAGGTGTACGGTTCCTAAAATGGCTGCCATATACACGTCCACTGATAGGAGACGCGGAAGGTATTAAACTGATCAGAACAATACTAAACACACCACAAATAAGGTTTCCTGTATGGCTCAAATGATGCTTAAGATTGAAGTTGCCGAAAGCATTTCTCACACTCCGAACAAATATATTTTTAACATTCTCCACTTTGAACGAAATGACGTTTGGGAAGAGATTAACATAATTAAACACAGGCAGTAAAAATACAGTTTTTAGCCATACCCTGTAACTTTAAAACTACACATCCCATCTTCATAATTACATATTTGGAATCAGCACACTTAAAACATAAACATAACCAAAAATCAGCCAAATCCATCCAGGGGTTAAAAGTTAGCTGGAGGTCCCTTTATGACCGACCGCAAGCACATTTTCCTGCCCAAAACAGTTCCATAGATTTGGGCTGTGAGGTCGGTCTATTTCAGGATGAAAAAACGACTAAGTCCCATCGCCGAATGGGACTTAGTCTCTGCAGCTGAAATAATTTCCCATTTACTGAACCAAGTGGGAAATAGCAAGGCAGACACAAAGGGTTTGCACCAGGTCTGGGGACACAGGGGACACCGTCTTAAAGGGGCCGTGTCCCCAACAAGTCTGGGGACACGGCCTTAAAGGGGCAGTGTCCCAATCTTCCTGATGTCCCAAAAAAGGTGTTTAAAGTCCAGCACCAGTCACATAAAGAGTCCATAAGCCCCAATATGCCCACCGACAGTCTTAAAGGGCCATACACACCAAATAAAAGTGCATACATTTTCACAATCTCCCAGGGGCCATAGTCATGCGGGAGGAGGCTGGCAAGTAGGCTTCTCCACAACCCAGGGAAGCAGGGCAATTTGCCATTTAAAGGGCCCGTTACAAATAGCAGTTTGTAACAAGGTGTCCCTATTCTGCTCTGTGTCAGTGTGTACCAGGGAACCTTAGGACAGGTGTCAATCCATATCTGCCAAGTGACCCGATGTAGGGGGAACAGTCCCTATTCTGCTCTGTGTCAGTGTGTATCAGGGATCCTTAGGACAGGTGTCAATCCATATCTGCCAAGTGACCCTATGTAGGGGACCAGTCTCTATTCTGCTCTGTGTCCGTGTGCATCAGGGGCTCTGAGGACAGGTGTCAATCCATATGTCAAGGTGTCAATATGTCATATGTCAGGTGTCAATCCATATTGATTGTGATTTAGGAATGTTAGGTGATTTCTGCCCTTTATGGATTAAAACCAGACTCTGTATCAACTGTGTAATTTTCCATGGGAGTTTTGCCATGGATCCCCCTCCGGCATGCCACAGTCCAGGTGTTAGTCCCCTTGAAACAACTTTTCCATCCCTATTGTGGCCAGAAAGAGTCCCTGTGTGTTTTAAAATTCGCCTCCCCATTGAAGTCAATGGCGTTGCGGGCGGTTCGCCGGTTCGCGAACATTTGCGGAAGTTCGAAAATTTCGGGTTCGCGACATCACTACTGAGAACTCCATAAAGCATAAATCCCAACATTTCAAAGAGGGACACCAACATTATGGGTGTGTGGGGGACATCACTCGGGATATTCATAATTATTTATAAGGTAAAATGTAATAAAAAAAACAAAAAAAAAACAGTAATAGTAACACTTGGCAAGGGGTGGGATATATAAAGGCAGCAAGTGAGTGACTTTGACAAGGGCCAAATATTGATGGCTAGGTGACTGGGTCAGAGCATCTCCCCTCTTTGTCAGTCTCTAACTTGGCTTCCATAAGATATAGGGGATAGTTTAAGAATTCTCCTACCTGGTCATTATTAATCAGGCCTGGCATTACATCCTTTAACCTCGCAGCAAGAATAGAAGCATATATTTTGGAATCTGTATTTAATAGTGAAACTGGACGACAACTGCGTATCTGTGTTGGATCTTTTTCTGGCTTTGGGAGAGGAATGACATTTGCTTGCATCAATTTAGTGGGCAAGTCTAGTCTCGAGCCCATAAAGTTAATCACCTTTAGTAATCTATACTCCAATTTATCTTTTAATGTCTTAAGAAATAAATTTGTGAATCTATCTGGGCCCGGTGTTATGTTAGTTTTCAGATGGTCTATGGCAGTTCTTATTTCCTCTATTCTAATTGGTTGCTTCAAATGATCCAATTGTTTTTTTGAATGAGTAGGGAGATTACTACTATCCAAGTATTCTGAGATGGTTGAGGGGGCAGTATGGTTCAATATATTTTAAAGTTCTTCAAAGTGAAATGTACCATTTTCCATTATTTTCTATTCCTTTGTTTTAATGTTGCAGGTGACTAGCAAGAGATGGGCAACCACCACATGGTTAACCTTGGCAGTACCAAGAAGTATTTAACTATTTGCCTGTTAGTGCTGACAGCGTGCAAATAGTACTTGTGACGTATAATTTGCAAATATGCATTCAAGCAACAAGCACCACAAGTCTGTAGCTTTTGCAAACCATTTTTTATGTAGATGCAGAGTAAATGCATGTTTTCATTGGAGCATATCTACTAAATCTATTCATAAACAGGGCTATACATAGCACTCAAGGTCACACATTTAGGCTGGAAGAAAGGAGATTTCATCTAAGGCAAAGAAAAGTTTTTTTTACAGTAAGAGCAATAAAGATATGTAATTCTTTGCCTGAAGATGTGGTTTTGTCAGAGTCTATACAGATGTTTAAACTGCAATTGGATAAATACTTGCAAAAACATAACATACAGGGATATAATTTCTAATTAGTGAGATAATAGCTGCTTGATCCAAGGAGACATCTGACTGCCTTTTTGGTGTCAAAAATGAATTTTTTCCTAGTTTGTTGCAAAATTGGGAGCACTTCAGACTAGGTTTTTTTTGCATTATTTTGGATCTACAGCAAAAAACATATGTGAGGAAGGCTGTACTTGATGGACACAAGTCTCTTTTCAGCTATGTAACTATGTAACTAAACAGTAACATTTACTTTTTTGTATTTGGCAGTGAAATGTCTATTTAAAATATTGTCTTTTACAAGTGAAGATGTTAACTGCTTTGTTTGTTAATATAAACTAATTTGATTACCAAGCTATTGTTTTTTTGTGTTAATTATAGAAGCCTTTTTAGATTTGAAAAGGGACAATATAAATGTTTTAATGGTGTCTTTGTTAAATCACATTGGTCACCGTAACTGCAAAGCCAAAAAAACTATTGTTTGTAGAATGTAACCTCTCTCTTTATTTTTGTTTTTTTGCTGAAAGAGAGCTCAAATTTGCAATTCGGGTTTCTATTCTTGGATTTGGATGATTTCCCAGTTAGAACAAAAAAAGAGAGAGAGAGAACAAAGTGAAATGTGTTGTTTTTTTTTTTTTATTATTTTACTGCAGGTGCACTATGCAGAAAGATTTTGTGTGTTACAGAATATTAAAGGACTATTTAAAGCCACATCAAATTGCATTCATAGATTTTTTTCGGAAATATATACTGGTCCATTTATTCTAAATTTTTTCCACACTCTGTTTTTTTTACATATTTTTATTACCTATGTTATATTTAGTAAAATATAGTTTTAAAAGTATTGCTTATAGAGAAGCATCAATATACTCGTACAAAGCTCCAAAAAAGAGCTTTAAGTTCAAACTGATCTAGAAGAAGGCTAAAATAAATACAGTTCTTTCCATTTTTCATTTCTGATACCTAATCTCTTCTGTGGCAGTTGTTCTCAGTTATTTGTTTTCACCAGCTTGCACATTATGAGACAAATGTCCAATTCACGAATGTTTTATCAACAATGCCTTTAGAAAATACATACATCATCAGTGCGTTAAACACGTCTATTACTAAAATAACCAAATTAAAATCTGGTTTATCTTGGAGTCAATGTCACTGAATGAGGTAATATTTTTTTCACGTTATAAACTGATGCATGTACTGTGTGCCAGATCACACAAGAACAGTGAGATGTGCCTTAACCTGGTATACACTCACGATTTCTTATTAAGCAGTTATATCACCAGATAGTCTTCACAAATGGCATTGTGGGACTGTACTTCATCCCTGCTGGTCTGAGTCAATGCGCATGCATAGGACATTCAATAACTCATCCAGAGCTTCTTCTAAGATTCATAATTGCATTAAGTACAGAAAGACAAGATAATGTTGGTGTTCGATTGGCTACAATTGGAAATAACATTCATATTGCTCTGAATGATACTCTATAGTTAAAGTGTTTACCCTGAACATTCCTTTCCGCAAACTTTAAGATAATATGACCTAACTTTTATTATTATTATTATTATTATTATTATTATTATCATAACTATGATTAATCATATCATTTTAAGAAAGGGGTAACAATAAAGGGGAAAAAACAACACAGTTCCCAACTTTTCTTATAAACTTTTTAACAAAACTAATACTACCAGTGAATTATACCTGAAAATAATTAGCTTGTCAAGATTTTGAGAATATTTCATATGTCTAGGAACACAATTTAGTTATAGTTCTACTAGAATAAGGAGAGAATTACTGTAAATCTAAAGAATTAAAAAAATTGTGCACTGGTACTGTACGTTTACTAGCAATTGCCAAAAACATTGCTCATAACCATTATATATTTATTTGTGAAAGCTAAATCCCCTAAAGTAATTTCCTAGGGGCATTTTTTTTATACTTTAATTTATACAAACATATATCACCAATTATTGACAAACTTTATATATAGTTTTTTTTTTTTTTTCACAAAAGCCCTTTAATTTTATCTATTTAATTCTAACAAACACAGGATAAAATATAATATTCATTACTGAATAACCTATAAGTATAGATTTCCTTTTTTTAGCAGTATAATTTTACAAAGTATATCTCAAATAAAAATAAATTATTTAAAATATAAATAAATATTCAAAAGATACAAAAATAAAAAATATATTCACTTATTAAATGTATCACCGGATGTTACTACTGAGACTTTTCTTGGTTTTTCAAACAACAGTGCAAAATACAAAAGACATGGACATACAGTGAACCTCGTATGAAAAAAACTTAAATAATAGGGTAAACATTTAACTGTAACACATTACTAACCAAAACAAAACATCACTTACAAAACAATCCATAAAACGTTTTGAGGTACGACTAAAATAAAGGTAATAACCAATATTGCTAGATCAAAATGTTTAAGCTGTAATAAATTATTATAGATCGTTACAAGAAAATACATATCTGATTTAAAAGACTTGTATGTGCATGTCAAATGTATAAATATCAGAATTTGGCTTCTACTAACCACATTGTTAAAGTGTAATACTTTGCATTATACAGAGACAATAGTACAATAGCCAACCAATTACACTTAATATAAAACATTGAAGCTTTTACTCTATATGAAATAAAATAAAAAAATCTATGGTAGTCGAAATAATACAATAAGATGGAAAGGTGTAAAATAAAAAATAGAAAAATAGCTGGCAAGGATAATGATGCTCCGCATTGTGTTCTATTCACCTTTGACATACAAAAGTCTAATAATTTGCTGCCAACGTTGCAAAATCTGTTTCTAATCACTAACAAAGAACACGCATCTTCATGTTCAGTAATTATTCTTTTATCTATCAGCTCTTACTTACTCATGAGCTTGTAAAGTCTAAGTGCTCACGTATCAATTTTGTACCATTATTTTCACCTCTCCTATTGTTTCTCATACACATTTATATCTTTTACTTTCTTACGTTGCACTGTTCTGTGTAATTGTAAGCTTATAATACATGGAGAAGCCTATTGTGTGTATCATCACCAAGTCTTATACTACTAGAGCCCAAAATAAAAGCATCATTTGGGAACAACAATTTTGTTTTGTGTTGTTTCTAATTACTTAAAGCAAAAATGAGATCCGCCTATGTCATATATGATGGATGAGCTAATTTTCCATTTAATAGTTATAATCAGAAATATACAATGCATAATTACACAAACATACAACATAAACACTCTCATGGCTTTCCTCAATGGAATTAATTGATACTGAAGTATTTCAGTCTTGTATAGTATTAACTATATGAGCCCTTAAAAGGTATAATATAAATATATATTAAAGATATAATGCTTTCCTTTTCACCTGATTAAGAAGACAATGGCTTGTTTTGTATTGCTTGCACAAATATTTAATTAAACTATTATAATGCTGCATATCAGAGCAGCAGTAACATAAAATGTGTGTCCATAATGACATCTTACGCACACATAATATACAAACCACATATAATGGGGAATACCGCTACTTCCTATCTTGGCAAACCATGATGTGCCCTATAGATGAATGGCATGCCTCGTCCTGCCCTCTATTTGCAATGTGGAGCATAGCAGCTCTGACCCATGTGGCACTTTAGGCGTCTCTCTTGTTTTGCATGTGCCTGTTCATAATACACTCTAGATGACCAACATCTGAGGCCCCTAAACACATAAAGGCATAGGCAAAGCCAAAACAGTATAAAATATTTAAGCAAATTACCATCCTGTGTATTTAGCCAATCAATGAAGAGTTCAGACTTTTAGCTGGTTCCACATGAGTATTTTCAATGTGATCACAATACATCACAATGTTTTACTACAGGTAGTGGTGCAGAAGTTAAAAAAATCCAGTCTTGACCAACCACGGACAACTGGGACCCAGAACGCATCACTCCCTTTGTCCCACGGGCCAGGAATTCCGAGACCATGGAACATCATCATCCTCTGGGGACTGGTTTGACGCAGGGCACCTAACCCCCCTAGTGGAAGCATAACCAGGACTCAAGCATAATCTTTGCAAATCTAACTAATACCAAAAGTTTATTGCCCACCCTATTGAATGTTTAATGATTTAGCTTACACGTTACCATTAGGTGATCATTCTCCATGCTCGAATCTGCAAATAACTAGAATCCAACTGATACTAAATGATCTGCATAGCCCACCTCAAATTGACAGGGCACGGCAGTACTCCCACATATACACTCACACTTTGTAGCGGGACGCCGAAAGCACCCCTACTACCCCGCCGCAACTCCCCTGGTCAGGAGTTATTACATCTATGAGCTCGAACACACCCACCAAGCAGGTAGCTGCACTACGGTTCACACACACCCAAACACATTCGGCACCTCCGAGGACATAATCCATGTACCCTGTACAGCACTACCAGCATTACGCCACCCAGGCAAACACTAGCACACCTCGCAGGTTAGCCGTTCGCACACTCCAGCAGAACAACACCTCTAGTTGCAAAGCAATCAACCCAAAATCCTCCCCACACTCCCTCAACACCATGTCTTGCAAAAGCACAAGCTTCCTTAAGCTCAAACACATCACACTGAGACGCCAACTCGATAGATGAGGTTGGGAAGCCTTCACATAGCTCCTCACACTCCTACATAAAGCACTATAGGTCTACGATCACAAATCTGATGATTCTGAAGAGTCACACCACGACAGACACATAAAGTCAGCCTGTACACAGCTTGTCCTATTAAATTCATCAAAAAAGTGCTTATTCAAGATTGCCGCACAACTGTTGAAACTATGCCTGTTTTTCAAACTGTCTACAACCGCTATTGTGGCATTGTAAATATGTACCTATTGATTGATGCACAAAAAAATAAAGAATTTAAAAAAAAAAATCCTGTCTAAAAGTCAGAGGTTTCAATTAATCACACAATCTTGAGATCAATATTTCTAAGATACAAGGTTAACAAGAAAAAAAATGGATCCATCTCTGGAAAATGTCTGACTTGCTTGTTTGACCCTTTTATAGTGCAGTGTTTCCCAACCCAGTCCTGAAGGCACACCTACCAGTCCAGGATTTAGGGATTACCCAGTTGTGTCTAAGGTGTTTCTTTTCTTCTTTGTAAAAACACCTTAGACACAACTGGGTAATCCCTAAATCCTGGACTGGTAGGTGTGCCTTGAGGACTGGGTTGGGAAACACTGTTATAGTGCATTGGTGATGTTATCAAGTGACAAATGTGTTATTAATCTGTTGTATTTCAAATAAAGAATGACATACTATCCTAGCAACCTACTATTCTACCCTACCTTTACCTTTTGTGTCACTAAGCCCCACTCCCTCTAGCATGTGAGCTCATTGACCAGGACCCTCAATCCCTCTGTTCCTGTGTGTCCATCTCATTTGGTTACAAATACATGTCTGTTAGTCCACCCATTGTACAGCGCTACGGAACTCGTTGGCGCGTTATAAAAAAATATAATAAATGCATGTAAGTTTCTCTAAGCAAGTTCAAATCAGCAAATCAGACATTGTTAGTAATATATAAATTGCGTATTGTGTTATCAGTCTCAGTTATTTTGTTACATAGCTTATTTTTACTTTCCATTAATGAGAAATTGTTTTAAAATTTTTTTGTGATTTTGCTTGCAAATGTCTTTAACTCATGGAAAATGTTGATGGTGTTCTCCTTATGCACTTTTTAAATTATTTGTGCATTTGTTAATTGTTAGTAAATTGTTTTTTCTGACTTATTTTTTTTTTATGTTAAATTCAAAATGTGTCTGATGGTTCTGTTCATGTATCAATCTTTTTAGGAAGAATTGTGGGCACTTAAGGTTGACCGTTGTACGTAAAGCCAACCTTAAGCACTTAAAGGGACAGACCCCTAAAAAGTGAAGAGTGTGTCCACAATTTTTCATTTTACAAAAAGTGCAAATTTCAATTGGAACTGTCACTTTTATATTGGACCTCCCTCTGGCTGTGAATTCGTGTTTGCTTAGCTAAGCGGAGCTAAACTTTAAGAGGTAGGTATTTGCTCAGAAGGTATTAGAATGGTGCGATTGCCATTGCTTTCACATCATTGTCTCATTAGCAGCTATTAGCATGTTGATAATGTACAGTATAATGAGTTTACAGATGCCATGATAGTAAATGCCACAGCAGTAGCATACTAAAGGGACTAAGGAGGGACGGGGGGGGGGATGGGGGGGGCGACCCACCCTGAGTGCCACTCACTAGAGGGTGTTATAAGTCAGTGTTATAAGTCACCCCCCACCCCATTAATTCGTATGGTGCTTGCCGCAGCACTTTTGCGGCTGCATCTTTCCCCGGCCGCACTATACTGCACTGACTGCAGCAATATGGAGGAGCAAGGGGAGGAGCTTTGTTGTATTGCACAGCGCGCCACTGCGGCCTGTCCGCCTTCACGGAATGGAAGGATCTTCCATCCTCTGAGGCATCAGTGGTCGGAGGCTCGGTGCAGAGAAGGTCAACACAGAGGCATCATCAAATGTGAGTAGAGAATAGCATTTTATGTGAAGGGGGGATGCAGGATTTTTTTTATTAAGAGGGGTGTCAGGTTTTTTTTATTAAGGGGGTGAGTGCAGGGTTTCTTTTAATTAAGGGGTTGTACAGGTTTTTTTTTTTTACTTATGGGTAAGTGCATGTTTTGTTTTTGCTTTTAATTAAGGGGGTGTGCAAGTTTTTTTATTGGGGTGTGCAGGTTTTTTTTATTAAGGGGGATGTACAGGTTTTTTTTTAATTAAGGGGTGTGTAGGTTTTTTATTAAGGGGGTGATCAGGGTTTTTTATTAAGGGGGGTGTGCAGTTTTTTTTTGTTGAAGGGGCGTGTGTAGGTTTTTTTAATTAAGGGGGGTGTGCAGGTTTTTTTTTTATTAAGGGGGATGTGAAGGTTTTTTTTTATTAAGAGGGTGTTCCTGTTTTTGTTTTTTTAAGGAGGGTGTGCAAGTTTTTTTTTTATTAAGGGGGGTGTGCAGGTTTTTTTATTATGTCGGGTGTGCAGGTTTTTTTTATTAAGGGGTGTAGGGTTTTTATATGTAGGGTGGGTGAGAATTTTTACGTGTAGCGGCTGTATGAACTTTGTGAAGTTGGTGCAGGGTTTTTTTGCATGCGGTGCATGTACGGTGGCATTAGAGAATGCTGTTGGGGTGAACTGCAATTCAGCCATATTAGGAAAGAATGAGTGATTGGCTAAAATTCCAATGTTTAAACTGACACGTGACAGAATGTTTGTGAAAATCAACACGCACAAGCCCAAACATGCTTGTTGTGATTCATGTTGCAGTGTGCTATTCCTGGCACCAGAAAACTGGGGAGGTAATGAAGAGGAAGTTTTATTTTTCTTTTAGTGGGGTAAATAAGCAGCTTAGTTTGCCATGATGGACAAGAGCTTAAAGGGAAACTCTAGTGCTAGGAAAAAACTGGTTTCCTGGCACTATATCTTCCCTCTTTGTCAAGGCCCCCTCCCGTGGAACTGAGGGGGTTAATAACCCCCTTCAGTCACTTACCTGGGTCCAGCGCCGATGTCGCTCTGCTCTGCCCATGCTCCTCCCCTGCCGACATCCGCCAGCGGGGGAGACCTAATGTACATACATGGCAATGACCACACTCGCATTAGGATTTCCCCATAGGAAAATTAATGCTTTCCTATGGGAATTCCAGCGATGCTGGAGGTCATCATGCATAGCGTTAGGACATCCAGCGTCGTTTAGACAGTGTGTCACACTGACGCCTAATAAATAAAAAAAACGGGTATCCCTCTACAGGTCTATGTTTGCTACACAGATGAATTTAACATGCACAACCCTAAAATACAGACCCACTAATAACTGGAAAAAGTGGTGCTTACCAAGTTTAAGGTCAGTGGTCCAGCATTGTAATTTATTGAATTTATAATATTATGTTCAAATATTCTCTATATTTAGCAAAAATGTATTTGTGATATGCTGCAGTATTTACCTCTATCCTGACATCAAGCTTCTCCATTTGGGTTGGGTCAATATTTTTATTGCATTTGTGCTCCCTTTGGTATCAGTCCCATTTATTGCAGCTAAATCTGGTAAGTTGCTAAAAAAAAATCCTCTGATAACTGTACTTTAAAAGTATTTAGGGGCTTTTTTAATAACTAAAATAAATTAAATAAAAGCCTTTGAGGTCAATAAATCTCCCATATTAGTACAAGGGTGGTTTTAAACCTTTCCCTTTCCCCCACTTACAAGGTCGCAAGTAGGGTATGTTCACTAAACAGCAAGCAGCCAGTGCCTGCCCGCTGTAATAAAAGCTATTGCTATTGCTGCCAGATAACTAGGAATGTATAGGGAGGGCCTGGTACATATTCTCCCCATGACAACACTCATCGGCATTGGGTGGGGGCTTCAGTTAAATAATGGGAGGTGAATAGTAGTCTGCTGGGGCTATTAAGTTAAATAATATATTGGGGTACTTAGTGTACTCACTTCACCACTCATGGGCAGCATGTGGAGGTATCTTTTCAAATCTGTTACTAGTAACTGGGCAGCAATAGCTGTCCAATTGTTATTGCTGACCAGCCAGTGGCCTCAACTTGCTGCATTGTGAGTAGGGGTATTGGGCATGAAAGGTCTATTTGCCCCATTTTCCTTTCTCCCTTTGAGAACTGATAGCACCATTTTGCCACCATCGCAAGTGATGGAATGCAGGCAAGCAAAGAACTAGAATGTGTATATAGCTCATAATGCCACTACCCAGGCTTGAAGTAGCAGGTTAGACGTATGATGATCTCAGGACAGTGTTACATTGTAGATCAGTGTTCTACCTTATTGTAACATGTAGGATTACAAGAGGGAAATGGAACAGCCATACTAGTTATTGTAAAGCGCTGTGGAATAAATTGGCATTTTATAAATACCAAAAATAATACTTTTTTAGTTACTCTTGGTCTCAGATAGCCTTAGCTAGCTACCAGAATGTACGATGGGATTAGAAAATATACCTAGCAAGCCATTGTAAGATGAATAACCAGCACAATGGGAGGTGGGACTGAGTCAACATTGTCACAATCTGTCTCTTCTAAGCTTCCTTTCTCCCGTTTTTTTCTTTATCTCCTTCTTGTTCACATGTAATTACTGAACAAGTATACATGATATATGATATATTGGGTATAATATATTTTCCTATATGTATTATGTACTGTTTAAGTATTTGTAGTCACACTTTGAATGGTCCCTTTGTATCCCCTTACAATTTTCCATATAACCCAATATAGTGTTTTATATGGTCATCTATCATAACTTTACTCTGCATTATTCTAATATCATTACATATATCTATATAATATATATATATATATATATATATATAAATATATATATATATATATATATATATATATATATATATATATATATATATAGATGTGTGTATATATATATATAAATTTATATATGACCTGTTGACACGGAGTACACATATTAGCTTATTATATGTTTGTCCTGTATGTTCCCCAGATTTCGATGGGAGGATCCACTACAAAGGACTTAGTTTTAATACTAAGTCAGTGCGCATGCACAACAATTTGGTCTCATTGGTGATCCTTGGCAGCCATTTTTTTGGTGGTGCATATACAGGCACACAATACATGTTGAGTATTTGAATTCAAATTGTTGACTTGTTGCAGGGAAGGGAGTGTTAGGGAAGCCACCAGGAGTGTATTCTTGGTGCCTTACCCGAACAGGGGATTTTATGTCGTCAGCATGAGTCCAGTTGGCAATCTTTTTGGAGTATTGGTCACGTGACAACAGGAAACATATGAAATCTATTATGGACATTATTGGTGTTGTTATAAGGCGGGACTTTTGGATACTCTGAATCGGCTTTACCTTGATAATGTCACATCCTGATCATTCTGGAAATGGCTTCTGGTATCCAGTACACTTTTTACAATTCTTGTTTAGTTTTTCTTGGTTCTTCTGGTTTTCTATTCTATGTCTGGTTTTCTGGGTTCATTCCTGTATTCCGTTCCTGGATTCCTTTAAATGTTTGTTTTATTTTGCCACACCCGTTCCTTTTCCATGATTCCTTTTGTTTCAGTTTGTTCCTGCAGGCAGTTGCTCAAGTCATCTGCCCCTTTCTTGCAGGTAAGTACTATGTGTGTTGTATTATTGTTTATTTAATCATGCACATTTAGGTAGAAAGGACCCACCCTAATTGGAGTACTTTGACAGCAGTTGGTGGGCTGCATACATCTTTGCCATTTATGTATGTCTAAATCTCCAATGCTTTACATATATAGTACTTAGTTATGTCTCCTCTTGTTTTGCCTATTATATGTTGTCTTGTTTTATTTTGTATTCCCAGTCCATGTACGGTCCTGTCCTGTCCTGCCCATGTCATGTTAATGTGTCCCTTATGTATTGTGTACATGTCCTGGGTTTAGCTTCCTATCCTTCTCTGGTTCTGGGTTCTACTAGTTCTGTCTTATTTTCATGTTTGGTGCCTTTCCTAGACTTGCCTGCTTGCCTGCTGCACAGCCTCCCTATTCAGCTCCTAGGAGGTCTGCTTATTTTCTGGCTCCAAGTTCCTGGGATCCGCTGAAACTGAAGCTGCATTCTACCACATGTATGTCCTGGTATGTGGCTGCACAAAGCTGGTGCTCAACACCAGGGGGCATGCCCTGCACCAGACCCTGATAATCCACCTCCACACTGTGACTCCTACTTCAACATCAGGCATACTGGGTCCTGGTCGTCTGACTGCTGCTCAGACAGTGTCTGGGTGCCGGTCACCGGACCGCCACCCTGACAGATAAAGTCCTAGAGACGAAACCGGTCGGCATACAAGCTATCTCGGTGGTATCCTGCAACCTTGAACCTCTGACTTTTCAACTGGGGAGATCAAACACCCTGCTGACCCTTTGGTGATATTCCATCCACCAAGGAGGACTCCAACTGGGATCTGTGCTGGGACACCACTGCTGCACATGGTAGAAGGGCCTTTGAACCTTTTGATGAGCCTTTTTGAACTTTATGTTTGTGAGTGCAATAGTATCCCTTATTTTAATTGTAATTTGTGTGTGGTTTTACACTATATAATTTTTTTCAAGTAATTAAATACTAAAAAGATTCTATTTAGATCTGGATTGCTGCATTTTATACTCTGACGCAGAGGAATTTTTTTTATGTATGTAATCTTCAATTTTGGTGATCACACATACTATATATCTTCCTGCTACGGTGAACCACACTCTATTTTGCTGTTTTGTTTATATATAAGCTTAAAGTAAGATGGTCAAGGAGAGCCATAGTATTGCAAGAGCTGGCTCTGGCCATTTCCCCACTGTAATTACTGTACTTGTGTACTCCTCCCTGTATTATGCAAACAAGTGTGTCATGTTTGTTAATGTAGAAAAACTGTGTGCACATACAACAGACAAGTTCATTGGAGTTGGCTTTTACATAAAAAAGAAGCTGCCTTGTATCTTTCTGTAATGCAAAATAGGACAGGGATCCAGCTTGTATCACTAAAACATAAATATAAAATGCAACATAGTGTAATATTGTTATAGCCTTTTCAATCGTCCAACATTTCAAGGTTAAACTCATAGATTGGTTGTAAAAAGTTAGCTTTCAGAGTGCCTCTCCTGTGGTTAGGGCGGTATGTACCAGTGTTGGTAATAGCTCCGATCTGGATACCAGGAGGTTCACACGCTCCAAACGGTTTGGATGTAGTAAAGATTATTTATTGGCATATTTTTAAAATAATATAATTAAAAAAGTGGTCTGTTTCCTGGTATTAAGATCGGAGCTATTACCAACAATGGGACATACACCCTAGCCACAGGAGAGGCACCATGAAGGCTTACTTTTTACAACCAATCTGTAAGTTTAACCTTTAAGTGTTAGGCGATTGAAAAGGCTATAACAATATTACACTATGTTGCATTTCCTGACCATTATTCATGGCAGCATTTACTCATTGGTTAGCTCCTCCCCTCACAGCAGAAAGGACAGGAAACAGAACTCTGAAACTGATATATATAGATCTTCCCCCTTCCCATCAGGCAGTCTTTTTTCCTGTCCTACACAGCAGTTTGGAAGGAGTCTGCTTATGCAGGCCTAGATTTTCTTTTATGCTCACCAGGCAATATTTTTGTAGCCTTGCCGGGGTTCAGCCTCTAAGCCCTGAAGACCCAGCAAAGCACTATTGTAAGTTAGCCAGCCTGGGTACCCCCTTTAGTGACCGGGGGTTGTACCCAACCTCTCCCTCTGGGGATGTAAATGGTCCACTGCATGCCAGGGTTCAGCCTCTTATCCCTGAAGACCCAGCAACAGGCCAGCTTGGGTACCCCCTCAGAGGATGTATGTGATATACTGCCTACATGAAGCCAGGCCAGGGTTCAGCCTCTTATCCCTGAAGACCCAGCAAACAGCACATCTGTAAGAGTCGCCAGCCTGGGTACCTACTTCAGCAATCCGGAGTCTAACCTATCTCTCTCTCAGAAGTAATGACAGTGGTCCACTGCATACATGAGGCCCAGCCGAGTCTAAGCCTTTATCCCTGAAGACCTAGCAAACAGCACTTCCATAAGGTGACTACCTGGGTATACCTATTCTATGTATTCCACTTGGGTTGTGTTTACACCTTCTCCCACTGGTGATGATGAACAGCATATGGGGTACAGATGGAAGCCTATAGTTTAAACAGTTTAGGGTGTCAGTTGTTCAAATCCCCATTTGGCCGCTGAAACACAGGCCTGCAACTGTTCAGGTAAGTGCATTAGCAATTTAGATTAAAGCTAGTATAGGCACCTTGGTCTCTGTTTTTGCAGTCCCTCCCAGGTGCTTACATTAGGCTTCCTTCTAACAAATAGGTCACATTTAGGAGGTTTGTATGGTGAGCATTTAGGTAAGTTTTTACATGCTTGGTGTAAAAGAGTGCTGATAATGCAAGGAGGTATTGTGCAAAAGAGTGCTGATAATGCAATGAGGCATCGTGAAAAAGACTGCTAATAATGGATATCGTGGCTGGATAAAGTCTGCTGGAATTCCACAGCCTGAAGACAGAGTAATATCCAAGGCAAGAAAACTTTCCTGGATGTCTGATTGAAGTACACACATGGAGAGTGATAGAAATATGACAGGTTTTAAAACCTAAAAATAAGTCCACACACACACTTGTTTTTATCAAGGCATGGGGCATTGATTGCTGTTATCTGTGAATTACCGCAAATAAGCAGGCTTTTCCAGAGAGTGGCAGAATTTCTGCATATGAGATGTCTGGGCCTCAGTATCTGTACATGACCTGGTTGTGGTACAGCTTCGGTATGTTTTCAATATTTGCTCTAATGTATAAATTGGTATGCTTGATGTATTAGTGGATATGCTCTATGTATGAGTATCTGTGAGGACACCGCCTCAGTATATGTACCCATTATATGCTCAATGTATAAGTTACTATGAGGACGCTGCCTCAGTTTATGTACCCACTATAGGCTCAATGTGAGTGGTATAATATGTGAATGAAGTCCTGTTAAAACACAGCCTCAATTTATCTCCCTCATGTAAACTTAATATGTGTACAGGCATAGTGTCACTCTATAGCAGATGCAGGCTATGTATGATTACTGTTTGAACAGACTCAGTATATTTAACTGATATATCTGTGCATAAGGTGCTGTTAGAAACATCCACAATGTATGGGATTCATATATTCTGTACGCAGGTATATACACGGCCTTGGTAGATTTAATAATACAAATGATCTAAGGTCTGGGTTTTGCGCTGAAATGTAATACAGCCCATTCTAGCAAAAACAAATGCCCTGTTGCACCGGGTAATTATTGCCTACTGTGGATTTTCTATTTCAGTTTTTTAAATGAAGTAGATAAGAGAAACATTCTGCTTTTGGCTTTGTATTAGATTCCTTCTCCCACAGGTGTTTCAGGATAAGCAATTAACACATTTTACCACTTCTGATAGATTGCAGGTGTTACTGAACCTGTCTGAGTGCCGCTCCCAGGAGAGAAGGAGACCTGAATTTCCAAAATGGAGCATGGTAATGTTCAACAGAATTAATGCTTTTTTGTGTGCACACCTATGTATTTATACAGGGCTTATGCTGGTTGCAGGAGCACACATTGGGCTATTTATTGATCTCATAAGTAGGGAACTCTGAAGCAATTACCTGACTGTTTTCACTGGTATATTTCCTTTCTTTCTAAAATCTAACTTAACTGAATTTAAAAGCTGTTCATATTGGCCTTTTCTTTCACCTGATCATAACTTTAGTATCAATGTATTTTCTGCAAGCTTCTACTCTGAAAAACTCACTACTCCTGGTCTGGTTTATACTTTTTATTCAGTTTTAGCTCCATTCTTTGGAATTGGTTGAACATTCTTTAGAACTGAGTACATTTCCTTAAAGCACAATCTTTATAATTTGGAGAATGTACTGAATTTTATATTCAGTATTCTCTCTTATACCTTGGGGACCCGAAAGTTTGGCAATCCCATTTAGTATGTCAGGGGTGGCATGCTTTTGGTTCTTAAGGAGTTAATGATCAGAAAATTCTGACAGATGCCCCTGTTGTGAAGGGTAACATTTTAATTCCTTTCTGTAATAAAAGGTATTCTTTTAGGCTCATATACTCCAGGTAACTTTGATGCTGTGTATTGCAAGTATTTTAATTGACATTGGAAGATCTCTCCAGTCCCAGACCATTCTACCAGGTTTACTACCTCAGGTAAAATTCACCTGCTGCCAGAACAATAAAGGCAATCCCTGAACATGTTGTTCCATTTGGACCTTGGTTCTGATATCCATGGGGATTCTTTCAGGTGTCCTTATATCTGGAATTTGCAACCACTTGTTGAGGACAAACATTTGACTGATATGTTTTACATGGTCTCTGTACCTAGAGCGGTATAAGTTATGGTCACTCCTAACATTGCATGGATGTAATACCTGTGGATTATATGCTTGGATTGGTGTTGATATCCTGCAAACTGATTATCACTATAGGCTCTGCCATAGTACTTCTTCACTATCTAAAGATCAGGTAAGAGTAAGTATGCGGTTGTTTGTTCTCCTAAGGATAACAGGATATCTCCTACTATCCTGCTTATTATGTGTCTGTTGCCACAAAGTATAATGTGCCTCTGGTTACCACCTTCCCATCAGTATCCTGCCTATTCCATATCTCCTATTATATTGCACATCAGTCTCTAATAAATTTGACTATACAGTTTAGCATATTCTGTACTATTTACAATATGTTTATATTTGAATGTAGGTACTGACGTGGTTGGCCTACTTATAATTTAATAGTTTCCACAATTTCTACGGCTCATACCGATATTTCTTTTTGTCTTCATCTAATCTGTATATGATTCCTCTTGCCTTTGCCTAGGTTTATACCTCTCCTGTGACTGATCATTGTTGTATCAATTCATCCACAGTGTGAGGTATTGTTGTGAGTCTGGTTTTGCAATATATAGTCATTATTGTGCTCTGATTTGTTTCCTGTATCTACAGGTAAGTAAAATACATCCAGAAAGTAGTAGGATTCTCCCAATGTTTAATAGCATGGTGTGACTGTTCTCATCCAATATTATCTGCTTGTTCCAGTATGATATCTGGAAAAAGCAGCCTTTATCAAGGTTTTTTGCACCTATACAAATACAAGATAAGCACACAAAGAGACATCAATATTCATGTGCGGTATTCTCAGTGAGTAGTATGCTGGTCAGCGGTCCCACCACATCTTCACATTACAAGGTAAGCACACACAGGGGAGCCTCCAATAGTGACTTCATACGTCACTTGGCTATTCTATATTAAAGATGATTAAATAAGAGTACATATTCAGATCGTATAAAGAAAGATAAATTAAAAACATACAGGGATATTCAGTAATTGTCAGGAATTCAAAGTTAATTTCAAGTTTAAGTCCAAATTGGAAGCATAACTTACCGGGAGAATTTTTCTAGCTTGACTATTTTGGCCTTAAATTTGTAATTTATTTTAAATTTCCAACAATTCTCATTTTAGTAAATAACTCAGATAGACACACATGCTATTTAGATACAGCTTGCAAGACATTGCATTTTGAACTAGACAAAGCTGAGCCAAAGGACACATGACCCCCAGCTGATAAATTACATTTTGCAAAATTCTTTGACAGTTGTGGCTTGGCAAAGAATTATGGGATTTGTGGTATATCAACCTCCAGGAAGCCACAGATCAACACTCAGATATAAAGGATTTGACGTTGTTTTATTAATGGTTACTCCTTCGGTTACTACTATGAACAACTAATTCAGATATCTTGATAGCAACATTTTCTAATGTAAGGCACCCGAGGTTGTTGCATTGATCGATTGAACTGCAGTAAGACATCCCTTAATAGATTGTAACAGATGAGTGTTTTCAAGTCAGTGAAATGATCTATTGTTTCTGGATATCATGGGGAAGATTAAGAAAGTATCCTTAATATCCAAAGGTGGCATTCATAACTGTCATCTTTCCTACGCATATAATAATTCACATGTTGCTATCTTATTAACCTCTGTTCAATAGTTTACATGTTATTAATCTATTTGATATTTATATAATTTTCCTTCTAGAATGCAATGGTTTTCTATTAAATACGTGGAAATCTTGAAGCAAATAAATTGATCCGGTGCACAGCGAATGATTCTCAATGCAGATTCTGCAGTAATTATCTGCCCCATGTTTACGTAGATGAAAGTGAAAAACTGTCTCATAAGTGAAGTGATAAAAAATGAAGACTATTAAACAAGAGTTATGCTCCTGAATCATAAACGAATATGCCTAATTGCCTTAAGAGACTGTTTGTCATTATATCTATCATTCCTATTCATATGCAGCCTTGGTAAGGTGGGCAGATTCTCAATGACAGAGACCTTGGCTACATCTTGTCTTGGCTACATGGATATGCCATTATTGTACACCTGCCACCCAAGTGACAGTATAGCAGGTCCAGCACGGATGGTGTCCAAACCTTGCAAACCTTGTAACAAATTCACATTAGATGAAAACGTATAACAATAAGTTGTTGGATCAGCGCTTTGTGACCAGTAGAGAGCTAGGATAAATGGAGAGTGGACCGCAACCTAAAGGGTATGATGTTTCCTCACAGACCATCAAAAGAAAATACAAATGTAAAAACAGGAATTATAGGTCGCACCACAAAAATGATATGATATCATAAAATCAATGCGTACTTACATAAAGTTCATAAATAAGAACAGAGTCCTAGTTAAAAGGTATATGGATAAAAATAGTCTAAGCTGATTGAAGAGATGAATAAGTTCGGTAGATCTTATAGGTGAGCGCACTGAATCAAAAAGATCTTTCCAACACTGATGACATACAGAGTTGCTAATGCCACTTTTAGATTATTGATATATAAACCTTAACCCGTTAAGGACCAAACTTCTGGAATAAAAGGGAATCATGACATGTCACACGTCATGTGTCCTTAAGGGGTTAAAGGGACACTATAGGCTCCCATACCACTTTAGCTCCCAATTTGGATTAAGCTCATTAAAGTGGTCTGGGTGCAGTATCCCTGTCTCCTTAGTCCTGCAATGTAAAACATTGAAGCTTTGTCTACCATACAGCAACTCTGGGAGTTTACCGGACTCTGTGTCTCATTAAATGACACTAGATGTCCTCACACTTACGCTCACCGCACATGCACATGCACATTAGGTCCACCGTCAGATAACGTCAGAGGAGGCAAAGCACCGACCCAGCACCAAAGGACATCAGCTCTGGAATCAGGTAAGTGACTAAATGGTTTTTAACCCTTTATATGCTGAGGGGGAGGGAAGCACCGCGGGGCCTATAGTGTTAGGAATATTTGTGTTCTTAACACTATAGAATTCTTTTAACTCTGCTGTACTAGATTGAACTTTGAATGCTGATGTCTTAAACCATAGATACTCACAAAACCGAGAACCTAAAAACAAGATGGAAAGCAACAGAGTCAAATGTTCTCATGTCATGGGTATTATTGCTCACAAAATAAATATAAAAATAAGAAACATTGTTCCAGATAAAATATTAGTAACATTAACAGATTATTGATTTTTCAGCTCTGTTAGCTGTTTTGTATGCTTACTACAATTTATATATATTTTTTTTTAAATTCAATGTTTTTATACTTAATAGTTGTTTTATATTACACAAAATATACATCTCACAAGGTTATTCACTAAACACTGGATTGTGTCTGAATTTACAAAATCCAGTGAAAATGACCAAATTCTGCCTGCAATGGCAATTCTCAGATTTACTAAAGCCAAATATGGTCAAAATTAATTCTCCCTGAGTGAATATGCAGCAATCAGTGTCCGGACAAAGATTAGTGCTTTAGCTTCCGAATACTATACAAAGTACAGGTTTCAAACTGAATATAAACCAAATGCATGCAGCAAGACGCACATTCACAAATTGTTGTTCACTTGTTTTCATGCATGCGATCATTTTATGATCTATTTGCAGCTAGTGGTAAAATAGTTAAATAACCCACAGCCAGGGCCGTCTTTAATAACGAATGGACCCTGGGCAAGTGTTTGCTTGGGCCCCCTGTGCCCTGCCGCTCTCGCCCCTCACTCCCTGGTATGCAATCACGGCATCCATCCCAACGCAGTGGCGGTACTAAAGTAGAATGAATTTTATTGGGACCCCCAATTGCAAGGTTGGACTAAAGGTAGAACCCCATCTGTCGTGCAACTCCAACAATGCTTTGACAGCTGGGACTCTACCAATTTCCCATGCTTGCAGGGTTGTATTTAGCACTGAGCCATGTTAGTATGTTTGAATGTAAGCATGTGTTTGTATGGAGTATGTTTGTGTGAATGTGTTTGTATGTGGTACTGGAGTTTGAATGCAAGTGTGCATTTATGTGTAGTGTTTGTTTTTGAATGTAGGAGTGTGCTTGTATGTAGTGTTGACGTTTCAATGCAGGAGTGTGTTTTATATGAAGTGTTGAAGTTTGAATGGAGGGGTGTATTTGTATTTAAAGTTGCGGCTCAGATGCACAGGTACACACTCTGACGCACAAGCAGATACACAGATACATACACTGACTACATACAGATAAACAGGCACATACACTGACAGACACACTGACACAGGTACATATATTGACACACACACAGACACATACACTGGTAGACGTACTGACAGACATACTGACACAGGCACATATACAGACATACTGACACACAGACACATACCGACATACTGACACACACACACAGACACATACACTGATCAACATACTGACACACATACACTGACAGAAATACTGACACCCACACACTGACAGATATACTGACACCCACATACACTGAGAAATACTGACACACACACACAGGCACATACACTGACACACACAGACTGATATACTGACACACACACACACACAGACATACTGGCACACAGACAGATATACTGACACATGCACTAACAGACATACTGACGCACTGACAGACATACTGACACATACACATACTGACACACACAGATATACACACACATATATACTGACACACAGACAGACAGACATACTGACACACACACAGACATGCTGACACACACACACATACACATACACAAACACATACACAAACACACACACTAACACACATACACTAACACACATACACAAACACACACACTAACACACAAACACACACACTAACACACATACACAAACACACACACAAACACACACACTAACACCACAAACACACAGACTAACACACATAAACACACACATACACACACACTAACACACATACACTAACACACACACATACATACATACACTAACACACATACACTAACACACAAACACTAACACAAACAAACACACACACACAAACATACATTTTTTTTTTTAATGTAATCCCCCCAGCCTCCTTACCTTTTGGAGTGCTGGGGGGATTCCCTGGGGTCCAGTGGTGCTGCTGGGCTCCTGGGCGGGTGGCCGGTCGGGCAGGAAGGCGGGCGCGCGAGGGAGCACTCACTGCTTCCTCTTCAGCTCCCTCGCGCGCCAGCGTAGGGATGCCGGCGCCGGAAGATGCGTCATCTTCCGGCTCCGGCATCAGTGCGGTGCGCGAGGGAGCTGAAGAGGAAGCAGTGAGTGCTCCCTCGCGCGCCCGCCTTCCTGCCCGACCGGCCACCCGCCCGCCGGGGTCAGCGGGGCCCACGGGACAGGTGCCTCGGGCCCCCCAAGAGAAACTGGGCCCGGGGCAGCTGCCCCGTTTGCCCCGCGTTAAAGACGGCCCTGCCCACAGCAATTAAAGTCTTAATTATTGGGCAACTGGCCAGTGCTTGCAAGCAAGCTACCACATTAAATATTCAAAATAATAAATAAATTAAATAAATACAACCCCATGCGGTTCAGTCATCCTCCCTATGCCTCCATTGGTTATGCGACAAGTTGGGACATATAATTCCCCCTCTGGCCCTTATGGGCAGTGGGTAAGAGCTCGAATTAAATAATGGGATGTGGATTTGCCACTAACCAGCTCCCCCAGATATATCAGCTATCTTCAGTTTAATAGAAAATATTTATATGCTGTGAGCCATTAAGATTTTTATAAAGTGTGGAAGGAGGGAGAGTTATATACAGTATCTGTATGCTATGCATGTTTCAGCAAAGAAATGTTTTTCTCTGTCAGATCAAGATCAAGGTAAATGAAACTTAGTATTGATAACCAATTGAAAAAAAACTTACTTTCAGCAGCTTTTCAACGTGATCTCAATCCAAATTCCATAGACCATTTTTCTGCCAATAATGCCACTGTAGTCAGGAAACATTATCAACTTAAAACCAGGCCCAATTCGTGATTTAATATTTAATCTCACAGTGTCAATCTCAATAGCGTGCCATTGCAACGTTAACAAGAAATAAAAAGAAAAGTACTTTACTCTGGATTTTTAAATACATTGCAGGTCGATGGTTACAGACTGTCAAATAGATCACAGGTGTGGCATTAACCCCTTCTCATTTATTGCACCAACACACATTATATACCATTTCCTAAAAGATAACAAAGGAGGGCACATTCATATAAAAATTCTCATTTATTTAAAAAATATATATACTTTTTTCACAGTTTTGGCAATAATATGTACATAATTAGTGCAGTTTAACCCCTTAAGACCGGAGGGCGTACTATTACGCCCTATACTAAGCGGCTCTAAACGCCGCCGGGCGTAATAGTACGCCCTCCGGTCTTTCGGTACTTACCCAGGGAGCCCCCCGCAGCACTTCCATCCTCCACGAAGCCCCCCGGCCATGGGAGAGTGGGGTCCTTGCGAGGACCCCACAATCACATGGCCGGGGATAGCTGGCTGCAGCATTGCCAGCAGGGGGGGCTGCCTGTAATTACAGGTGGTCCCCCTGCTGGCTGGAAATAAAATTAAAACAAATAAATGGTGTAAAAAAGATAATAATATATACTTAGATCATTTATATATATATATATATATATACATATACATACACACATGTACACCGTCTAGGTGTATTTTACTATTAATATATATATAATTATATATATATATTAATATCAAATTAAAAGTAGACTGATACTGATTAAATATATATATATAATTATTGTTATATATATATTTATATATAATATAAAAAAGTTAAAATGTAAATAAGTTAAAAAATAAAATAAAAATAATAAAAAAATAATTAAAAAATATATAGATGTGTGTTATTTCGTTCTAACTGTATTGTGAAATTAATATATATATATATATATATATATATATATATATCAAAATACACGTAGAACAAAATAATATATATATCTATATACATAAATATATACGTATATATCACTATATATACCTATATATAAATAAAAATATTTTTAAAAAATTATATAGATATATACATATATATATACACATACGTATATATATACATATATTAATTCTACATATATATTTATGTAATATTTTTACATAATTAGTTATATTAATTAATTACAATTAGCAGGACCTGCCTGACAACCCATGCCGAAAGTAAAGGGAATTTAATTTGCTAGCAATATATTTAACCCTATAACTTTCCGAGACACCATAAAACCTGTACATGGGGGGTACTGTTCTACTCGGGAGACTTCGCTGAACACAAATATTAGTGTTTCAAAACAATAAAATGTATTACAACGATGATATCGCCAGTAAAAGTGAAGTTTTTTGCATTTTTCACGCACAAACAGCATTACACGGACAATATTATTGCTGTGATACTTTTTACTGTTTTGAAACACAAATATTTTTGTTCAGCGAAGTCTCCCGAGTACAACAGTACCCTCATGTACAGGTTTTATGGTGTTTTCAAAAGTTACAGCGTCAAATATAAGGCTTGCGTTTCATTTTTTTCACATTAAAATTCGCCAGATTGGTTACGTTGCCTTTGAGACCCTATGGTAGCCCAAGAATGAAAATTACCCCTATGATGGCATACCATTTGCAATAGTAGACAACCCAAGGTATTGCAAACAGGGTATGTCCAGTCTTTTTTAGTAGCCACTTAGTCACAAACACTGGCCAAAATTGGCGTTTTTTGCATTTTTCACACACAAACAAATACTAACGCTAACTTTGGCCAGTGTTTGTGACCAAATGGCTACTAAAAAAGACTGGACATACCCCATTTGCAATACCTTGGGTTGTCTACTATTGCAAATGGTATGCCATTATGGGTGTAAATTTCATTCCTGGGCTACTATACAGTCTCAAAGGCAACGTAACCAATCTGGCGAATTTCAATTTCAAATGTAACGTGCTATATTTGACCCTGTAACTTCCCAAAACGCCATAAAACCTGTACATAGGGGGTACTGTTTTACACGTGAGACTTTGCTGAATACAAATATGTGTATTTTATTGCAGTAAAAGCAAACAGTATTATGACACTGACCGTTAAAATGTCATGTAGAACTAAAAAAATCAAAAAAAATCTTATTTTCTCCCATTTTTTTCATATTAAATTATGTTTCATAGCTAAATATTTGATATTAAATGAAAGCCATGTTTCCCCTGAATAAAATGATATGTAATAAGGGTGGGTGCATTTACTATGAAAGCGGTATATTACGGTTGGACAGACATGTAGCGCAAATGCCAGATTTTGTTTACATTTTGTTTTGTTCACAACGTGTACATTTGGCTCCGTCCTTAAGGGGTTAAGAAAAGTAATTCAAAATAGATTCATTTATTTGTCCTGTTTTGCAGAATACATAATATGATTTCAGTTTATTGTTGGACGTTTTGGTAGTTACAGGTCACAAAATGCAAAAAGTTAAATAAAATTTTGATGTGGAGCAATTTTAGAATTTCATGCTTGTCTTGAAAGTATAATAGCCATCACAGAAAACAAACTTGCTACACAAATGTGAATGTTTATATAAAGGAGACATCCCAGACTATTTACCTAAGGGACACTTTTTATAAGTCATGAAACTGCCAATGTTCTAAATATTGTAACCTTGCTCAGATTTTTAACACACAAACATGTTGTTGTTTTTTATGAGTATTTAGTAAACCTGATGTGTGCTACTCTTGCATTGTGTTCAGCTACATCTTCTGAGTACAACGATAACCCCAATGTATGCCTTTGCCAAAATCCTGTGAAACTACATAAGAGACATTAGATTTTTTTTTATACATTTCCCCCTCCCTTCCTCTATTCTTCCTCTAAAATGTATATGCCATTATGTATATATTTTTATTATTAGTTTTTGTTAGGAGCTAAAGTATATGTAAGATTATATGTATATTTTTAAGAAATAGTTTTTAATTGTTTATTGACAGCATACATTTTTCCCTTATATTATATGGCCGATTTTTGATCATGCGTCCGATGGAAGAGACTTCCTATATACGGATTAATACATCGCAGCGTGATGTAACAAGATGGCAGACACATCATTCGATGTATGCGCATTTATGCGTATAGACTCCTTATTGAAATCGAGGCTTAGATTTGGAGCACACAGTATGTGCATCATCGTACAGATTCCGGAATTACAGTGCTAGGAACATTGGGTGCTGGGAAAACGCTAGAGAATGACGCCAATTAGGATTTCCGGCCTGGGGGATTTAAAAAACGTAATGTATGTTCTGTTGATTATGCACTTGAAAAAGACTACCCATCGAAACGCATTGTACTTTTAACTGTTTTTTTTTATTTTTTATACTATATCTTTGGTTGGTATTAAATGAATCTTACTTACACTTACCTGCTGTATCCTGGAAATTTGTTTCCTTGAGCTGTGGATCAGAATGTCATGGTGGAAATATTTAACTAAATTACATGCCTAGACAGCCAGAGCCTGCTGTAAGTGGCTCTGGTAAATGTGAGTAGTTCTTTGGAGAAAGTCTTGCTATAATATCTTTTAAAAAACGTTATTATGCTTTGCAAGTACTTTTTCTTATGTCTCTGATACAAATCTGAAAAACAATACTTATTGAGAAGATCTACATAAGTATTTACTGACAGTATTATGTGTGCACTCTCCACTTTGTTTTTTTTTTGTTGTTGTAATACATAAGAGACCTGACCATTTAATTTTTTACAGTTAGATTTTTGATAGATGGATTTGATGGGCCTTGCTTTAATGCTTTGCTAAGGAAAGGGGGGTGTGCACACACATTTACCACACATGTCCATCAGGTTCTCAGTGTTCTTGTATGAGAAACATTGGACTGGAGTAATTATGGAGGAGGCCATGCCATCTCCATGACATCACAGCAGGGTCCTCTTCAACCTATTGTTCCTGTAAGTTTATTTGTAATTGTCCTATTTATAGTTAAATCCCCTCTCATAATATTGTAAAGCGCTACGGAATCTGTTGGCGCTATATAAATGGCAATAATAATAATCACAGGAGGCAGAGAGGTAAGCAGCATCAAGGGAGCCTCAGTGCGAGGGCCAATCCTCGATGAGTGCAAAGAGGCAGATCAGCAAGGTGTGCAAGGTCCACACCCTGATGTGTTAGGCCCCACATCTCATGATTGACACCGGGCAGCAAAGCTGGAAGAAAAAGGTTGCGGGTGAGAAGCTGTTTGAGCAGCTTGTCTGCTTCTAACCGTGTCAGCTGTAGATTCCAGCTCTTCACCCAGTTCTCTTCACAAGGGGTTGTGCCTTAAGATAGGGTGTGGCCTGACATACACGGTGGAGCCTAGCACTGAACACCTGGCCGATCTGCCTTGTTGAACCCAATCAGGACTGAATTGGTATTCCTAATGCTTTAGTATTACTTTAATTGTTAAAAACTTGTTTTCAGTATCTTTTCAGTTTGTTGTGCCCCACTGTGATCAGCAAATGCTAACATTTCGACATGACATTGTAATTTTCCCCTCTATTTTGGTATTTTTTTTGTTACTTTGAGATGGCAAATATACATTGTAAATGTGTTTGCCATTTCAAACATATGAAAATCTAATCTATTTCTCTTTTATTAGAAATGTACTGGGCAGTGGCAGAACTATCAGGTTTGCTAAGGTTCCACCTGTCAGGGGGGCCCAGTGGAGCTGAAAAGTGTAAGCAAGGCAGCAGCAGGCAGCTTACTTTACTTTGTGTGCTCGCCTGCCCTGCATAGAGTCCAACTCATCCAGGTGCTCAGTTAGTGAGTCAGAGTGTAACCAAGTGGATTCCCAACATGCACTCTGATTCAACTTTAAGTTTAAGAAATGCGAGCAAGAGGATATGATAGACGGTTAACGGGAGGGTTGCAGTGTATTACATATCACCACTTAACCATTATGGAATGTGTAAGACCACATCAGACAGACCAACACTACACACAAACACACCTCTGCATTCACATGCCAAAATTACAAACACACCCCTGCAATCATACACTAACACTGTATAACAATCTTGCATTCAAACACCAACACTACACACACACACCCCTGCATTCACATGACAACATTTAAACACTAACACTACATTTAAATCTTGCATTCAAGGACCAAGAGTACACAGACTCCTGCATTCAAACGTAAATACTACACACAAACATAACCCCTGCTTTAAACATCAGCATTATACACTAATACACAAACATTCACACAAGTATACTCCATACAAAAACAGGCCTACATTCACAGATACTGAACAAAAATAGAACCCTGAAAGAATAGGTAAATAGCAGATCCAAAGCACCATAGGATTTGTACGGCACCTACCAATCGCCCCCATTATGGATGGATGGTCCTTAAAGGACCACTATAGTACCAGGAAAACACTCGTTTTCCTGGCACTATAGTGCCCTGAGGGCCACCCTCAGGGTCCCACTCCCGCCAGGCTGGATGGCAAGGAAAGGGGTTAAACTTACCTTTTCTCCAACACCGGGCAGGGAGCTCTCCTCCTCCTCTCTGCCTCCTCTCCTCCTCTTCGGCTGAATACGCATGCAGGAGCTGTGCGCGCATTCAGCCAGTCTTTAATGCTTTCCTATGGACGCTGGCGTCTTCTCACTGTGATTTTCACAGTGAGAAGCACGCACACGCCTCTAGCAGCTGTCAATGAGACAGCCACTATAGGCTTTAGAGGCTGGATTAACTTATTTATAAACATAGCAGTTTCTCTGAAACTGCTATGTGTATAAAAAAAAAAAAGGGTGAATCCTAGAGGGACCTGGCACCTAGACCACTTCATTAAGCTGAAGTAGTCTGGGTGCCTAGAGTGGTCCTTTAACAGATTACCCCAAACACCCCTAGGTCCCTTTTTTAACTTTTTTTTAACCTTCTTATTTCTTGTCTGAATCTAGATCCTAGGCACTGCCACTGTAGTTTTCCCAGATGAAGGACCTGCGGGTCTCATTATCTGCCCACACTATATAGCACTGCAAAATTTCTGTTGAACACTTGGGCATTCACTATTGTCCAAAATTAGGATGGGAATTTTGACTATTCATTTGTCAAAAAGACAAATGAACAAATAGAAATTACAATCAACAAATGAATGCCGAATTTAAAATCCCAAGATTCAACAGCAGAAATAAAAAACACACCGAAAACATATCCTGGCAATAAAAAATAATCCATCTTCACCCGGTGAGTGGGTCAATATGCCAAAAGGCACCATTTTACCACTTAGTGTCGTCACAATGGGTAGGGGCCAGGGTGGAGACAGTAGGTCCCACCTTATTATTTAGGGCCCCCAGCATCCACTAATGGATGGTAGCTGGGGATGAATAAAATAGGTCCCCGCGTATCACTTGGGTTCCCCACAATGGCAAAAAGGTGGGAACTAGGGGGGTGGGGGGGGAGACAATTTGTATCACTTAGGGCCACAACAGCTCACTGTTTAGTAGACATACCCCTACTTGCGACACAGCAAGTAGGGGCAGGAGAGAGATCTTAAACTCCCTTAATTACTAATACTAAGTAATTTTTACTTAGTATTAGTAAAAATGGCTGAAAGACCAATTTTTGCTTTTCAGCAGATAGCTCCCTAATACTGTGGGATTTAGGGAGCTATCTACTAAACAGCTGCAAGATGCAGCCGCAACACAGATTGGAATTGAATTCTTCTGAATGAAATTCCGGACCAACCATAATACCAAATTTCATCACAAAAGGGCAAACTGTTGACATTCAGTTTGAATGTAATTCGGTCAATTCATCGGTGCCCTAGTCTAAATCACAGGCTATGACAGTGAATGGATGCATCACAAGAACACGGAGGAGAGGTTAGTATGATGGGAAATCTTTCTTTGACAAAAAATGGAGCTGACTAAAACTCCTCCTTCGGTCAAAAAAAGTCAAGCATAGGAAAAATACGTAATATGACTATTTCAAGATCATTTACAAATCTTTTGAATAGAAGCAGTTCCAGAACAGAACCCTGAGGAACACCACTTACCACTTTTGTTCAGATTGAAAATGTACCGTTATCGACAACTCTCTCAATTTTGTACCAAGAATTTTAATCTAGAACGATTTATTTTAGTTTTAACACTAACCCATAGTAAGGAACCATATCAAACGACATGGAAAAATCCAAATCGATCAGAACCCCTACAACACCCTCACCTATACTTCTATTTACTTCTTCATAGAATGCAATTAAGTTTGTTTGACATGAGTTATGTTTCATAAAGCCATGCTGATTTTTGCTAAGTTACATTTTAAGGCAAACTTCAATAAATTATGAAAAATCATGCTGTTTTGTACATAATTTTAAGCTAATTATTGTACAAATTATTAATGTTATTAATTTTTAGGGAGATAGAATTTGTTTACCAAAATGTCTTAACTCCACTCGGTAAATGCTATGCATTCCACCCCGCCTGCTATCCTTCCTTACCTCTCCACAGAACGTCTGTGCTTGCTCTCCAAATTTTTTTTTAAATGTCCTTCTATTTCACCATCTTTATCCCCACAAATCAAATGCTTTGCTATCGATACCCACCCATTCTCCATCTTTCTATATCATTTCATAATCTCATCTATTTAATTAGCTCACAAGCAACACTGTATCTGAATACTTACCCTGATCACGGGACATTAATTTAAATACCCTATTCAACCTTATGAGTCAACTCCTCTTTATTACCTTTAGAATGTAAGCTCAAGTGTTATCTTGTTCAGCACTTTGTACAAAAGTACTGTATTTGCTAGATTGTAAGCTAACAGTCAGGGTTTTCTATTTCTTTTGTCTTGGTGCATGCTCATTATGTGTCTGTATTCCCTCTATTCTGCACTGCTGCAGCATATGCTACAATTATATAAATACACATTAATAATTATTATAATAATAATAATAATAATAATAATAGCTTTGATGAAAAGGAACATAAATGACCTCTTCTGGCCTAATCATAAACTGAGAGAATTTCATTGTTGGGGTATAAATTCTTTAACGTTTCTGATATCCTAGATTGCTGTCCAGTTTTGTCTTCTGACTTACTTAGGGAGATTGCATTGTCCTTCACATTATTCTGAATGCAATTATAAGCTTAGATGTACCATTTTGCCATCAATGAATAATAATTCCTAAAAGGTGCATTGTATACTCTTAAATACTTTTTTCAGTTGTTAAAGATAAAGACCAAACATTTTTCTCACACAGATTGTGGCAGGATACAAAGTTGTATCTAGCTATAACCCTGACAGTTCTGAATTAGGCAGAAATAGAAGAATGTAATTAGAGAAAGATTTTAAGTTGTTTGTGTAATGGATCCCCTATACTCCGGCTGAGTATATCCGCTGTAGTTCTTCCAAATCCCCAGTGAAACAGGGATTATAGCTCTAAATTCCCCAAACATCAGCCTAGACTTGATGAAGGGTAGAAACGAATGTGTTTAATCATGGCCAAACAAACAGGAACCCGGGAGCTCCTGCGGCCGTAATACGGGGTGCTCCGGCTGGCTCCTAGCGTTTGTTCCCCTTAGTCTCAGGCACCTTTCCTCCAAAAGGCACTCTCTTGGTGGATTTCAAAGTGGTTTAAAACTGCAAACCAAGTTGACTGGGTACCCACAAAGTCCTCATGACAAAATTAGTCCCATAACTGGGACTATTCGTGGGTTTGGTTTCCCGCAAACGGCCACCAGAGAGCTAGACGTTCGGTTCCATTCACATGAAGGGAAAGTGCCGAACCAGGGACACCCAGCTCAAGCTGCTAATGGTGGTTGGGGAGATTTAACTCTGGAACAGTCTTTGTATATGGCCCATAGTCGGTGGGAAGTAGGCCAGCTTCTACACTCCTCCATGAATTTGTGGCAAACATCCAGGGCATGAAGCGTTTGTTACAGTTTGATTTACCCCCTTTTGTATGAAAAGCAGTTAAGCTAACAGATGTTTAAATTTCTGGAGTTGGTGAGCATAGAAGGCAGCCAACAGACTGGGTTTCCCACTGTCATGTGACACATAAAGCCAATCATAGTGATCCTCCAGTCAGTGTGAGAAAGCAGAAGATAGCAGAAAATAGCAAAAAAAAAAGAAAAAAAGAAGTGCCTCTGTATCTTATATCTGTATCTGCAGCTATTGATTATTATTACTATAGTGGGTTCCATTTGTTGAAATTTAAGAACAAGAAATATGTCCCTAACTTCTATGCTTGGCAAAGATCCAGTCTCATTTGAGTTCTTGCATCTCAAAAGATTTGCTGATCCTGACCTGGGCAATTGTAGTAAATTGAAATAGAATTAAATGTATAAAAAGTACACAGGTTTTCAATATAGCATTTTTTGCAAGAGCATGTTAAACTTTATTAGGTTTTAATATTTTGGAATCTACAGACGGCAATACACTATCCAGAACTCTAGTTTTATGCTAAATGTAACACGCATTCCACTTATGAATGGAATTTTAAGTTTGTCTTTAATACCTCTCACTGATAAAAAAGGCTTTAGTAAAATCCTGAAATACAAATTGTATTAAAATTTCATAGCTGGGTTGCTGAAACTGGACTACACAATAATATGCTTAAACTCATCAAAAAGCTAAGACTTCAATCAATGATTCCTTTATCAAGACTAGTCTGACTATGAAGTCTTACAAGAGGGTTCACAGTTAAATGGATCTGAAAACGAAAAAGAAAAATAGCAACTGTAAGGATTTTAATGAATACTGTACTGATAATATCAGATTATGCTACATGTAATCAAAGATGGATGTGAGTTATGTTTTTAAGATTTAGGAGGTGATATTTGGCAAATACTAAAATTGAAGGAGGTAAAAGTGATTACAAGAAAATGAAATAAAGCAAACGGATATAAAATTGACCAAAGAGGCCGAATGGATATAAAATTGACCAAAGGGGCATCTTTTTATGGGTATTGGTAAAAGGAAAGTTCAACTTTCAGTGACTGAGGTTCCAGAAGATAGAAGTAATCCAGTTAAAAATAGATAAGAAGTTATTGTAATGATAAAAGAAAGAATGAGCTTGACATAGACCTCTTCGCAGGTTGAAACGTTGCTGCTCTTGTTTTGAACCAATAAATCTGCAGAACACTTGAACACTTTGATTGCCTGGAGACTTTCTTTTTGTCTGCCTGATAATAGAAAGAATAACAAAAGTGAGGGAAATGAAAGTGGTGTTCCGTTAGGGATGCCACTTGAATCTGATAAGATTGGCAAAAAGAAATATGAGTTACAGTAAATTAAATAGGACTTATGTGAAAGTACACTCTACCAAACATGTTTAAAAAGAAAGGTTACTATCTTTTTAATGCACTCCCCAATGTGTAAGCCAACATCCAATATATATATATATATATATATATATATATATATATATATATATATGCACACCCTGTTCCAAATTATTATGCAAATTATATTTTTCTCATTTACCTAAATAATTGATGTAAATAACAGTCAGCATAATTCTCATGTTATCAAGTATTAGGAGTACAATTTAAATTTTATTGAACAAACCTCCTAATGATAACAGTATTTTTTTTTGAACATAAAAAAACGTACAATGCACTGTTCCAAATTATTACGCACAGTAAGTTTCAAAACACTTTATAGGCTGTAAAGAACTGAAAATTGTCATTTGTTGTGTGTGCAGCATATTTACTGAAATCAAAAGCTATTTCAATCAAACTTATAACAACATTTTAACTTTTTAAACATTTTAACAGGTCACGTTACATTTTAGCATAGGACCCCTTATTTGATAGCAGCTTCACAAGTCTTGCATCCATTGAACTTGTGAGTTTTTGGACAGTTTCTGCTTGAATTTGTTTGCAAAATGTCAAAATAGTCTCTCAGAGCTGCTGTTTGGATGTAAACTGCATCCCACCCTCATAGATCTTTTGCTTGAGGATGCTCCAAAGGTGCGCAATAGGATTGAGGTCAGGGGAGGATGGAAGCCACACCATGACTTTCTCTCCTTTTATCCCCATAGCAGCCATTGAGGTATTCTTTGCAGCATGAGATGGTGCATTGGCATGCATGAAGAGGATTTTATGATGGAATGCATAGTTCTTCCTTCTTTACCTGGGAAGAAAGTGGTCAGTCAGAAACTCCACATACTTTGCAGAGGTCATCTTTACACCTTAGAGGACCCTAAAGGGGCAGACTTGCTCTCTTCCCATGATTCCAGCCCAAAACATGACTCCACCACCGCCTTGCAGATGTCGCAGCCTTGTTGGAACAGGGTGGCCGTCTACCAACCATCCACTACTCCATCCATCTGGACCATCCAGGGTTGCAAGGCACTCATCAGTGAGCAGGACTATTTGAAAATTAGTCTTCATGTATTTTTCTGCCCAATGCAGCCATTTCTGCTTGTGAGCATTGGTTAGTGGTGGCCGAATAGGTTTATGCACAGTTGCAAGACTTTGGAGGACTCTACACCTTGCTGTCCGTGGGACTCCAGAGGCACCAGCAGCTTCAAATATCTGTTTGCTGCTGTGTAATGGTATTTTAGCAGCTGCTCTCTTGATCCGATGCATGGATCTGGTAGAAATCTTCCTCAATGTGCCTTTATCTGCACGAACCCGTCTGTGCTCTGAATCAGCCACAAATCTCTTAATAGTGCGATGATCACGCTTACATTTTCGTAAAATATCTAATGTTTTCATACCTCGTCCAAGGCATTGAACTATTTCACTCTTTTCAGCAGCAGAGAGATCCTTTTTCTTCCCCATATTGCATGAAAATGGTGCTCTGCTTAATAATGTGGAACACCCTCTTTTAGCAGTGTTTCCTTAAATTGGGCTCACCTGGCAACCGAAAAACAAAATATTTAATCTTGGTGACACTTAAATAGAATTTGCATAATAATTTGGAACAGGGTGTATATATCTAATGCTACAGAATATTTGGGTACTTTGTAAATTACAGTAATAATAAAATATATAATGATGCATACCAACTAATTATAAACATCCACCATCATTAGCAAAAATAATACAAAAGGCAGCAGCTTGCAATAGTTATATAGGCTTTAGAAACTGGGATGGTAACATATACTGCAAAACAATGCAATGAGTCCACTACAGGGCTTAAACAAGTGTCCAAAGTCCTTATCCCAAAGTTTCAGCATGCATTAATGCCTTTTTAAGTAACAAGCATAAGAATATATTGTTCAATAGGAAAATACCTGTCCCTTCATATAGCTAATAGATTAAATATAGATTAAGGATTAACACACAGAAAAATACAGCTTTAAATGTTGCAAGGCTACTTAAAATCACCTATCTTAGCAAACAAATATGGGGACTGAGAACTCCGCCGCTCTACCATAGATGCTTATTTGGTGGTGGCCACAGGAAAGCATACATTTTGGAGAGTCTCTAGAAGTAGTTTAAACAGTAAGTACTGTGATAGTCTGTGACTATGATTGTATAGTAAAGAAGTCACTTTAACACATAAGAATCACTGTTTCCAATACAAACATACAGTAAAATTCATATACTAGCCATACTAAAATATAAAATAAATGCCAAAAAACTAAATAGTCCAAGGAAAAAAAAAATCACAAAAAATAAACAAAAACGTGCAAAAAATATATAATGACCAAATTCATGCTCTTTTTCAGTGTAAGTAGAAGTATATCCTCACCTATGCCTAACTCACCCTAATCTTTGATCATATCATGATAAAGCATGATGGGCCACCCAAAATCTATAGATTAGTACCTGTAAAACTTAGTTTCCTGCACCAAATAAATTACAATCCTACTGCAAAATGTATATTGTGCAATATATGAAGACACCATATAATAGATCACTACATGTTTTAATCAAATTAGCAAAAGCGTGCTGCAACATTATATTGTTGCTATATAATCAAGTATTCAATGTAAATTAAAATATATAAAATTACAGACAAGCTTATCATTTTTGGAGCATCTTGTATTTGTCCAAGAAAAAAAAAATTACATGCCTTAACCCCTTAAGGAAGGCAGGCATACTATGCCGTCCTTGAAGGGGTGGACCTAAACGCCAAAGGGCCCATCCATCCTCCCACCATTCTGGTGCCTTACACTTACCTGGACCTGTGATCCGCGGCAATTCCGGTCGGGGGGTCTGCACGAGAGCCAAGCAGGATAATTTACACACACGTATTATATACGCACATTTATTTAAAAATATGTTATTTATGTTTATATATAAATGTATAATTTTACAAATATATTTAACTACTAATTTTACATAATTATTAGATTTTTAAGATTTTTTACATTATAATTTCTAGGGATTTCTAGGGACCTGCCTGACAATCCAGGCAGTCCAGAGAATTTAATTTGCAAGTCCTATATTTAGCCCTGTAACTTTCTAAACACCATAAAACCTTTACATAGGGGGTATTGTTATACTCTGGAGACTTCGCTGAACACAAATATGAGTGTTTCAAAACAGTAAAATGTATCACAACAATGATATCACCAGTGAAAGTGCCGTTTGTGTGAAAAATGCACAAAACGGCACTTTCACTGACAATATCATCGCTGTGACACAGTACCCCCCATGTACAGGTTTTAGGGTGTCTTGGAAAGTTACAGGGTTAAATATAGTGCTAGCAAATTAAATTCTCTGGACTTTCGACCTGGGTTGTCAGGCCGGTCCCCCAAATTGCAATAAATAAAATTACTTAATTATGTAAAAATATTACATAAATATGCACGTAGAATTTAAATATATGTACATACTTATATATTTGAAGTCTACGTGTATATTTATGAAATTATTTATGTAATTATGTATATGGACATATGTATATTTCGTATTATTTATATATATATATATATATATATATATATAAATTTCATTATAAGTGTATTTTGATATGTATATATATATTTTTTTTGTAATTTTATTTATTTATTTTTATTTATTTTTTATAATATATATACAATATATATAATTATTATTATATATGCATGTGTGTAATTTTACTCTAAGTATATTTTTATATTGCTATATGCATATATTAATAAAAAATACACTTAGTATGACATTATATATAAGATATATATATATATGTATTTATATATATCATATATATATATATATTTCATATATATATATATAATTTTATATATATATATATATATATATATATATATATACACACACACACTTTTTTTTCATTAACATTTTTTTTTTATTGTAAACCTTATTTTCAGTTGAGGCAGTCCCCCTGCAGGCAGCACTATGGACGCCTATTGCGGCTCTTTCAGAGCGATCACATGGCCCCTGGGGGTCCTGATTTGCCGAGGGGGGGCACTGTCTGGGCTATCAGACAGTCCCCTCAGACGGAGAAGACAGGTTGCTGACGCATCGGGTAAGTAAATGGTAGGGGGTTAATATTGGGAATACGGGGTTTAATATTTATTTTTTTAATGTTTTTTTCTTAATTTACTCTTCACTGAGTGCCTATACCTCTTGAGGCACTCAGCACACAGGCAGAGCATTGTAAGCCTGCCTGATGGCTTCTGATGCCTTAAGGAACAAAATATACTCTAAATAATTTTTTTAATGAAAAAAAATTCAACCTCTCCTCCTTATTAAAAGGTCACTATAAGCACCATAACCAATGCATTTCATTGAAATTCTGGCCGTGCTTAGTGGAATTAAAATAAACATTTGATCTAGTGGGATTGTGAGGAAACCACTTGGTAAACAACATAGGTGTAAAATAACTCCCAGTCAACCTCATCTTGTGGCTGACTGAACCTGATCAGAATTTTAGATTACTAAGTCTCTATCTAGCAAGTTACTATATAAATGAATATGAAAAGATGCTTAAAAATGGAACCTGAACTGATATAACTTTCTGTGAGTCCTAAATCCTCAGAAGCTTTGGATTGCACAATTGTACTCAATTGTGTTGGACAATCACTAACACAATATTTATTGTAGGACATTAACAGGGCTTATCTGCATTAGCTGCATCGGTCAGCTGTTCAGCTTAGTGCTTAGGAAATATTTGTGCAAATGTTAGTATTTTTGCAAAAATTACTTATATTTAGTTAAAACTACATGCATTTTCAAATGCAGAGTTCCCCTTCAAATTATGTCTATTAAGCATTCTGACTAAATAGTACAATTCACTTAGCGGTCTATTCAATAACAGCATTATAGAGAACTTTAAGCTAAGTAACGCAAAAATACATTTGTAAGGTTAAATATAAGCTGATAAATGGAAGTAGCAATTACCTTTTTAATAAATAGCAGCAACAGCACCAGAAATGTTGTGTGATCACAGCATTTATATGAGAATATGTACATTTATTATTTTTGCGGTTTCTAGTTTTTTTGTTTTAATACACAATTGTATTTTTTATATATATATATATATATATCCTCAATTTTCAAAGTATGTTTTTAGAAGGCAAGACAGTTGTGCATCTCTTGCAACAACAATGTGAGGATATAAAAAGCAATGCGGATTACAACAATTTCATGGCGCACACACCATAAAAGTGCGAAATGAGAGTTATCATTACAAATGAGACAGGATCTACATAATACCTCTTGCTGGCACTAACAAATGTCACATGTTGGTGGAGATTGAATGTTAGACTATAATACAGATATTCAAAATAAAAGACAAAAACATAAAAAAAATAGAATTTTCATCACTTTGACCATTACAATACAATACCCACAGGTATTGTGAATGCTTTCACACTGAATCTTTTCATTACTAGTCATTACGGCCCACAGAGGATTGCGGCAGGAACATTATACAAACCATGAAATTCACACGGGAGGAATTTATATTACTTATATAATGGATCATTTATTTTATATAACAAAAGTGCTTTGGTTGTTAGATGATTGTGTGAAAATAATAGAATAATTGAAACTGCTCAGAACTTGCAATATGTAACGGATCTTAATGTGGTCAGCTACTTTCCATACATCAACTATAACGATTTTTACTGGTAGTATAAGATTTTCTACAAGAACCTAGCATTAAAGCATTTTGTAAGAATTGACCCTTCTCATGTGATATAACCCATTAAAGTATTAATGTCAAATGGAACTGTTCACATATTTCTGATCTGTGATATCCTACTGAGGGGGCTTTCATGAAAACCTGTTATTAGCATTTTTTTTTTTTTCAAACCAAAGTGATTTCCAACAGTGAAGGTTTGAAGTAACATTCCAACTAAATAACTACATGGCAAGGTCTTTATGAGTGCTCACATATATTACTATTGGAATGCAGCCACAATTTCAGATATTTTATAAACAAAAAAATAGACACCAAAAACTAGGAACATTATTAACTCCGCACTCTTATTTTATGCTACAGTGTGAGGACTATCTTAAGGTTTTTATTTTAGCTGCAGTTTAGATATAAGAATATGGGACAGAGATATATTGTTTGTTGAACTAAAATTTTTATTTGTTTTGCCAAAAAAGAAGGGTCAACCACGTCTGCTTATATTGTATCATAGTGTATTTTTATGGTTCAGTAATTTACATAAATACACAAAATTACCCGGGTCTGCTCACAAAAAATAAAATTGACATTTGATTAAGTTAGCTGTTTGAAGTTGACCATTGGCTAATGCTTCAATAGTTTACTAATAGCCGAATGTGAATGAAAATATAACAATTTTATAAAACAAAAATTATAGCCATTCAAAGACATCCTGAAATATCTTGCATTGCATTATTCATGAAGATTAGCTTTTAAGCAGTTCTTTCTAAGAGCTAGCTTGTTAAAATCATTTTCAAGGCTAACTGGAGAACCCAATAAGTATTTGTAGCACTACATTACATCACTGAGTTTAAAAAAAAAAAAATATATTATTCAGCAAACTGATAAAGTTTAAGCTATGAAAATGGATAAATCAACAGGACAAATAAGATTGTGTTTCTGTTCAGCAGGGAGAGCGTTGGATACTGACACAACGTTTGCAGATTGCAGAACTTCATTTTCAAGTTTGGGTAGAAAGATTGAGGTTCCATTTGAGCTTCCAAAAAAAATATATTAATAAATACATTGTGATCATGAATTACAGGGAGAACATGACTGCTGGCCCATCTCCATCTCCCATCGTTGACCCCCAATAACACATTGGACACATTTTTTGAATTGGGTAAGTGCAACAGCCAAAGCTTTATTAACCATCACATAACATTATAAAACCTGTCAGCTGTTGGGTGAAAGCCCAACAGACAGTTCTCCATTACATTTTCCAAGAGTCCAGCACAACCATAACTAGTCATCAGCCCTGTGCGAACTGGCATCTCCCCAGTTGCCACTTTTCCATACTTCTTCCTTTAACTGCGCTGTCCAGGGAACCCACCAGTTGTGACAGTAAATAAAACAAATTCAGTCAGCGTCCCTCAATTGCTCCTGCTGACTGGTAAGCCACCTCCCCTCTGCTCCCTATAAAACTCCTCCATATCTTGAAACATTGTTGCACTTTTAATCCAGCCCATCAACCCTGGGCAGCAGTCATGCTCCCCCTTCCTTATTTGCCCAGGGGAAACTTTTTTTATCTTGATCATAGCATTATTGCATTAAGATATACATTCAAAATATTAATGCTAAATGTGTATATTAAAAGGTAGGGTCTTGACATGGGTATCCAATTTGGATCTTTCCCTCTGCATTGTCAGCCTCTTCTCTTCAGGTTTAAGAAACCCCCACTGCAATTTCAACACAGGATAGACAGGTATCATCCCCTCTGTCCACTCTATATTTAGGACATATGTTGGCCATCATTTTAGCATCCTCCCTGGGCAGGTATTGGACCACAGTCCTGGATTATTTGTGATCCTCTTTACAGGTAGGTTTTTACCCATTTTGCCAAAGTGGACTTTAGCAGTTCATCTTTAAAAACATTGTGGCAGACCGTCTGGCACCACGACTGGGTACCTCCACCAATTGCGCTTCCTTGTATCACTGAGTACTATAAGCACTGCACTAGACACCATAACCACTGTAGCCGCTGCAGCTTGGCTGGGGTCTCGCCGTCCCTTCCCACCCTGGACAAACACCTAGATCCAGCTCCCAGTGGGAAGACCTCTCATCCAAGAGAGTATAATAATCCAAAGCACAGTATAGCAATTCCCCCCACACAAGCCAAGGCTTAATGGTCCTATGCCCAAAACTGTTTTATGAATTCAGTGTTAACAGTCGATCAAGTTCGGTAGTTTAAAAACAAACAAACTACCAAACGTAGTCAATAGTCATACTATGGAGCTTGTTCACCTCATTCAGATGAACGATTCTACCGAACAGTGCCCTTCTAGGTGGTGTAGAATCCGAACACAGGTGATAATGGAAGTCCAGCGGTGTTCGGGAGTTTCCGTGTCCGTTTTGAGTTCCATGAACTCGGCAACCAAACACCACTGCCTGCGTTCATGCAAACAAGATGGCTGCCACCTTGTGGTTGTTCATATGAATTGTGGCCACCCAGACGAACAATTATAACATTGCGGTTAGAATCGTTAAGAGGTGATGATAGGGCTTAACAAGCTCCCGGGTGGTCCATGGTTCATGCACCTGTTCATTTTCCGAACAGCATAGGAAAATGGCACAAACTAAGTCTTTTAACAGGCTTTTTGTAGGGCCCATAGTCTTTGGGCAGGAGGCTAGCCAGCAGTCCCCTCCAGGAACACGTGGCAGAGGCATTTCTGCACAAGCATGTTTGTGGTGTTTGTGGATAACCTGTGCTTAATCCAGGACTGTGGCCTTTACATTCTTTAAGCTACAATCTTCCTCTGGCTGGTGTATAGTCTCTGGATGCTAGATTCAGGTGGAGTCATCCATTCACCATGAAGATCTTAGCAAGGTTGGTATCAGGTGCAATATGATGACAGGTGGGCTACTGGAACAAGCTTTCAAGGACAAGAGATGAAAACCCACACCTGCGTGACTGCTGGTACAACAGCAGACACAATTAGAGGAGCTACACGAAGCATGTAAGAAATAATGAGTATAAAATGTCTGGCAAGGTGGGAGGAAAAGTTGAAGGAAGACCAGCAGCAGTCAAGAATTGATTTTAAAGGGCTTATTTAAACATATCCTTTATTAATGTTCTAGTTAAAAAAACACAATCGAACAAGGGAAAATGGGACACATGTAAAAGGCACCCTCAGTATCATTATGTTCCAGAATTTACGTTTAATGAGACTGAAACACTTACTCACCAAAATAAAAGTAGGCTCAGCATAGGTTTAGTTTTAATAAAAGTGAATAATTAATTGCTCATTAAAAAAAAAAACTAGTAATGATGCATGCAAACTGGACCCACTTGCAATTTATCCTTTTGTTATGCTAGTTGGAAGCAATACAGACAATCAGAGGAATAAGACAGTAATGATATTGTTAAAATCTGTAAATCAGTAGTCAGTTGATGTTCTTAGTCATTTCAGTGTGCAAATGTGTCTTGAAACTGGAAGGCATGCGGAGCATAACACTGCTCTATGTTTGTTGTTCCCACTTACAACATGACATTGGAAGTGTTAAAGGCACCTCCTAGTATGTTCTTGACATGTGCACAATCCTCCCAATGTTTCAACATAGGGGCTAGACATGTGCACCAGTGACATTTTCGTTACGTACAAATGATTTCGTACAAAATAAAAATGTAATTCGTCAATTCTGAATTTTGATCGCAAACCATTCGTTTTCAAATGAAATTCATTTAAAAATAATTTGTTTTCATCCAAAAAAAGACAGGAGGTAGTCGGTAGCGCTACCAGCTACCTCCTTGTAATAAATAACTATTCCTACCCCTCCCCTGCATTAAATTATATAGGGGTCACTATGACTCCCATATTAAAAAAGGGAGGTTAATTCCTCCCGCATGTCCCTGCTCGCGGTATGCCGCAAGTAGGGGCATGTTGCCTAAACAGCAAACAGCCACTGGCTGGGTTTAACGTCCCTTTTATCAATATGGGGGTCATTTACTGGATATAAATGTTTCTCATATAGAAGTGTAAAGAGTACAGTAAGAGTATGTGTAAAAAGTAGCTATTTACATCTAAATAGTTACTTTTTCATATGGCAACATTGTTATAGTTTTTACTATAACTTTTGGTTACATGTACTCTTACCATAGCTCTCTATCACTTCTATATAGATATTGATTATTTACATTCAGTTTTAAATTAGAAACAAGTAGCCACTGGCATGCCCCTACTCACGGCATACTGACCCCTTTTATTAATATGGGGGTCATAGTGACTCCCATAGGTTTTAATTCAGGGCTGGGGGGAAGGCGGGGTGGAATTAATATTACAAGGAGGGAGCTGGTAGTGCTGCCGGCTCTCTAATTGTTTGTTTGTTTTTCGCGCATGCGCACTGTTATTGCTTTTTGCTCTGGAGGTTAAATCCCCTGCAGCACAGAGTTTATTATAAAGAATGAAAGAAAAAGGTAACAATATTTGCCCTTTCGTTTCATTTATATTTCGTTTATAGGGCTTTTTTTCCGTTTTAGAAAACAAATACAAAAAAACACAAATTTTCGAATGAAATCGTATTTGTACTAAAACGAATGCACATGTCTAGGAGGTAGAGCGACCATAGTTAGACCTGTGTGGTGAGGGAATAAAGATAAAAGTCACCTTTAAACCCTCACAGCTAGGGGGAGCTGATCCTAACATGTTAATGTTCCTTTAAGTGCTGGAGCTAAAGAAATTAAAAGTCTTTTTTTTTTTAACTGGCAACCAAAGTAAGTCTTTCTCATCTATTTGCTCATGATATTTTCATTGCTCTGTTAATTTGCATCTAATTCTGGTATACAGCATTAAACATAGAAACATAGAATGTGACACAGGGAAGAACCACTCGGCCCATCTAGTCTGCCCAATTTTCTAAATATTTTCATTAGTCCCTGGCCTCATCTTATAGTTAGGATAGCCTTATGCCTATCCCATGCATGGTTAAACTGTTTTACTGTGTTAACCTCTACCACTTCAGCTGGAAGGATATTCCATGCAACCACTACCCTCTCAGTAAAGTAATACTTCCTGATATTATTTTTAAACCTTTGCCCCTCTAATTTAAGACTATGTCCTCTTGTTGTGGTAGTTTTTCTTCTTTTAAATATGGTCTCCTCCTTTATTGTGTTGATTCCCTTTATGTATTTAAATATTTCTATTTCTTTATGTATATAAATATTTAAATATTTCTACCCTGTCTCGTCTTTCCTCCAATCTATACATGTTAAGATCCTTTAACCTTTCCTGGTAAGTTTTATCCTGCAATCCATTAACAGGTTTATTAGCCCTTCTCTGAACTCTCTCTAAAGTATCAATATCCTTCTGAAGATACGGTCTCCAGTACTGCGTACAATACTCCAATACTCCAAGTGAGGTCTCACCAGTCTACTGTACAATGGCATGAGCACTTCCCTCTTTCTATTGCTAATACCTCTCCCTCTCTTTGGTAATCACACAGTAACTCGTGTAGGTGTGATTTATAGGCCACCAGGACAAATAGAAGAGTTAGATAATCAACTAGTTGAGGAAATAGCTAAAATGACAATGAAGGGGGAAGTTATCATCATGGGTGACTTTAATCTTCCTGATGTGAATTGGAAAACAAAATTAGCTACTTGTGCCAGGAGCACACATATTATAAACTCCCTACTGGGATTGTCTCTAAAACAAGTCATTGAGGAGACAACTCGTAAGGAGGCCATACTAGATTTAGTGTTAACAAATGGAGATTTGGTATCAGATATTACTGTAGGTGAAAGTTTAAGATCCAGTGATCATCAGTCAGTGTGGTTTAATATAAGAACAGTGACTGAGTCACACCACACAAAAACAAAAGTTTTAGACTTTAAAAAAACAGACTTTTCTAAAATTAGAATATGTGTAAAGGAGTCATTATCAAATTGGAGCAATTTAAATGGAGTCCAAGAGAAATGGGTTTATTTAAAAAGTTGTACTGCTGAAGGCAACAGAAAAACGCATTAAGCTTGTCAGTAAAAGCAAAAAATTCTAAAAACCACTGTGGTACTCCGCAGATGTGGCCAAAATAGTAAAAAACAAAAAGTTAGCATTTAGTAATTATAAAAAAAAACAGAGTTTGGAAGAAAGAATGCTCTATAAGATTAGACAGAAAGAGGCTAAGCAAGTTATAAGAGCTTCCAAATCACACACAGAAGAGAAAATAGAACAGTCATTAAAAAAAGGAGACAAAACATTTTTTAGATACATAAATGAGAAAAGGAAAGTAAAACAAGCATTAGTTAGATAAAAACAAAAGAAGGAAGGCATGCAGATGAGGATAAAGGTCTAGCTGGCTGCCTCAATGAATATTTTTGTTCAGTATTTACAAATGAAAATGAAGGAAATGGACCTCAGTTAGGATAAAGGACAAATTAGTCATTTATTACATATGAGTTTACAGAGGAAGAGGTTTTATTTCAACTGTTAAAAGTAAAGACAAATAAGTCAATGGGACCGGATGGAATACACCCATAGTTATTAAAAGAGCTTAGTGGTGTACTAGCAAAACCATTAACAGATTTATTTAACCAATCATTGTTGTTAGCATTGTCACCTGCCTGCAGCCTCCTGTTTGAGATAAGTTAAAGGAGCACTATAGAGTCAGGAACACAAACATGTATTCCTTACCATACATGGTTAAAATCACTATCTAGCCCCCTTGGTCCCCTTTGCCTCCCTAAATATAGTAAAATATTAATTGTATTCAAGTCTGAAACTGCTGCCTCTGTCTGGGAACTTCCTCTGACCTCTGACATCATCAGAAGTGGTTGCCTGATCCAATCACAATGCTTCCCCATAGGATTGGCTGAGACTGACAAGGAGGCAGATTAGGGGCAGAGCCACCACCCTGTAACTCTGTGTTTTGGAAAGTTACAGGGTCAAATATAGCACATTCATTTTTTTTAGTTTATACACATTGAAATTTGCCAGACTGGTTATGTTGCCTTTGATACCATATGGTAGCCCAGGAATGAAAATTACCTCCATGATGGCATACCATTTGCAAAAGTAGAAAACTAAAGGTATTACAAATGGGGTATGTCCAGTCTTTTCTAGTAGCCACTTAGTCACAAACACTGGCCAAAGTTATTGTTCATATTTGTTTGTGTGTGAAAAATGCAAAAAACTAAACTGAATGCTAATTTTGGCCAGTGTTTGTGACTAAGTGGCTACTAAAAAAGACTAGATATACCCCATTTGCAATACCTTGGGTTGTCTACTTTTGCAAATGGTATGCCATCGTGGGGATAATTCTCATTCCTGGGCAACCATACGGTCTCAAAGGCAACATAACCAATCAGGCAAATTTCGATGTGGAAAAAAAAGGAAATTCAAGCCTAATATTCGAAAACACCATAAGACCTGTACATTGGGGGTACTGTTATACTCGGGAGATTTCGCCAAACACAAATATTAGTGTTTCAAAATAGTAAAATGTATCACAACAATTATATCGTCAGTGAAAGTACCGCTTTTGTGTAAAAAAAAAATGCCAAAAATTGCATTTTTACTGACGATATCTTTGTTGTGATATGTTTTACTGTTTTTAAACACTAATATTTGTGTTCAGCGAAGTCTTCCGAGTAAAACATGCACTGGTTTTATGGTGTCCTGGGTTAAATATAAAGCTTGCGAGCCAAATTCTCTGGACTTTCTGCCTGGGTTGTCGGGCAGATCCCTCAGATTGTAATGAATAAAATTGCTTAATTATGTAAAAATATTATATAAATATATTTTTAGAATTCAAATATATATGTGTATATATATATATATATATATATAGAATGAGGCAAAAATGTGATTCTTTGTTAAACTAATTTGCATATGCCCACCCAGAATCCTTTGCGGTTGTAACATCACTGCTGATTTGGGATTTCTGTGGGAAAAGCAAGTCTTATGGCTTGACTGGTGTGCAGATTTTTGTTTAGCATTGTATTAACTATCCACATACTTCAGGTGGAAGGGGTTTTCAATCACAATTTTTCCCCACCATAACCTATTTAGATTTTGCTTCCCAAGCACTACCAAGCCTCAATTAGCAAACCAGTAACCAACCTCATGCTGAAGAGTTGCATTAACAGCGAAACAGCTGTCCATGAGTGGTTCACTGGTTTTGCATCTTATCCTAAATTGTGTTCCAAGCAGTTGTATACTGCAAACACAAATTAAAAGGAATCCATGTTTAAAATGGAATGAGGCAAAAATGTGATTCTTTGTTAAACTAATTTGCATATGCCCACCCAGAATCCTTTGCGGTTGTAACATCACTGCTGATTTGGGATTTCTGTGGGAAAAGCAAGTCTTATGGCTTGACTGGTGTGCAGATTTTTGTTTAGCATTGTATTAACTATCCACATACTTCAGGTGGAAGGGGTTTTTCAATCACAATTTTTCCCCACCATAACCTATTTAGATTTTGCTTCCCAAGCACTACCAAGCCTCAATTAGCAAACCAGTAACCAACCTCATGCTGAAGAGTTGCATTAACAACGAAACAGCTGTCCATGAGTGGTTCACTGGTTTTGCATCTTATCCTAAATTGTGTTCCAAGCGGTTGTATACTGCAAACACAAATTAAAAGGAATCCATGTTTAAAATGGAATGAGGCAAAAATGTGATTCTTTGTTAAACTAATTTGCATATGCCCACCCAGAATCCTTTGCGGTTGTAACATCACTGCTGATTTGGGATTTCTGTGGGAAAAGCAAGTCTTATGGCTTGACTGGTGTGCAGATTTTTGTTTAGCATTGTATTAACTATCTATATATATATATATATATATAAATAGTTTTTATTATTTTTATTTATATATAGCTATATATGTATATAGATAGAGATACATATATGTATTTATAACATAATTCCCGAGGATCACATGGCCAGGGGGTGGCCAGATTGGGCAGAGAGAGTCTGCCTGAGCTCCCAGGCTGACCCCAGGATCGTGACCACCAACGGGGGAACGGCAGGGACCCGGTATGGACAAAGGACGACGGGGATGTTCGATGCTTGCCGCTGGCATTTAGGACCACCTAAAAAAGGATGGCATAGAATGCCCGCCATCCTTAAAGGGACTCTACAGTGCCAGGAAAACAAATCGTTTTCCTGGCACTGCAGGTCCCCTTTCCCTCCCACCCCCCATCCGAAGTTGTTGAATGGGTGAATACCCCTATAGTGACTTACCTGAGACCACTGCCAATGTCCTTCGATGGTGGTTTAGGGTCCACCCACACTCCTCTCCCGCCTATGTCAGCCAGTGGGGGAGACCGATTGCGCATGTGCGGCCGCCGGCAGGATGAGACCTAATGCGCATGCGCGGAAATGCTTCTAATGCTTTCCTACGAGGATTTTAGCGACTCTGGAGGTCCTCACATAGCGTGAGGACCTCCAGCGACGCTATAGCACAGAAAACCTTTGCAATAAAACAGGAAGTGTCCTCTAGTGGCTGTCTGGTAGACAGCCAATAGAGGAGGAGATAACCCTGCAATGTAATTATTGCAGTTTATGAAAACTGCAATATTTACAGTTGCAGGGTTAAGGATAGTGGGAGTTGGCACCTAGACCACTCCAAGTAGTCTGGGTGCCTGGAGTGTCCCTTTAAGGGGTTTATTATAGAATTAACTATTTGTAGAATCATACCATACAATTTCAAATTAAATAGGAAAATTGACAAGAGTTCACTAAAAGTGGAAAAAGAAAATGATTTCATAAGAAAAGTTACAAACAGCAGCATCAATGTTTCAAATAGCAGTGGGTACTTTCTCAAGACAACTGACACTTCACACATTGCACATTATATAGACTAGTCAATTAACAAAAAATTTGTTAAAACCCCATCATTCCACCAACTATCCATGGAGGCTGATTGGGGGCAGGGCCAGTGCTGGCATACTCACGCGGCACTTCATTGGTGGCACTGATATCGTTGCCCCTTTCTTGTACATGTAAAATGTGTTGTGTTTTTGTACATTGGTTAAACTTAATATTATTGATATAGCAGTTTATGTAACACAAAGCCATTTGTTTATATAAAAGCACTTAATATTTAAAGGCAGAATCTTTTAATACACTTTTAAGGAATTGTTTAAAAATGGTTTTATTGAAACACTATGTTTAAAGTTATCTTTACATAAACCTCTAAAAGTAATTGTACTCACACAATTGCCTCCACAATAGAAAAAAGATAAATGGTTACTCCAATCATTTTCACCATTTGCTTTTTTTATGGTTAGCAATGCCTTATTGGGCTTCGTTAGTAGCTACCACCCTTTAAAATGAAAATAGGAAAAACCCATAAACTTTAAATCTTACCTGTAATCCAGCGCTGGGCAAAATGTCTGGCACCAATCTCCATCTGACATCTGACATCTGCTGGAGCCATGCATGGTACATCGCAGGCTTCCCATAGAGATCATTTTGTTGGGTCAGAGTGCATATTGTCCCTCTATCAGTGATGGCAGTGATGGGAAAGCAATCTTACACTTGCAAGGTAGAAAACGATCACGCCAGTTACCAGCTCACTGTGCATGCTGATGACAGAATTGACAATTGGGTAACCTGTAACAGTGTTCTAGGTCATGTGGGCCGGTAGAGTAACTAGCCCCAGCACACAATTAAAAATAACTCTGTGTGTGTATTCATGCTGAAACACAGAACATTCAGGCTTTAACCACCATAACCACTTCAAATCACTGAAGTGCTCATGGTGGTTGGATTAATCATTTACATGTAAAAAGGGTCTATAGTAAACAGACAAGACACCCATATTTAATCCATTCATAACTGAGCCGTTTCGCAAACACTGTCATTCCAGAGGCCTTTTTGGCAGTCTTGCTATCTGTTTGTTTTCCTGTCATTTAACTCTTTATGTACCCATACATAATATATAATGTTTTACAAAGGATAGAAAGGGCATTCTTCTTCTAAAAAAGATTTACATTTTTTTTTTACGTTTTGCTCATAGCAATGTCTATTAGTATAATTAAAGAAAAAATAAAAAAAATTGTAAAAATGTCTTATATGCATTGGATTTCAGTAAATTTTTGGAATCTGTCATACAAATAAAGCAAGCATTGAATTGCGGTTTTAAACTAAACCTGAACCAAATTAGCTATGCTGACATAACTTTAATTGCAGTTTAATAGAAAAATTGCCAAACGAAAGTATATATTTTAGTGAAAATAAACCCATCACAGTATTATACTTTGAGGTGATAGTTGTCATCATTCTTGCGATTAGCTACTGGGTGATTGGTTAGTTTAGGTGCCAGTCAGGGACTGTTGCTATACTACCTCATTGTGAGATAGTCCAGCAGTAACCAACTGGCTGCTGATCCAAGCATGCCAGTCTCAGGAGTGTACATGACACCGCATAATCGATCACTCTCCCACTAGCCATTGGCAAGTGAAACTTCACCCTATTAAGTGTGCCATGCATCACCCATGTTAGAATTCTGAGCCCTGTATAATGCAACTGTTATCAGCATATGTATTTGTAATATATTAAAGTCCCTTTGAACACAATGCTTCTTTATGAGAAACATTTGATTGGACACTGCCCAACTCAAACAAGTAAGTAAATGCTGTGCAAAAATTAGCCATATCAGCTTAGCTATACAAGCAAGTTCTTCAACTAAGCGAAGACATGATTTTAAATATTCAGTAGAGTGTATTTAAAAATAAAAGGCAAATACATATATTGAACTATATATTATTCATTCATTCATTTTGCAATGTCTCGTAGATCTTCCCTTTAAAAACAGTCCGTTTCTTAAATGGATAAATAGAAATGGTGCAATATTTTATTTTACCATACATATATTGCACTCTCTGAATCTTTGTTATCTGCCTTATATTTCTTGCAGCTATTTATTCATTAAAGATACATATTTGAGATTTAGAGCACATTTTATACAGATGAACAGAAAGACTACACAGTTAATGTTTTGAAGTAGAACCTTAATGGGATTTATCCATATTGTAGCATCAACAGAGTAATTTACTTTAATCATTGTTAACTCATTAAATGTATTCTACGCATACACATCCTTTGTGTTGCTTCACCAGTGGGACCTTAAAACCACAAATTCCATAAAACATTGATTATCAACAGGAATACAATTTTCCTGAGGATTAACACCTTGACCTCACAATCAATCTTCTATTTTGGTTCTAAACTGTATTGTCTATTGAACTGTTGCACACAAATTGGAAATTCAAATTACTCATGATTATAATTACAGGGCATATTCTATTTCCATCAGGACTAGTGATGTGTAAGAAGCAGTTTTTTTTTTACAAATTGTAGAAAGTCCATCTGACTAACAAGCCACAGTGATTTTGCAGATCTATAATACTCAAAAGAAGCATTGTACCAAAAAAGTAACATATATGACATATTTATATACGTAGTCTGATTTGTATTATTAAATGCTGCTTGAGTCCCAGCACAAGTAACGATCAGAAAAAAAAAAATCAAAGCAATATATTTATTTATAAATTACACAACCATGTGCATGAAAAATAAAGCTAGGCTTTATTGTATCTTCTATATATTTTCTCTTTCCTCAAAATTAATTAATGTGAATTATATTTTTTTAAATTAGACAAACGGAAAATTTAATTTTTTAATTTTTTTTTACTATTTTGCCCTAAAATTTGTCATTCTGTTTTAGTCTATTTTTAATTCCTGACAATTCACACTTTAATGAATAACCCTACTAGTTATTCACAACAATTCTCTTTTAAATATTTTTAAATTATCCACAGAATGCTTAACACAGAGAAGCATTGAAACAAATATACAAGAAGCACTTATTACTGGATGTTTTCGACAATTCATCCATTCATGTTTTTGTTTTTTTTTCTATTTTTTATTTTTTTATTTTAATAGTGCCACACAAAATTATAGATTTTTATTTGACATTTCTTGGGGCTGAAGAAAAGAAGCTGGAAAGAAAAAAAGGGCATCTATGGTAGCATTTTTTTATTTTACAGATATTTAGTTTATTGGCCACCCTAAAACTATTATTAGGATGGGGGTAGGTAGGGTATTTATTCAGGGGCAGTTGGCTAGAGGCTTGAGGAATCCTAGTCATGGGAGGTTTAGGGCTGGGGTGGGACTATTGGTCCATGACAAAGACCTTTTGGGGTCAAAACGTTGATGTTGTGGTTCCTAATAAAGTGCCTGTCTTGAACCAAGGAGTGCCTGGACCTCTATTACTTTACTTTATTAGCTATAGGCCAGATGGAGTATTTAACCTTCCATATTAATACTAAATATCTTTTACTGTCTGAAAGACCTAAATTGCGAAAACTTTAAGTTTAGTGGGTATTTTCCTCATCGTAATGTAGGATTGCCATTAGAATGCCAAAAAGGAGCTATCTACTAAACATCTCCCTTTTTTTGTACCCTTAATCATGGTAATCCCACATGGATACCAATTTAGGTAGTTATCTGCTAAATGACTGCACGATCTGTGGCACAGATTGTAATTTCATTGAAGAAAACTGAAGAAAAATAAAATAGGACTGTAGAACAAAATCAGAAACTATGCAAATGGATGAAATTTGGTACAGATGAAACAAAATTATGTTTTCATCTGAATGTATTTGGACCAAAGTCTACTCAATACTGCTTTGAAGGCTCATTCAAAGTGAATTAGCTGGTGATTGACACTTGGGAGGGTAATTCTAAAGTGTTTTATAAAATAAAAACATTTCTCTTGAAATTAGCACTTGTATGACATATGATAGAGGGGACCTTCCGCTATACCCTGGGTTGCCTACATTTGAAAATGATATGTCATGATGGGGTTATTTCATATTCCTGGGCTACCATATGGTCTCAAAAGGCAACACAGACCCAGCAAACCAATCTGGCAAACTGAATTAGGCAAGCCCTATTGACCCTGTTACTTTCCAAAACACCATAAAAGCAGTACATTGGGGTATTGTTATACTCGGGAGACTTCACTGAACACAAATATGAGTGTTTAAAACAGTAAAACCTATTATAACGATGAAATCACCAGTAAAAGTGCAGTTTTTGTGTAAAAAAAAAGGCAAGAAACAAATAAAAAAAGCTAGGTTTGGCCAGCGTTTGTGACTAAGTGGCAACTACAAAATACTGGATATACCCCATTTTGAATACCGTGGGTTGTCTTCTTTTTCAAATGGTATGTCATGGGGGAGTTCATTTTCCTTTCTGGGCTGCCATACCATCTCCAAAGCAACATAGCCAATCTGTCAAATAGGAATTAACAAACATAGAAATTGGCTAATCTTATGTTTGACACTGTAATTTTTTAAATCACCATAAAACCTGTACTTAAGGGGTACTGTTGTACTCATGAGACATTACTCTACACAAATACAAGTGTTTTAGATAGAGCAGTTAAATGAATTATACTGATAATATCATCGGTGAAATGGCAGCTTATGTTTGAAAAATGCAAAAAAAAAAATATATAAATGCTAATTTTGGCCAGGGTTTGTGACTAAGTGGCTATTAAAAATGACTGGACATGCCCAATTTTGAATACCGTGGGTTGTCTTCTTTTGCAAATAGTGGGGTTAATTTTCATTCCTGGGCTGTTATACAGTCTCAAAGGCAACATAGGCCCAGCAAACCAATGTGGCAAATTTCAATGTGCAAACATGGAAAAGGTGAAAGTCCTACATTTGTCCCCTGTAAGTTTGCAAAAACTATAAAACCTGTACATTTGGGGTAAGGTTGTACTCAGGAGATGTTGCCGAACACATATTGGGGTGTTCCTTGTCAGTAACTCATAACAGGAACTGAGAATTCATGCCTAAAGTACAATGTGAGAGAAAAATAACACAAATGACTACCCGAAAGTTTGACAAAGACTGGTGGTAGAATAAGTGCACGGAAAGTGGTAAAATACCACCATTTGAAATACCCTAGGGTGTCTACATTTAAAATATATATGGTTTGATGGGGGTAAATTACATTGGTCGGCTTTAAAAATGTCCCAAATACGCCATGGGTGAATGATGACCAGCTGTGAAAATTCCAAGTTGGAAATGTGCACCCTCCAAATATGGTATTTTATCCCCCAGAAAACCCAACACACCTATACATGGGTTGTATCACGGTACTCAGGAGATATTGCTGAACACATATTGGGGTGTTCTTTGGTAGTAACCCTTAAAGGTCTCTGTACATGTATTCTTAAAATGCTATGTGTGTCAAAAAAATAACCAATTATTATTATTTTTTTCATAATTTGCCATAGATTGGTGGTAAAATGGTTGCATGAAAAGAGTCAAAATACCCCAAGTTTAATACCTTAGGATGTCTTGTTTTAAAAAAAATATATACGTGTGAAGGGTTATACAGGGATTCCTGATAGATATCAGTGTTACAATGTAACTTGCGTTAATTTTGAAAAAAAAAGGTTTGGAAATAGCAAAGTGCTACGTGTACTTATTGCCCTATAACTTTCCAAAAAAAAGCTAAGAACATGTTAACATTGGGTATTTCTAAACACAGGACAAAACTTAAAAAGTATTTATCACGGGGGGTTTTGGCAGTTGTAGATGCGTAACAGATTTTGAGGGGCAAAGTTAAAAAAGTGTGTGTTTTTAAAAAAAATTTCAGCATATTTTATAATTAGTTTTATAGTAAATTATATGGTATGTTTAAAATAAGGGTATCTTTAGAAAGACCATTTAATGGTGAGAAAAACTGTATATAATATGTGTGGATACAGTAAATGAATAAGAGGAAAATTACAGCTAAACACAAACAGTGCAGAAATGTAAAAACAGCCCTGGTCCCAAACAGTAAGAAAATTGAAAAGTGGTCTGGTCACTAAGGGGTTAATTCAGCTATATGTTGGATACTAACATAACTAGCTTACATACTTTTGCAAAGAAATGTGGATATATATATATATATATATTCAATATCTTATAATACAATTAGGATTCCCCTCTCTGTGTATGATTATTTGGGTGGTTAACTAGAGTTAAACTACATTTTGGAGAATCCTATTTTGATCAGAATTATACCTTTTATTTCATCTTCAACTTTCTGTGATGTACATGCAATATAAAGGGTTGAACTATAAATAAGTATTTCATAGGAGGTCCCTTGAGTGAACATACAGGTGATACTCGAAAAATTAGAATATTGTGCAAAAGTTCATTTATTTCAGTAATGCAACGTAAAAGGGGAAACTAATATATGAGATAGACGCATTACATGCAAAGCAAGATAGTTCAAGCCGTGATTTGTCATAAGTGCGATGATTATGGCTTACAGCTCATGAAAACCCCAAATCCACAATCTCAGTAAATTAGAATATTGTGAAAAGGTGCAATATTCTAGGCTCACAGTGTCCCACTCTAATCAGCTAAGTAAGCCATAACACCTGCAAAGGGTTTCTGAGCCTTTAAATGGTCTCTCAGTCTGGTTCAGTAGGAATCACAATCATGGGGAAGACTGCTGACCTGACAGTTGTGCAGAAAACCATCATTGACACCCTCCATAAGGAGGGAAAGCCTCAAAAGGTAATTGCGAAGGAAGTTGGATGTTCCCAAAGTGCTGTATCAAAGCACATTAATAGAAAGTTATGTGGAAGGGAAAAGTGTGGAAAAAAAAGGTGCACAAGCAGCAGGGAAGTCCGCAGCCTGGAGAAGATTGTCAGGAAAAGGCCATTCAAAAGTGATGGGGACTTTCACAAGGAGTGGATTGAGGCTGCAATCAGTGCATCAAAAGCCACCACACACAGACAGATCCTGGACATGGGCTTCAGATGTCGTATTCCTCTTGTCAAGCTGCTCCTGAACAACAAACAACATCAGAAGTGTTGAAAGAAAAACAGACCTGGCCTGTCGCTCAGTGATCCAAAGTCCTCTTTTCTGATGAAAGCAACTTTTGGAGAGCATCTCATTTGGAAACCAAGGACCCAGAGTCTGGAGGAAGAATGGAGAGGCACACACTGCAAGATGCTTGAAGTCCAGTGTGAAGTTTCCACAGTCTGTGTTGATTTGAGGAGCCATGTCAACTGCTGGTGTTGGTCCACTGTGCTTCATTAAGTCCAGGGTCAACGCAGCCGTCTACCAGGAGATTTTGGGGCACTTCAAGCTTCCTTCCGCAGATGAGCTTTATGAGGATGCTGACTTCATTTTCCAGCAGGACTTGGCACCTGCCCACACTGCCAAAGCACCAAAGCCTGGTTCAATGACCATGGGATTACTGTGCTTGCTTGGCCAGCAAACTCGCCTGACCTGAACCCCATATAGAATCTATGGGGCATTGCCAAGACAAAGATGAGAGACATGAGACAGAACAATGCAGAAGACCTGAAGGCCGCTATTGAAGCATCCAGTTCTTCCATAACACCTCAGCATTGCCAAAGGCTGATAGCTTCCATGTCATGCTGCATTGAGGCAGTAATTGCTGCAAAAGGGGCCCAAACCAAGTACTGAGTCCATATGCATGCTTATACTTTTCAGAGGTCCGATACTTTTCTATGTACACTCCTTGTTTTATTGATTGCATGTATTATTCTAATTTACTGAGATTGTGGATTTGGGGTTTTCATGAGCTGTAAGCCATAATCATGGCAAATATGACAAATCACGGCCTGAACTATCTTTCTTTGCATGCAATGCATCTATCTCATATATTCGTTTCCCATTTTATGTTGCATTACTGAAATAAATGAACTTTTGCACGATATTCTAATTTTTCGAGTATCACCTGTATGTTTAGGGGATAAAAGTGTAGATGCTAATCACTAGACTTGTGCATACATCCTTTTAACCTGCGACAAACAAATCAAATTCCTGTGAACCTATGCCCAAACAAATCGATCTGTCTGGGATTTATGTAATGGATCAATATGTTTGGGCCTGGATTAACAGGAATTTGATTAGTTTATCACAGGTGAAAAGGATGTGTGCACTAAGTCTACTATTACAATGTCAGTTAATAAAGTGTTTTAGGGTTATTCACTAAACACTGGATTTTGTCCAACAAGAGCTGGTCAGCAGCCACATACTTAACCCTGATGCCGCTGAGGGTTTTTAAACTATTTGCCCGCTGGCTGCTAGGACTGCCGGTGGGCAAGCAGTTCAGATTTTTTTTTTAAATTTGGGCCTGTAGTTGAAGACTTTGGGCTCAGCTTTAATTCATTTGGTCTGAATTTCAGCAGGCCAGAGGCATTCGGTTCGGATGAAATTAATTTAGAACAAAATGAGGCCTTTTTGGGCCTGAATTTCAAAATCCTGACATTGTTCAATTCCATCAACAATGACTGGATTTTGCAGGATGGCTCCATACAACAGCAAATGTTTTTTCTCTATTCAGTACAATTCAAACTTTATTGAATAAAACTGTATGTTACACAAAAATGCTTAGATAATTCTAATCTGTACCTATGTGCATAGATATAGCTCAGTGATGTGAAGATTCGCTGATTATTATCTCCTTTAAATGTATTAAATTCTGCAACTCTGCAGGATTTTAGGAATTATTAATAAAGTAATATAGTGCCTCGACTGACTGACTTATTATTTTGGTTTGAATGATTTACTAGCAATGAAATGTCATAAGCATGTACTGCACATGAAGCAGGAAAATTCCTGGTGTCATTAGCCGTCACTCTTGAGGAAGGATGAAAAATGGCTATATGTTGTAGCAGAAGCTGCTTTTAGCTCTGACATTTATTGCATATTCAAACTTCTATCTTCATGGAAAGTAACATTACTACTTAAATGAAATTATACATTAAAATATTTAGTTTAGTCCATCGTCTTGAACATAACAGTCCAGGCATCTATAATGGTAGTGATGATTAAAATCGGTATATACTCCAGCATAACTAATGATATTAATTGCTGACATTAGAGAGATTTTTTTTTTGCAGTTGGCCACCAGCTCGTGGTTGCCATCTAGTTTCTGTCGTGATTTCTAAGTGGTTGCAAGAAAACCGGGGCCTTCCCATTACATAAAGCCCACCCTCTGCTCTGGTTCAGTAAAGCAGAAGTGATCCTCAGCATTTATCTTTTCAAATTGCACCAACTATGAATGAAAATGATAATTACGATTATTATTTCTATAGTGCTTATCTGTGCATTACAATTATACAGTGGTTATCTATAGTAGCAATCAATACAAGCAAAATAATTATTGTTTGTAATGTTTTAAAAGCAATGGTCTCTGGGGAAGTCTAAAGTGGCTAGATGAAATGTGTAGGAACAATATTGTCTTTTATATTTTTATGTTATTTATTAGTAAATTGAAAAGAAATTACACCTACATTCCCTGTGCTGAAGTGAGGTGATTTTTTTTTTTTTTGCGGCACAAAAAGGTGGTGGAAAAAGTAAATGGATACCAGTAGCCTCCACTCTCACCTCCTCTCCCCCCCCATTTACAAAGAGGAGAGGAACCAGTGGGCACTAGCAAGCTATTATATTCTGTAAGTATTATATTCTGTTTGATTTTTAAAAACAGTATTATGCTCTGTGCAATCTTTTTATTTAGTTTATTCGATACAGCTTTAACCCCAAATGTTCTATTTGGATATATCCTTGGTTGAAAGGGGATACAATCCTCGGGGATAGCTGCCATATGTAATCTAAACACCACAAAAAAAAATAAAGTGGCACTATCATAGCAGAATCTGTTTTTTTTGTGTTTTTTTAAACCCCCTCCCGATGAGGGCAGGTTTACAAGTGACACTAAAGCAGCAAGTATCGGGAGTTAAGTTAATGAATGTTTCATTGACTTCCTTGAATAAGTTGGAGTATTTGAATGAAGACAGTTAATATGTGTAATGCTAGTTTAGAAGTTTAGAACCCCTGTATGTATTGACTGTGGAAAATGAATATTTAATTAGAAATTGAATCACTGAAATTAGGAAAGTAGGGGAGAAGCAAAGAAGGGAGATATATAATTCCAAATCTTGTCAATACAGTAACATTTTAAATCTTTACTTGTGTGGATAATGCATGGAATGTAGGCATCGTGCTTGAGTAGAAAATTAAAGGTATTAAAATGAGTTTGGGATAATGATAACAGTTGAGGGAGATAAACTACTCTTGTTTTGCAAGTGTGCAATAATAATCACAAAGCATGCATTTGTAGTGGATGATGTCTGGAATGGTATAAGAGACCAGCTTAAGAGCTTAAGAGATTTCTGCTGTATGAAACATTTATGAAGATAGCAGGTGAGCTTAGTGTGCCAGGATTCAATGCTTTCCTATAGGGAAGCTCTATTGTGAATGCAGTGCTCGCATTAGATTCCCCCATCGCTGTGACCACATGGGAGGGTGAAACCGAGCCAGTGCTGAGAGACCTTGGTGATGGAATCAGGTAAGTGAAAGAAATGGTTTTTGGTTTTTTTTGGTAACATTCTGATATATTAAAATCACAGTAAAATTTATGTTTCTATCAAAATAGACAAATAAATCATATCATATTTTTTCATTCTTTCTGATGATTTTCAGGTTAGTTTCCTGAAATTCCCTTTCCAAGAGACTGTTATTATTCCTAAGTCTGTTTATCAAGCTTTTGCACAGAATGTACCGAAATTAAGAAAACATTTTTGTTTAACCCTTTCAAGGGATGTGAAGGCAAAGGAACACTATATTGTTAGGAATACAGTTTTTCAGCAAGTTGTTTATAATTCTATGACTTATTGGGTCTGGCATCTTAAAACTGACTTTATTTGAGTTAAAATTGCTCAAATACACAGTAAAGCACTCTTTTATGTTTTTATCTAGACTGTGTAATACTAGTCACAACAAGAACGCAGTGAATACAATGGATCAATTCAACTTGTTGGTTGTTATTGTATAAAAATTGCAATGTAAGTGTACGTCTCTTCTCTAAAGTAGAACCAGGATATCAAATGATTGTACAGAATGTTCCAAGATATAATTGTAAAATAGAATACATGTAGTTCCACTCCCTGGAATGTCTGTCTTAGCAAGAATTAAAACTATCCAATATTAAAGGAATTTGGCCATAAAGCATGAACTTCTAACAATGTAATAAATAGTAAAATCTTTATACTAGTCTATCTAGAAATGTGTAATGTCTATAATGCACCTTTCTGAGGTTTGTTACAGTTTTTAAGATACTGAAAAAGCATTGATGACTAGGAGCCTCGGGACCCCTGCCCAAGAGACGAATTAACAGAAGACTGGGAATCGCCTAGTCCTCTATTGGCTATGTGGAACAGGGTTATTTTAATGGGACAGGGGCACCCTCTGGCCCTATTACTATTAAGACATCACTTCTAGAGAATCTCAAGTAGCAGCTATTTGCTGGTTCTATAATCAATAAGAAGTGGAGCGATGTTTCGGTAGAAAATCCCATACCGCATGCACAGATAGAAAATAAATAGTGATAATACTTATGTTCCCAGTAGATGGCAATCTAAAATTCAGGGTTATATAGTACATGTAAGAAAAAATAGAGAAATAGCAATATTAGTGCAGATCCGTTGGGAGTACGTACATCGACTCCATGTACAGTGATCAGAATATAGTCAAATCCAATATAATAGCTGGTAAGCTTATGTTAAAGTAACAATTTTATTCAGACAAAAAGTAAAAAAATCTTGATAGAAAAGTAAATCAACTATCATAAAACAAAGTGCAAACAGGCTGCCGCTTACAAGATAAAGTTGTGAGTATGACGGTACATGTACCCGTTTCTCACAGCCACGCTCAGTCACAATGGGTGTTACCCATGTGGATATGAAGTCTCTGTTGCTTGTGTCTAATGGAGTTGCGAGATTAGCTGCTCGAGTTCCGTTGGACTTTCCCGGTCAATCTCAGCTCCGCCTATCTGGATGCGCATTGTGTCACGTCTACGCGTTTTGCTGTGCAATGTACATGTACCATCTTACTCAACACTTTATCTTGCAAGCGGCAGCCTGTTTGCACTTTGCCGGACGCTGGGATCACGCCTCTTCTTATAATGTGACATGTGCAGCAACGTCATTATGTTAATGATGCAGATTTGCGACATTTTAACCTTCCCAGAATGCTTTGGCGACATGGCTTTAAAGCAAAGGTCACTCACATGTAAAAAGAGCAACCTTTGCATTGTACTTTGCCCTATTGTGGTTCTTAAAGTTCCCTCTAGTGCTACCCTTTTTTCCATTAGTGTTTTCTTGGCATATGACTCGGCTTAGTAATTGACTATTCTGCGCTCTGGTTTCCTGACTCTACTTGTACTTTGACTTTTCTACTCTCTGGTATCCTGACCCAGCTATTCCTTTAATCGCTCTCCTGATTTCTGGCGTACTTTCCTTTAAGGCTATCCTCTATCCCCTGACCATCCTGAGGTTCAGTAATACGTTCTTTGAATTCTGAGGGGTTACACACTGCATGTTGGGGTTTACTTAACCGTGACACTGTCCTTATTCAGAAAACTGCTGAGTTAAAGATGAACACTAGGCACTAATACCAATTTAATGAATTCATATTCCTATGCTGTAGTTTTTGCTTGTTTTTAAATATATGTAATTTTTAAAAATAGATGTTTTGTGGAACTCTGTAGCTTATTTCTGTTTTCCTTGTGCCTGCCATTTAAAAAAAAACAAATGACTTCCTAAACAATGTATATATACACTCAGCCATTAACCACACTGAGTGAGCTGAAATGTCGTAAGTCAAGCAGCTGACTTTAGAAGAGAAGGATACCAAGGCAGAAACATAATAAGTAGATCGTTATAAATCCTCTGTCTGCTGCTCATTTGTGAAATAAATGAAACAGCTAAATTGTATTTTACAAGTGAAAAGAGGAAAGCAGCCTCAGTGGTGTATCCTGGTTTTGTGCTGCCATAGGCAGGACAAAACTCAGGCGCTTCCCAACCCCCAACCCTCACGGGCGCGCGATTCCCACCCATCCCTTCCCCCCGCCCCACCTACTAAATACACACACACACACTCACGGACAGATACGCATACACTAGCTAACAGAAACACAAACTCACTGACACACACAGACACTCACTCATTCACTAGCAGACACACACTAGCAGACACACACACTCACAGGCAAACATACACACACAGTCAGACACACACACACTAACAGTCAGACACACACACACTCACTAACAGACAGACACTCACTCACTAACAGACACACACTCACTCACTCACAGACACACTCACTCACAGACACACTCACTAACAGACACACTCACTTACAGACACACTCACTAACAGACACACACTCACTCACTCACTAACTAACAGACACACACACTAACATACACACTCACTAACAGAGACACACTCACACACACACTAACAGACACACTCACACACACTAACAGACACACTCACACACACACACTAACAGACACACTCACACACTCACATTAACACATTTTTTTTTTTTTTAACCCCCTTCTTACCTTTGGGAATGCTGGAGGGGGAGGGTTTCCTTTCTCCCTGGGGGTCCAGTGGCTGCTGGACGCTGGGCGGGCGGCTGGCGAGTGAGCACTTCCCCTGAGCGGTCTGCTCAGCTCCCTCGCGCGCCTCAGAGTGAGGCTGGGAGCCGGAATATGACGTCATATTCCGGCTCCCATCCTCACTCTGCGGTGCGCGAGGGAGCTGAGCAGACAGCTCTGGGGAAGAGCTCCCTCGCCAGCTGCCCGCCCAGCGCCGCCAGCCCGCTCGGCATGTCTGTTAGCCGCAAGGCTAACAAGGAATTTGCCCTGGGCATTTGGGGGCGGCTTTTTTTGCTGCCCCCTGGAAAATGCTGCCCAAGGCAAATGCCTTGTTTGCCTCACGGCTAAAACGCCCCTGAGCAGGCTCATGGACATTGCAACACAGAGATTGGAAGCTGCATGGAACACAGAGAGAGAGGGAATCCTGGGGGACATTTTGTTTACTGGCTTACAAAGGCATTTTTAACATAGCTATATGTTGGCACGGCAAGTTAGTCTTGTCTTGGGGCTAGCTACAGCACTGCAGCTTTGAAGAAAATTATGTTTAAATAAAGTATTTAAAGGATCACTATAGGGTCAGGAACACAAACATGTATTCCTGACCCTATAGTGTTAAAAAGACCATATAGCACCCCTGGGCCCCTCATGTCTCCATAAATATAGCAAAATCTTACTGTATTCAAGCCTGAATCTGTAGATCTGCATGCTGTTTGCCTCAGAAAAACAACATGTCTGCTGACATTATCAGCAGTGGTTGCCTGATCCAATTACAGTGCTTCCTCATAGGATTGGCTGAGACTGACAAGGAGGCAGATCAAGGGCAGAGACAGCATGATTCAAACACAACCCTGGACAATCAGCATCTCCTCATAGAGAGGAATTGAATCAATGAATCTCTATGAGGATTGTTCAGTGTCTGCATGCAGAGGGAGGAGACACTGAATGTTTGGATGCATTTTAGGCAGCCATGACCCAGGAAGAATGTCTAACAGCAAGTGAAGTTATCACTGGGCTGTAATGTAAACACTGCTTTTTCTCTGAAAATACAGTGTTTACAGCAAAAAGCCTGAAGGTAATGATTCTAGTCACCAGAACAAATTCAATAAGCTGTAGTTGTTCTGGTGACTATAGTGTCCCTTTAATAAGTTTTTTCAACATCTGTAATGCCCTTTTATTGCAAATGTTTCAAATACATGAAAATACAGGAATATTGAACTTAAACATAGATTGCCCTTTTACAATAATTTAAATAGTTACAAATAACATCTGTTGTCCAGGAGTGTAATCCAACTAATCTTGGGCAACGCAAGGTGATCACTTCCTACCCGAGTAGGCAGAGGGGATTGCTTCCTTCTTGAGTGGATGTAATGGGCAGAGGAGAGCACCTCCTGCTTAAGTGGATGAAGTTGGCAGAGGGATGGAGTGGGTAAAAAGATTGCTTTCTGCCTGAGAGGATGAAGTGGGCAGAGGGGAGCGCCTCCTGCTTGAGTGGACGGAGTGGGTAAAAAGATTGCTTTCTGCCTGAGAGGATGGGTGAACCTAAGTGGACAGAAGGATCTATTCCTGCCTGGAAGACAGTCGGAGTCGCCAGTACCAGAATAGGAGAAACTGACAATGTAGCAGGACAGGTCTGGACCATGGGACACTCTTGGAGTCCAAGACAAGAACCAGTATCCTGGTTCTGTTACACCTACCGATGTAAATCTTGGCTTGCTCTAAGATTAAAGAAACCCTGGGACTAGTCCTAACACGAACACAAGCTCTAAAATGGAACCCTGGAATTAACACTAACAATAGCTGTAACAAAATAAAAAGTGTAATATAAAATAAAAATAATGGTGAAGCACGTGTTGAGGGAATTAATGCTAATCTCTTGATTCTAGAGAAATTCATAAATCACTCAACCTTATCCGGAACTTCTTGATAGCAAATTTTTTCCTCTAATTCGTGCTTCATCGTTATACATCTTATTTTAAATAATTTAAATAATAAAAAAGTCACAAATAATGAATTTTGTCAGGATCAGCAATAAATTACAACAAGAAAATATGTGTATATTGATTATACAGATCAACTATGCCAATAAATAACAGATTAATAAATTGGCAATTTGTTGAGGCTAACAAGGAACACAGATCTTTGTTCCTTTCCAAGTTGTTTCTGTGACAGCACATATTTATTTTCAGCTTGTTTGTGAATTTTTGCTGAAGGGGATTCATTTGTCTTTTTGGTTAGACACTTAGCCATGACTTCATGCCACATAGAAAACACAGCAGCTAAGATAAAGTCAGAAACAGCCTCTGGATATTTGTCAATCTCCCAACTGGTTTTCTTCATGTCTGAATGAAATAGGGCAGAGGGTCAAAACTTTCCATTTTTGCATTGCACATTAAATTATCACTACTGTTACTGTTATTGATAACGTCATTACTTTGCAATATAGTTGAAGTTCAAGCTTCTATTAACCAAGGCTTGGTATTTAAAATAGTATTGGTTTTATTTGTATTATTTCAAAAACAGCAATGATAAACAACCAGACTTTAGCTTCAAAACATTATCTTTCTAAAGCATTTCATAAAGAATGTTGGTTCTATCCAGGCAATGTTTGTTAAATGTAGAGTTATGATACGTGTCTTAGCAACGTTGCAGATGTGAGAACATAACAGGAGCAGGGGGAACTTGCTGGCATTTTGGATCTGGACTGCCCGTATGGGTGGGACCAGTCTGATATGTTTCAGAGATGTTTTCTCTGTAATGGCACAAGATGAGCTAAAACCAGCTTGAGATCTGATCGGGGACCCACCGAAGGGCAGGCTATTTCAGCTGCTGCCCGTTCTCAGTATTCTCTTGCGCCCTGTTTTTTGCTCTCCATATCACCATGCTGACCCATGTGTAAGCACACTCTTAACATATCTAATGCAATTCCTACCGTTAAGCTTTTATGCTCTGCCTATACAAATATGTCTAATTATTCTTCTTTTTCCTCCTAATAGAAAACATGCAGCCCATTCTGACAGTTTATGTTCCACATTATCAAATGTATTCCATTACTTTCTTCTGTATGTCTATATCATATTTCATATATCTCATCGCAAAACCAAAATAAAGAATTGAAAAAAATAAATAAATAAATTGTCAGACATATAAATGTAGATATAAACATATGTGTGTGTATTGAGATATGTATATTTATCAGCAGCACCCCATTTAAGCATGTTCAAGTGAGTGCAGCCAACCCCCCTTTGTTTCATATATATATATATATATATATATATATATATATATATATTTGGGAGTCTAGCCAGCTCCTTGGTTTTGCATCCCTCCCTGTCACAGGTGCCTCATCTCAGGACCCTATTTAGCCTTGTACTGCAGAGAACTCGAAATGGAAGGATTTCTCCAAGTGAGTAGCTCATTTAGTAGACAGTTGGTTGTAAGAGTAGGACCTGCCAAAGATGGGGTACATTGACATTGTGGCAGGCTTATGCAATGTATGATCACATCATGTAACTAAACCCCCATTATTGTTTGCCTAGATTAGGTGTTTTAAATAAAACTAGCAAAATCTGTCAGCTGGATTTTCATTTTTACTGTACTTATTGGCCCCCAGCAGCACCCCATTTAAGCATGTTCAGATGAGTGTAGACAGCCCCTTGTTTTCCCATATATATTTATTTCAGGTATATTTACTATCATACCTAAAGCAAATTTAAAATAAAAAAAAAAACCTAGCAGGAAGAAAAATCTGCATAGATTTGCATCTTAGTTACAGACGAGGTGTTCAGTTTTAACAAAATCGAGCAATGTGGCTCTCCGTACTGTTTCAATGTCATGCTATGTTTTTGCTATAAGTGTATGCTTCCTTAATTGGTGATCCACATAAGCTGCATAATCCCTTGCTTGCCCCATTTTAAACTATATGAACTTGGTTTGCCACTGTTTTACATTGATAAAATAGAAATAATATATCGAATGTTTCTCGCTTTTACAATTGTATTAGAATTACCTTCAATCTACATTTCCACTGACGTTTAAACGCTGTAAATATTGCAGTTAAACCATATCTCTGTTTGTCAAAAGGTTATATCACTTCCATGCTTATTAATTCCAGTTTTTATAAGTAAGGGAATACACCTACTTTGAGTATAAGCATTTAAAAGTTTAATCTATATGCATAAACTGATTTCTCCATTAATAAACTATCACGTTAGACATCCACCTGGAAACTGACAGGTTCATTATTTATCTCTCGCTACATTTCCAGAGCATGCATTCCGCAGCTTGGGCCTCATTTGCCTGTTTATGCTTTATAGTATGAGTTAAGTAAGTAATTATTTACGTCTGTATGGGCAACTGGGCATATCTGACTGCAGACAGTTCTTGTCTTCCTTCCTTCTTGTTGTGGTGCACTGACTAGTTTACAAACACCATTCCGGTGAATTTCTAATCCTTGCCTTCTTCCTTTCTTTTTATCACCTCTTTTTTTTATTTCACCATTGTTCTCTGTGTGTTTTCCTTTATGATTGTAGAATATCTTGCTTTTTTTTCATTGTGTCCCCAATACTACTTCCTAAAGATCCGGTTCCTAAAGATCCGGTACACATTAAGATCCGGTATAGATAAGTATTTACAGACCACCAGTTGAATGAGTATACCCATTGCTAATCACCCATACCAAATCTTACACGCTAAAGAGATATTCCATTTCCCAAATAAAATAAACATTATTGGGGGTATATCTAGAAAAAAACAGTTTGAAGATCTCTTGTGCTGCCTTAGCAAACCCTTCACTTCTTTCTGAGGCTTTCCAATCACATACTTTCCAATGCAGCTCAATGAGAAGTCTTTCCAAGGTAGTTGGTCTTAGATATTACCTGCCGCTGGAGTTTAGTTCCACTGACCTTAACAACTATGAAGTAAAAGGACCAGCTGTTTGATTAACAGCCAGTAGGGTGTAATAAGGTTAATTTATAAAACTCTCAATTTCTATTGAGTACTTTTTGTAAAATGAAAAAGGAGGACACACTCTTTACACATAAAGCACTTCAGTAAGCTAAAGTGCTATAGGGGTTTAGAGTGCCACTTTTACATCTATTAGATGCAAAGATATGAGCTGAAATGTGTGATATTTTAAAAAGATAAATTAAAAACAAAGAAGCAAATGATCACAATTGCTTATGATATTTTGGATCTAGTATATTCAGTTCACGAAAAGTATGTGTGTTAGAATATTTATAGAAGATTGTATACCTCTAATGTAATGGCACCTATAACTTATGCTCTTTTGGAACAGCCTTTAAAGGACCACTCTAGGCACCCAGACCACTTCAGCTTAACGAGTATGTTTTCCTGGCACTATAGTGGTCCTTTAATTTCATCTATGCCTTGTGCTAGCAAATGTATACATATGGAGAAACTTTTTTTTTTTAAATAGATCTGTGTCCCACTTGTCCATCCGATCTTTGGCATAGTATTAATCTTGAAGATATGACTGACAGAGGGGAGTAGAAGAAACCTCCTACAGGAGGTCCTTTGCTCTCTAAACATTAGACATGTGAGTATGAATTCAGACGAATTTTGGGAAATTCTGGCATTCGGGTGCTTCCGAATGTCAGAATTGCCGAATTGCCGAGGTCCCGAAGTGTCGAAGTTCCGAAGTTGCCGAAGCACAGTATTGCCTAAGTACTAATATACTTACCCAGTGAAAGAAGAAGAATGTTACATTGTATACAATTTTAAATAAAAAGTATACAAACATAGCCAGGATTCAGCTGTAAGCATTTGCAACACTTACAACAATCAAGTAACATACATTCATATAAAATGTAAGTTACTTGACCAGTCAATGTAATGACAGGAATGAATAAGTAGATAACTCCCTAATTCCCACTGTATTAGGGAGCTAGCTATTAAAAGGCTGAAAGACCTGAATTGGCTGCTCACTGCCCCCCCTGGCCTCCACCCCTGAGCAGCAGGTGGGGACCCTAATGTAAAATAATGGGGGGGGGGGACCTATTGTCCTCCGCCCTGGTCCTCACCCCTGAGCAGTGGGTGGGGGTCCTAAATACTAATAGGGGGGAACCTAATGTCCTCCCCCTGGCCCCCACCCCTGAGCGGTGGGTGGGGGCCCTACAGTATTTCAATTTAGGGCCCCCACCCACCACTCAGGGGTGGGGGTCAGGGGGAGGACATTAGGTCCCCACCTCATTATAATTTAGGGCCCCCACCCACCACTCAGGGGTGGGGGCAAGGGGGGAGGACATTATGTCCCCCCTTATTCCAATTTAGAGCACCCAACCCACCACTCAGGGGTGGGGGGCAGGGTGGGGGGACATTAGGTCCCCAACTTATTAATATTTAGGGCCCCCACCCACCGCTCAGGGGTGGGATCCTTATTAGTATTTAAGACCCCCACCCGCCGGTCAGAGGTGGGGGCCAGGGGGAGGACATTAGGTCCCCCCCTTATTCCAATTTAGAGCCTCCACCCACTGTTCAGGGGTGGGGGCCAAGGGGGAGGACATTAGGTCCCCCCCCTTATTTTACTGTAGGGCCCCCACCCGCCACTCAGGGGAGGGGGCCAGGGGGGAGGACATTAGGTCCCCCTCTCATTAGTATTTAGGGCCCCCACCCACCGCTCAGGGGTGGGGGCCAGGCCGGAGGACAATAGGTCCCCCCCCCATCATTTTACTTTAGGGCGGGGAGACTCTATTTTTTTTTTACAGTGAGGAGCCACAGGTTGCTCACTGTTTACCAGACATGCCCCTTCTCACGGTATAGCGAGTAGGGGCAAAATTTACTAATGCTAAGTAATTTTTAGGCCTTTCAGCCTTTTGGTAGATAACACCCTAATATTGTGGTACCGAAGTCCCGAAATGCCGAAGTTCAGAAATTCCGAAATGTCAAAGTGCCGAAGTTGCCGAAGTTCTGAACTGTTGAAGTACCGAATTGCCGATGTCCCGAATTGCGAAAGTCCTGAATTCCGGAATGCTGAACCGAACATTTTCCCCATGCACATGCTTTCTAAACATAGCAATCACAGTGCATACCCTCTGGTTGCTATGGTAACTCCCAAGCCAAGCCCTCTCTACCTTTTGTATTTGTCTGTGTCTATTGTATGTCCTCTACTAATTGTACTACGGAATCTGTTGGTGCTTTATAAATACCAGTAATAAAGAATGGAGTGACTCTTACAGCTCCTTGCAAGCAATTCGATATGCAGCAGTTTTAGTTGATAAAGTAAACATGAAGCCGTTATTTTGAAAGACCAGTTACTCCATAAGGTAAAGATCAAATTCATTAAATCGGCAGCTAACAAATGTTTCATACGTATTTATTAGGCATATTATTATTAAATGGTATTTATAAAGCATCATAATATTACACAGTTCTGTTCAAGTTTAGTAAATAATACTTGCAATAGAAACATATTACAACACAAGAAATAGAGGACCAGACCCAGAAGTCTAAAATCTGCAACAATTTCTGATATATTTTTTTTGCTTTTAAAAGGCCGAGTTGTTAAGTAGCACGAACATGAAATATAAGACTATGGGCAAAAGATTTAAGACAAGAGATTACAGGTAGATTTTGTAGATGATGGCTAGAGATCCGAAGTGTTTAGTCTGTGAGGTAATTCTTTTTGAAGGATTAGAGGAATCCAAAGCATCATGCTATAAATTAAACTGAAACAAAGGTGTGTGGATATGTGTTAACAAAAAAACAAAAAAAACATTGTTGCAAATAGAACTTAAATGTACCTGGAAAAAGAAAGACATGGAGTGAATGTTGTGAGGCAAAGAAACGGCATTTCTGTAAAGCATTTGGAGAGTGTGGAAAGTAAAGATTTTGTGTAAAGCTGTAACATCATGGTAATATAATTAATCATGCATTAACAATTAAATAGGGAGACATTATAGCTATAGGAAAAATGAAAATAAGGAAGTAAATATAAAAGAAGACAAGTAACTACCCATCCTGTTAGGAAATTGCATCATAATTCTCAATATACCCTAGTTTAAAATGCAATCATTAATAGGGTTTTGCATGGTGAGAAAATTTGTCATGGGCAAATAATTGCCACCCTCCCCCTCTCAAAAAAAAAAATTGGGGGGAAACACCCGAATTTAAAGCTGCACTGTCATTGTCTGGGGAAATGCAGAATTTGCAAATAACCCCAACAGTGGCATTGCCGAAAGGGCTCCAGTGGCCTGGGGTTTGGGAGAGGTGAGTTTTACCTAGAAGTGTCCGCATGTCTAGTTTTGGTAACAATGGTGAATCTGGTAATAGTAATACTATTTACTATTTCCCTCACCACTGCAGACATAGCACTTTTACCTGTAGTCCAGGAGTATGTTGAGCCAGAGGAATAAGCAAGAGGAGAGTGTGTAGAGGACAGGCAGCTGAATATATTCTCAGGCAACTTATGTGCACTTGCCTACTCTATCTTTTCCACCATCTCCAAGTCCATCTGTCTCTGCTGTAGAATTGTCTCATCCAGTGGAGACACCTGAGACATCAGCTGAACCTGCTACCTCTGGCACAAGTAGCTCATCCACTGTAAATATTAATATCACCAGCACCACCTCTACTACCACCACCACCATCATCAACATCACCAGTCCCGGCAGCATCAACATTTCCATTAGCATTATTCAACTTGTGTTTGTTGTGACTGCTTCTGTTGCCGTTCATGCAAATCCACCTGCATCTTCAGCAGATGCAAGGCAAAGGGTTAAGGGTAATATATTGCATGAACAAAGCAATGTTAGAGATCACTTTGAGTGCCTTCAAGATGGCTGACTTGCAAAGTACAAAGCTTCACTCTTCAGTAATGTGCACAGTGTGTAGCTTTAATTAATTGCACATATGATCCCTGCCTACGCTGAGTGTGGCAAGTCTTTTTTAACTCTTTGTAGACAACAAAGTATTCTAAAATGTTGTGGCCCTGGTTGTAATCCAATTGTTCACCATACTAAAAAACACACAAGTAATATTATGGCGCTGGATCAATTTATAATAATAAATATGTAATAAGCAGCACTATATACAGTGAAAAAGCTCAATCACGTGTACTATACAAGACCAAAAAAGTAAAGTGTGCTGTGCCTTTAAGACCAAAATGAATTTAGGCAAGTGGGAATAATATGTGCAATATTATATAGCAAAAAAAGTGACCAAGTGCTTTTGTGCAAAAACCACACTTCTAAATGTATATAAATATTTTGCAAAGGTAGTGCAATTTACAAAAAAAATGTACTTAGCTTTCCCTATATACCTTTAACTTGTATCGGCAATCCAAAAAAACCTAAAAAAAAAGACTAAATACACAATCATAGGACAGTATGTTTAAATATTAAATATATAAAATATGGACGAAAACACTCACAAGGGTAGAGCAATTTAGTCTGCTCTAAACTTTGATGGCATCTTGTGCAATATATGCAAACTGGAAGCGGTGGTGACAGTTGAAATTTTTATTGACACTTCAGGGTTAAAAACTGCTCCATGGGCTGTAAAGTCTCTTTTATTTCTATGTATCCTGTGATGGCTTGTAGGCTCTCCTGGTCCGTGCCGGCTTACTGGACTCTAAGTGCCGAAAATAGTCTCTCATGATCAAACATTTCCGGGAGGCGGGACTTATGGCCATCGAGCGTCATTACGTAAATTACATCAGAACGTGATGATGACGCGTTTCGCCGATATGTTCCTTAATTAGTTCCTTTAGGGTTTGTGTTAGGGTATCACCATTCCTGACAGTGGGCATTGGCAATTGACGACCCACTCAGCCATTTTACCCTGAGAGGAACAATCTTTCACACGCATACAGTCTGTATCATGACTGTACATATTTGTAAACAAACTGTGCCCTATAATCAGCATCTAGCAAATGTGTTTGCGATGGTAGGAAGAACTGCAAAACTTAACCTGGCAATGCAAAACCACTACAATGAAAGGCATTGGGGAAAAAGATAATTGAACTCAAAACAACAGATTAAAAAAATAAATAAATAAAGGCTAGCGAGTGGGCAATTGACGATCCACTTTTATATATATTTTTTTTTTAAATCCCCTTGTTGGGGTCATATTACACTGCTGGGCAAAGCGTTCCATGCACCTCACTTTTGGACCGGACATTCGGGGAGAGCCTTTCAGTGATACACAGACAACGTGTTTCAAATTGGGCTACTACCAGTGTATTAAGAGTCAGGCATACATATTTAAATTCTCATTAATTATATAAAAATGCCCAAAAATTTTAAAAAATATACATTTTTTTTCACAGTTTTGACAATAATAGCGTGTGCATAATATGTCCAGCTTAGAAAAAGTAATTCAAAATAAATTAATTTGTGTCTTGATTTATAGAGTACATCATATGTATAGGATTTCAGCTTATTTTAAAAGCTACAGGTCACAAGATACAATGACTAAAATAAAATTTCAGTTTGCAACAATTTTAGAATTTGGTATGTTTGTCTTGTAGCTTTAGTAGCCATCACAGAAAACAAAATTGCCACACAAAAGTATAAATTTATATAAAGTAGACATCAAAGGCTATTTACCTAAGGATAGTTTGAAACTTTTTACGTAGCCATTTCATCGCCAATCGCTAAATATTGGAGTAAAATCTTTTTTATTTTATTTTTATTTTGGCATATACACATATAATAAGGTTTTTGTAATGTGTATTTTGTAAAGCTGGTGTGTGCTATTCCTGCACAGAACCCTATATTGTGTTCAGCTACATCTGCTGAGTATAACAATACCCCCATTGTATGCCTTTGGCACTTTTCTGTAAAGCTACAGTGCCATGTAAAAGACAAGGCTATTTCAGTTTCTATTGTTAGAATTTTCCTAGATGGATTTGATGGGCCTATGTCTAATTTTAGGGTATTATAGCAGTGTGACTGTTCAAATAACCCCACAAAGGGCTTTCATTTGATAAAGCATATGGTGTATATTGTGCCTTAACTTGTCACCATTTTTTCACCAATTTATGTCAATGTTTGTGGTGGTGGGGGGAATGGCATTTTTACATATATGTTACATTTTGTAATTCTTACACTTAATATGTACCACTGTCATAAAAATCCCCAAATTATACTCAGTTACACCTTCTGCGTAAAACAATATGCCAAATGTATGACCTAGACACTATTTTGTGAAGTTACAGTGCTGTAAAAGAGACGTGACAAGTTCAGGTTTGAGCAGGCTACATATTACAACTACACCATTTCTTAAAGAAGACATCCCAGGGTATTTGAAAAGGCATGTTTTGAACCTTAGCGTGGGATAATTTTTCCGCTAGCTTGTACCAAGTGTAGTGGTAATAAGCATTTTTTCTGCCTTTTTGACATACAAAGTGAGTTTGCACAGAATATTTTGCAAATTGTATGTGTGCTACGACTGTATAATACTTCATATGTTGCTCAGCTATGTCGGTTGAGTACAGCAATACCCCCGTATGTACCTTTGCCAGGTATATGTGGACATCGGAGGGGCACATTTGGGACACAGCCATTCCAGTTCTATTCAAATTTAAATTTTTATGCTGTGCCCATGTCACATTTAGATTCTTTTACCAGGCTATATAATCCAAATACCCCATAACGACTGTATAATACTTGATATGTTGCTGAGCTATGTCGTCTGAGTACAGCAATACCACTGTATGTACCTTTGCCAGGTATATGTGGATGTTGAAGGGGCATTTGAGACGCAGCCATTCAGTTTTTTTTCTAACTTTGAAATTTTACGCTGTGTCCATGTTCCTTTTTGGAGTAGTTTAAATAATTGGTTATTGAAAGTTTAACAAAGAATCACATTTTTGACTCATTCCATTTTAAACATGGATTCTGAAAGCATTAAGGTTGATAGGCCTGAATACAATTTATATTTAAATGCTGAACTATTTCACTCTGTTTGACCATTTGACATGTCCTTTTGACATGTCTTTAGTTGTAACTTGCAGTTTAACCACAGTCTTATGTTTCCTGCTTTAAAATGTCTTTTTCACTATGTCTTCCGAAATATTGCAGTTATTTCTGTTTGAAGTACGTGTACTAATTGCTATTGGTTAATATTGCTGTTAAATGTAAACACCCCTTGACAAACTGTGTTTTATAGAGCAAAAAATAAGAAAAAATAGGTTGCGCCACAATTAACTGAAAACATACTATAAACTGCAATAATGTACTTACATATATTTGGACAGATCAAGGAAATATATATTACAAAAGTCCAGATAGAGAATGGATAGGAAGAGGATCAGGTAGTCTTGCAGGTGCTGGAATTTGATACGGATCTAAATGGATTGTTTCCAAACGGTTTTCAAAAAACAGTAAACTGTGTTTTATACATACAATGTACTTTATTAAACCCTTTGAATACTTATTGGATACCGCATCTGAATGGTGTGATTCTTTGAGTATCTGTGCATATATATACTACACACCTAATTGTTTTTGTGTTAATAAATTGCTTTAACTTCATTCAATTAGTTGTATCTGTGCACAGTTTTCTCATGGAGATATTAGCAAAAAAATAGAACATTATGTACTTTTTTATATACTGCCGCATTTAGAGGCAATTTATGAGAGAGTTTTAAAAGTGATAATGTGTCTGTATTATAAACAGCAAGCAACTTTATATAGTAAGTTGAAATGTCTTTTAAAGTAGTAAAATTAAATATCTGAAACTGGTACTGGTTATAGACTGTTGGCATCAAATTTGTATTACTGGAAGATAATGCTTCTCTTTTAACCCTCAACCTCATACAAGGTCACTAGATTAGTATCCATATTGTATTAAGCTATCCATATTAAAAAAAAAATAGCTGTGACCAAAGGGGACTTTTCCGAAGGTTCTACTTGAGTTATGTAGATGACAAATTTGAATTTCCATAAACCATTTGGAAATCTTATCATGTTTAGTCTTATTGAAACATATATATGTACACACACACATCGTTAATGAAGGATGTTGTGTCTTTAAAATATAGTGTACAGGTCAAGTAAACCCATAGACCCACACAGATGAATCTAACAATTTGTTGTGAAAGATCAGATGTGTGCTAGCAGTTTGCATGGTACATTAAGTTTCTCAGTCACAATAGTGAAACTTTAGCTATTTGTTTTGAAGCATTATTCTTCTGTATGCATGCAATATCATGGTTCTGACTGATGATACTGCCAAAGTAACAGAATATTAGGTTGAAAATTCATGAAGGTGCTCACCTGAATCAAAAGCATCATTTTGGTTTAGGTGTACAGAACTCAAAAACAAGCAATCCTAATTAAACGACATATCAGACATTTCATATAATAGTCCACATTTGATTTACTGCTCTTTTTGAATACAATATAAAGTGCAAAATATAATAATACAACAGGTATTTGCGGTATAAGCATGTTCATCTACATATTCCCAACTCTTATTGATTTGGCAGCAATTTTATATATAATGGGCCACACTTGGTTTGTTATTTAAAGGGTGAATTTCAAGTTCAAAGTCTGAAAAAATTTTGCAGAAAATGGAGCAATTGTATCCAACACCAGCGGTAGGGGTCTAACCCCAATATTATGAAATAATATACAAAAAAACAAGGAAGGTATTACCAAATAAAAATATATCTAAATATAAAAGTATATACATTGAACATATCTAAGAATGAAAACCATCTTTTGCCCGCTATATGGTATACTGTAGATATAGTCCTACTTGAAAAACAATACACTGAATCTAAGGTGAAAAATCTTAACTATTGTAGCAAGAAAATGAATAACATAAGTTACAAAATAGAGGTAAACCATGTAGAGACACAAATGTGGTGATCACTCTCACCCAAGGTACAGACTGGAGCTCACACTCTGGCCTAAAAGCACAGCAAATAGGTGGGACATTCCTCTATGTCTGGAATAGAAAATACGCGGGTAATGGCCGTAAGGAGGAGTAAATGGTTAACTACAATGGTAGAAGGAAACAGAAATATACCTGAGCAGGGCAATAGGCAATATTCATTGCCCTGCCCATCTTGTAACCCCATCTTTTTCTGTCCCTTAGTGGTCCTCTCTGTGGTAATGGCCAATCCTGTACTAAAAAAAGGGAGAGTAGGGTGGATGTTGATGGGACGCTAGGGATCATGGGGCCACTCTCACTTTGTTTATCAATAAAGGAGACCGTTCTGTCTGAACCTTTTAATATGCCTTTTTTTATTCAAAGATCTAGATCGTTCCTTAGAACTAGAGATGGAACATGAGTCAGTGTCTGTCCAATCGGTATTCGATTGTGAACTGCTTCTCCAAGTGGGACATCTTTGAAATGTAAGGTTAAAATAGCCAAACCAGAAACGTTTTTTAAGTCAGCTATGCTTTTAATTTAGCTACTCAGGCCTTAAATTTTAAATTTACTTAGCATTTATTTTGAATTCTCACTATACTAAATAGCCTTGTAAATGTCCAATTGTTGAGGAAACCGGAAAATAAATTCCCAATACACCATGGGTGAGCCTGTCAAATTAACTTCCTACTCATTAAATTAATCAGGACCATGTGCATGCCCAACTCTGGTGGATGCAGCCTAAGACGACCCCCTTTTTCAGGAGGGTCTTTCCCCTCCACTACATCACTAGTAAAGTAAAACAGTTGGAAAGATCACAGTTACCCAGGACATACTTGAAAACAAGAGAGATCTCAATGTATCATTCCTGGTAAAATATTGTATAAATAAATAAATGTTAAAATATAAACTAAAGACATAAAATTGTGTTCTGCTGCAAGAAGCAGCCTGATAAAAAATTATCATTAAACTGGCACATATCCACCATTCAATAATAAAGAAAAATTGTCAAAGAAGCATCTTGTTTTATATTCAGACGTGCTAGAAATTCTAAATCATGTTTACTGAGTAGATAAATTAAACAGTCTACCATTGTAGTGAGACAGCTTCAGGTAAAAAATAAGTTTTTAAGGATTTTATCAATGATAAAAAATATAACAGGTTTCTAATCAAGAAATAGACTGCACACTTTATCATAAACGTGATTTATAGTTTAACATGTGTTTTTTGTTACATGAGTAAAATATTCCATCTGCTTTATAGTAAATGGTTAAATATTAATTTATATAAAAATATAGTGTTATAGTTCACTTTGAAAAAAGTCACAATGAAGATACTACTAAACTATCATCCACAAAAAAGAAACAGAAGAATATGCATCCCTGAAATATTAACACCACTCCTTCCTCCCAGTAAATTAAAATCTCTTTATTCAAAATGTTCATTTTCTAAGCTCAAAGTTGCTACTAAGTTATGTTTTTTCAGCTTTTCAGAAAATTTCTAAACATTTTTATGATGATGACTTGCAGGATACTGTTACGAATACTGCAAACATCTAGAATGTATTTGTTTGCTGAGTGCTGTATGTGTGAAGAGTGTGTCCTCTTCAATTGAAATTGGCATTTTTATAATGTAACCTTGTTACACCTCCATGGCTGTCAATCAGACATGTCCTATTACTTCCTGGTTGTTTAGCTCAATGGAGCTAAACTCAAAAGGGAGTCAACTGCCCAGAGCACCTCCCTTAAAAAATACTTCTTAGTGAACTGCAGTGGGAAGACTGTAATTGGACAGCCAGAGTGTTGGCTAGGGAAGACGCAGGAGGATTGCAAAGGATGTAGGCATCAGACTTGCAGCTTTTGCAACCTGTTTTGAGTAACACCCTTAATGAAAAAAAAAGCATAATTTAATGCATGTATGTTTTAATTAGGTATCTACCAAATTGTGATTTTAGTTTTTAATTTGGGCAGTGGAGTAGCCCTTTCAATATTTAAATATGCAATTATATTAGAATATGTTGATATATTTTATAGAAAGACAAACAATTTTGAATCATACAAACAGATAAAACAGAAAATAAAATTGGGTTGGTAAAATTTAGCTAATGCTCAAGGCTATTCAAGTAGCCAGGACAGCAGAAAAAAATATGCATATGACTCTGCTGTCATACAAAAATAGGTATCATACTGCGTATACTGCGGACTAATAGCTACGGAATATCAGCCATTTTTGAAATGTCAGGTTTGAGTTGACAACATTAGATCATATATCTGGATTAAAAAAATAAAATAAACAGGAAGACAGAGAACGTATTTTAATAATGGTTGATTGTAATCGTTTTCCTTTTGCTATTTTGTAATCTGAAAAATGTGAAGCAGGTCTAATTTTAAGTTTGAAATACGGGATCCAAAAATAAAAGAATTAGAGGATGAACTGCCCATGCCAATTCACTTTTCCCCTCCAGGTGTTATTTCAAATTCAAAAGAATTGACAACCATTGACCACGTAAACCCTGAATAGAACACATTTTTTCACATACAGTGCTCTATCAGCTTCTCCCAACTGCGTCTGTGAATGGAACAAGCACTGCAAGAGTCATCAGGCAGGGCAAAACCACTTCAATGAAAAAACATTTTTTTAAAAAGGGGGGGCAGCACCAAGAGAAATTTAATTAGATTTTTTGTATTCACCGCAAGATATTACAATACTTTGGTAAACAACTTTGAGGGAAAAGGTGAGTGACCAATACTTTGCTCTGAGCACCATAAAACAGAAAAGCTGTAATGATTGAACTAACTGTGGTAGTAGGAGTTGCAGTGGCAATGTAAGCAGTATTGCAGCATGAAAAGGCTGACAAACATCCAATTGCTTCCTGGGTGGTGAGTCCGATGAACATGCTGATAGACCCACTATCCTCAGGAAGTATATTACTAAGAGTGGTGGTAGCGATAATGGTGGTAGAGGCAATGGCTCCTCTAGGAGGCCGTCAAAGTAATAACAAAATTTGCTTTGGCACAATCAACTAGGCTCAACCCATGTGCTTGTGACTGATGAAGATGCGGGTGGATCTAAATCTTTGGAAGCTTGGGCAACACTGGCTTCTGCACTAGCACTTGGTTGACTAATACTAATGGAAAAGGAGGTGGTGGTGTTAATAATACCACCGGGTGAGCTACTTCTGGCCCTGGTAATAAATTATGCTTCAACTGTTTCCATTTAATCGAACAATTTAACTGCAGATAAAGATGGACTTAGACAACACGGCGAGTGCCACAGAAGTTGTAACACTAGCACTTGTAGAAGGAGCGGCTGCAGAAGTGACAGCAGGCATTATTGCTACATGAAAAGGCTGAGAAACCTCTAATTGCATCCTGGATGGTAAATCAGACTTAACATGTTGCTAATCCTGGTAACAAGTTGCTAATACTGATAACAAGTTGCTAATCTTGCTTTCCTGATAGTGGTGGAAGCAGCATAAGAGTAGGCGTCAACAGTCTTCATGGCAGAGGAAGATGTGTTCAGACTCTCAGATGCCTCAGACTCTTAATAACACTACTGCTGATGGTGGATTGGGGAAGTCGACAACTTACCTTACCCGTCCTCATTTCTTCTTGGGATGCAACATTGATGATGGTGAGATAGTTTTTCTTATTACAATTAATTAGGTGAAGTATATGAGTGATTCTGTATGGTGTAAAGTAACACAACTTTATTCAGCAAAAATAGGTATTTTTTTTTCAATATGGGTTATTAATTGGTGGATTTACTGCTGTAACATTATTGTGTTTGATGTTAAAAAACACTGTACAGTGCTCACTCACTTGCATAATAAACACACTTAACACACTTAAAAATCAGTAAGAAGAAATACAATTGGATTTGCATTCTCCAAACCGTTAGCAAAAAATGCATTTAGCAACTGTAATCTTGTCAAAGCTAGTGGTAAACTAATCTCACACTGGGATTGAAGGCAAAATGTCTGCCAAGTGCCAATTGCCTATCTCCCTATAAAGTTGTTTAAAGTGCCTCTATCGGTAGATGCTAGCTAAATACAGCATACATTACTAAACCTAGTCTCACACTAGAAACAATGACCATGCCTAGGCAAAACTATTTTTGTTCCTAACACTACACTCCCAAAAGAATAATTTTCTTTCCTTCAAACAATGAATAATGTATATTGGTATCCTAGTCTCACACTAGGATCATTGACAAAATGCCTGCCAATCGCCTATCTCCCACTCAAAGTTATTTTTAAGTGTTCCTAGCAGTAAGAGCTACTAGATACAGGATACAATTAAACTTAGTCTTACTTACTTATTCAATGACCCAGGCTATATCCCATTCCCACACAGGCACAGCAAATGTAAACACACAGAGTTACTGCTAGTCAGTTTTCCTCAATAGAAGAAGTGGGACCTCGGTTTACAAACGCCTCGATTAACATAAATTTCGGTTTACAAATGAAAATCCATTGAAAATAATGCCTCGGTTTACAATTTTTTTTCGCAATACAAAGCAAGTTTCACCAGGATGCATTGCACCTGGGAGGTTTATAGCACCGCCCCCTGCATGCTGGAGCCTGTGGGTAGCACATGGCATCTAGTGTGGAGGTCTTGGAGTCGCTTTTCCATCGAGTTTTGGAGCCATTCTGGAAAGAGTTTTCAGTTGTTTTGAGACTTTTTGGTGCATTTCTCAAGCTATGGAAAGGTAGGGAGCTGAGTTTCGTCGTTTACATGACTTTTATCGTGTGTTCTGCATTGTGGGTTGGTTTCCATGCCAGCTCTTTTTGACTTTCGTCTGACCTCCAGAACGGATTAATTGGTTTTCAATGCATTCCTATGGGAAATCGCATTTAGGTTTACAAATGTTTCGCAATAAGAAACGTCCTGGAGAACACATTGAATTTGTAAACCGAGGTCCCACTGTAGTTTTATTCTCTAAATTCTGAAGACATTTAGACTGCAATATCAAGACATTGTTCACACTATTTAACAATATCAGGATTTTGTAATTCAGGCCCCAAACAGATGGTGTGGGCCCTAATAATTAAACAAGGGGAGATTAACAGACAATTTTCCACCATTCCACACACATATTGGCATGTTTGGGTGGGGCAGGAGGGTCATAAGGATATACCTCCTGTTTATTTTATCAAATATCATTAATCTTCAATTAATCTGTGAATAAAATCAACATTACGTGGCTGTCCCCAACCATCAAGTATTTTTATTTGCCCAAATAATTGGGCAGACCTCTTGTCCATCATGGCAAACTAAGTTGATTGCTGAGGAGCATGGACAGAGCCTTACCCAGCACTGGATTCAGGTAAGTGGCTGAAGGAATTTTAACCCCTTTGGCCCTGCAGGAGGAGGTGTGCGGTGGAGGGGGCAGGGGCGTTTTCTAACAGACATGCTGGGCGCCGGGCGGCATTGGCGAGCGGGCGGGCAGCTGGTGAGGGAGCTCTTCCTGTGAGCTGACTGCTCAGCTCCCTCGCGCGCCGCAGAGTGAGGCTGGGAGCCGGAAGATGATGTCATATCCCGGCTCCCAGCCTCACTCTGCGGCACGCGAGGGAGCTGAGCAGACAGCTCACAGGAAAAGCTCCCTCGTCAGCCGCCCGCCCGCCAATGCCGCCCACCCAGCAGCCACTGGACCACCAGGGAGATAGAGAACCCCTTCCCTCCCCAGCACTCCCAAAGGTAAGGGCTAGGGGGGACTGGGGGGGGGGAGGTTTAAAAAGTACATGTGTTAATGTGAGTGTCTGTTAGTGAGTGTGTGTGTGTGTGTGTGTGTTTGTCTGTTAGTGTGTGTGTTAGTGTGTGTGTGTCTCTTAGTGAGTGTGTGTCTGTTAGTGAGTGTGTGTTAGTGTGTGTGTCTGTTAGTGTGTTATTGTGTGTGTCTGTTAGTGTGTGTGTCTGTTAGTGTGTGTGTCTGTTAGTGTGTGTGTGCTAGTGTGTGTGTCTGTTAGTGTGTTATTGTGTGTGTCTGTTAGTGTGTGTGTCTGTTAGTGTGTGTGTGTGTGTCTGTTAGTGTGTGTGTATGTGTGTCTGTTAGTGAGTGTGTATTAGTGTGTGTGTGTGTGTCTGTTAGTGAGTGTGTGTGTGTCTGTTAGTGAGTGTGTGTTAGTGTGTGAGTGTGTGTGTGAGTGTGTGTGTCTGTGAGTGAGTGTGTCTCTGCTAGTGAGTGTGTGTATTTAGAAGGCGGGGAAGGGATGGGAGGGGTCACGCGCGCGGGGGGGAAGGGATGGGTGGGGGTCGCGCGCGCAGGGGCGGTTGGGGGGCGCCTGAGTTTTGTCCTGCCTAGGGCAGCACAAAACCAGGATACACCACTGGGAGGGGATACCTATCAACCCTGTAGTGCCAGGAAAACGGATGGATGCAGTTTTAAATTGGATATTTAGTGGTAATTGAGAGTCAGGACCTGCATGTATTTAAAGAAGCATGCAAAATTGCAAAAAAAAAGCTTCAATAGTCACATAACTATAGAGTTCACTTTTTGAACTTGCTTTGCATCTGATGAAGCAAGACTGCTATAGTATCACAACTACATCTGTTTAAAAAACAAACAAACTTATTTTAACATTAAATACTATTATATTCATTTGTATAACATTGTATTCTTGTTAAATGTATGATGTTCTATTCTTATTGGATATATTGAAGTAAAAGAAGTTCTACAGCCAAAATACATATGCACTGACAGCTGATGTCCATTTACATCAGGTGTCTATTGTTTTACACATTTGTCTGGTGTCCACCAACAATGAGGTTGTGTGAGATAAGGGCAGTCTGGAAATTCCATTGTTTTTAACAGCTAGTCTTTTAAAATATGTTTGTTTCTAAGTTGTGGTTCCTGTAAACTGTATTAAATATGCACAGCTTGACACTTTATAAAATTTAGCTTTAAAATGTTATTAAACTTATTTGACTATGTAAAGGAGATTACCACAAATTGATATAATACCTAGATTCATGACAATATAATACCTAGTAAATCAGGACAAATAAATTCATTTACCTTGAGGTATTCTATAAAAGCTGCACAAGTGCTGTTCAAATTTATATGGGCAAATTATGATTTCTTTAGTTTATTCCTTAAATTTATTTTAAAATTTGTATTAAATAATACATCATAAACAAATATATATATAATACAATACACAAAAAACTGTATAAAGAATATGTAGGGTTAGGATGACTAAAAAAGGGGAAGATATATATTTTTCATTAATGCTCTTTCTCTTTCAGATGTAGTACTTATTTAGCACTCATATTACAAATTGGTTTTGAAGGACACATTATGCTTTCATTTTTATTATTTTGGGAGCCTCTCAAACGCACAGGATTTCCATTGGTTTCTGGTCATTTCATATAACATCTGTCAGAATTGTGTAGATTAAGAAGCAGACCTTAGAGAGAACAGGTAATAGAGAGCATATTACTGGTCCTTAGAACGGCTGGGCTTAACACTAAAAATAGAACCAAAGAATAGATTACAGATAATGTTAAACCCAGATTAACCAGTGTCACTTTCCTGCGCCTGATGCCTGACACTTGATTGATGGCATGAAAACTGGCATGCTACAATGACACAGGGTGCAAGCATCTATAAAGGTATAACTGCAGAAACAAGCAGAGTCAAAACTGACCCAAGAATGTTTTAGCATAATGACTTAATTACTGGAACTTAGACCCAGTGTAAAGGTCACCCCGATAGAGTGAGGGTTTTTCGCACCAAGAGATGTCCTTTCTCCTCTGTTGCGAGAGGGGGGCTGTAGAGCAGAGCAGGAACAGCTTTTAGAAGAGCTAGTGATTATAATACTCCAAAGAGTAATCCCAAGAGCAGGGATTATCGCTGGTATCACTTTTCCCTACAAGCACGAGACGAGGCTCTGTGTTGAGCATAAATCAGGAACTACATTTTAATGGGGCACGCTGGCCTTTTATGCAGGTTTCCCAACCAGGGTGACACCCAGGTGGACCTTGTTGGGCACAGGGACATAAGATTAACAAGCCAATAAAAACATTTACCTTCAGACACTCCCATATAGTGTACGCAATCCCACTATAGGTGGGATTGCTTTTGATTTTTCTACTTGAAGAAGCCTATTGTGGCGAAACTTAATAATTAATAATTTTTATCAAATATTGTAATAAAGGAATTTTGGCCCCCAAAAATATTTGTTGTAGCCATATTCCTTTTTTATATTTAATCTTTATTTTTATTTTAAGTTTTAACGTTCACAACCTGACTGTTTGGACCTTCGTCACTTTCAAGGAACGCCAAAGAATCCTTAGGTGGGGATTATACCACCCATACGCTACTATCTGAGCAGTGATTTCTGCTCAGAATATTGTAAGTCAATTTCATACTCTCTACTTATCATATTCACAATATTCAGTGAGCACTATATGTTTTATTTTTTTTAATTTCCGGTCGGAACTCCTGGTGATTCATTACTCCATATATCTTTGAGTGGGGATCAATCCACTTCACGCACTTTATACCAGAGCTGGATTCTAGCTCTAGAAAGTGTGAGTATATTATATGATTTTATACACATACTTCCATATAAACTGATGTATTGCACTATTGGATCCTTTCTCCTCTCTTTCCACATATGGCTGACTGAAAAATCAAGTTTCCATTGGGAAGAATTCCTATCCACTTTTCCTATTCCTAAGAATCATCTCCGTGCATTGTGGTCTTTTTATCTTGGATGTGTAATCTTTTCTTAACATTTTATTATATTTAACTTATTTGATATTTTACTTATTTGATATTTTTATAAATTATATTACTTATCCTTATTATCTTTTTATCATAATTTTAAGTGTGTACTCTTAGTGATACAAACTACATAATAGGCGCGCCCTTTTCTTTCTTAATCAGGGGTAAGACCCCATATCGCTTTAAAGAGATGGACCTCACCTTCTTCACTGACCTCTCCCGCTCCACAATACAGTGGAGCGTGAAATCACTACGACCTTTGACGGTGACATTATCATCTCATGACCTGAGATACAGACGGGGGCTACCCACGCTCCCTTATTGTACACCACAACGCCACCGAACACAAGGTCACCGACGGCTCAGAGATTGGTGCAGTCCTATCCACCTTGGGACTTAGTCAGACATCATGGCCCACCCCCACTTCTTGGAATCCAGCCAACATTGTTCCATTTATCCACAACAGCTGGCGGCGCAACAAGTGTGGTTGTCACCTGAGTTTAGCTGCCCAAGAGAGCAGGTCCCGCTATTCAGAGGCTGCCTCTCAAATCTGTACTTTTATTATTTTTTATCTTTGTCCTTATGCCATGATTTCACGACCTGTATCAGTCGAAAACCAGTACAACCCGGATAAGCTAGCTCCAATCCCTCTAACGCACAGACAAATCTAATCGTGGAGCTGCATATCTTAATTCACTATAGAAAATTTGCTATTACAATACAAATTTTCTACTTGCATTTTGTAGCTTTGTCACTGTCAGGAACCCTAGTTCATTGTTCACTATGATCACTATGTTTGCAGTTATGATAAAGCCAGTATCTCCTATATTAACACACAAAAACAAAAAACAGAGTCAGACGACAAGCCAAATGTTGATGTGATGTATTGTTTGGTCCTTTCATTGCCAATGTATGGTTATGCTGAACTACACAATGTATCTCTGACTGTGACATAAATAAGGAATTAAAAAAAAAATACAAAAAGTATTACTTTTGATTTACCAATCTTCTGTGTGCACCTCATCTAGGAAGTATATATATATGACAGTTCCCATACAATATCACGTCATATTGTAGCCAAGTTATCACTTTGTACATACACATACTGATAAATGCATGCATATTTACACTCTGATACATGCACATATAAACACACTCCGATACAGGCACACAATGACAGACACACACATAGTGATAGATACAGGCACACAATCACAGTGTGTGTTGCAGTGTGTGCTGCAGTGTGTGTCTAGCATTGTGTAGCATGTATGTGTCTGAAAGTGTGTGCCTGGCAGTGAGTATTCTTGTATTCGTGTACATCTGTGAGTGAATATTTGTGTGCATGTGTATCCATAACCTGAAATATCTGAGCATATCTGTGTCTGTGAGCATGTGTATCTCTCTAATTTCCTGAACATAGATTAGAGGGATTCCCTGCTCTGTTGCGCTTGTCAATGTTCAGGGAAATATCCCCAAACATAGAACACAGCAGAAAAGGGAGTCCCTCTAATTCCCATGATGGCTCACACTTACCACCCATTCAGAGAGCTGTTCGTAAGTGCGAGCCATCGTAAAACAGGTAGGTTGCAAAACAAGGATCACCTGTAAAGCATATTCCTCTCTTATATCCATCTTTTACCATAGTGACTGGAGTGTTCTTTTAACTGAATATACCATTGTGATATACGAAAAAAATCCTGCTGTTTTAATAAGATGTATGTTGTCAGCTTTTTAAAACATCCCATTTGAACGCAGCAAAAACAATAGGGAAAATGTATTGATACTTACCGTAATTTTCTTTTCCTGGCTATTATTCATGGCAGCATTTAACTTATGGATTTAGCTCCTCCCTCTAACCCTTAGGGCAGGAAACACAATCAATTAAACAATTACGTGTACCTTCCCCTAGTATAATAGGAACCCCAGTAGCATCCAATCCTCAGTCCAATAACAAGTCAAAATTACCAAGAGAGGGTGGGAAACCAAATACTGCCATGAATAATAGCCAGGAAAACAAAATGACGGTAAGTATCCAATACATTTTCTCTATTCCTGGCTAATCATGGCAACATTTAACTTATTGGATTCCCAAAGCAATAATAACTCAGGGAGGTTAACTCACGGTACAAATTATTTTTTTAATATCAACTTATAAGGCTTATAAGAGTTCAAAACCAACAGGCTGAACTCTGAATCAGAATGAGATGACAACTTTGTAGTGATTCACAAAGGTTTTTAAAGATGACCAACTGGCAGCCTTTCAGATGCTCTGCGCAGGAACCCCGGACTTTGCAGTCCATGATGTAGCAATGGACCTTGTAGAATGCGCCCGGATGTCCTTGGGAACTGGCACCTTTTTCGTCCTATATGCTTTAGAAATAGCCTGAACTGTCCAAGAACGAAGAGTCAAGACTGAAGCAGATTCGCCTTTACGAGAACCCCAAGGTATCACAAACAATTAAGATGATTTTCTCCAATTAGCTGAACATGGATAAACACTTCCTTAAGTCTAGTGTATGACATTTTTCTTCCTCAGGTGAAGAAGGATTTTGAAAATACCCCGGCATGATAATATCTTGATTCAGATGAAAGGACATAACGACCTTCGGAAGGAATGTTGGTCGTGGCCGTAGGACCACCCTATCATCGAAGAAGGTAGTAAACGGTTTGTCAGATGATAATGCTCTAATGTCTGACATTCTTCTAGCTGAGACTAAGGCCAGCAACAACAGGGTCTTCAGAGAAAGAACTTGCATAGGCACTTCACTAATAGGCTCAATGGGATGCTCCATTAAGGCCTGTAGAAGCAGAGGTTAATTCCATGGGGCTGAGAATTTTTTAAAAGGAGGTTGAGTCCTAATGACAGCTTTGAAGAAGCGAATTACCATGGGATCTAAAGCCCATTGAATTCCAGAAAGAGACAAAAGAGCAGAACAGTGTACTTGAAGGGTGTTAAGCTGAAGGCCCCTCTCTAGGCCTGCTTGCAGGAAACCCAAGACCTGATATACGGAAGGAAAACCTAAATCTTGGACCATGGAATTACCCCATAACCCAAAAGCTGTTATATAGAGGAAGTAGATGACTTTCCGGAATGTAACAGGGTCGGGACCACCTTGTCCAAAAGGCCTTGCTCAACTAGGGATTGCCTTTCAACAGCCATGCATGAAGTCTGAACTTGTGTGGTTCGGATGGAACACAGGACCTTGAGTCAGCAGATCCTCTGAGACAGGAAGTACCCAAGGTTGATCCCTTGTTAACTGTTTCAAAAGAGGAAACCAAGGGCGACGTGGCCAGAAGGGAATTACGGCTATCACCTTGCAATGTTCCTGGGAGATCTTTCTCAGAACAGTGTGGATGAGGGGAAATGGAGGAAAGATGTAGGCTAGATCAAAATCCCATCTGATGGATAGTGCATCCTGAGCAATCGCCTCCGGATGGTATCTCCTTGAAACAAAGCACGGAACCTGAGTGTTCTGAGCAGTCGTCATGAGGTCCACTTGGGAAAAACACCTCTTCTGGACCAGTAGTGTGAAAATCCTCTTTGAAAGTCACCATTCCAATGCTCTTTTCAGGTGTCTGCTGAGAAAGTCTGCTATTACATTCTCTTTCCCTGGGAGATAGATAGCACACAGGCCCTCCACATGTGACTGTGCCCAGGTCAAAATGGGAAGAATTTCCCTCATCAGGGCAACACTCCTCGTCCCTCCTTGATGATTTATATAGGCAGCCTTGTTGTCCACTTTGAATTTGATCCAGGAATGCCTGATGATGTGTTGGAAATTAAGAAGTGCGAGAAAAGTAGCTCTCAGTTCCCTGATGTTGAAAGCTAAGCATTGGGTCCATTGGGTCCATGGGGGCCATTTTGCTTGACAAAATAGGCTCCCTAAATGGGCACCACATCTGGACTGACTGGCATCCGTCGTGATGACCACCCAATCTATTTCCGTCAAGGGAAACCCTCGGGATATGTTAAGACCTCTCTTTTCTGACTGTTGGTATGAAGCCTTGTTCAGATGAACCTTGGTGGAGGAGAAAATTCTTCAAATTCCAGATGATAACCTCCGGTGATTATGGATCTTACCCATACATCTGGAATGATTTCCCAAGCCCTCTGAAAGAATGACAGACGTGCTCCCACTCGAGGTACCTGGAGCAAGCCACCTCCAGAATTGCTTATTGGGGCGAAAGGAAGAAGTCTGCATCTTGTTCCTAGAAGAATGCTCTTCCAATTAGAATGCCTGGTGTATTCTCTGCCCGGTCTGTAGGTTTTACTTTCCCTAAAATAACCTTAAACCCTGAAAGGTCTACGGTCAATCCTCTTAGGACCTCTATCCTGTGGCAGCATGACCTGTTTGACATCAGCAGCTTTTTTAATATCTTCATCCAGTGGTTTTCCAAAAGGTACCTCTCCCAAAAAAAGAAAGGGTACACAAATAATTTTAGAGGAAAGGTCTGCCCCCCAGGACCTTAGCCAAAGTGTCCGTCTGGCGGTGACAGAATGAGCCATAATCTTAGAGAGAATTCTAATAAGATCCATAGAGGTTTCCAAAAGCCAGTCACTGGTGAGTTTAATATCCCTTAAGGATTCTGCCATCTGACATCTGCTTGCCCCTCTATCCAGGTCTTCCTCCAAATCTAGGATCCAGGAACGCAAGGCTCTGGATAAACCTGAAATGGATACAGCTGGATGGCATCCTAGTCCTGCTGTCATGAAGACCTTAAATAGATCCGCATCTATCCTTTTATTCATGGGTTCCTTTAGTGAAGCATTGCTATCAATTGGAAGCATGGATCTTTTTGCTACCTTAGTGATAGGAGCATCTATTTTGAGACAGCTGTCCACATTCTAGAATCATCCTCCTTAATCGGATACAACTTAGAAAGTCTTCCTTGACTAGTAATTATTTTTCCTGGATTATGCCATTCGGTCCGCATCAGTTCTTTAATAGAGCTGTGAACTAGGAAAGAATGCCTTCTCTTGTGCAAATCACCAAAGTGTCTGTCAGAAGCTGAACATTCCTTGACCTCTTCTGGTAAATCTAATTTTCTTCTGACTGCCATAATCAAATGCTCCATAGCTTTAGAGTCCAAGGAGCAAGGCTGTTCCATAAATTCCTCCTCACTGGATGAGATTGGTTCAACTTCCGGGGAGCCCGAAGCCTGTCTGAAGTCATCGTCAGACTGATCTGAATCCATGCCAAAGGTTTCACATCTTGGTCTTTTATCTCTATTAGATTCTGTGATTTCCACCACCACTGCCTGCTTAATCCAATAAGCAATATCCTTGGATGAAGAGGTAGAGGCTTGTGGTGACTTCTGATGTTCAGACTCTCCTGCAACCATGACTAAGCATTTTCTGCACAGTCTGCAGTTATCCATGGGCCTTGTACAGCATCCAGGGCAGGCCACGTTTTTTCCCTTCTCCTAGATGGAGATCTGGGGACGGACCGGTCTTGAGGGCTGTAAAAAACAGAAGTCATATGACTGTACCCTCCATGCACTCTTTTTAGTAGTGAGAAAATAAAGGAAAAAATTGATGCTCACCTATGATCTATTGTAGATCTTGCTGATTTTGCAGAAGTAGATGATGGATCCATATTGGCTGTAGGGATAAGAACATTAAAAAAGGTAATGCACCCTTAACCCAAACACCTGGATCATGAGATAATTATAAAGGTAAAAATCTTACCTGCAGAGTTTTATTGCTGAAATACTGCCGTTTCAAATTTCCAGCTCTGTTCCTTTAAGGGAACGCAAATACGCGACTCCGCCATCTTGGATAAGGGCAAAATTACACCAATTCCGGACGTGCGCATTGCGCATGCGTGGGCGTCTTACCGTTATGTCGATCGTCTGATTGAGGTCTGAAGGTTCCATTCCTGACACAAGCAGGTTCCACAGCCTGGGGCACTAACCACCACGGCTCCCAGGGGTTCCCAAAAGATTGGGCTACATGTGCCTGGGCTTCCTGAGGAGGGAGGCTAACCTCCACAGGGACAAGACCATATTAACATGGTCAGGTAAGCAAAAAATAAAAACTCTATTCAGACAAACTGAAGGAAAAAAACTAGGGCTATGAGGACAGTAAAAAGGCTGAGTAGTTGATGCTACTGGGGTCCCTATTATACTAGGGGAAGGTACACTTAATTGTTTAATTGATTGTGTTTCCTGTACTAAGGGTTAGAGGGAGGAGCTAAACCCATAAGTTAAATGCTGCCATGATTAGCCAGGAAAATAGTTTTTGTAATGGAAATGATAGAGATATTTAAACCTAATGTAAGAAGTTGTATATTTATTTATATCAAAGAAGAACCTTTAATTTTTGTATGTCAGTTTGCTGCTCTTAGGAGAAACAAGTATAAAGTAATTTATTCAGTTTTACAATTACTGTCATTATATGAAAATCATTTATCGTTTTTTGCTATTGAATTTATAACCTTCTACAAATAGTGGATGCGATATAATTGGATATAACATATTTTATTAACTTTATTATGTGACAATAATTATCAGGAGCAATTATAGTTTAGACGTAATAACTTAGTCAGAGCATTTATCTGAGCTGTTCTGAATGCAAATGTAATTATATTACAGTAAAAGTATAATAAAAATTACACATGTGATATATCGCCATTCCCCCAAAGACCAAATTTTAGAAGTGTGTAATGGACTACAATCTGCTCATTGGTAACTCAGGCTACTGATTCTTGTAGAAATTACAGAAATTCATATCATATTTCATAGTTCTAGGACCCAAGATTCCTGTGGAGTGTTTACTTCTTGCCACTGAACCAGATTATGATGATATCAAATTATTTAACCAGGCAGAATACATTTTAGGATTTTTTCAGTCTTCAATTATGTCCTGGGATTTAGTTATTATTATTATTAACAATTTTAGGAATCAAACTGAAGACACTGAAACAGACTTGTTCTAAGGAATATTTTAAACCAGATTTTTTTAATTTGATATGTTCATATTAAAAATATTTATATTGCTCAATTCTCAGCTATTAAGAAAATCATTTTGTTTATGCAGCTGTAGCCATAACATTTGCATGTTGCCTACACAGGCAGTTTACATTTCCTGTAAAGAGAGAACTAACGTTTAAACTTTATTTATTGAACAGTCTGTTTAATTTATAATTTTTCATTTCATGCTATGGCAATAGCCCGATAGAGCCTGTAGTAGCCTCCTGTGCATGACTAAACTACAACTAAGAGCAGGAAATATAAACTTCTAAAATAAAATTACTGTGCTGTCACATCTGATAACAGCCAGGGGAGGTGTGGCTAGGGTAGCATAAACAGAAATAAAATGATTTAATTTCTAAATGGCAGATAATTGATTCATTATTTGAGACTACAAGGGCATAATGCTGTTCATAAAGCTAAAGTTGTTTGGTGCTTAGAGTGTCCCTTTTAAATTAATTATTTCACCTCAGCACTAGTGCACATACGTTTGCTAGAATATACATTCATACCCCACAATCGTGTATACATGATTTGCATAATTGCTAATTAAATGAATTTATTGCAAATGAGAATTCAAAGTGCATGTTATATTTACTTTGTGGAAAACACAAGAGATCCAAGGGAATTCCTCACTCCTCCAAATGCCAAGATATGGATAGTTCCGAATTCTTGCTTTTGATGTATGGAACGCAACGTGCGTTCCAGCACATCCTGTTGATGTCTCTCTTCTTCCGGTTTATGTTAATGCCAAAAGTGTTGGTGGGTGCATTAATCAAGAAGGATCTGGATAAGGCAGAAATCCTAAATAATTATTTGTCTTCAATATATAGGAGAGAAGAATATATGGTGGTAAATTTGCAAATTTCTGTTACAAAAGCCTGACAGCAAAAATGTTATGGGTAATACATGCTTTAGAAATTAAATTAAGGTGATGTAAACAAAGCCCTAGGGCTACACACACACACACACACACACACACACACACTTAAGGAACTTAGTGTAGAAATATCCATACCACTAATTTTTCAGTATTCTTTTCTTTCAGGAATTGCACCAGAGGATTGAAGAATAGCAGATGTGGTGCTTTTCTTCAATCTGGAAACTACAGAACCGTGAGCTTAACATCTGTGGTTGGGAAATTATATGAAAGGCTGTTATGGAATAATATTTAAGAATTTTTAAACAAAAATATCATTAGCATGAATTAACATGGCTTTATGAAAGATAGGCCATGCCTAACAAACTTAAATGCATTCTATGAAAAAAATAGTAAATATATAGATCAGGGTGATCTGGTAGATGTAATCTACTGGGATTTTGCTAGATTTAATACAGTTCAACGCTAAAGGTTACTGGTAAATCTGAAATGAGTTGGTTTAAATGAAAAATGTGTTTTTGGATAGAACACTGCATGGCTCAAAGATAGAGTGCAGAGAGTAATTATAAATAGAAATTGGACAAAAGTGGCAAGTGGTGTGCCACAAGATTCTGTGGATCCACGTCTCCTTAATCTGTTTATAAATTATCTTGAAGTGAGCACATTGATCAGTCATCTGTCAGTGTTTGTAGATGACACACAACTAAATAACAAAATACAGTCTGAATATAATATAACTGGCAGGCAAGTGGCAAATGAGATTCAATAAAGATAAATTTAAAGTAATTTATTTTGGAATAAGGAACTTACACGTCACTTATACATTAATAGGGTTGACCTAAGGCTAACATTAAATGAAAAGGACTTGGGAACAATTATAGATCACAAACTAGGCAACTGTTTGTGCTTTCGGTATTGATTCACATGATCAAAAAATAATGTTGCATCTTTAGAAACCAATGGTAAGCCCACACTGTGAATATGTGGTGCAATTTTGGACACCAGTTTCAAAGAAGGATACTGCAGGAAAGGCTACAAAAACAAATATATATTTTCCTCAGAAATATGATAGAACTACACACTATATACAGCTAAGTGCTTACCTGTTCATTAACAGGAATATACTGCAGACAAGAGGTCACCAGTTGAGACTGGAAGAAAGGCATTTTTGCTTACAGCAGAGGAAATAGTTCTTTACAGTAACAACAATAAAAATGTGGACGTCTCTGACTAAAAAGTTTGTCTTATCCGATTCTAGAGATAATTTAAAAAAGGTTCAGATGCTTTTTTTGCATAGACAGAAAATTCAAGGATATAATTATGTATATAATCAGATTTTTGATACAAGGAAAATCTGGTTGCTGTTATGAAGTCAAATAGGATATGGTCCTCTTTTTGTGGCATAATTGGAAAGGGGCTACAATAGGGTTTTTGCCTTCTATTGGATCAACAGAATAAAGAATGGGCTTCAGGGTTGAAGTTGATGGAATTTATTATTTTTTTCAACCTAGACTACAATCTACCATTATACGTAAGAAAGTAAAAATAAAAAAGTTATAGCTTTTCATTAGCGAATTAGCAGCAAAACCACTTTTTATTTGTTATTGCTACAATATAGTTTAAAAAAAAAAACACGACATGCTTGCAGTGAAATTTTTCATATTCACTTGCTTCATTTATTCTCATTTAGGACTAGATTCAATTAGGATAGCTAATCTTATCTAATGTTCTCTTGTAAGTCAATGGTAGAGCTGCTATTCAATTACACGAGATAAGCTTATCATATCTAGAAGAATCTAACTTTTTATCTGATTGTTTATTTATACCAAGTTAATTACATTTACACTTTTTTTTCTTTTCAAATTCTTTTATTGAGTTTTTTTGCAATTGGACAAAATATAGAACATTTAATATAAATATTAAGAAGTAGAAACAAAATGAAAATGAAAAAAACAACAACTTAAAAGTAATAAAATATAAAGGGGATTTTACAATATCACACTTTGACCTACGTACATTTTCTTGCAATGCAGTAGAATATACTGTGACTTATATCATGTATTATAAACAAATAATAACTAAATTTGTCTTATTACAAAGTTTAACAGAATGTCATAAAGACCAGGAAATACAAATTATCTATACAGTGCATCAAACTTGATGTTTCTTTTAAATACTGTTTTCCCATTCACCCCACTCCTGTTTTTGTTCAACTAGACACAGTGTAATTTATCTAGTAGCTAGCTCATATCATTTTTTTTTAAATATTGTAGAAATATTTTGAGCTTTCCAATAACAAGGTATAACGGATACTGCAGCTATTAGAATGACCAATGATTACCTTGTCTGATGAAATTTTAAAAGCCACTACAAAAAAGACCTAATGGTAAAGCACCTGAACCAGATGGCATTACTTTGCAATATTATAAAACATTCTCTGAAATAATTTTGTCCCCTTTGACAAAACTATTTTGCTATTATTGGCATGCGGGAGTTATGCCAGAAGAGGCCTTAAAAGCCAGAATAATCACTTTGCCAAAGCCGGGAAAGTCACCAGACAAATGTTCAAATTTTCACCCAATCTCATTAATGAATAATGATACTAAATGATATGCTAAAATATTATTGAACCAATTGGCTTCATTTGTTCCCTCGCTTGTTAAAGGATCACTATAGTGCCAGGAAAACAAACTCGTTTTCATGGCACTATAGTGCCGTGAGGGTGCCCCCACCCTCAGGGTCCCACTACCGCTGTGCTGAAGGGGGATGAAGGGGGTTAATCCCTTACCTTTTTTCCAGTGCTGGGACTCTCCTCCCTCTTCTGATGTCATTGGCTGAATGCACAGGCGCGGCAAGAGCCGAGTGCGCATTCAGTCAGTCCATAGGAAAGCATTCTCAATGCTTTCCTATGGACGCTGGTGTCTTCTCACTGTGAAAATCACCGTGAGAAGTGTGAAAGCGCCTCTAGCGGCTGTCAATGAGACAGCCACTAGAGGCTGGATTAACCCTAGTGTAAACATAGCAGTTTCTCTGAAACTGCTATGTTTACAGCAGGCAGGGTTAACCCTAGATGGACCTGGCACCCAGACCACTTCATTGCGCTGAAGTGGTTTGGGTGCCTATAGTGGTCCTTTAACAATTACCAAGTGGAATTTGTTTAATGATCTTGAAATGGGCATTGAAAGCCATGTTTCGGTGTTTGCAGATGACACAAAACTTTGTAAAGTAATAAAATGTGAGCAGGCTATTGCTTTGCTACAGAGGGATTTGGGTAGAATGGAGGATTGGGCACTAAAATGGCAGATTACATTTAATGTAGAGAAATGCAAAGTTATGCACTTCAGGGTCAAGAATGCACAAGCTACTAACACCCTAAATGGTAGTGAATTAGGGATAACCACACACAAGAAGGATTTGGGAACTGTTATAGACAACAAATTAGGCAGCAATATGCAATGTCAATCTGCCGTTGCCAAGGCCAGTAAGGTTTCTGGGGATTCTGGGGATGAAAATATAATTTTGCCTCTTTATAAATCGCTGGTAAGACCACACCTTGAATATACTGTGCAATTTTGGGCACCTGTTCTAAAGAAGGATATCATGGCACTAGAAAAACTAAAAAAGTGCAGAGACAAGCTACAAAATTGATAAAAGGAATGGAGCATTTTAGTTACGAAGAAAGGTTAAAAAGTTTAAATCTCTTTAGTTTGGAAAAACGGTGCCTCAGAGGGAATATGATAACATTATACAAATATATTCGGGGGCAGTACAAACCATTATCTGGAAATCTATTCATAAACAGGGCTATACATAGGACACAAAGTCACACATTTAGGCTTTCATCTAAGGCAAAGAAAATGTTTTTTTTACAGTAAGAGTAATAAGGATATGGAATTCTCAGCCTGAAGAGGTGGTTTTATCAGAGTCCATACAGATGTTTAAAATTAAATTGGATAAATACTTGCAAAAACATAACATACATGGATACAATTTCTAATTAGTGGGGTAGTAGCTGCTTGATCCAAGGAGACATCTGACTGCTATTTTGGGGAAAGAAGGAATTTTTTCCTAGTTTGTTGCAAAATTGGAAGCACTACAGACTAGGTTTTTTGCCTTCTTTTGAATCAACAGCAAAAACATATGTGAGGAAGGCTGAATTTGATGGATGTAAGTCTCTTTTCAGATATGTAGTTATGTAACTATGTAATATGTTATGGGCAAGCAAGCACCAGATGGCACCAGAAGATTCAATTATCTAATTCACCAAATTAAAATTGATCAGACGCCTTCTCTCCTCCTATCTTTGGATGCTGAGAAGGTGTTTGATAGAATGCATTGGGGCTATCTGAGAGAGGTGATGGCATTCCTCTTTTATTGATGCAGTTTTTGCACTGTACTGCAGACCATTGGCAAAAGTAAATACATCAGGCCTTGTTTCTGATATGTTCCTGCTGTCTAATGGTATCAGACATGGGTGTCCATTGTCACCATTATTGTTAATTTCAGCTATGGAACCCTGGCTGAGACCATACGCAGGACAAGTGAAATTAAGGGAATTAAAATAGGTGATGGTGTTCATAAGATGGGCCTATTCGCTGATGTGTGATTTTTATCTCTTGGAGACCCAGAATCATCTTTGGGCCCATTGATGGACATATTACTCTAATTTTGAAAAATATTGTTTATAAAATAAATTCTCATAAAACACAAACATTATCATTTCATATTTCAAGGCCTGTGTTGGAAACATTGATGGAGAAAGTCATTTCTTTATTATTTAGGAATTAATTTGACCAAGAACCTGTCAAACATGCATTCATTTAACCTCGCCAAGTTGTGGCAAGCACTTAAAAAAGAGTTGGTAAGATGGTCTGAACTTGAGCTATCCTGGTTGGGGAGGATAGCTTCTATCAAAATTAATATTATCCCTAAAATCTTATATTTTATAAGATCTATACCCTTAAATGTTCCCTAGTCTTTTTTAAAGAAGATACATTCAGATCTTCTTGGATTTATCTGGAGGAACAGAATGTACAGAATTAAGGTAATTGTTCTACAGGACTTGAAGGGTTGGGGAGGCCTGGGGGTGCCTGATTTACAAAAATACTATGATGCAGCAGCTGCTATTAAATTTAATTTAAATTCACATAAACCAAGATGGTTAGAGATGGAAACAGAAAAATTACACCCATACTCTACTAAAGAATTAAGTTGGCTCCCTATTTGTAAAAGACCAAAATTATCTACAATGTTTCCATCAATGAAAATCTCATTAAAAGCTTGCGATGTATTGTTTAAAACTTTAAAACCCAACTTGTCTTGGTCAAGAGCTATGCCACTTTCTATCTTAAATCATTATTATTTACAAATAGATTTGACTGATTGGCGCTCCAAATTCATAAACAGTATTGATAGTTTTTTCAACAATGATTCGCAAATGTCGTTTGAAAAATTTTAAATGAAATCTAATTTGGATGATAGTTAGGCCCCCCGTTACTCCGCAATTACTGAGTTCCTATAAGAGCAGTTTGACATCCCCAATCCTGACCATAAATTTGAAAAATTAAGCCTTTTAAACCTTAAAAAAATGTATTTATTTTACCCAAATTAAAAATATATAATCTACTTATGTTTTTCTTATTTTTTTGCAGTTCAAGATCCAAAATTAGATTGTATTCCAGCCTGGGAAAAATATTTGGCTTGCATTCACATCATCTCTCAAAGGTATCACACAGTGTTCCAACCATATAGAAAACCAGTACAAAATTATATACCGGTGACACCTGGCTCCTTCAAGACTTCATAAAATGAATACTACATTTGGATAAAAATTGTCCCCTCACTTTTTTTTTTCATTTCTTTTTGATCATTATTTTTTTCACCTTCCCTTCTTATTTCTACTCGCTTCTATTGTTAAATGTTGATTTCTTTATATACCAAATTAATGTGAAATTTGTTTTTTAAAAATAATGTTCAATAAAAATAGTTTGAAAAGAACGACCAATGATATTTCTGTTTGACTAGCTAACTGTTTTAGTTTAAACATTTAAATATTTTAGGGGAGAATGCTACAACTGATGGAGCAATTATTTTTCTAAGTTGTCTTTTGGTTTCCAAAATTGTTTTATGTTTAGAGATGTGCATGGGCAAAAAATTTGGTTCGGTTAGGCACTTCGGCAATTCGGGACTTCCGAAATTCAAGACTTCAGTACTTCGGTTCGGTTCGGCACTTCTGAAATTTAGGACTTCTGCAATTCTGCACTTTTGAAATTCGGGACTTCGGCACTTTGGGACTTCAAGACTTCGGCAATTCACTAACCCTCCCCCTACCCCTAACTCTAACCTACCCCATAGTCCTAACCCCTAACCCTACCCCATAACCCTAACCCATAACCCTAACCCTACCTTATAACCCTAATACTACCACATAACCCTACTCATAGGTGTGCGCAGCCTATTGCATTAGGGTGTGCACCCTAAAGCACAAGCACACGCCACATATATATATATATATATATATATATTATTATATATATGTGTATATATATATATATAAATATATATATATATACACATACACATATATACACACATACAAACACTGCTGTGTGTGTGTGTGTGCTGTGTGACGGTGCTGTTAGTGTGATGTGTGTGTGACGGTGCTGGTAGTGTGCTATGTGTGTGAGGGTGTTTGTGTGTGCGTGCTTGTGAGGATGCTGTTAATGTACTGTGTGTGAGGGTGCTGTTTGTGTGTGTGTGTGCGCTTGTGAGGGTGCTGTTAATGTACTGTGTGTGAGGGTACTGGTAGTGTGCTGTGTGTGTGTTTGTTAGGGTACTGTTAGTGTGCTGTGTGTGAGGGTGCTGTTTGTGTGCTGTGTGTGAGGGTGCTGTGTGTGTTTGTGAGGGTGCTGTATGTTTGTCTGTGGGTGGTGTATGTCTGTGGGTGCTGTATGTGTGTGGGTGCTGTGTATGTGTGGGTGATGTGTATGTCTGTGGGTGCTGTATGTCTGTGGGTGCTGAATGTGTGTGGGTGCTGTGTATGTCTGTGGGTGCTGTATGTGTGTGGGTGCTGTATGTCTGTGGGTGTTGTATGTCTGTGGGTGCTGTATGTGTGCTGTATGTGTGTGTGCTGTATGTGGGTGGGTGATTGTGGGAGGGGGGATATGCCTAGGAGGGGGGATCGTGCTGCTGATTCCATCCCTGGTGGTCCAGTGGAGAGTGAACTCTAGCCCCTGGGGGGCTAGACTTCACTCTAGCCCCTGTGGGGCTAGACTTCACTCTCGCGAGATTTGAGCGTTGCCGTGGCAACACTCATATCTCGCAAGAGGAACCGAGCGGAGCTGCCGGCAATAGCTCCGCCAGGTCCTCTCCTGCCTCCCTCCCTGCCTGTGGGTCGGAAGGGAGGGAGGTTGAGAGCAGAGCCGGCGCTCGGATGGTGCCGGCTCTGCATGAGCCGATAGGGGAGATCCTGAGATCTCCCCTGCCGGTCTCAATATACATAGGCGTGCCGCGGGGATTAGGGTGTGCCCAGGCACACCCCGTGCGCACGCCTATGACCCTACTTCTAATCCTAACTCTACCCCATAACCCAAATCCTACCCCTTACCTTACCCCTACCCTAACCCTAACCCTACCCCTAAATCCTAACCCTACCCTTAAACCCTAACCCTTACCCTAACCCTGTTAGGGATAGGGTTAGGGTTAGGGTAAGGGTTAGGGGTAGGGTTTGAGTTAGGGGTAAGATTAGAGGAAAGTTGGAGTACGGGTTAGGGGTAGGGTTAGGGTTAGGAGTAAGGTTAGATTCCTGTCATCATTCCCTTAATTGTACCTCCCTCTCCTGTTTTGTACCTCCCTCTCCTGTTTTGCCACTTTTCAGAAATTCGAAGCACTTTGGCACTTCCTTAAATCAGGCACCCCCAGGCCTCCCCAACCCTTCAAGTTCTGTAGAACAATTACCTTAATTCTGTACATTCTGTTCCTCCAGATAAATCCAAGAAGATCTGAATGTATATTCTTAAAAAAAGACTAGGGAACACTTAAGGGTATAGATCTTATAAAATATAAGATTTTAGGGATAATATTAATTTTGATAGAAGCTATCCTCCCCAACCAGGATAACTCAAGTTCAGACCATCTTACCAACTCTTTTTTAAGTGCTAGCCACAACTTGGCGAGGTTAAATGAATGCATGTTTGACAGGTTCTTGGTCAAATTAATTCCTAAATAATAAAGAAATGACTCTGAATGTCCGAATTGCCGAAATTCGTCCGAATTTTAATTCGAACCGAAACGGATTGCTCATGTCTAGTTATTTTTACTGCATTCTACATTCACATTTCTAACCTTGGGTAAATATTCACCCTATATGGATATTTTCACATTTATAAGTGTTATATACTGGAATTAAAATCAATTTTATTGTGATTTTTACAATTTGTTTTAAACAATATAATTTTTTTTTAAATTTGACAATTTTTTTGGTTTTGATGACAAGTTCTCTGTATCACATTAACAATAATTCAGACTTTTACAAATGCATCAATGTTGTTGTTCACAGATAGGCAATATGCAACTGATTATATGTACAACACAGGGCTCGAGATGCAGGATTTAAGTTTCCAAACTGACGACACAAGCCTATTTCGAGTAATTACATTATTTCACAATGTCTTATTACATATTTTTCATAATAACATTTTTCCAGTAATATCGCTAATTGGGAAGTGTGTATATGTAGTGTTATGTGGCGGAGTCATACAATGCCTTTGGTCTATAATGTAAACGATACACTTCCCTACCCAAAGGCCTGCACCTCCGGCTAGTGTCATTTGCATTCTGTCATGCCTCGCCCTGGGTTATTTAGAAACCTAAGAGTGTTGGCAGTGTGTACTAGGCCCCTTCTCCTATTTCTATGATGCTTAGTTGCAGGCTGAATCATTGTCTGTTAACATACGGTCCGGAGATATAGCAGTATTTCCGAACTTGTTTAAACTTAAACGAGTATAAACTATGTATAATGTGGGTACACTATGGTTGTACTGGTTTGAGTTCGTGATTCGTTAGGTGTGGCAGCTTAGAGCCTTGTAGCGTGAGAGTGTAACACTGCAGGTGAAGACCGGTTATCAGAAGCATTTAGAAGTGTTTGGACCCCCATTACGTCATTTTTTTTTTTTGTTGTTGTTGCTGATTATGCAGTGTTTGATGCACCTTCATATAGAGGTAGATGTGTATCCCAATGTGTTTTGATGTCTAAGATGCATTGTCTCACCTGTGTCTGATGCATAGGCATTGTTTCATAGTCTAGGTTTAAGGAAATTTGTGTTAGCAGAAGGCGTTGTGTGGGTATGTGCCCAGATTTCCATGCTCTCGCAATGAGCGCATTTGCAGCGATCAATATGTGAAAGAGTAATGTTGAATCTGATTTCCTTTTAATGAAAGGAAAAGTAGACTTAGTTCTGGCATGAGAGTGATTGGTGCAATGCAGTTGAAGCCACCTTTTTCACCATCTCCCAGTATGGTTTAAGTTCAGCGCAACAATATAATTTTTTAACAAGTTGAAGGTGCACAAATTGTTTCTTGTGACACATTTGTTAATAACACAAAAACATTTGTTGGCGGCATAAGTATTCTCTAATGTTGCTATCAAATTTCTACATACAATCTAATGCCAAGAGCTGTCTTTAGAAGTCATGTTATTAGCGAAATGTGTCCAAAGTAAGGGGAACAGCACCCACCACACAAGATGCACAGAATCTTGCTCCATCCAAGTCAGTACAAATATTCATAGGTCCTTGAAAATCATTGTGCTTGGAGTGGTATCTGGCTACAGAGTAGGTCTAGGTACTTACAGTTACATTTGTTTATGCTGTTTTATAATTGACTTTGTTTATGAATTATTTTTTATATAATGCACTTTAGTGGAATTAATGTTTATGTGCACTGCTTGTATGGTATGTGTGTGATCATGTGGCACTGTACCGTTAAGGATTATTTTGGCAATGTATATTTAAGAATGTTTTTAGGCACTGCACTTTTTGCAATTTGCTGCATTTATTCCACTTCAGTGGATCGCTTATATTAAAGGGACACTATAGTCACCTGAACAACTTTAGCTTAATGAAGCAGTTTTGGTGTTTAGAACATGCCCCTGCAGCCTCACTGCTCAATCCTCTGCCATTTAGGAGTTAAATCCCTTTGTTTATGAACCCTAGTCACACCTCCCTGCATGTGACTTGCACAGCCTTCCATAAACACTTCCTGTAAAGAGAGCCCTGTTTAGGCTTTCTTTATTGCAAGTTATGTTCAATTAAGATTTTCTTATCCCCTGCTATGTTAATAGCTTGCTAGACCCTGCAAGAGCCTCCTGTATGTGATTAAAGTTAAATTTAGAGATTGAGATACAATTATTTAAGGTAAATTACATCTGTTTGAAAGTGAAACCAGTTTTTTTCATGCAGGCTCTGTCAATCATAGCCAGGGGAGGTGTGGCTAGGGCTGCATAAACAGAAACAAAGTGATTTAACTCCTAAATGGCAGAGAATTGAGCAGTGAAATTGCAGGGGAATGATCTATACACTAAAACTGCTTTATTTATCTAAAGTAATTTAGGTGACTATAGTGTTCCTTTAAGTGAGAATAGAGATGGTGTGTTTAATAATAATACATTATAATACTGTGCACTGCAATAGTGGATAAAAAAAAATGTTCTTTAAAGCACTATATTTTTTTATCACTAATTAGCACTGTGTGTATAGTTTCCATGGTTACCACTAATATACTGCTTAAGTGATTTACTATGCAATTTAAGGTAATTATGTCTCTCCCCTCTGTTTCCTGTGCATGGGTATTTAATGCGGGTCACTGTGTATTATACACTAGCTTGACAAAGACCATTGTAACAGTCGAAATGTTTATGTGTTTACTCTGGACACTTAAATAAAGGGACATCATTTGAAAGGATGTGCTGGAATACTTTTTCTTTTTTGTGAATATTAGCTGGATGTAGTCCACCTATGTGCAATCAAATTAATCCTAAATTAACCTTTAGTGCTGTATACAGCTTGCCAGTTTTGGATAACTGAATATGGCCCCAGACTGACAAAGGGGAATGTTAGGCATTGATTGATTGATTGACTCCTGGGTCTCCTTGATGTGAGCAGGAATTAAACCATGCACACACCAAAACCGCAGAATGTTCCATGCCCTCCTTAACCTCTTAAGGACACATGATGGAAATATTCCGTCATGAATCCATGTTATTCCAGAAGTTGTGTCGTTAAGGAGTTAAAGCCCACTTTGTGGAGGACTTCTTTAGACAGTTAAATAAAGTTTTCCATGGACTAGAAGGGGACTTCTTCAAAACAGGACTTCATTGATGCATCATCAGAAGAAAGACATTGCTAAGTAATATAAAAAAATATAAATTCCCATTTGGATTTTCTCAAAAGACTGTGGACTGCAGCCTGCAGTGGAATAAAACAAGCATCTGAGAGTATTAGAATTGCTTAGTCAAACCGTAATCCATTTTAGAATTAAAATTAAGACTTAAAAATTACTGTTTACCAATGGACCTCATTCCACATGGAAGATATTTTTTGTTACTGCAGCCTTTGCGAGCTCTTTTAAGATATACTATAATTAATACATGCATAAAAAAATCATACTTGCATACACTGGATGTATATCACTAGATAGTGATTTTTATTTGTGTTACTATGTGGGAAGTGGCGTTCTCCTTTAAGTCCTTTGTATGTTATTTGTTATTAAGTATTTGATACAACCAGAAAGAATCTTACCGGAGCTAGTTACAACTTTTTGCTGTGCGCCTAGAATGTCCTTTATTTTATTTTTACATTTCTGTAATAAGTGCAGAATTGGGAGCTGTGTTTAGAAGCACTATCAAGTCGACTAGGTGAGTGAAATTGGTTTGGACACTAAGATTTGGGCAGGTCTATTAATGGAAGCACAGAGTGTGGTGACTGGAGCATAAGGGATTCCCATTTATGTTATTTCACTATGCCTGCAAATTTTCTGCAGTCCTATTGCATATTGCTAATGACTTCTATTTTATATATTTGCTATATTCTTGTTCTGTGATTAAAGGGATGCATGTTTCTGTTAATTTGCGAATGTATATCTGGCCAGGCGATTGCTGCAGATTTACTCATGCTAACTGAATATCAACTGCATTTAGTTGTATTAAATATGAGAATTTTCATTGCAGTCGTAATTGGTTAAGTTTCACCAAGTTTTGTCCATTCCGGTCAAGATCCAATGTTTAGTAAATAACCCCACAAATCTAAACATTTTTATAAATTTCAAATAACCTTAAACCTGATTTGGTCATTACTGGATATAATATTAATATGAATTATGGGTCTTTGTAAGGCAATATGTTCACAGCATTCTCAAGTGATACTTAGTGATGTACTGAACGGTTCGCCGGCGAACGGTTCGCCGGCGAACATAGCATGTTCGCGTTCGCCACGGCGGGCGAACATATGCGCGGTTCGACCCGCCCCCTATTCGTCATCATTGAGTAAACTTTGACCCTGTACCTCACAGTCAGCAGACACATTCCAGCCAATTAGCAGCACACCCTCCCTAGCAGATCCTCCCAC
>OW240922.1:23944424-23960008 GCA_933207985.1 Pelobates cultripes | reverse complement strand
TGTGTCTTACATTATTTTGTTCTTTTAAAGGAAGCCAGAAAAATGAACAAGCGATAAAGTATAAACCAAGTCACAGGTAAGGAGAATACAGAATAGTCAAAACAGAGGCAAAGTCAAAATACCAAATACAGCTTACTAGAAAACGCACTATAGAAAACAAAGGAACTTTGAACCACAACAGGGCAATGGTCAAAGCCCTATGATCCATTTTTATAGTGTGGCTCTTTAAATCGATAGTCACACCCCAAAAAGGTCAAATAAGAAAGTTTCGGTAGGCCGTGACATGACTGACATCATGACGGACACGCGCCGCGTCATAAAAAGCATCGGAGCTACAGTGCCTGGCATCGTATTGTGTAGTGGTATGCGTGTTGTGCGAATTGTTGGCACGGTAAATCGCTTTGGTAGGGGAGTTGGGGAGTGGAGCTGCCGGAAGCTGAAAATAGCCTGTGCTCTTCTCTATACATTGTTATATATATGTGCACACTGGAAATGTGGGGCTGGGGCAGCTGGGCCCACCTGCAAGCCTGGGCCTTTTCTGAAGGAGGCCTTGGCCACAGGCCGACATTTTTTCAGTTACCCCATTCTTTTCAACTGGAGGAAATATAAGTGTACGCATAAGTAAAAGCAAGGAATTAAGCCTCTGGGAGGTAATTCAGACAAGCAAAACTTAAATGAGCACTATAGTGTCAGGAAAACAAACTTTTCCTGACACTATGTAATCCTTAGAGTCCTCCCACCCTTAGGGCCCCCTTCCCGCTGGGCTGAAGGGTTTAAAAACACTTCAGCCACTTACCGTTATCCAGAACGCTCCTCGCCCTTTGACGTCAGGTCCCGAGTGAAGCTGAATGCGCATGCGCAGCCAGAGCAGCGCACACATTTAAAACGCCCATAGGAAAGCATTTCTCAATTCTCGATTTTTGCATTGAGCATCGTAGAAGCGCCTCTAGCAGCTGTCAGGAAGACAGCCACTAGAGGCTGGATTAACCCTGCAATGTAAACATAGAAGTTTCTCTGAAACTGTTATGTTTACAGCTGCAGGGTTAAAACCTGGGGGACCTGGCACCCAGACCACTTCATTGAGCTGAAGTGGTCTGGGTGACTATAGTGGTCCTTTATCAAGTTACACAGTATTCATTAATTCATCAATTTGTGCCCCAGAAAAAAAATGTCAAGCACAGTCCTCTGAGTAATCATTCAGTAATCGATCAATTGAAACAGAATTCTTCTGAAAACTGAGCTTACGAACAACATTCTAGAAAAGTATCATCAATTAGGCTGCAACATATTATTATTATTATTATTATGATATTTATAGAGCGCCGTCAAATTCCGCAGTGCTTTAAAATGGGTGGACAAACAGACATGTAGTTGTAACCAGACAAGTTGGACACACAGGAACAGAGGGGTTGAGGGCCCTGTTTAATGAGCTTACATGTTAGAGGGAGTGGGGTAAAATGACACAAAGAGGTAAGGATAGTATTAGACTAGTGACAGTTGCAGAAGAGGAATCAGTCAGGAGCTATTAATAATTTAATTGATACGCTTTTATGAAGAAGTGGGTTTTTAACGATTTATTTGAAGGAGTGGAGACTGGGTGAGCATCTAACGGAGGAGGGAACCAAGTTCCACAGGAATGGTGCAGCCCTCGAGAAATTTTGAAGGCGAGCATCAGAGGTGGGAATACGGACAGAAGATGGACGTAAGTCTTCAGCAGATCGTAAGGGCCTAGACGGGACATACTTGTGTATAAGGGAGGATAGATAGGTGGGAGCAGCATTATCTAGAGATTTGAAAGCAAGAACCAGAATTTTAAATTGAGCTCTATATTTTATAGGAAACAAATGTAGGAACTGACAGAAGGGTGAGGCATGGGAGGTGCCGGCGGACCGGAAGATAAGCCTCGCCGCTGCATACATTATGGACTGTAACGGCGCAAGTTGGGAGCACGTAAGACCACTGAGAAGTGGATTACAGTAGTCAAGGCGAGAAAGGACAGTGGAATGGACCAACACCTTAGTCGCATCTGGCGTTAAGTAGGGACGGATGCTCGCAATGTTTTTGAGATGGAAATGACAGGATTTGGCATTAGATTGAACATGAGGCTTGAAGGAGAGTTCGGAGTCAAAGAGAACACCTAGGCAGCGAGCCTGTGTGGTGGAGCTGATGGTAGCACCGTTGACTTGGAGGGAGACAGACATGTAACTCTAAACGTACTTTCTCAACTCTCATTTGGTCTTCTTCTCTGACATGGTGAGAGGTTACAAGGGGAAAGGGTGCACACCCAGAACATGCATTTCTAAGTAATGAAACTACCATAAAAACAAAAATATATATACAATATGCAGCTTAAGGAACAGCACACACACACAAAATAATGACAGTTTTGCATTTTACAAGGCTTCTTAAAATCACCTATTTTAGCAAATAAATCTGGGATTCAGTTACACCAGACCAAAATATGTTCAAAATACATATTAAGGAACAGCGTTCTTTGTAGATTTGGAATCCAGACCAGATTCCTATTGAGCTGAGAAACCCACCCATCCACTATGTGTGCCTCTTTAGAGGTGACCACAGGAAAGCGTAAATTGAGGAGAGTTTCTGTATGCAGTTTAGTCAATGTAAGCAGTTTGCAGTTAGCATGTTACTCTCCCATATTAAAATTAGTGTAGGACCCACCAATATTGGAGTACTATGATGTAGGGGTGGGCTTAAAACAATATGGAAATGTGGTATAACTGTATCCCCATATGTGTTTGCTAAAATATGTAATTTAAACTAGCCTTGTAAAATGTAAAACTATATTTTTTCATTCTTTATTTTTGTTGTATAAAATAACATACAAGCTGACAATGCCACGATAGCAGAGTCAAGCAGATAAGAGCTTACACAGTAGGACATTAGCATGGCATGCATATTAATTAGACATGTTTGTTAAAGTAAGAAGAGAACAAGCAGAACATACATGTCTAAATACTAGGTTATGGGGAGACTGTCAAGCTGAGAACAACATTAAGACACGAAGAGTATTCATGTAAGTTAGGCAAATGGTGAAGCATAACAACGTTTTACAACCTCTTTTGTTTATTAAAAATTAGAAAATAAAAGTCATGCTGATGACTCATTTCTAATCATTGATATGTGATATATATGCAGTCAAAGCTGAGGATAGTAGACATGGTGAATAAAAGGCAATATCTAGTTATTGACTAAGCAATAAGAACATTTTGTATAATCCAAAGTTGCCTACATATATTTTCCACTGAATTGTCTAACATCACTGAATAATGCACTGCACAGGTTAAAACGAATAAAGGAAAAGAAAATTGTGACATTATTATTGCATATCAGATAGTATAGGGCAACACAAGATAGTAGTGTTTTTTCCCAGAATGGACTTAAGTCCCAGATCAGCCTATCTCAATAGGTGGCAAAAATGGAGTAGATCCATGAGAGTACATATGAAGGGGCATGTTGCTATACAAGAGCAGGGTTCTCTTCCAGCCCCAGGCCTGAAAGAGGGCCAGCATCCGATATCCTCTGACCTGGAGATATTTAGCTACCAAGTCTCTGCCCCATCGTGAGGAGCTTGAAGATGTAGATGATAAGTGCCATTGTCGATGGCTGATCTTCAGCTGTTGCAGTTGATGCGCTGAGGCTAAGTCTCATGAGGCTCTTGGCCCAGGAGGGTAAACAGGATGGGTGTGCACTTGCTGTCTTATTTTGCCTCGAGGGGCTCTACTCTTCACCAGCACATGGCTGCATTGTCGGTGTGCTTGCAGTTTGACCGTTGAGACTTTCTAATGCTCCATTAGCTTCTGCCAGGAGCCCCTGAATATTTTATTAAGGTATATTTTATTAAGGTGTTGCAATAAAAATCAGCTGGGACTTTCCTAAGCTCTGAAAGACCAAGTGGGGATGATCTGCCATTTTGTAAATGCAAAAAGGTTGAGGCGCAGCTGGAGTACAGCTTGGATCAGGAGTTGAGTACAGTTAGGTCAACTTGGTCAGCTTCAGTGGGGACCGGGATATCCCCCACTGGTCCAAAGTGTGTGGGGGGAATGAGAGAATAACAGAGCTGTATGGCTCGAGTGAGAGTGGTGAAATCGTCCACATTCCCCCAGCACCGCTACATGGAGCCGCTCTCAGGGCAAGAAAAGTCAGGCAAGGTGTCAGCAGGTTCACCAGGTTGTCCCAGATTTGATAGCACCCTGTATCATACCAATCACAGTTCGGTCGCCTGGGATATCACCAGAAAAACAGCGCAGAGATCAGGAACTCATACGTTTTATCAGGACACGTCTTATCAGTCAGGATCTGCCCCTTTTAAAACAGGTTTTTTGTTTGTGTGTTCGCTTTTCCTTAATTTGTACGGTAAATTATACCATGACATTTCAGCAATGGATCAAAGTTATCAGTAGTTGGAATGCATCTATGCTTGATGATAGTGATCATGACAAGATATGCCCCAGAAGAGGCATACGAGCAACAACAAAGAGGTGTTCTAGTGAATGGGCCTCTATTTCAGATAGTGTTTTCAATTGCTGTATGTTGTTTACTTTTGTGTTATTTGTGAGATATATATATATATATATATATATATATATATACAGGGAGTGCAGAATTATTAGGCAAATTAGTATTTTGACCACATCATCCTCTTTATGCATGTTGTCTTACTCCAAGCTGTATAGGCTTGAAAGCCTACTACCAATTAAGCATATTAGGTGATGTGCATCTCTGTAATGAGAAGGGGTGTGGTCTAATGACATCAACACCCTATATCAGGTGTGCATAATTATTAGGCAACTTCCTTTCCTTTGGCAAAATGGGTCAAAAGAAGGACTTGACAGGCTCAGAAAAGTCAAAAATAGTGAGATATCTTGCAGAGGGATGCAGCACTCTTAAAATTGCAAAGCTTCTGAAGCGTGATCATCGAACAATCAAGCGTTTCATTCAAAATAGTCAACAGGGTCGCAAGAAGCGTGTGGAAAAACCAAGGCGCAAAATAACTGCCCATGAACTGAGAAAAGTCAAGCGTGCAGCTGCCACGATGCCACTTGCCACCAGTTTGGCCATATTTCAGAGCTGCAACATCACTGGAGTGCCCAAAAGCACAAGGTGTGCAATACTCAGAGACATGGCCAAGGTAAGAAAGGCTGAAAGACGACCACCACTGAACAAGACACACAAGCTGAAACGTCAAGACTGGGCCAAGAAATATCTCAAGACTGATTTTTCTAAGGTTTTATGGACTGATGAAATGAGAGTGAGTCTTGATGGGCCAGATGGATGGGCCCGTGGCTGGATTGGTAAAGGGCAGAGAGCTCCAGTCCGACTCAGACGCCAGCAAGGTGGAGGTGGAGTACTGGTTTGGGCTGGTATCATCAAAGATGAGCTTGTGGGGCCTTTTTGGGTTGAGGATGGAGTCAAGCTCAACTCCCAGTCCTACTGCCAGTTCCTGGAAGACACCTTCTTCAAGCAGTGGTACAGGAAGAAGTCTGCATCCTTCAAGAAAACATGATTTTCATGCAGGACAATGCTCCATCACACGCGTCCAAGTACTCCACAGCGTGGCTGGCAAGAAAGGGTATAAAAGAAGAAAATCTAATGACATGGCCTCCTTGTTCACCTGATCTTTACCCCATTGAGAACCTGTGGTCCATCATCAAATGTGAGATTCTGAACACAAGGAGGGAAAACAGTACACCTCTCTGAACAGTGTCTGGGAGGCTGTGGTTGCTGCTGCACGCAATGTTGATGGTGAACAGATCAAAACACTGACAGAATCCATGGATGGCAGGCTTTTGAGTGTCCTTGCAAAGAAAGGTGGCTATATTGGTCACTGATTTGTTTTTGTTTTGTTTTTGAATGTCAGAAATGTATATTTGTGAATGTTGAGATGTTATATTGGTTTCACTGGTAATAATAAATAATTGAAATGGGTATATATTTGTTTTTTGTTAAGTTGCCTAATAATTATGCACAGTAATAGTCACCTGCACACACAGATATCCCCCTAACATAGCTATAACTAAAAACAAACTAAAAACTACTTCCAAAAATATTCAGCTTTGATATTAATGAGTTTTTTGGGTTCATTGAGAACATGGTTGTTGTTCAATAATAAAATTAATCCTCAAAAATACAACTTGCCTAATAATTCTGCACTCCCTGTATATATGTATATATATATATATATATATATATATATATATGTATATATATATAATATACATATATTTGTGTTAGGGGCAAATAGCCGTATATGGAGTAAGATTCCAGCATAAGCGAAGGATAGTATAAAGGGAGCAAGTCGGTTGTGGTGTGCCGAGACCGACGATACGGTAGGCCTGTAAATAAAGAGGGCCCACCAAGGAGTTTAGAAAGTAAAGTAAATGGAAAGAAAAGAGAAAGTGTTGAAAATGAGGAGTGGTGGGTGGGTCATTCTGATGCTGACCTCAAGCGAAATGGAGTTAGGTAGGGGGTGTCCCTTATATAGGGGAGTGAATTAATTTAAGCCCCTCCCACAATTACAGGCCAAACGGCCTTAATACTTGTGTTCAGGGCAAATAGCCGTATATGGAGTAAGGTTCCAGCATAAGCGTAGGATAGTATAAAGGGAGCAAGTCGGTTGTGGTGTGCCGAGACCAACGATATGGTAAGCCTGTAAATAAAGAGGGCAAAAATGAATAATCAAAGATTTAATCCAGTCAACAAATATATACGAATTAACCAGACATTCCTTAAATGCATTATTTAATTCCTGGAAGGATTTTGAAGGTAGGAATCTAGGACTGCAACTAGACACCATTTGTTGTGGGTAGGATAGTATGTTTTCTCTACCGCTGTCTCGTTTTGGAATGTGGTAGAGCCAATAGGTAGTGATCTATGTGTTTACGTGGTTGGGATCGTTGAAGACAATGATCTGTCTGAATGTGTCACATATTCATCCGCTTATAGAAATGTGGTTAATGGCATTTACTGTCCACACAGGAAAAGTTGTGCCGAGCAGCAACCTAATCCACAGAAGGGTTAATGCTGAGCAGTAATTGTGCAAATGAAACCTGGTGTCATGTATTCATCCGCTTAGAGAAAAGTGATTAATGACATTTACTGTCCACACAGGAAAAGTTGTGCCGAGCAGCAACCTAATCCACAGAAGGGTTAATGCTGAGCAGCAATTATGCAAATGAAACCTGGTAACTGACTTTGGGGTCAAAGGCCGGTTACAGCCTATCAGAACTAAAGGAGGGGTATTTAGGCCCAGTTCTCAGCCTGCTCAGTGCCCTGTCGTGGTTTCCCTTGTGGTTGTCTGAGAGCGCGTTCCTGTTTATAGTTTTCTACCTGGTTTTTGACTTTGGCTTTGTTTATTGACTTCTCTATATTCTGGTATCCTGACTCCTGGCTTTCCTCATCGCTGTGTCCCTTTCTGTGTTCCCTGACCTCGGCTAGTATTTTTGACTATTCTTTGTACGTTAAATCCGGCCATTCTAAGGACCGGTAATACGTTACTTATTTGTCATCCGTGCTGTACAGTTCTACGTGCTGGATCAAACAGTAATCCTGACATTACGACATGGCCATAGATCCTGTAGAACTGTGTCAGCACATAGCTGCTTGCGAGAGGAAATTAGAGGAGAATGATCACCGCATGGATCAATTCACTCAGGCTTTAAGTACGCTTCTCGCTAGAACGGAGCATCTGCAGCCTGCAGCGTCTCCTCCTATAGCACCTCTACCCTGTGTACCTCCACCCACTGTTAATAGGACTCCTTGCATCTCCTTATCACCATCCCTACAGTTTGATGGCAATATCCAGGAATGCAGGGGTTTTCTTAATCAGGTGGAGTACCATTTTGAGGCCTCACCAGGGTCATTCCCCATGGACAGAGCAAGAATTGGTTATCTAATGAATCAATTAAAGGGCAAGGCCCTTGCCTGGGCTAATCTGTTGTGGGAGAGTAATCGGAGCATAGCTCATAATTACCAGGAATTCCTTGCCGAATTCAAGCTCACGTTTGAGCCATTGGGTAGAGAGGATGATGCCTCCACTGCCCTAATGCACATCAGACAAGGTAACCGGTCTATCTCGGATTATGCTATTGAATTCCGTATCTTAGCTTCCGAGGTAGACTGGACTAACAATGGGTTAATCTCAGCATTCAAAAAGGGTCTCTCAGAGACTATACTAGATGAGATAACCGCTAAAGAATTACCTAAGAGTCTTAACGAATTTATTACGTTTGTCATGCATATTGATAATAGGTTAAGACTCAGAGAAGTCACCAGAAGCAAGACCAGACGTACGGCTATGTCCCTAGCACCTCAATTCTCTAAACCTGTTTTGTCTAACCTCCCTGTACAGTCCGAACCCGAACCTATGCAGTTGGGAGTCACTAGACTGTCAGAGGCCGAAAAACAGTATAGGAGAAGGGATGGGTTATGCCTATATTGCGGTAGAAAGAGACATATGATAACTAATTGTCCAGTGCGTCCGGAAAACTTCCGCACCTAAGAACCTTAAGGGGACAGATCTTAGGTGTGATGGAGTTGTCCTCTAACAAAAACAAAAGTAGATTCCTCCTTGAGGTATCTATTTCCCTTGATAACAAGAAGTTTTCTTGCAGTGCCCTAATGGACTCAGGTGCTGCTGGAAATTTTATTGATGTCCAGTTTATTAGGGGTAATGAGATACCTGTCAGGGAGAGACCTACGCCGCTAGCTGTAGAGGCTATTGATGGTAGACCACTCACACAACCGCTTATAACCCACGAAACTGTCCCTATTACGATCTCCATTGGGGCCTCCCATAGGGAGGAGATGACGTTTCAGGTTATTACTTCTCCATCATGTCGTATCATATTAGGGTTTCCGTGGCTGAGTAAGCACAATCCCTATATTGACTGGGCTAATGGGGAGATATTAGAATGGGGTAAAGAGTGTATGGGGAGATGTATAAAACCAGTACTAAAGAGATTGGATACTATTGACCTTCCCACTACCACTCCCCAAACTCCTGGAGTTCCCATACAATACCGAGAACTTCAGGAGGTGTTTAACAAGGCTCAATCCGATGTATTGCCTCCCCACAGAGCATATGACTGTGCCATTAACCTGTTTCCAGGCGCTATGCCACCTAAGGGGGCAGTTTATGCCTTATCTCCCAAGGAGAGTAAAATAATGGAGGAATACATCAAAGAATCCTTGAGCAAAGGGCACATAAGAAAGTCATCCTCACCAGCTGGTGCAGGATTCTTTTTTGTTGAGAAAAAGGGTGGTGAGTTACGCCCTTGCATAGACTACAGGGCACTTAATAAAATCACTGTAAAAAATGCATACCCTATTCCACTCATTTCCGAATTGTTCGATAGACTTCAGGGAGCTAAAGTATTTACTAAGCTTGACCTTAGGAGCGCTTACAATTTGGTTAGAATTAAAGAGAATCATGAGTGGAAGACGGCATTTAATACCCGTAGTGGACACTATGAATATCTGGTAATGCCATTTGGGTTATGCAACGCCCCGGCCGTATTCCAAGACTTTATAAATGATGTACTCAGGGAATTCATTTACTCATTTGTCTTGGTTTATTTGGACGATATTTTGGTGTATTCCCCTGATCTTCAAACTCACCACTCCCATGTGAAACAGGTTCTGCAGACGTTGTTGAAAAATAAACTTTATTGTAAATTAGAAAAGTGCATATTTGACCAGCCTGAAGTCCACTTTTTGGGTTACAACATCTCTGCATCGGGATTTCAAATGGATCCTAAAAAACTAGAGGCTGTACTACACTGGCCATTACCCTCTGGTTTAAAAGCCATTCAAAGGTTTATTGGTTTTGCCAACTATTACAGAAGATTCATCAAGGGATTTTCTTCTGTAATAGCCTCAATCACAAATATGACTCGCAAAGGGGTTAGTAGCACGGTATGGTCCAAAGAGGCTGTGAATGCTTTTGAGACTCTTAAACAAAGATTTGCCTCTGCGGACATACTAAAACATCCTGACACCAGTAAACCTTTTATATTGGAGGTTGATGCATCCGAGACAGGGGTAGGGGCTGTTCTCTCTCAGAGAGAAAGCCAGGGAACACCATTGCATCCTTGTGGCTACTTCTCCAGAAAGATGTCTCCTGCTGAGCACAACTATGATATTGGCAATAGAGAACTGTTGGCCATTATTCTTGCCCTCAAGGAGTGGCGACATCTTTTGGAGGGTTCCAAGGACCCCCTGTTGATCATAACCGACCACAAAAATCTGGCATATATAGGGGATGCCAAACGTTTGTCTTCCAGAAAGGCTAGATGGTCACTGTTCCTTTCACGTTTTAACTTTCTCATTACTTATAGACCTGGTTCTAAAAATACCAAGGCTGATGCCTTGTCCAGGCAATTTGATAATGAGTCAGCTCCGGAACAGATGACATCTCCTGTTCCATGACAATATAACTGCTGGACACCCGGGCATCAATAAGTCCACTGCCGCGATCACTAGATCATTTTGGTGGGATTCACACAGGAAAGATGTAAAGGAGTATGTGCAGGCATGTTCTGTGTGTGCAGTTTCTAAGGTGACTCATGCACTTCCTTGTGGCCTGTTGCAGCCTCTTCCTGTTCCTGAGATTCCATGGTCCCACCTATCCATGGACTTTATTGTTGAGCTTCCTAGCTCTGCTGGGTTCACTACTATTCTCATGGTTGTAGACCGATTTTCTAAGATGGCTCACTTCATTCCTCTCAAGAAGTTGCCATCTTCACAAGATTTGGTCCTAATTTTCATACGTGAAATTGTCCGTTTGCATGGCATCCCCCACAATATAGTGTCTGATAGGGGCTCTCAGTTTGTGTCCAGGTTCTGGAGGGCGTTCAGTAAACAACTGGGGATTGATAATCTCCTTCTCCTCCTCCTACCATCCACAGAGCAATGGTACAGCTGAGAGGGCTAACCAGTCATTAGAAGTTTATTTGCGTTGTTTTATTAATAGCACACAAGACAATTGGTCCGAACTACTCCCGTGGGCCGAGTTCGCTAGAAACAATGCTGTTCATGACTCCTCTGGGCACAGTCCATTTTTTGTCAATAATGGTAGGTATCCTACGGTTCTCCCTGCGGTATTTTCTGATACTGCCATTCCTGCTCTGGATGAGCGTCTGGCCTCCATTCGAGATACCTGGGTTAAGGTTCAAACTGCTCTAGGGGCTGCTGCTGAACGCTTCAAACATTTTGCTGATAAGCGTAGGAGTGCCAACCCGGTGTACCAAGTGGGGGACCGGGTTTGGTTGTCATCTCGCAACATCAAGCTTAAGGTCCCTAGCATGAAGTTTTGTGGGGATATTTATGGGATAATAATAGTAACAGTGAGAATTGCCCACTAATTAAATTCTCAGATCCCAAAGAACGTTTATCGTGTTAAGTGGAATGTATTTCATATAATAATATCACAATGTATAAAAATAGATTTTATTTATAATAATAATAATATGTAACATGCGTGACAATAATCAATAAATATCCAGTATAAAATGGTATGCAATACAAAGGAATGGCTATACAGATTTCAATGGCTAAATAGCATTCCCTGTCAAGAATTCTGACGATTTATGAGGTATCCTTAACACAGATTGAAAGTGAAACTTTTCACACAGAGAACAGAATTCCTCAGAGTGCAGCATAAGGTCGTAAAGTTTAGCCGACAGTTAGAATAACCCTTTCAATGCTGGCTAGATCTCCTAGGTAATCAAGATCTATTCTTATGTAATTTTTAAATAAAATAACATTTAAACCTGTTCATTAATCATTTCCTGGAACCATCCAATAAGAGAATCTACCATATTTTATAAGCAGATTTTAATTTGTCTAAAAGATATCTTATCTTAATTTAGAGCAAATCAATACACCTGGATAAAAACAACGGTATGCTAACACGTGATAATATCACATCAATATTGTAACGGACCGTTTCTCTCACAAGGGGATAAAATCGGTTTAGGCGATAATCCCCTTTCCCATAGACCAGCAGCTACTGCAATCACCAACCTCCTGAACTCCAAACTGCACGTATTCACCAACTCTCGAACAGCAGACACAGGAACCATGGAAGCAGCCGAACAGGAAAAGCAATACAAACGGCTTACACTCCTGGCAGTCAGCACACAATCCAATTCCCCCAATAACGAGACGACACTTCGTTTTGAGGGTTAAGCAGAATCTCAGGTGCTGGCACACCCAGCCTGGTTTTTATTACAGTGTTGCAAATACAGGACCGCCCACAGGGAGGTATAAAACAACCAATCACATCACAGTTACATCCCACATATTCCCTCCCCTTATCCTGAGAGGAAACTCAATTATACATACAGTTAAAACATACTTTCTACCCAACTTTCATAACTCTAAAACCATACATCACATTCACATAAAATTACATATGCACAATCAATCCATTCAGGGGAACAACATATTCAAAAATGGCACAAATCAGACAAGGGGTTCAAAAGTTAGTAAAAAGTCCTTTGTGACTAAATGAAGCATGGCTTTCTGGCCCAAACCAGTTTCAGAGTCTTCTATCCTGGAGATAAGTAATTCAATTATCTCCCAGGACAGACACAAGACTCCATTAAGCACATGGTTGCAAAAGACACAAAACACTTTAAAATACATAAAGTCACCTTTATACATAAAACACAGACATTTCACATATCCCCAGATAGCTCAGGTCTGAGCGCACATTATTAAGTGAATGGCGCTCAGACCACACGAATACAGTGTAATCGCCATGGAGCCAAAGTCTTTACAGTCAGTTTCATACAAATGGGCTCCATGGGATTCCTATCTGGGGTATAACACATTCAAACACATCTACCAAACCCCAGGCAGAAAAGCACGAATACAGCTTTTCTGCAGGCAAAAATAAAGTCTTTTAAAAGGGGGCCATAGTCAGATGGCAGGAGGCTGGCAACCAGGCTTCTCCAGTGCACAGTGGCGAGGTTGGTTTCGCCACAAATATATAATTATTCTTAATTCCACCTGCAGAATGGAATGTTTATAACTATATATTCTTTAGTTAACTAAGATTTCTTAATATGGAAATCTGACCGTGCTTTATCCAGTCATATATAATGCTATTAATACATTTTAATTAATTTAATTTAATTAAATGAAGCCAGTATAATTACCAGTTGAGTAGATATTTTATCCGATTGGTAGTCTCAGGAACTTATTTGGATGTCTCTCTCTGCATGGAGGTGTTGGTTAGAAAGTCAGTAAATTCTAAGTGTTAGAGTTTTAGGAGTAGAGTGTTAGTCTCAGATGTTGTCCGAGTTGGAATCCCCAAACTTCCAATTCCTCTCTCCTCTCCTTTGCATCTCCTGCCTCCCTTGTATCTCTTGCCTCCCTTGTATCTCTTGCATCTTGCCTATCTCAATCTTCCCTTTGTCCTAACTTTTAAAGGGCCAGACTCTCTGTACGTCACCAGTTGATAACCCAATAGAAGCACTAGAGGTGTGGTTATCTTCCAGATCGCAATTTAGGTATTTGGTCTATAGAGGGCAGTCTTGTCCCACTAAACATACCTATCCAGAAAGAGTTAACTTTTCCTGGTGGCTATTTTGACGTCATTTTGCTTATCTTTATAGTGCCATAATTTAAAATTTCAAAGGGTTTCTTAAATTTTGTCCAGACTTAGCGTCTGCAATTCCTGCCATAATTTCTGATATCACAGATCATGAACTAAGTTTACCCTTTTCCATACAATGGTACCTTATATATATATAGACAGTAAAATTAAATTATTTAATCTTCTCTGTCACAATTGTCTGGGTTTAGATTTGATTATATTCCAATAGCATTAGACAGTCTGTCCAACCCCCTTTCTTATCACTTGTTTATACTATGCTATGCATTTTAGCTCTGACAAAGTGGCTAGTCTTACAGAAAGAAATCTTGTGTCTTTTTTTTTTTTTGTTAACTTGGAATAACAAAATGGAGTCTGGTCTGTTCAGAGTGACTTAGAATATACACTTTTAGTTTCTATCATAGCACAAGATGTCTGCCGATATAAATACTCTGACATAACCCCCCTTTAGTGCATTTCATAGCCAAAATTAATTTAGCTTATGAATAAGCACTATAGAAGTTACCAGACATATTGTGCAATCACATCATTTCTAACATAGGCCCGTGCATGGAATGAACATTTTTGTATATATTTGTACCTGTAAGAGTTTTGAACTTTACACTTAGTACAATCAACCATAATATCATTATTACATAGTACATTGTTTTCATTTGAAAAATGTCTTTGGGAGTTACATATGGTATGGTCAATAAAAAGCAAATCTCCATACGTTCCGGATGAATTAAGAGAGGTATAGCGCTCCCCATCTCAAAGGACAGATTTAATTGCATAAGCTCAATTGTTTCTCCATCCACATTGGCAAGCATCGCATGAACAATATCCTTGGATACAAAATACAGAGGTATACGTCCCCCTGCCAATTCGATCATTCCAGTTTGCACTTCGTCAAGAAAAGCAAGTGTGTGGAACAATATTGGGTCATGCAGAAATAGAAGTTCACGCTTAAATAAGTCATGACTTTGGTGCAACTCAGTGGATTTGGCAATTAACTCTGAATGCAAATTTGTTGTAACAACTGTGTGTCTTCCACAATAGTTAACACGTCTTGGAGAAGTGTTCTTTGCTGGTTTATCACCTGATGAATATCGTTAATGTGTTGCTTTAGCGCATAGATTTCCATATCCAGCTTTTGGACAGTAATAGAGTTGGCTGCAGACATTCCAGTTGCGACAACTACAAACTAATGCAACAATTATAGCGGTGAGGAACCTTTTGGGTCGGTTGCTCATCGGAATAGAACTGGATACAAATGGTTTCCGGGCTTGCTCCAAGATGTTTCGCACACGGTCCTGTGCTCTTTGGAGATGCATCTGGTACCAAGTCTGTAACTCAGGAAGCTGCATCGATGAAATGTTGTATGCCTTCTCGATGGAAATCTTGGGGTCCAAGCTGACGAACACACGTCGGGTCAGGATCCTCTTCTCTGTCAAGATGAACCCTGGTGTCTCTTGAATCAGGATGCCAGAGGATGGTCCCATCTCTGCGATCGGGTCGGTCCGTAGCTCTTGGCACAGGATCAGTACGATCCAGAAACACGCCACATCCTTCTTGGACATCCTTCGACAGTCACGGATCAGGAACTCGTTTCAGACTTATCTACAGTTGATTCAAGGTTTGTTAAGCATACAAACTTATAACAGTGTGACATCACTTGGCCTAGGACAACACATTATTACGATTCATCAACATATGTATTCTCTCTAATTCTATTTTTATAACTTCATCCCTCACTACATTTATTACTGACTCTTCAGTAATTTGCCTATAGCATTTAAACAAGCTAGTAACCTGCTTAGAAATGTAGTTATTGGATGGCAAGGAAATGGTTAATGACATAAACGTACATGAGATCATGGCACATCACAACATTTCACATCATACGATACCACGTGAATCAAGCATTCATCCAGGTTAGTCGTTCACCCTTCTGCGTCCGAAT
>OW240922.1:23873798-23944324 GCA_933207985.1 Pelobates cultripes | reverse complement strand
CTGCACTCATCCCCCCACACACACACTCACTGGCATCCCCCGCACACACACTGTTCAGCACAATGATCAGCCCTGCATACACACATTTAAATATGCCTTCCCATCTTCACGTCAGAAGCAATACAGATTGAAATTATGGAATTGGAATTCTGGAATTTAAAACACAAATGATTTTATGAAGAAACAGATTGGTGTGTCAAGTACGCTTACAGATAATGTCTCTCTCTCTCTCTTTTACTTTGTCAAGCCCTGGATAATATATTTCATGTAAAGAATGTCTGCTGTTATTACAAGTCCAGATCTCATTACAATCCTGTCTCTTTAAGTTCTCTCCTGACTTTTTTCTCCTGGGCAGTTTAATCTCTCCCCTTTGTACAACAGACCCTTCATTTTCCTCCAGAATATTCAGAATTCAGTAAAAACTTACATATCTGTTGCAGGAATAGAAGCAGCAAATATCTCCATTTCTCCATGTCCAACCACCTGTCTTCTTCGTTTCACTTTCACTTAATGTCTGGATAATGGATTTACTAGAAAGGGGAGTACATTGGAAAATAATTAACTCCTTATCTTCTGATTTATCAGGCAGCAATGTCCTTAGTGGTGTACTATGGACTGATACTTCGCTCCTCACTTTATAACTTGGTATTTTTTTTATGTGCAATTGTGATGGTGATTTTATTAAAACTAATCACATTTCAGATTGTTTTATGAATAAAATGAATTGCCCTTTGAATGAATATTGTTCATTATAGTAAAATGTGGCGTGTAGCTTGGCGGTGAGATAGGATGAGTTTTATGATAAAATTAATAATTAACCCTAAACACGGAGCACATCGGGTGACTGTACTATAATAAAGCACTGAGATACCAAAGCAGTTAAAACACATATATTAGGCCTGTGCTCAAACTCTCATCACTTTTAGGCAGCAATATTTGCTATAGTATTCAACCCCACTGTATAAGCAGAACAAACCTTAAATTGTGACCTTAGTTGTGTCCTCTGAAAGATAAAATCACTGTATTTTTTTAGTGCTCTGCCTTATTGTTGGCAGGTGAGCTTACACTTTGTAGTCCTACAGTTCTAATAAAAGCCTCTGTTACTTAAAAGTGTGAATTGGGGCTTCTCCCACATGAAGTAATAAATATATCTAAACAACCACTTGTGTATCTCACTTAAAGATGTCTTTTTTTCTTTTAGTTTTCATTTCTTTATGCCCCTTGTATCTTAACAGACCACTATAGGCACCCAGACCAGCTTAATGAAGTGGTCTGGGTGCCAGGTCCCTCTAGTTTTAACATTGCAGCTGAAAACATAGCAGTTTCAGAGAAACTGCTATGTTTCACTAGGGTTAATCCAGCCTCTAGTGGCTGTCTCATTGACAGCCACTCGATGTGCTTCCACGCTTCTCACTGTGAAAATCACAGTGAGAAGACGCTGACGTCCATAAGAAAGCATTGTGTAATGCTTTCTTATGGGTGGTTTAAATGCGTGCGCGGCTCTTGTCGCGCATGCACATTCAGCACTGAAGTCGGCAGTAGGAGGAGAGTGCCCCAGCGCCGAGGGAGCTCGGCGCTGGAGAAAGGTAAGTGGCTGAAAAACTCCTTCAGCCCAGGGCCATGAGGGTGGGGGGACCTAATGACCCTATAGTGCCAGGAAAACGAGTTTGTTTTCCTGGCACTATAGTGCTCCTTTAATGATTATATTCCTCCTATTGCTACTTGCCTTTATTTATATTTATTTTTTCTCTTTTTGTGTTGTATTTCATTACCTGGGCGCCTCCATTTTGTTCCTCTTAATCCAAGACGTCTGCAGTTTGCTTTCTGTGAGATTCTTTTGACTTAGAAGCTGAAATGGAACATTGCTTAAAGGGACATTATAGTCACCAAAACATCTTTAGCTTAAGGAAGCAGTTTTAGTGTATAGATCATGATCCTGCTGTCTCACTTCTCAAATCTCTGCAGTTTAGGAGTTAAATTCCTTTTGTTTCTGTCTATGCAGCCCTAGTCACACCTCCTCTGGCTGTGACTCACACACCATGCATTTAAAAAAAATAGTTTCACTTTCAATTAGATGTAACTTACTTTAATGTTCTTATTGCCTGCTCTCTAAAGTGAACTTTAATCATACACAGAATGCTTCTGTGGGGTCTAGCAAGCTATCAACAGTGCAGGGGATAATAAATGTTAAATTAAATAGAATTTGCAATGAAGGAAGTACAAACATTAGATGACTCTCTACAGGAATTGATAAGGAAGTTTGTGCAAGTCACCTGCAGGGAGGTGTGACTATGGTGCATAAATAAAGTGATCTAACTCCTAAATGGCAGAGAATTGAGCAGTGACACTGCAGGGAAATGATCTATACACCAAATGCTTCAATAAGCTAAAGTTGTTTCAGTGACTATGGTGTCCCTTTAAGCTTTCAAAATAACAAAACAAATATAAATAGTTTGACAGAGAAATAATTATTTTAAACAAAATTTGCAGAGTGACAGAGCTGCTGTAACCATTGCAATGTTTCCCTCAGTGACACACAATGAAGTCAGTTTCCAAAACCAACTGTGGCTTTATACAAGAGAAATATACGTTGAACTCTCCCCTGGTGTCACGTCCATGGAAAAAAGATCTTCAAAGAAAGAAAACATCAAATGGTAAGTTTTTTTTTCGAAACTCGAAACTCCCGAACTGCATACACACGAATAGCTGCTAGCAGACGAACAGGAAAAGCCCCCAAGCAGCTTACACTCCTGGCAATCAGTCTCTAACAGCACACAGCAAATCCCCCCCAAAGACGAGACGACACTTCGTTTTGAGGGTCAAGCAGAATCTGCTTTACTGGGGCTAACTGCCCGGCTTTTATGCAGGTCTCCCACCTGGTGGACACTCCCCTAGGGGACCATATGGGAGACTGGGACACAAAGGGTAAAAGGACCAATCACAGACTTACACATTTCAACCATCCCACAATGCATCACAATCCCTCCTCTCTGCCCTGGAGATAATTGGGAAGTAATTCAATTATCTCCAAAGACAGAGGCAAAACTCCATTAACCACATGGCAGAAAACAAACAGTAAAAGACATAAAATTACCTACAGTTACATTCAGTACATAAAACATATACGTTCTACATATCCCCAGATAGCTCAGATCTGAGCGCACATTATTACCGAATGGCGCTCAGATCGCATACATACAATTCAATCTCCATGGAGCCAAAGTCCTTCACATAGTCTTTTGTTACACGAATAGGCTCCATGGCTTAGCTATCTGGGGGATGCTGTTCATCCAGCGAAACTACCGAATGAACAGTCATTCGGTTCTACTTACCGAATGGGAAGGTAAGGAGGCTGGCGGATCAGCGGTGTTCGCGCCAATAAGTGTCCGTTTTCAGTTCCATAGTTTGGGCGCTGAACACTGCTGGCCGTTCGGGAGGTAAAATACCCGATGCCACGTGTTCGGCAGACGAACAAAGGCCACCCAGCGTTCATCAATTAAGATGTGGTTAACTGCAGCTTCTGGGCGGTCAATTGACGGCACACTCCAGCTAGCAGGTGGTCCATCGTTCGGTAGTTTGTTCGGTAGATGGAATCTACCGAACACCCAGGCAGAAAGGCATGAATAAACCTTTCAGCAGGGAAAATAACAGGTCTGAACTGCAGGGCCATAGTCTAAAGGGAGCAGGCGAGCAACCAGGCTTCTCCAGTGTACAGTGGCGAGGTTGGTTTCGCCACAGGGGTAACATTTTTATTTAGGGCCCCCACCCCCCTGCTCCTGGGTGGGGGTCAGGGGGAAGACAATAGGTCCCCCCCTTATTAGTATTTAGGGCCCCCACCCACTGCTCAGGGGTGGGGGCCAGGGGGAGGACATTAGTTTCCTCCCCATTATTAGTATTTAGGGCCCCCACCCACCACTCAGGGGTGGAGGCCAGGGGGAGGACATTAGGTCCCCCGTCTTATTAGTATTTAGGGCCCCCACCCACTGCTCAGGGGTGGGTGCCAGGGGGAGGACATTAGGTCCCCCCCCTTATTAGTATTTAGGGCCCCCACCCACCGCTCAGAGGTGGGGGCCAGGGGGAGGACATTAGGTCCCCCCTTATATTACTGTAGGGCCCCCACCTCCTATTCAGGGGTGGGGACCAGGGGGGCAATAGGGCCCCCTTCAGGTTAGAAGGCTGTTCACTGTTTAATAGACATGCCCCTTCTCGCGGTATAGCGAGTAGAGGCATAATTTACTAATACTAAGTAATCTTTATTTAGTATTAGTAAATTTGGCTGAAAGACCAATTCAGGTCTTTCAGCCTTTTAGTAGATAGCTCCCTAATACCGTGGGAATTAGGAAGTTATCTACTTATTCATTCCTGTCATTACATTGACTGGCTAATTAACTTACATTTTATATGAATGTATGTTACTTGATTGTTGTAAGTGTTGCAAATGCTTACAGCTGAATCCTGGCTATGTTTGTATAGTTTTTATTTAAAATTGTAAACAGTGTAACATTCTTTATTCTTCCACTGGGTAAGGATATTAGTTCTTAGGCAATACCGTGATTCGGAACTTCGGAAATTCGGTAATTTCGGAACTTCGGGACTTCGGCAATTCATCTATTCGGACATTCGGAAGTACCCGAATGTCCAAATTGCCCGAAATTCGTCCGAATTCACATTCAGACCAAAACTAATTGCACACGTCTACTTGTCAATAATCCTGCTATAAGAAGGTCTACTTACTGCAGCACAGCTCCACCTCCTGGAGGTCATCATTAGTGTTTATCTCCAGTCAATGCAATGATTTTCATAGAAAAACATTGAGAGCCAAGGTCCATGCATGGTAATCGTGGCATTGAATCTGCAATGCTTTTCTTAGAGAAGCATTGAATACAGTGCATGTTTATAAGAAGACTCAAATCAGCTTTTAATGAGCATTGAGAGCATGAGAAGAAAACCACTTTGCCAGCATGTGAGGAAGAACACTTTGCTGGCTGTCTCAACCTAGAACCTTTGTCAAAGTTACACTTCCTCTTGAAATTGGCACTTTTAAAAAAATTTAGATTTTTTTAGGTAGATATCCCCTAGAACTAAAAAAAAAAAGGGTGGGTGGGAGGTGGCTGTTTATGAACCAAATCACCCAAGCTATCATCTGTACCATCATACACTTCAATCTACGATAAAAACAATAATAAATATATAGTATGCAGTTTAAGTTGGGTAAGTTACCTTTCTGGATAGATTTTGAAACTACAGTCCATCTGCCAGGCAGGATATCTTTTGCTGGATGCCATTCAGAGACATTAATATCATGAATACCCAGTGCCTTATAAAGGTCTGAAACACCTGCTACCTATGTCCTTCTTGAGTTGCCATCAGAGAAAATTGACACCTCATGCATAAGGTGTGTTTGAGTGGTTTAATGTATTGGTTTATCTCTTGAAATAGGGATACAGCTGTGCTAAAAAATGTGCATACCATTGGAGAATTGGTGATATATGTACTATTTTTAAAGAAAACAGGAAAATCACATTACTTTTTATTTCTTATGAAATTCATATTCAACTGTAGGTTATAACAGAATGGCACAATCATAAAACAAAACATGGCACAAAGAAAAAAATGAGATGATCCCTGTTCAATAGTCTACATACCCTTAGTTCTTAATACTGTGTATTGCTCCATTTAGCATGAATGACAGCGTGTAGTCTTTTGTAATAGTTGTCTATGAGGCCTCTAATTATTGCAGGTGGTATAGCTGCCCTTTTTTTTTGGCAAAATGCCTCCAGGTCATGCAAAGTCTTTGGTCATCTTGCATGTTTCAGATCTCCCCAAAGTGGCTCAATGATATTAAGGCCAGGAGACTGTGATGGCCACTCCAGAACCTTATAATCTTTCTGCTGCAACCACTGGAGGGTCAAATTAGCCTTGTGGTTAGGATCATTGTCATGCTGGGAAGTACAAAAGCATCCCATGTGCAGCCTTCGTCCAAAAGAATGCAAATTGTCTGCCAGTATTTTCTGATAACATACTGTAGTCATCTTGCCATCAATTTACACAAGATTCCCCATTAAGAGCTCATCCTCCCAAAACATAAGTGACCCGCAACCATGCCTCACAATGGGGATGGTATTCTTTTCACTATAGTCCTTTTAGACCCCTCTCCAAACATAAGCATTATTTTGGTCTTGCCTCCAAATTACAGTGTGCCAGAAGCAGTGAGGCGTGCCAAGGTGTTGTCTGGCTTTTTTGTCACATTGGTGCAGTAAAGGCTTCTATCTGGCAACTTGACCATGTATCTCATTTTTGTTCAAGTATCGTCATACTTACTTGGGTGATTAACCCTGTGTGTATTAACAAACAGCATAATAAAATCCCTTGAGGAGCATTTGGGGCAACAGACCAAATTCAAGATACAATTTAGAGGAAAAGAGTATAAGAAGCTGGAAAGTAGAGGTTATGAACCCAAGTGAGTAGAAGACAACAAATGTAGAGTGCATTAAATGTCCAGCCTAATAAAATTTAAAATTTAACTTTTAATGTAAACGCAGTAAAAAACATCTGTAAAGTACAAAATTAAAAAGCTATATATAATATTTATCAAAAGAGTTTGCCTAAGGATAAAGATATCATAGAAATCGAACTTTGTCTCTTGTATCGTCTAGTATATCACATCACTTAATAGTGTGCGTAGTGTGCGATTCTTAAACTTTAGAAAGAGAGGAAAGATATATATCCTCCCCTTGCCATCGTGATTAGTGTACAGAGGTTTTTCAGATATATCTATTAACCTCTAACAGTAGAAGTAAAGAACAATATAAATTTAAGCCAGTTAAAAAAACTAGATCTTCGAAAGAAAATAGAGAATTAGAGGGGAGAGAGAGGTAGAAAGCAGTGCATCTCACTTAAATCTATTCTGTGCCTTCGAGGGCACCTATTCCCCCCCTTCCCCTTATTTTAACTACAAAAGTAGCTTACAAAAAGCAAAGAAAAAGGGAAAAATCGAATAAAAGATATCATTTAAAATGACTAAATCTCTGTGTGTGATACAATCTGATAGCGGAAAATCTAATAATGTTTCGGAAGAATCTCTGTAATAATCTCTACCCTATGTCCAAGAAAATCACACACAGAGGTTGGAAGTTCCGATGCGCGTTTCGCCACAACCGGGCTCTTTAAGGGGAAACAATCAATGCAGTGAGAGGCTTTAAATAGAGGGAACTACTCTATCCTATTGAAGCTTCTACGGCGCCCAACTGAAATTGACCGTGTCCTATTGTACATAGTGGATCTGGGACACTAACCCCTCCATACGCTGACTTATTCCTTCATTAGCATACATATGATTATTAACGAAGGGGTAGATCTTGTAAACAGTCATTTATTCTTATAATTAGAAATGGGTATTAATATGGAAGGTCCAAATAGTAAATATAATTCATATTATATCAGGCCCAGAGGAGGCGGGCTGAAAAGCTAGCCGGATAGGAGGCATGTGTGGGTGTGGTGAGTGTAGGTGTCACATGTGGGGGGTGTCACTTAGGTTAGGGGTGGGGTGGGGTCATATAAAAGGGCAGTCATTTTGTCCCTTACCTCAGCCATCTTAGAATAACAGCTGGTAACATCTTCTTCCTCCTTGCTGCCTGTTACCACTGCTTGTCTCACGGCCAGGGCATGGACATTGAAGCCATCTTGTCTGCCCTCAGGGCTGAGGCCCTTCAAGATGGGGGACTTCACCTGCAGTCCCAGCTGGCGCGGCTGCAGGGTGCTGCTGGGTCGGCTGTTCCCTCTGTCTCCAGCCCCAGCGTTCAGCGCCGCCGTGCACGCCCCCCTACCCGGTATAGCCCCTCGCGGGAGGGTCGGGTGAGGGGTAGGAGCAGGAGCCCTGTGGCCGGGCCGCGCGCCAGTTCCCAGGTGGCCGCGGCCGGCGAGGCCTCCCCCACTCCTGGCACTTCCTCCCCGAGCGGGGCTCGGGGAGGCCGGCAGGTGGCCGCGCGGCGGTCTGATGCGGCCCACGCTGCCTCTCACACACCTCCCCCGCCGGTCTCGCGGGCATTGAGGAGGGCGGCGGCGAGACCGGCGTTCGGGAGGGCTCCAGCAACCAGAGCTTCCCGGCATGCGGCTCCCGTGACCCGTGGGTTGCTAACCCACTCCTCCGGTCGGGTGAGTAGGCCGCAGGTCGGCAGGGTCGTTTCCGGGGGGGGGGGTCTGGGGGCCATGGGAAGACATCTGTGTCACTTCACCCCCACAGCAGCTCCCCTCCTGCTCTGCCCTCCTTCCCTGCCTCCCCTGGGCCTGCTCCTGGCACTTCTTATAATGCCACCCCACCTACAGTGGGTCCCTCTGGGGTTGGCACTTCCCCTCTTCCCACTGTCTCTGCCCCATCACTCCACCCCTCCCCCTCACCTGCCCCCCTTGTGTCAGGGATCCTCCCTGGTACTCCTGGTCCTGCCCTTGGCTCACTGTCTGCCCCATCTGCGGGCCCTCTCAGGGTGGGGGTCCATCATGGTTTACCTGTCCCTCCCCATCATCCTGGGCCTGATCCGGGCACCCTCCTTGACGGGTCCCATTCCACCCTTCCTGGCCCTACGTCTGTTACTTTACCATCCGCCTCTCCAGGTACTTTCACGGTGGGTGTGGGAGGGTTGGGTTCCTTTTCACCTTTACTTTCTTCACAGAGTGTCCCTGGTCGGGTGCGTTTCTCTGACGCTGGCGCTGGTGCAGTCCCTTCTGCGGTTACAGCTCCCGTGGTTCCGCCGCAACCTGTGGACCGGGTTATGGGGTCGCCGCAGCTGCCGTCACATTCCATTGCCTCTGGTGAGTACGCTGGTTTATCGGGGGATGCCTTAAGGGGTATTGGTGCAGGGGTCTTACCTCAATGGGACGCTTTAATACAAACCATGAGACAAGTTTACAGTCTCTGGAGCAGGGTCATCGTCCTGGACTGCAGCCCCCTTTAGCCCTTGACGATCAGCTGCGGTCAGGGTGGGCGGCTGCTGGTGGTTCTGACCTTTCAGGGGTTGTAGCATTGCCCTCTGCTGCCCCCGCAGGGCCCAGTGGCCCTGTGGTGCCAGTTCCTCCAGTGGCGGAACTTGAACCATCCAAAGGATCCTCGGATGACGCCGCGGCATCTTCGGGGTCAGGGGTAGCCCCCGCTGCGCATGGGGCGGCTTACATGTGCTGGTCAGGCCCTCTAGGTCTCCATTTGACTCCGGAATTGCGCACCAAGATAGAGAAAGGGGAATTCGTTGAAATATTTTCCTTACTCCCTATGGAGGATCTGCCTCGTGTTGATCCTGCGGCAAAAGACTCCGAAAAGGAGAAGGAGAAGTTTAGGTATCGGAAGATACCAAAAACTTTTGGTAATTGGATCAGGGCTTTTTCTATCCTGGCGAGTGTGATAGGCGAGAAGTCCCCCAATAAATGCTCATCCCTCTTTTGCTATCAGGATACGATATGGAACGCGTGCCGGACCTATGGCGGATTAGGCTGGTGGCGCTATGATGAGCAGTTTCGCCAGCGCATAGCGGTCCGCCCATCGTTGAGTTGGGACCAGATGGACATCGGCTTGTGGTTGGCCATCATGACCCGCCCGGCATCGCATCAAGGGGGCCTCTCGTCCTTTCTCGGGGGGGCCACTGCGACCACTGCGTCGGCCAATCAGCGTCGAACGGGCTGCTGCTGGCAGTATAACGACGGGCAATGTAAATTCGGCACGGGTTGTCGTTTCAAGCACGAGTGCTCTGGGTGCGGCGGATCGCACCCTGCCTCCAAATGCTTTAAGCGGGGCAGGACTGGCGACAAGGGTGACGCCATGGGCTCTAAGGGCGAGGACGCCAGTGGACGTCGGCGCGATGCAACCGTGGTTAAAACGTTATAGAAATAAAAAGGCAGCTGCCTTACTCCTGGAAGGTTTTTCGTTTGGTTTTTGGATTCCCCATCAACATCGTCCGGCGTCAAAGGTATGCCGGAATTTGCGTTCGGTCTATGACCACCCTGGGGTGGTCAGGGACAAGTTGGCTAAAGAAGTGGCTTTGGGGCGTATGGCAGGCCCTTTTCGGGAATCTCCTCTCCCTGATCTCCGGGTGTCGCCATTAGGCGTCGTACCCAAGAGAGAACAGGGAAAATTTCGGCTCATTCATCACTTATCGCACCCCCAAGGGGGTTCTGTAAATGATGACATTGCATCAGAATTATGCCGTGTTTCTTACGCCTCATTTGATGCTGCGGTTTGTATGGTCAGGGATGCCGGATCGGGGGCACTCATGGCAAAAGCAGACATCGAGTCTGCTTTTCGTCTTTTGCCGGTTCACCCGGGGTGTCATCACCTCTTAGGTTGCTATTTTGAGGGGCATTACTATGTGGACATGTGCCTCCCGATGGGCTGTGCGATATCCTGCTTTTACTTTGAATGTTTTAGTTCCTTTCTTGAATGGGTGGTGAGAATGGAGTCTGGTCACAACTCCCTCCTTCATTACCTAGACGATTTTTTGTGTGTTGGTCCCGCGCACTCCTCAATCTGCGCACATATTTTGCAGTCATTGGCGGATGTGGCCTCTGGGTTTGGTGTGCCTCTGGCGCCCGACAAGACAGTTGGCCCTTCCACGTGCCTGTGTTTCCTGGGAATTGAGATTGATTCAGTTATCGGGGAATGTCGGCTCCCAGTGGACAAACTGGTGGACTTACGGGGGTCTGTGCGGGAAGCGGGCTCCTTGCGAAAGATCACTCTTCGACGCCTTCAATCCCTCTTAGGCAAGCTGAACTTTGCCTGTCGGATCATGCCTATGGGCAGAGTATTCAATAGGCGCCTGGCGGCTGCCACGGCTGGAATTTCGAAGCCCTTACATTTCATCCGCTTAACCAAGGCGCTCAGGGATGATCTGGTAGTCTGGGCTGTTTTCCTTGAAACTTACAATGGAAGGTCTTATTGGCAGCAGCCTGAGGTTTCCAATGCCGCGCTTCACTTGTTTACAGACGCTGCGGGTTCCTCTGGCTTTGGGGCAATCCTGGGGCCTCATTGGTGCGCAGAGCCGTGGCCTGTATCGTGGGTCGATTCAGGCCTTACCAAGAACTTGGCGTTCTTGGAGCTCTTCCCCATCTTGGTGGCTGTTCACTTATGGGGGATGGAGCTCAAAGACAGGCGCGTCGTCTTCCACTGTGATAACCTGGGTGTGGTTCAGGCCATCAATAACTTGACGGCCTCTTCCCCTCCGGTGGTTAGGCTATTGCGTCAATTGGTTTTGCGATGCTTGTCTCTGAACATAACGTGCCGTGCTGTGCATATTCCTGGGGTCATGAATACCACGGCTGACTCTCTTTCTCGCTTTCAATGGCAGGTGTTTCGGAAAGCCGCTCCGGGAGCAGACTTGGAAGGCCTCCCCTGTCCCGGAGAACTATGGTCCCTTGGCCTGAGCGGATAAGGGAATGGATACGGTCCTCGGTGTCTGAGGCGACTTGGGTCCGGTATGGTAAGGCTTGGGGGGAATGGGTTGCTCTTGAGCAGGATCATGGAGGCTACGCTTCCCCGGCGGAACGAGTTCAAGGTTTGTTACATTTGCTTTGGTTCTGGGAGGCTTGCGGGTGTTCGCCGGCTACTGTTTCTGGGAAGCTTTCCGGTCTTAGTTTCTGGTTTAACTTAACTCGGGTGCCGGATGTCACTAAGGATTTCTTGGTTAAACTTGCGATGCGTGGTTGGCGTAGGGGCCCTCGTGGGCAGGATTCTCGTAGGCCGGTTTCAGGGGCATTGCTGCTAGGAATTGCCTCAGTGCTTCCGCAGATATGTTATTCTGCTTATGAAGCCAGTTTATTTCGGTTGGCCTTTATTTTTGCCTTTTTTGGGGCCCTCCGGATTGGGGAACTAATCAGCCCTAGCAGGGGGATTCCGGGGGGTTTGTTATTTCACGATGTGTTCCTCTTGGATGGTGCGGTGCGTTTCTTGATACGACGGTCTAAAACTGACGTTGTTGGAAAGGGTCGCTGGGTTACCCTTCGCACCATCCCTAATTCGTCTGTTTGCCCAGCCTCTGCGTTTCAGTCCTACTGCTCCATACGCCCGAGTCTTGCGGGTCCGTTGTTAATGCACGAGGATGGTACTTACCTGTCTCGTTTTCAATTCCTCCGGGTATTTCGCTTGGCACTCGATATGCTGGGAATCCCGAGTGGTGAATTTGGGGGTCATTCCTTCCGGATTGGGGCAGCTACTGAAGCTTCTCGGTTGGGTTTCTCTGATCAAGTGATTCAGAGGATTGGGAGATGGGAATCTGGGAGGTTTCGTTCTTATATCCGGCCCACGCGTCTGATGGGTGCCCCCCTTGTGTTTTCTCCGCAGGGCCCGGCCGACGGATCTGGCTGATTGGGCATTCGTATATCTACTGGGCCCACCTGCGGGCAGGGGTACGCCCGGGTGGGACGCGACTTGGAATTCCCCGGGAGCTGGCTGAGGTCCGATGGTTCGGTTTTCGGGGCATGCGCTGGGGCCAGCTCTTGCCGGAGGTGTTACAGTTAGCCACATTGTTGGGGGCCCCTGATGTATTGGTGATACACCTGGGGAGAAACGATCTTGGGGCGCTGCCTGCTTGGGGGCTTAGTGAGCTCATTAGAAGGGATTTGGCGCGCTTGCTAGTCCTTTTCCCACAGCTCTGCTTAGTCTGGTCAGGTATAGTATCTAGGAACTATTGGCGCCGCGCGAGGGATCAGGGGGCGATTGAGCGCTGCAGGGTTAAAATCAACAAGAGGGTGTCCAAATTTGTACTCGGGGCTGGGGGTGTCACAGTGCGACACCGGATATTTGAAAAGGAAGCGGCGATCTATTTTCGCCCAGATGGGGTTCATCTCACGGATGTGGGTTTAGATTTATTTAATCTGGCGCTGCAGGACGCGTTAGAGCAGGCCATGGCGTTGGTGGGGAGTCGCGCCAGCTGATTTAGGCTTAAATGCAGCAGGCGCTAGTGGCGGGTATGGTCCTTGCCAAACCAGTTGGAAAACGAGTACACTGGAAGAAGGAATGCTGGGTCTGGTCCCTCCCCTAACCTCGGAGAGTTGTGGTAATTGGGCGTGCCCCCCGTGCCAGTAAAAGGCGGCCAGGGGTTGGCATGGGGTATTGGAAGGCCAAGGTAAAAGGCCTGTTATCTTGGACGAGGGGGGAGGGCAGGTACCCTGGAAGGGGGTACTCTAGAGTTATTATGGGTCGGTTGGCAAGGACAAGTTCTCGAGTAAATTATTGGTTGATTTATTTATGCTTGTTATTATAAATAAAGCTGTGGCCTGTTTTATACCACACTTATGTCTCTTGGTTTTAATTGGGGGGAAATCGGGAAAATGTAATTATGATTGCATTGGTTCGCACCGCACAGTAACCACTACCTACACACAAGACACAATGTTGCAGTGCCAAAATTAGAATCATTAGTTAAAGATAAAGGCTTGTCTAAAATTAGATTAAAGTCTAAACTTATTTATAGAAAAAATTATCTAGACTAGAGAGGAACAATAGTAAAAAGGAAAGTAGCAAGACTGATGTCGTCAAGGAACTGTCGTTTTTTCCCCCCCTAGGAGGCCCCCGGTAGGATATCAGCAGACGCTCTACACTTTGGGCCCAAGTACAGTGCCAGGACCATCTGTACCATGTATATGAGAGCTGATTATGCAAGGCAAAGCCCCATCGCTGTCAGTGTTCCCGTGGCCTTCCGTTGGTGATTCGGTTTGGACCATAGCAGAGTGTAGTTGACTGGCCAGGGAACCATTCTTTCATGCCGGAGCCCAGCCAGATTCTGATTCAGCAGTGTGTAGTGGCATGTTGGAGGAAGATGGCGTCTGCTCCATCGAGGCACTCAGTTAAAATTAAAAAAATAAAATAAATAAAAAATTAACCCCTACCCTCCCTCTCCCATGTAAATACCGATTGCTGCCATTACTCCGGTCTTCCTCTTCTATGGGGGGGACTGTCAGCTCAGACAGTCCCCCCTCTGCACAAAAGGACCCCCGGGGGCTAAAAGAGCGGTCACATGGCCACAATTGGTGTCCACAGTCCTGCAAGCAGGTGGGACTGCCTGAACTGACAGACAGTCCCTCTTCTGGTGAATAAATAAAGTTAATAAATTAAAATATATATATATATATATATATATATATATATATCTTATATATACCATCATGCTAAGTATTTTTTTAATTAATATATACATATATTAACATGAAAATATACTTAGAGTAAAATTACACACATACATACATATATATATATATATATATATATATATATATAAAACACAAAACACAAGATCCAGCGCACTCACCTGTCCACTAAACAGCAACTTCAATGCTGAAAGATTTTATTAGTTTTTGTTTTTTTTTAAAACACCTAATCTAGGCAAAAATAATGTATAGATTATAAAATAAATAATTAATTAACCCCTTAAGGACACAACTTCTAGTCCTTAAGGGGTTAAAAATAAATAAACTGTAAAGATAATTTAAAAAATGATATATATGTATTTTTATTCTAACTGTATTTTGATAACATATATATATATATATATATATATATATATATACCTAGTCACACATCCCTACATGTAAAGTGCACAGCCTTCATAGACACTTCCTGTAAAGTGAGATCTAGCATTTATATTTCCTTTATTGCACAGTCTGTTTAATTTATAATTTCTTATCTCCTGCTCTGTTAATAGTTTACTAGACCCATGCGTGTGATTAAAGTTAAATTTACAGAGCAGGAGATAAAAAGTAAGTTAACATCTGGTCTAAAATTAAACCATTTTTTATGCAGGCTGTGTCAGTTATAGTGAAGGGAGGTGTGTCTTGGGCTGCATAGTCAGAAACATAAATAATTTAACTTCTAAATGGCAGACAATTTAGCAGCGAGACTTCAGAGGCATGATATATACACAAAAGCTGCCTCATTAAGCTAAAGATGTTTTGGTGACTATAGTGTCCATTTAACTGTTCTTTAAATACTTTCCCAGCTACAGATGTAGATTTAACACGTCTGTAATTTTTAGGATAAAATGTGAACCTTTTAAAATATATATGCCCCATATAGTTTTCTCTAATCCACGGGTACAATTACTGAAAAAAAAAAATCCTGAAATATTAAAAGCCGTGGTTTGGACATTTCTACACTTAACCCCTAAGTACTTATGGGTGAGCTAGCCCTGGGGCATTGTTTAAATTAACTTTATTTAAGTTCTGCAGCACTTTATCCAGAGTTATCCAATCAGTCATAGATTCTTCTTTGCTATATATCAAAGAAAAAAATATTTTGAATATCTGCCCTATTTTGTAGCTCCTTGATTAACACACATATCTCATATTGCAATAGACTCGTTTTAAGCCTCCACTGTTAATCTTATCCAGTTGGCTACAATACCAATTGAAATAACATTACCATACATAGTATCGTCTCAACATCTTGTGTACATCTATACAATTTCTCCCCACTCCATGCTAGAAGACTGTTCATAACGAATAGGAGACCAGTCCACCTCAGCTCTAACCATTTTCTGAAATCTAACTCGTGGTAAAGTTAAAGCAGACACCTTACTGCTGTTCCTGTTTACATAGTGATACAGGTTGCTTTTCTGTTACCACTGGAAAGCACTGTTTCGTTGAAGTTCCAAGTGACTAATTCAACCCTCACTTTATCACTTCCTTACACTGAACTCATGTTAAAGCAGATACTTCATTGCTGACCCTACCTATAGAGTTATTTATTTTATTTTTGTGCCAACAGTTTATAGCACAGTGTAGTCTAATGTCCCAGAGGTTATGACAAATCTTTAATTTTCTTTGGGATATGCCGTATAACTAAGTCAGCTGGACCACTTGAGGGCATAATTTTGCCTCCTCCTTTGCTTTTCACTAGTGCCTCTCACACAACAGAGGACAGGATCCAGTATCTAACTTCCTATAGGCTTCCCATACCCTTTAAAGTATGTTGAAATAAGGGTGGTGGCACCATTCACCAGATCTCTGATTTAAAGTTTTATTAAAAGTTACGTTTTAATTAAACTTTGACTGTGTATAGTTCCACTATTTATGGCTACACTATACACCCACAAGTTGCACTTCTGAATTTTCCTGCTTGTCTTTAGTATTGTCTACACATATTTTATAAAAAAGAAAGAGCTGATTATTCGGGGGTCTAGCCCTCACCTTTTATGGTTATGTTTGAGAATTATTCTCTGTGCAATATACACTATTTTTCTTTTTTTATTATGTGCCTATTATATGCCATAAACAACATGCTTGAATGGAGTAATTTACTGGGTGGACACTATTGGACAGCTTTTCCAGTACAATTGGGACCTTGCTGACCTAAAGATGGCCACCGGGACATCACGGAAGGACACTAACACAGACTGATTACCATATTCACATTGGGACAGTCATGCCATTTCTAAGATGGCCGCTGGGAGATGGGGAAGTGACGCAATGCTTGTCTCGCGACGTCACTTCAAGGATACCAACTGTAACAAATCCCTACAATTTGCCTGGGAACATCCACCGTTTTCTTGTCCTTCCTCACTTTATCCTGCTTTCGTGTGGATTTTCTCTAAAGACTTTCGGTAGATTAAAGCATTCGTTTAATTGTTTTCACCTAAACTATATTGACCTTGCATTCATCATACGAATGAAAACTACTGAACACCGGACCTCCCTGATACCTAATTGTGCTTCAATTTACCTCCCTGTTCGGCAAATACATTCATATTGAAAACCCACAAATGCTTTAAGTCCCTGGGTGGCCGCCATTTCGGGAGTTTTACACGTGGCAGCGGCCATCTTAAACTCCCGAACAGCGGTGTTTTGCCGTCGAGTGTCTGGAACTAAAATCGGACACTCGACTAGGCACACACCGCTGAGGACTCCAGACTCCCCTAAATTCGTGCCGAAACTACCGAACGTCCCACTGTTCGGTAGACAGACTAAGTTAAACATGGGGATTCTAATGAACACCAGGATATTCACGGATGACAAGCATTTAGGGACTTTTAATCCACGAACAGAGACCGACCACAAGGCCAAAACTTATGGAACTGTTTTCGGCTGTTGTTGCCTGTGCGGTCGGTCAAAACTTTAAAAGTTCCATAACTCCCGAACCCCTGACCCGATCTGGGTGATTTTTAAATTTGTTGCTCCCCCAGATTAGGGCTATCAGGGATTTGGTACATCCAAAACTCAGGGAAAAATGTATGCTTGTTAATTATGTTAAATGCTTATCTAAGGGGAGGAGATGTGTGGGTTGTACCTTGTGTTTTATTAGTTATTGTAATAATTGTGTGGGTGTCTCCCTTGCATGGGAAGCATCGCATAAAAGGAGAGCATCTGCCATTAAAATTCAGTTCTTCTTGACCCTTTAAAATGTAGCCTTGTCTCATTCTAGGAAGGGAATCTGCAGCTGAATCACCTTGCTCTTTTAAGAGCTCTGCCTTGCGCTCTACTTGGATCCAGTGAATGGGAATAAGCAACTCCACTACTGCACAGCAGCTTGCCGGGAAAAAGGATGTCTCCAATGGCGGATACCCTCTCACCAACTGGGGTAACAGTTACACCAACGCTACACCAGTAAGCTACGGGACTGTCAAGACACGCCCAATAGTGATGTTGCATGTAATGTAGCATGTTACGCGCGACACCATGAGACGGGGAGAGATTACCAATTCGATACAGCCATCCAGTGCACTCCCCCAAAGAATCTACGAATGTGATTGGTAAAATCATGAACACAAACACCAATCAAGATGAAGACAGAGGATTTTAATCCATGGACAGCAGCAAGCAAGTTACTGATTGAGAAAGCGGTCATTATACAGTGAAATGCGTTTCGGAATAAGAAGATCCACAGGACTCTTTCAATTGTATGTATTTATTTATATATTTTGTTTAATTTTCCATATTTGAAATAAGTCTTGCTGCAGTTTAAAGAAGGGTAGTAGCCCTCTTAAAGGCACATCTACTTATACATTTTAGATGCATAAATGAGAAAAGGAAAGTAAAACAAGGATTAGTTAGATTAAAATCAAAAGAAGGAAGGTATGTAGAAGAGGATAAAGTTCCAGCTGACTGCCTTAATGAATATTTTTGTTCAGTATTTACAGATGAAAATGAAGGAAAGGGGCCTCAGTTAGGAAAAAGGACAAATGAGTCATTTGTTACATGTTAGTTTACAGAGGAAGAGGTTTTATTTAAACTATTAAAAGTAAAGACAAATAAGTCAATGGGACCTGATGGAATACACCCAAAGTTATTAAAAGAGCTTAGTGGTGTACTAGCAAAACCATTAACAGATTTATTTAACCAATCATTGTTAACAAGAGTAGTCCCAGAAGATTGGAAGTTAGCGAATGTTGTGCCCATTCACATGAGTTGGGCAACTATAGGCCAGTAAGCCTTACTTCAGTAGTGGGAAAGTGATGGAAACCATGTTAAAGGATTGGATTGTTGAACATCTAAAAACACATGGATTTCAAGATCAGAGACAACATGGGTTTACTTCAGGGAGATCATGCCAAACTAATCTTATTGATTTTTTTGATTGGGTAACTAAAATTATAGATCAGGGTGGTGCAGTAGTATTGCTTACCTAGATTTCAGTAAGGCTTTTGACACTGTTGCACACAGAAGTCTTATCAATAAACTGCAATCTTTAAGTTTGGATTCAAATATTGTTGAATGGGTAAGGCAGTGGCTGAGTGACAGGCAACAGAGGGTTGTAGTCAATGGAGTATATTCGAAGCATGGGCTTGTCCCCAGTGGGGTACCTCAGGGATCTGTACTTGGACCCATTTTTAAAATGTTTTTATTAGTGATATTGCAGAAGGTCTTGATGATAAGGTATGTCTTTTTGCTGATGATACTAATTTATGTAACCGGGTTGATGTTCCAGGAGTGATAAACCAAATGGCAAATGATTTAGGTAAACTAGAAAAATGGTCAGAGTTGTGACAACTGACATTTAATGTGGATAAGTGCAATTTAATGTGTAGCGGAGAGCTGATTTCCCACAGCCTATTTCCGCTGGTATCCTAGAGTGGCTCAGGAACAAGTAGGGGAATGTAATGGACGAACAGGGAGGTTAATTACAGCCACACTTCACATCAGGGTGGTCCGGTTGTTCGGTACTTTGGTTCGGATGGTGAATGCAGCAGTTCAATGCAGATTTGTATGGCTTTTTACCGAACAACTGGACGAATACTATTAAGGTAACATATAATCACATGAAAGTACCTATAATAAGTTCATACGAAACCTTTTATGTTCAAATAAAACAATAACAAGGAAATGTGTTGGACAGCCAGAGGGGTTCTGCTACATAATGCATCTTTGACATAAAAACCCAAGGGCAGAGTACAGAATATTTGATAGAGTCCTAACCTCAACATATGAGGAAAGGGATTTAGGGGTGATTATTTCTGATGACTTAAAGGTAGGCAGACAATGTAATAGAGCAGCAGGAAATGCTAGCAGAATGCCTGTTTGTATAGGGAGAGGTATTAGCAGTAGAAAGAGGGAAGTGCTCATGCCATTGTGCAGAACACTGGTGAGACCTCACTTGGAGTATTGTACGCAGTACTGGAGACCGTATCTTCAGAAGGATATTGATACTTTAGAGAGAGTTCGGAGAAGGGCTACTAAACTGGTTCATGGATTGCAGGATAAAACTTACAAGGAAAGGTTTAAAGGAACTTAACATGTATAGCTTGGAGGAAAGACGAGACAGGGGGTATATGATAGAAACATTTAAATACATAAAGTGAATCAACACAGTAAAGGAGGAGACTATATTTAAAAGAAGGAAAACTACCACAACAAGAGGACATAGTCTTAAATTAGAGGGACAAAGGTGTAAAAATAATATCCGGAAGTATTACTTTACAGAGAGGGTAGTGGATGCATGGAATAGGCTTCCAGCTTAAGTGGTAGAGGTTAACACAGTAAAGGACTTTAAGCATGCGTGGGATAGGCATAAGGCTATCCTAACTATAAGATAAGGCCAGGGACAAAAAAATTGGGCAGACTAGATGGGCCGAATGGTTCTTATCTGCCGTTAAATTCTATGTTACATCAGGAGCCAGGCTTGGGCTCCTTAAAAGTCAAGGTGCCAATTATATGCTGTGCTTGTTATCCTGCACCTTGAATTTATTGCACTAGTGACACCTTGCTTCTATTTCTCCCCCCTCCTTGTCTCTTTCCTTTGTAGATGAGAATATTCAAGAAAGAAGAGGTTCAGTGTCACCTGAGTACACACAAGTTGATGTGATTTGAGCCTGTCGGAAGTGGCTCTTTCCCACGTGAGTTTGCTAATTGTGACCCTACACCTCTAATTATATTCTAAACTGTATTACACTTTATATGTTTTATTATTGCAGCTTTGTATTGCATAATTGACAAGGAACATTTTATTTATTTTGCGGATAAAAAAAAAAAAAAGTATTGTATGTAAGGACTTATGAAAACAAAACCGTAAAAACATGATTTTCTCAAAATATTCTTATCTTTGATTCATGTAATCTGCTGTAAAGACAATGCTTTCCTTTACCATGTTTATTAGATGTATTTAAGATAGCAATACACCATCATTTTTAAACTGCGTGAATAAAAAAAGCAAACAGGAAACACTGATTATCTTTTCAAGAGAGTTTATACAATGTGTAGCACCTTACAAGATTAATTTACTTTTTTTCTGATTAGAACAGACATTATGGTTCATGTAACAAAAGCTTTGTTGCGCTTGGCAGCTTTATTGTTTAATCAGTACATTCCCTTCACTCAGGCTTGGTGGCCAACAAACATACATTGCTCAACCACACTTCAATGTCGGTCTCAGTGGAGGATACACCCAGGATTTCAAGGAACCTGAAAAAAATAATAAAAGGTTTGGAAAAAGTCAACAGAATGTCATAAACTCAAGATTAGCACCTTCAAGCCACCAGGATGGCTAACCTAGTATTACTCAGGAGCTGTATCATTTCATATTAAGAGATATCAAATGGCCATCAACGTGACTGTAGTAATGATGATTAAGAAAAAGAATCTAAAAGGCTAAGAGGAGCCAAAGTCAAACAAAAACTATGGTCCAACAAAAACCATGATGAAGCTGTAGATGCTACGTTGTTAGGGTACCCGTTTAGTACGTTTAAGCACTAAAACCTACCTTTAACACTAGGGCTGATTTGCTATGACAAATATGTCTTTGTTTTATGTCAAATGTGCAAAATAGTAAATATTAAGTAGTAGTTAGTATCAATTGAGGCATATGTACATAGTGTGCAGACATTAAACATTGGCTGGACCAAGGAAGTCCTGTTAAACCACAAATATCTGCTGACTGTTTGAATTAGCAATGCGTAACAGCTGGTCTTTAATAACGAGCATGAAAACGTGTATCAAAAGTGTATATGCACAGAATGGTAACAGACAAAAAAAAAATACATTCCTATAACTGTATATATTCATCATGCACCATGAGAAGGAGACATTGATTGCAAATTGTACAGTTATTTTAAGACCTGTGAAAAACATTTGTGTTTTATTTGTCCGAATAAATTATTATTTAAAATCGAGACAGAAAATAATGGATTTAAATCAACTCCTCAGGTAAAACCATTTGGAATCGGTTTGTTTCGATGACTACAATGACTTTTATTTGGACTAATCGCTTAAAACAAACTTCTGCACGTCTACTTATATACCTTTTCTCTGTTGTCACTATAAATTCCTCAGCTTTCTCGGTTTCACATTTAAGGAAATTTTGGAACGTAGAGAAGGTCTGTATGAGACCCAAAAAGTCCGACAACAACATTGGCATTTTGGTTCTCATATTTTCAACCCTGGAAAAAACAAAACAAAAAAATATTTTTGGTTATTAAAATATATAGGGTTAAGAGAAAAAAATAAAGTCAGTATAGAAGAAAATCCGACTTACCATTTTTTGTCTGTATAAGGTATGGCATCAAATAGGTCTTTGTAACCGGTTTTCACAATTCTCAGTTTCTCATTTTCATATAGGGACAACTTTTCTTGCACCTTAAATAAGGAAAAATCAAAGTGAAGGAAGTGGTAGGTTTAAAAAATGGGTATTTAACCCACATCTCTCCCTAAACGGTAACAAACTTAATAAGCCAGTAAAGGAACAATAAGCAACATAATCATTACAGTCTGCCGTAAGTAGTAGTTGCTTCCAAGACAATCCTTATTTAATATTGTATTCTCAATTATTTATATATGTTAAATAGAGGATCTCTTAATAACTATATAGAATTACGGCTAAGATATCTGTATGGTTAGCCCTGCTAAGTTCTATGCTTTAAGACGTTCTAGTGGTAAATAGGGGAACCAGCTGCAGTTACAGTTACACTGTCCTGGTGATCTCCCACGGTAAATACTCAAATTTTTTCAGGCAATCTGAAAGCTTATTTGGTGTCTGCCAAGCATAGGTTGTCTCTTTCTCTGCTGCCTGAAGCTGCAGCACTAAGCTAAGCTGGCAGCAACAAATCAGGGTAATTTCAGTTCAAAAACTGCTTAAATGTAATGTTTGAACAACAATAAAGGGCTTGTTTCCATAGTAGTTAAGTTAGTTGCAACTTTTCATTAGATAGAGACAGGTGGTAGGATTTATCCATTAACATCGAAATCAGATGTTCGTTATTATTTAACCCCTCATAATAACCTTTATGTTAAAACTTTCACAACACATTTAATAATAATGAAAAACTACCATATACTGCACCAGAAAAAAATACGGAGTTGTCAGCTGACCTCTTTAAAGACTTGTGTCAACTGTTCGAATCTGTCTTTGTAATGAACTTCCATGTCAGAAACATACGTGCAAATAGCAAGGCAACCACAAGGTTTGAGCATCCGATCCACCTAGAATGGAACACCAGGAGCAAGGTTTTCATTCAACAATTCTAAAGTTGCTTTTGAAAAACAAAATTAATGAAACGGTTAATAAAATTAAAAAAAATCAATCAAAACGGATTACCAAAATATTGTATAGTAATAATAAGGGGATATGGTATGTGACTGTGTGAGTTGAATGCATTTATTTGTTCTAGCATGTTTAACAGTTTGTAGGATCAGTTCCATGCCAGAAAGGATATAACAAGTTCTGCTTTTTCCATTATATTACCTTGATACTAATCTATGATACAGTATCAAATCATAGCAGACATATATACACAAAACAAATATAACCTGCTGATTGATTGGTGTACGATGCATATATTTGGTGGCCAGGGCCGATGCAAGGATTTTTGCCGCCCTAGGCAAAAAAATAAAAATTTGCGCCCTTTCCTCCACGTGACATCACAATGCCCCACCCATATGGTCTGCCATATGAACTAACGCCAGTGCTGCACACAGTGTGTGTTTACATTAAAAGCCTGCAGGGACAGGCTATAGACACCAGAACCACTTCATTAAGCTGCAGTGGTTCTGGGGACTATAGTGTCCCTTTAATGTGAGGTAAATTAGAGATTAGTGTCACTAATATACTAGATTGCCTACTTACAATCAGATGAGGATGGTGATGGGCTGCAGTCTGGCTCCACTGGTCTGGTGTAGAACAGGATATCTGGAGGCGGTTTGTAACTGTGGTCACAAAATTCAATGTTCTGGGAGAAAGGGAAGCAGCTCCATTTTTTTGGGCCCCTTACACAGCTCAAGGGCTCACCCATAAGTCCACCTGCATGTTCCACCCATGAGTTCACTCACAGGGGAGTGTGTAGGGGATGTGTTACGTATTAGTGTAGAGGATCTAATGTGTGTGCTTATGGAATGTAGTGTATAGGGATACCAGTTTCTGTAGGTGATGCAGTGTGTTTGTGTGTAGTGGATGCAGTGTGTTTTTGTGTAAGGGATAGAAAGCAGTGTGTGTTCGAGTGTAAGGGATGTATTGTGTGTTTCTGGTTGTGTGTAAGGGATGCATTGTGTGATTCTGTGTTTGTATGTGTAAGGGATGCAAGGTGTGTGTGTGCGTCTGTAAGGGGTGTATTGAGTGTGTGTAAGGAGTGCATTGTTTTTCTGTGTGTGTGTAAACATATAAGGGATGCATTGTGTGTTTCTGTGTATGTGTGCAAGGGATGCATTGTCTGTGTGCAAGGGAAGCATGGTGTGTTTGTGTGTAGGAATGCATTGAGTGTTTCAGTGTATGTATAGGGAAACATTGTGTGTAGTGTGAAAGAGAGAAAGTTTGTGGGGTAGGATAGGGGCTGAGTCCTTTGTACTTCTCTTTTCCCCCTTCCTCAGCCTCTCTCCCCTCTTGTCCCTGTATGAGATAGATAGATATGTATGTGCAGGGCCGCCACCAGAAATTTTAGGGCCCCCTCCCGCCCACCACCCCTCCACCCGCTCCCGAGTCTGCCCACAGGACTCCTACCTAGTCCACTGACAATGATGCAGGACTGAATGTGGTGTGTATAGTGGAAGTGAATTAGAATGTGTGTAATCGATGTAGTGTTTGTGTGTATTAGATACTGTTTGTGCAGTGAATGCAGAGTGTGTGTTTGTGTAGCAGATGCAGTGTGTATAGTGAACGCAGAGAGTGTTTGAGTAGTGGATGTAGTGTGTGTGTACTAGATGCAATGTCTTTAGTGGATGCAGTGTCTGTAGTGGATGTAGTGTGTGTATTAGACGCAGTGTCTCTGTATAGTGAATGCAGAGTGTTTGAATGTGTGGTGGATGTAGTGTGGCTACTGTGAATACAGGATGTTTGTGTATTGGACGCTGTGTGTATAGTTAATGCAGAGTGTGTGTTAGTGTAATGAAGGCAGAGTGTGTGTTTACTAGTGTATGCATGTAATGTAATAATGTAAATGTAATACATGTTTCTCCCCTCTTCCTGCTTCTTACCTGGTTCAGGGAGGGGGGAGATTCCATGATCCCTGGTTGTCCGGTGGCATTGTGGGGCCTCCGGCTCCCTGTATTTGCAGAGGGGGCCCAGCAGACTGCATCTTTATGATAAAGCTCTTTCCTCTCTCTAACTCCCGCGAGCGTGGTCTGTGTGCCGCGCGGAGCGTTGCCATGGTAACCCATGGCAACGCTCTGACTGCCGCGGGTCTCGCGGGAATTAGAGAGAGGGAAGAGCTTTATCATACAGATGCAGTCTGCTGGGCCCCCATCTGCAAATACAGGGAGCCAGGGGCCCGCAGCTGCACATATATATAGCGGTCATCGCTACATAGATGTGCAGAGAGGGAATGTGGGGCCCAGGACTGCCAAAGCAGTCCGGGCCTCCCAGGACCGCCGGGCCCGTGACAACCATCATGGTTGTCACCCCAGATGGCGGCCCTGTGTATGTGTATGTACAGGGCTCTAAGAGAAAGCCAGTATAACAACTGTGATATATATATCTCAGTTGTTATACTGGCTTTCTCTTAGAGCCCTGTACATATACTGTAACGGACCGTTTTACACATAAGAGGTTAAAAAACGTTTAGGCGATATTCCCCTTTCTCAGCTGCACAGACAGCTACTGCAAGCTCCAATCTCCCGAACTGTAAACCCACAAATTCACCAACTCCCGAACTGCAACCAATCGAATACTCGAAACTCCCGAACTGCATACCAAGTAGCACTCCAAACTCCCGAACTGAAGACACACAAATAGCTGTTAGCAGACGAACAGGAAAGCCCCCAAGCGGCTTACACTCCTGGCAATCAGTCTCTAACAGCACACAGCAAATCCCCCCCAAAGACGAGACGACACTTCGTTTTGAGGGTCAAGCAGAATCTGCTTTACTGGGGCTAACTGCCCGGCTTTTATGCAGGTCTCCCACCTGGTGGACACTCCCTTAGGGGACCAGATGGGAGACTGGGACACAAAGGGTACAAGAACCAATCACAGACTTACACATTTCAACAATCCCACAATGCATCACAATCCCTCCTCTCTGTCCTGGAGATAATTGGGAAGTAATCCAATTATCTCCAATGACAGAGGCAAAACTCCATTAACCACATGGTAGTAAAAAGACAGTAAAAGACATAAAATTACATATAGTTACATTTATTACATAAAACAAAGACATTCTACATGTAGCAGAGCAGCAATATTAAATCCCACGATCTCCGCTGGTTAAGAAGGTAATCCACAGTCACGCGCTGAAAAGCAAGGCAATATCCCAAATCCCCCAGTAACCAGACGAAACACAGTTCTGGGAGTCAACTGAGGTCTTTATTCACAGCTCCGGTATTTATGCAAGTCCCCATGCAAGGGGTTTCCCTACTGACATAGCAGGGGTAACACAGTGACTACATGGGGGACTTAACATTCTGGGCATTTCTCCCATCAGGCACTGCTGCACGAGAGGGATACTCCCACTGGAATATAACCTGTTAAGTGGATTATCCCTCCGTGCAGCAGAACCGACAATTCACTTTTAAATACATAACTTTTCGAATACTTGGCAGATTTAAACGAATAGACGTTCGGTAGATAGCTGGGGTCTGAGTGCACAGTTCGTGAGAATACCGCTCAGATCCCAGCTAAAACAACCGACCGCCGTACGAAATACACTTTGCCATAGAGTTCGCCCCAAAATACCGAACACCGATGGGGAACCTTAATGGCGAAAGACCGGAGCTCCCGAACGGCCTGGAAGTCCAGCGGTGTTCACACCATCGAGTAGCCATTTTCAGTTCCACGCACTCGACGACCAAACACCGCTGGGGAGACAAAGGATCCAAGATGGCCGACCGCCACATGGTCGGTAGCCGAATGGCGGCCACCTAGGAGAGCCTCTAATTACCCATTGCAACATTGTTGCAATCGGTTAACGAGCGCCACACGTCCCTATGTGTGTGGGCTATTAGGGGGTAGCTCATTCGGTTCACGAACAGCCCGCAATGGTGCTGTTCGTGAAACTAAACACATGAATGCTAGCGGCTTACGGCAGCTAGCATACGAATTCAATACAGCATATATTAACACCCAGGATACAGCTAGGCAATATAAAAGTTACAGGAATAATACAGGCAACCTTTTTATATACATAGTCCAGATTATTACAAGTGGCTAGGTTGCCACACTACATATCCCCAGAAAGCTGAGATCTGAGCGCACATTACTACCGAATGGCGCTCAGATCACATACATACATCTCAATCGCCATGGAGCCAAAGTATTTCACATAGTCTTTCGTTACAGGAACAAGCTCCATGGCTTAGCTATCTGGGGTGATGCTGTTCACCCGGTTAAATTACCGAATGAACAGTCATTCGGTTCCGCTACCGAATGAGAAGGTAAGGAGGCTGGCGGCTCAGCGGTGTTCGCGCCAATAAGTGTCCGTTTTCAGTTCCATAGTTTGGGCGCTGAACACCGCTGGCCATTCGGGTGGTAAAATGGCCGCTGCCACGTGTTCGGCAACCGAACAAAGGCCACCCAGCGTTCATCAATTAAGCTGCGGTTAACCGCAGCTTCTGGGCGGTCAATAGACGGCACACTCCAGTTCCCAGGTGGTTCATGGTTCGGTAGTTTGTTCGGTAGATGGAATCTACCGAACACCCTGGCAGAAAGGCACGAATAAACCTTTCAGCAGGGAAAATAACAGGTCTGAACTGCAGGGCCATAGTCTAAAGGGAGCAGGCGAGCAACCAGGCTTCTCCAGTGCATATTGGCGAGGTTGGTTCCGCCACATATACATACATCTATATATATTTTATAAATTTTTTTCATTTTACAGAATACATATTACAAATTTATTGAAAAACATTTAATGTATTGTTACCTCCTTATAGAAACCCTCAATATTGAACCAGTGGGCAGCAGCACATGCAGTTACAAGATCTACAGAGGCATCATCCACTGGCATTTCCTCAGCTGGAGAAACACTATAGGAAATCAATAACACACGATTAGCCTAGCTTCATATGAACATGGTTAAGCCTTGTTAAAAGTGATTATTATGATCTTGAGGAAAATTTTATCTTTCATGTCTAAAACTTCAGATTTACTTTTAGTACAGCCTTCATAACTTTTTTCCTATTTCCCAAAGGCTGTTAAGGGGCCACATTATGCACCCAGACCACTTAATTTCAATGAAGTGGTCCGAGTGCAGTCAATATGTAGTTTCCCTTAACCTCCTTATTATTGTTCTCATTTATTATTTTTTTTGCATTTCATTTTTGTTTGTTTTTTTTCCATTAGTTGCATCAAAAATCCTGGATTTTAATTTGCCCTTTTTTGGGTGAAAAAGAAGAGTTAGAAAAAAATAATACTTTTTTTTTTTTTTAAAGGAGGTATTTATTTTATTGCATTATTAGGGTGGGAGTGTAGGTAGGTGTTACGACACCCCCAGGCATAAAAGGGGTTACAAGCCGTTTAGTAGATCTTCCCTTCCAGAGACACAGGCACAGCTACTGCAGAACACCAAACTCCCAAACTGGATACAAGGGAATGCTCCAAACTCCCGAACTGGAACCTCACGAATAGCTGCTAGCAGCTGAACAGGAAAAGCACCCAAGTGGCTTACACTCCTGGCAATCAGTCTCTAACAGCATACAGTAAATCCCCCAAGAACGAGTCAAAGCTCTGTGTTGAGGGTCAAGCAGTCAACAGACAGAGCTGTGGGTTTATTGTTCTTATGTACACATTCTTACACATTAGTACCACCCACAGGGTTTTGGAAAACAACCAATAAACATGTACAATACACTCAGACACTCCCACACAAAATCCTCCCCTCTGCCTGTGATACAATTACCTTACACAATGGGTAATGTAATTATCACAGCCAGAGAAATACAGTTTTCCCACATTATTCATAACTTGAAAAGTATGCATTGCATTCACATTACATTTTTAGAATCAGCATACTCCAAATACAAACATATGTCAAAATCATCTAAATTGGTCCATTGGTTCAAAAGATAGTTCAAAGTCCTTTGTGACCAAATGAAGCATGGCTTTTCTGCCCAAAACCAGTTCCACAGAGTCTTCTATCCTGGAGATAATTGGGAAGTAATCCAATTATCTCCAAGGACAGAGGCAAAACTCCATTGAACACATGGCAGCAAAAGACAATAAAACACATAAAAACATATAACTGTGCAACCATTGCACAAAACAGGTACATTCAACATATCCTCAGATAGCTCAGATCTGAGCGCACATTATTACTGAATGGCGCTCAGAGCACACACATACAGTTCAATTGCCATGGAGCCAAAGTTTTTCCCATAGTCTTTCATTATATGAATGGGCTCCATGGCATAGCTATCTGGGGTATCACCGCTCAAACAGGGCCAGCACCGAATGACCCGGCTTTCGTGTCTTTGCAGGGGAAAATCAAGCGTTTCAACATGGAGCCATAGTCTAAAGGCAGCAGGCGGGCAACCAGGCTTCTCCAGTGCATAGTGGCGAGGTTGGTTCCGCCACACACACTTTAATATACATTCATCGTAAAAATACCGAATACATAATTGAGAACAAAATATCGAAAGAACGGCGCTCCCGAATGGCCTGGAAGTCCAGTGGTGTTCGCGCCGTCGAGTAGCCGATTTGAGTTCCAGGCACTCGATGACCAAACACCGCTGGACAAAAGGAAGATCCAAGATGGCCGCCGCCTCGTGGTCGGTAGCCGAACGACGACCACCCAAGAAATCAATTAACCGCCGATTTCTACAATGTTGCAATCGGTTAATGGGAGCCACACGTCCCTCTGTGTGTGGGTACTTTATTTGTTTCACAAACAGTGTGGAAAGTCACTGTTCGTGAAACTACCATATGAATGCTAGCTGCTTTCGGCTGCTAGCGTACGAATGCCCTCTATTACAGGTATACACCCACCTCGAGGAGACATATAAAGAATTATTGGAAGCCCGAAGATCTCTACATGCCCACATGACGAATCGACACTATAGCTCCATACAACGATCGAAGGCCTTCTTTTACCAACACGCCAACAAAGGAGGGCGGCTGCTGGCCAGAATGCTTAGAGGCCCCCAGGGCATGACCCAGGTACATAAGCTGCGGACGTCAGACGGCACGATCACACAATTCCCGGATAAAATAGCATCCGAGTTTCGCACATTTTACGCCTCGTTATACAACATCCCAGGACCCACACTCCCGGAGGAGGTGACACTCAGACGGGACAGAATAAGGAGTTACATCGAATCACACGTGAAGACGCGATTGCAGCAAGGGGAACCGGAGTTACTGGATATACCGATCACGGAGGCAGAAGTGGCAGGAGCAATCAAGACCGCCAAAACGGGTCGGGCCCCAGGTCCTGATGGCTTCACCTTGGACTATTATAAAAAATTCTGAACCATACTGCTCCCGAGACTCACCAACGCATTCAACGCTTTGATAGATGGCGCCCAGTTCGGACCCGAATCACTAGAGGCAACTATAACGGTCCTCCCGAAACCGGGGAAGGATCCCGAACTCTGCAGCAGCTATAGACCAATATCACTGCTAAATGTGGACGTGAAGCTCCTCACTAAAATACTATCCACCAGAATAGGGAAAATGCTTCCGAGATTGGTCCATCCGGACCAGACGGGGTTCATCCCAGGAAGGGAAGCTAGAGACAGCACCCTTAGAGTGCAATCCATCCATCACCTGGCAAGGAGATCAACAGATAAGCTCCTATTACTGTCAACAGATGCGGAAAAAGCATTCGACCGGGTTGATTGGACATTCCTTGTAACCACACTACGGGAAATGGGCTTCGGAGAGAACATGATGAAATGGATTGACGCGATCTACCATTGCCCCAATGCGAAAGTGAGAGTGAACGGAGCGCTTACCGATTCCTTCCAGATCCACAATGGGACAAGACAGGGGTGCCCACTCTCCCCCATGCTCTTCGCCCTGGCTCTCGAACCGTTCCTAGAAGCGGTGCGCACATCGGATACAATCCAGGGCTTCAAAAGCGGGGATACAACACACAAAGTAGCAGCATACGCAGATGATCTCTTATTTTTTATCAGGGAACCGGAGGCAACAATGACCCACTTAGTCACTATGATCACGGACTACGGGGAGGTCTCAGGATTCAAATTGAACATGAATAAATGTGAAGTACTTAACATTACCACTCCAACGGCCCAAACAATCGTACTGAAGAACCAATTTCCGTTTAGATGGTGCGCAAACCACATGCAGTATCTAGGTATCGCAATAACCAGAGACCTAGGTGACATGTATCTAATGAACTTCTTACCACTACTGCAACGAATCCAACAAGATTTGAAAACGTGGACATACCCACACATTTCGTGGTTCGGCCGGATCGCAATTCTCAAGATGAATATTCTACCACGGCTGTTATATTTATATCAGACGATTCCGCAAGCTCTACCGACGGCATATTTCGCGTCACTACGTTCTGCGATGGTGAAGTTCGTCTGGAGTGGGAAACAGGCAAGACTCCGACAGGAAGTCCTCTGCTTACCTTGAGCGTGGGGGGGATTGGCACTCCCTGACCTCCGCAAATACCACCATGCGACAGTACTACAACGCTTCCTGGAATGGCATACTCAACCGGAACATAAACAATGGATCGAATTGGACAAACAACATATAGGCCCCTCCTTTCTGACATCAGTGTGGAATACGAAGAAGATGCCGCGGACGAGTTTGGAACCATCCTCTACCGTAGCGCAGACACTGAAAGCATGGGATTATATCAGAAAGGCTCCTCACGTCTCTCAAACACCAAGCCCGATGACCCAGATACAATACAACCCCCAGATAGGGGGAGGGCTACCGCGGACAGCATGGTCCTTCCTGGGAGAGGGGGAATCGTACCCCATACATAAGGTGTTAACCAACGCAGATATGACCCCCCTGAGGGACCTAATGGAAGGCGACCAACCCACTAACCTACAAACCTTCCGCTATGTACAACTCAGAACATACTACCGGACACTTCCAGACAAGGAAAAGTTACACAGGGACTTGACATGGTTCGAAACGCTCTGCGATCACAAGACTACTCTAGGTAAAGCAATATCCCTGTTATACCAACACATGCTCGTGGGGCACCTCACTAACAACGACCAATTCCGCAGACGTTGGGAACGCATGCTAAATACATCATTCATCACGTCCCAATGGGATAAGATCCTCATATTACACCATAAATGCTCATCGAGCTCCCAATATCAAGAAACCAACTATAAACTTCTTTCATTCTGGTACAGAACGCCCGACAGCCTACACAGGATCTTCCCAAATGTACCTGACACATGCTGGAGATGCGGGGATGAACGTGGTTCGCCACTACACATATGGTGGGAATGCTCGCTCATTAAGCCATACTGGGACGAAGTCCTACAGAAAATAGGGGAAATCACAGGGACGGAAGGAAACCTCAACGCAGAGGCAGTCCTCCTACACTCAACACCAGTTCCCATAGGCACATATAGGAAAAACATTCGTAGACACCTAATTAACGCGGCCAAGGCACTGATTCCACTATACTGGAAACAAACGAATATCCCGACGATAAGACAATGGATGGAGCGGGTGGAAGAAATCTATAGAGCGGAATCAATACAGGCTACACTTAGAGGACTAGAGGACAAACATGTGGAGAGGTGGCGCCCGTGGCTACTCTACATAGCGGACCGAAACACGGATAGGAATAGCCATTCGCAGCCCCAGGGAGCCCCATGACCCCACACAGATGGGGACTGACGTCTGGTTCAATACATACTACGCCGTGGTCACGGGTGACGGGACCACCTTATTCTTCATACCCTCCCCTGCCCATCCACCCTCCACCCAGCTCCCCCCTCCTCATCCCCCCTCTCTCTTTCTCTTACTTCTTACTCAATTAACACTCGTCTTCTCTCTAAAACTCTCCAACAATGGTTTCATTATGACTTGCATGATAAACGTAGCCCTCCTTAATCCGAGATTGCCCACAATTGTGTCACTCACTCACACCTACACATCAAAATGGAAACAAACACCTTCATCATGCGATCACACAACACGAATAAGACACATCCCTGAACGACATCTGACCTATAACGACGGACCAATAGACCTTACCACCCCAAAGAGAATGAGGCTCAAGGGTGATAAGGAAATATTAGAGGAACACATAAAACAGACGCAATGCACATACTTACGAATATCCCTCTACTCAAGCCGCAATCCGATCACTCATATGTATATATTAACGTGTTAAACGCGACCAAATGCCATACAGATATAATATGTAACATTGTCTGAGTGATGCTCACACACTTCACGATGGGACCTGCGAGTCCGTTATATATTATCTACTTGTTTAATCTATAGATACCTGCTGATGTACAGTGATCAGGGCATACCCTGAAATGCTTATGTTTGAATAAAGCCTTTTTGAAACATAAAAAAAAAAAATACCGCAATACAACTTGCTTACAGTCAACAGTCATAGAATGAGGTCAAACATAATATAAATGTTAAATCAGGTACAATGTCTTGCCTCTTGAATCCCCATCCTACTATCATTTATTTCAGTGGTGTTGTAGGCAGTTATACAATAACAATTCAATGTAACTATTGGTTCAAACCACTTAACTCGTTTTTATTTTTTTTAAACGTAATATATGTGTGGCAAAAATGTTAAACTGAAACTTAAATAATGTTCCAGAGGCATCGTTAAATTTATATATAAACCTGAACCTGCCCAAAAAAGAGAAGGGGGTGACCATTACCAGGATAAATCTCCGACTGGCTATCCATCTCACGTACAAATTAAGAACTCCCAAACCGCTCAATGAAAGGAAAGGTGTCCAGTACATTAAACCTCTTTTGCTATCTTGCAAAAAATCTTGTAAGCTTGTGGTCTACCTCTTGCACTGAAAATCAGATCCTCTATCTCCTATTACAGGTATACATGGATACATACATTAACGGAATAGAACCAGTTTTTCTAAGACAACCTTTAGACCTATGACAATATAATCTAAAGTGGCTAGGTTTGCCACACCCCTCCTCTGTTGATCGGCACAGAAAAGACTGTGCTCTGCATTCCTGTTCTAAGGGAAACTATCCTCCAGGCATGCCTCCTGCTTGAATTCATCCTAGCATATAGAAATGCCTGTAAGGGGGTGGGGGCGGCTCTGTGTCAGAGCAGCACCAGCAGCAATGAGAGAGAGAGGAGACAAACAGACAGAATACTCTATTGCAGCAGCCTTAGACAGTCAATCTGAGAATGGAGCGAGAGAGAACAAATGCATTTTATTTCAAGCCAATACTTTTATAGGAAGCAAGTCCTATAATATGGAGATGCAGGTGTAGTGTGTCCTCCTATAAGCCCTCCCTCCGTGTCATCCCTCCAATAAAGGGGAGTTAAGTCATTGGACAAGGATTGGGCTGCATTTAAAACTTGGCCTCAATGCTGAAGCAGAGGCAAGTTATTACTTTATTTATTTTCATTTGGGGGTCACCAGTACAGCAAGTGTTTTATGAAAATGGAGTAACCATCAGATATCTCTTGTATGTCACTCTGTGGTTCATTCATAGCTATATCTTGTTGAGAGAATTTTGAGTTTTCTTCAGTAATTTCCAGGGTTTGTTTCCTGCTGCCCGTCATGGCGTGCAGTGTCCTTCACACGTAAAAATTAAGTTTCTTTATGAAAATTAAATGTTGAATGGGATTTTTGGCAAATGTTTTCCTGTTTACTTAAAACACGGTTTCGGGATAGCTGTTTCCACCTGCCCATCCTTCAATTCCTTCTCTATTGCCATCTGAAAAATAAAAAAGTTAAAATATCTGTTAGAATTTATTTGGCCATCCATCTTAAAATGCAATTTCAGTTAGATATTTCCACTAACATCGCAAATTTGTAGAAACACAAATTAAATGTGTCTTGTTATAATAATAAATGGTTTTGAACCAAACCCCCATTATCAGTATACTAGACATACAACTATCCAAACAGGAGGAAGCAGACATATAACTACATAACTTGTAGGACCAGTAATTCCCCAATTGTAGGACCAGTGACTTCCCACAAGTAGACATTTGCAGTAGTTTTTGGACAAACTCCAAAATGAACGATAACAATAATTTAGTAGCCATAATGATAGTGCCACTATTTTGAGAGACACTGCAGTGCCGGCACATAAGAACCATTCGACCCATCTAGTCTGCCCAATTTTCTAAATACTTTCATTAGTCCCTGGCCTTATCTTATAGTTAGGATAGCCTTATGCTATCCCACGCATGCTTAAACTCCTTTACTGTGTTAACCTCTACCACTTCAGCTGGAAGGCTATTCCATGCATCCACTACCCTCTCAGTAAAGTAATACTTCCTGATATTATTTTTAAACCTTTGTCCCTCTAATTTAAGACTATGTCCTCTTGTTGTGGTAGTTTTTCTTCTTTTAAATATAGTCTCCTCCTTTACTGTGTTGATTCCCTTTATATATTTAAATGTTTCTATCATATCCCCCCTGTCTCGTCTTTCCTCCAAGCTATACATGTTAAGATCCTTTAACCTTTCCTGGTAAGTTTTATCCCGCAATCCATGAACCAGTTTAGTAGCCCTTCTCTGAACCCTCTCTAAGTATCAATATCCTTCTGAAGATACGGTCTCCAGTACTGTGTACAATACTCCAAGTGAGGTCTCACCAGTGTTCTGTACAATGGCATGAGCACTTCCCTCTTTCTACTGCTAATACCTCTCCCTATACAACCAAGCATTCTGCTAGCATTTCCTGCTGCTCTATTACATTGTCTGCCTACCTTTTAGGGGTTGTTGTGATGAGTAGGACTGCAGTCCTTTGCCCTGTTAAGCACTGCAATTTATTTATTTATTTGGTTTTGTTATATAACATTTTAACAGAAACTTGACCTTCTAAAAATGTATTAGAACAACAAAATACCTTTCTAATATATTTCTGAGAGGAAAGAAAAACGGACTGCCAGTCTGCCACCTCACTCCCCTGGGATTACGAGTGTCCTGCTTTCTGCTGTTGATATTTTTGTATTTTTTTTTTCATTCTTTATTTGGCAAATATTTAAAAAAATAAACATTAAAGAAATAGAAACAGTCAAAGAAGATTTCTCACACAGGAGATAGAGTAAGAAAGGGCATTGTGCAACAGAGTGTATGGCATTAGTGAAATATTGAATTAGCGCAATAATGGAAACAAGGTCTACGCTTAGGCAAAATCACTGAGGAGTGTAAACTGCCTTAGGTTACCAAGGATAAGGAGAGAATAGGAAGAAATTGGAAGGAATTTCTAAGCAAGGTGAAGGCATTGGAAAAAAGAAATGAGAGGGTAGACGGAAAGGGAGAGGGGAAGGAAGGGATCAGGATCAAGGTCTTAAAGGACCACTATAGGTACCCAGACCACTTCAGCTTAATGAGGTTGTCTGGGTGCCTGGTCCAGCTAGGTTTAACCCTTTTTTCTATAAACATAGCAGTTCAGAGAAACTGCTATGTTTATAAATGGGTTAATCCAGCCTCTGGTGGCTGTCTCATTGACAGCCGCTAGAGGTGCTTGCGTGCTTCTCACTGTGAAAATCCCAGTGAGAAGACGTCAGCGTCCATAGGAAAGCATTGTGAATGCTTTCCTATGGACTGGCTGAATGCGCGCGCGGCTCCTGCCGCGCATGCGCATTCAGCCGCAGAGGAGGAGAGGAGGCCGAAAGGAGGAGGAGAGCTCCTTGCCCGGCGCTGGAGAAAGAGGTAAGTTTAACCCCATCCACCCCCTAGAGCCCAGCGGGAGGGGGACCCTGAGGGTGGGGGCACCCTCAGGGCACTATAGTGCCAGGAAAATGAGTATGTTTTCCTGGCACTATAGTGGTCCTTTAACAGTGTTTCATAGGTGTTTGATAAAAAAAACAAGTATAGCTAGAGATTCACCATTTGGTATGGTGGAGTAAAAACGCTGCAGGATGGAAAGGGGGAGAACTCTCAATTAGATGAGACATGACAGTGCGGATTTAGCAATAGGACGTCAGTAGCCAATCAGCATGGATCATACCTAATAAAGAGCATGACCCCTCTTTCTTTGCTGTTCACCCGGACAGTTAAGTACTTATATCTGTATTGTTAATTCATATTAGATGAGATCTGTATTACTCAATTTGCATTGATTGAATCATATACAATATCACTTTTTATGCCCCTATTTAGGTGCACTTTCCTCAGGTGATTCCTCAATTCTATTTCACTGAAGCTCTGTCCGTTGGAGTCTGCTTTTTGCACTCCTTCCTCTTTTCACTTGTGTCGTGTGCGATGGGCATTTTAAACAGGCTAACCATCGCTCCTGTTCAACTCTTTGTTTCAATTCCCATGTGTGATGTGGTTTTTGCACGTCTCACGAGATTGACATCCCAACTGGTGATCAGCTGGTTCATATGCAGATTTATTTCTCCCAAGTTAACTCAGCTTTCAAACATACACTTTGTCAGAAAGTATCTCCAAATAGTAGCTGTACAGTAACTAAACATTGGGTTCTCAATGCCGGAACAGGTAATGAGATAGAATTAATTTCCCATCCACCACAAATGTTGGTTCCCAATCCAATAATGTTTTCCAAAAATGACCAACGACTAATCCATTTAGAAATATCAGAACTCATTTCAAAATGGGCTGTAATTCCAGTTCCTTAACAGACCTAACAGTCCCCATTCACAAACATTATTAACCTTTTCTTTAAATGTTTCTGGGTGAATAGAAAATGGCAATTTACCGGCATACCCTTAGGATTGTCCTCCGCTCCAAGCTTCAGAAACCAGTTATTTCTCTATTAAGAAGCAGAGGAGTGAGACTTGTGGTCTACCTAGTTGATATCTTACTGATGTCTCAATCTATACACATGATTCAAACTCATGTCCATTGGACAATTTCCTAACTGACCTCATTTGGATTCATATTCAACAAGAAGAAAGCACTCTTTACCCCAATTTACGAAGTAGAATATCTCGGTTTTCTAGTCAATTCTCGAGAAGCAACACTCACAAAAAATGAAAACTATTCAAAGAGAAATGAACTCAATGCTCAACAAGAGTTCGAACTCTATCTGTTCCATGGCACGTATTGTCGGCTTGCTCTCACTCTCATTTAAATCAATTTTCCCTGCTCCACTCCACTATAGTGCCCTTTAAACACTCAAACACCAACATTTGAGAATCAGCCTAGGGTATTTGGATGAAACACCTCTCACTCCAGACACCAAAGAAGAACGCCTTTGGTGGCTGCAGAACATTCAAAATTTGAACAGATAAGCTATTCTTGGTTAATTTCCCGACATTATCACAGAATCCGAGTCCCCCCCAAGAAAATCATTGGCCTAGTGCACTTTGTTACTAAACTGTAGCAAATTGAAAGACCACATTCTGACTCCTGGCTAACTCACCCGTCACTTGTAAGGGTTTAGTCCGTCTCTCTATTGGTTGCTCCAGGCTGGGATGTTCCACTCTGAAGATGAATTGTGCTCCTTGCTCTGAGCTCCGTAATGGAAAGATATTCAGACATGCTGTACAGCTGTACGTATTATCCGGCTGTCTCTCATGTCTGAGATCTGGGATCTGGAATCTCTCATTGCAATGCACAATATGGAGACCTCCTTGATTCTGATTTAGCCATGTCACAGTCAGACTTTCAAGGTAGTACTCTGAGATCTTTGAGATCTTACACTTCAGTTTGGTCGGTCGATTACACTGTAACTGGTCGGGTACTGTCACTTCTTCAACCTCTGGAGGAGACTCTATATTAATGAAATGAGAACAATATGTTAATTAAAGCACAAAATATGATGGATTTACTCACTAAATAGGCAGTTATGTTGAATTAATGTTTGATTTGCAATGCCTTAGGCCTAACTAGACAAATATTATCACTACTAGTATGTTTGTGATTGATTTTGCCTATGTCCCCTGGCTGCCTGAGAGTGACTTTAGTGTCAGTGCTGTCAACGTGGAGCGGTTCAGTCACCTCAAACTTACCTTTCTCCTATTGGTTCTTGTTCTCTTCCTCTTTCAGAATCTGTTCTTCTTTTCTTCATTTCTGATTTATTTTTCTTTAAAAGTAACACAAAGTAGAGAATATTTGTCGTATGTATTTTTCCTACACTGTAAGTGTAACTTGCCTTAATCTCCACCTTATTGTCACAATTTTCAAGTGTATGAAAAATACATAAGATAGTAAGAGTTGTAGAAATTGTGTTGCTCTTTAAAAAAAATGTATGTCCAGAATATCGGCAACAGTTATCGGTAATTTGCCCCAATTGGTTAAAATAAAAAAAGCCATTTTTCTTAACTTTGCTCTTTCTGTTGCTTAATAGATAAGTCCCTAATTTGGTGCCCTTAATTATGACAATCGCACATAAGCGTAGGGTACCAAATTAAAAAGCTATCTACTAAACAGCTGAAAGATCAAAAATAAGTTGCTTAGAAGGTAAGTCACTAACGTGATACCATTAATTATGGAGATTCCACATAAGGATACCAAATTAGAGATCCGAACAGCTGTCAGTTTACAATTAAGAAGAAAAAAAAAGTCCTTTTAATTTTTCTGTTTTCGTTGCTTAATAGGTAAGTCCCTAATTGCTATCCTTATGAAAACAAATGGATCCAAAACATTTTTTGACTCAATTCATTCAGAAAACTTTAGTTTTGGTTAATTTTGTGTGTTTCGGAATTTGAAATTCAATTTGTCTGATAACGAATGTACATGTCTAATATATATTCAATTCAGAGATTCCGCATGATGAAAAAGGTGTATTTTCATGTAAACAATAAAGAATGATCTTGGTGTGTAAGTTATATCTTACCCATAAGAGGGACCACTAATGTAGGTTTCTCCCTGTTGTCTTGTCCTGTAAATACAAATTGAAATAGCAAGTAAAAATGTTTATATAACTTATAATCAATTTATTAGCTGCTCTCAGAGGTTAGATAAATATAAAGACAGCAGGTCTGGATTATTTTGCTTCTACTTAGAATCACATGTTTCTGGCTAAAATTAGTCTGGATTAAAGAAACTCTTCAAGCACCAAAACAAGTACTGCCCGCTATAGTGGTTATGGTACCGGGAGTGCCCTGGCTCCTAACCTGAGTAGGACCATTTAAAATGGTTTGACAAAGGCCAAGCTTGAACCTTGAACTGGGCGGGCGTGTACGGCGTGAGCTCCTTTCTAAAGCTACAAAACTGGGGTGAAATCATCAGCAATTAAGCCTCAAAACTTACTATGGTGCACTGCCCACGTCGGGGGTGCTACAGTGATTCGATTGACACCCCACTCAAGCCTGTTACTGCCAGGAGCCCAGCGCGCTGAATCATGGCCTACCTAACGTGGATTTGGGCGGAGGCGGCCGCTCCTCTCACTTACACACCTGTCATGCAGTCTTACCAGCCTCCTTTGGTGGTCATACCGGTCCACACTGGTGAGCTACAGACTACCTTTGTGGCACCTGCAGTTTTCAGCCAATACTAGGCGGAGTAAGGTGACCTAAGATGGCCAGCTCACTTACTGAGGCCTCAATGGCGCGATGCTTGCCACTATCAGCCCACCGCAGTCCCACGGAGCATGTCTCGCAGAGGCTGGACGCCATATTCTGTAGCTTTTGGGCTAAGCTGCAAAAAAGAGGTGAAGCTTCCCATAATTTGCTTCAGGGCAGCACTGAAAGTAACGGGAAACGAAGGGCGGGAAAGTCTCCACTGAGAAGAGACATAAAGCAGTCACCTACCCGGCTTCCTCTCCGCCTATTTTGGATGAGACATAGGGACAGCCCTCCTTCGTTGTCACACACATGGGCATGGAGAAATGCTCACAGACCGCACGGGCTTTTACCAAGCTCTTCCAGCAAACCCCAGAAGGGAACAGCCTTGGCGACATGGAACAATGGGCGCAAGAGGCTGTTACGAACCCGGTCAGTACCTCATCGCTGTGAACAGACCCCTCAACGCCACTCACCCAGTCACCAAGCAAACAAGCACGCACACTCCCACCACAGTATAACTGAGGATTATGTCTCAAGTGGGATTCACTGCTGGCAGACACAAGTCTCGGACGAAAACAGAGAAGCCACTCTCATGAAGAGACTCTTATGCTACTGGCGTACTTGGGCACAGTGTAGGGACCTCACAGGAGTGCCTGTCGATGGTGGAGGCTGGGACTTTACCCCCACAGGAACTGACTGACTGACCCACATATCTCCCCTGCAGCCTGGATGTCTCATTCATGACCATAATTTGCGACTTGACCCTAATGTCTCAGCTAGTATTCATGGTTACTGCATAATAACCGAGTAACTTGTTCAATCCTACATCCCAGTGGCTTTTGCTCACACCTTGACAGTATCTAGAGCTCTACGCTATAGCATATGTCTGTCTCGCTCTCACTGTTTTCCCTACATGACACTGTGCTACTGTCTAGGTTACGTTTTCTGTTTTTGTTTCTCTTTATATCATACAAAAGTGAAGCTACCTGTTATCCTCATCTGTCTCATTTTACTTAAAAAAAAAAAAAGTGCAGTTTTTCATTTTACCAGGATGTTAACTACTTTGGATATGCTTACTATTGATATTGCGGCATTGAAAGTTGATTGTCATCTCATGCATAACAAAAATAAAAAAATTATTAAAAAAACAGACAGTTTGACAACTTACCTGGGTTCCCGAGCACCCGTGTTCCATTGTTTTTCTCCTGCAGAAGTCTGACATCTCTGCCAGAACTAAGCACAAAGCGCCCAGCTCAGACAATTCTTAAATGGTTTGAGTACTTACTCTGGGAGGATGGCATGGAACATTGAGCTGTAGTGGTTTCGGTGTTGGAGTTTCTCTTAAGATAGCTCTGCATGATGGGTTTGTCTGGACGCGGCTCAGCTTTTCTACCTACCATTTTATTTGGTATCAAGTTCCGTATCTCTTATAATAAGTAGTGACCAAACTAGTCATTAATATGTCAGTGTAACCTTAACTAAACTACAGCAAATTATGATCTTTATTGTAACAAATTCAATTCACAGACAGGGGACATTTAAAGTGAGCATTTGCAGCGTTTCTGCTTGAAACGGTGGCCATACTAAGATATTTGCACTTTTGTGATGGTAGCAAGTTGCACCCCCAGCACACAGGACTAGGTAGACCAGAAATCTATTCCGGACTGCCTAATGTCAAATCTGTGCAAAATATACATCTATTGTCAGCGTGCAGAGCATGCTGGCAATAGACACAGTGAACTTCTCCCCTTACAGGCAGCGCTCTTTCACCATTCTTGCGCTCCCTTCCTGCCTCCCTATATTGATATCAATTTTTTTTTTATCTGAGAAGCTTTTGATTGGACCACAAGCGGGCAGCAGTGACATTGACGGAGAGGTGGAAACCAGCGCAGGGAGCTTCGCCCAGAGTTGGATTCGAGGTAAGTTTAATCTTTATGTGCAGGTTTATAGGGTGAGGGGGAACGTAGTTAATAATGCCCAGTGGGGTGTTTTAAACTAACTAAATACATAAATATTATATATAGGGTTACAGTAACCATTTAAAGGAACACTATAGTCACCTAAATTACTGTAGCTAAATAAAGCAGTTTTAGTGTATAGATCATTCCCCTGCAATTTCACTGCTCAATTCACTGTCATTTAGGAGTTAAATCACTTTGTTTCTGTTAATGCAGCCCTAGCCACACCTCCCCTGGCTATGATTGACAGAGCCTGCATGAAAAAAAAAAAACTGGTTTCACTTTCAAACAGATGTAATTCACCTTAAATAATTGTATCTCAATCTCTAAATTGAACTTTAATCACATACAGGAGGCTCTTGCAGGGTCTAGCAAGCTATTAATGTAACGGATCACCTGGCACCCCCGACTGGGTACCTCCGTTGAAGGATGCTCCTAGCGCTTCCTGAGGACTCCAAGCACTCTGGCAGACACCACAATCACCGAACCGGAGAAACAAATAAATTCTCCCAAGCATATGAATGCTGTAGACAGTTGAATAGGAACCATACGAATAGGTTTACTCTCCTAGCAAAAAGATAAAGAAAAGAAGTTGAGGGCTGCGCTTAGCAAAGAATAAACAAAAACAAATAAAAATAAATAAAGGTAAAAAACAATAAGTTCATCCACATATAAGAAAAGTATAAGTTAAAACAATCTCACTGATGTGCAGTGATATAATATAAGTCCTCAAATGTCACTCCGTCCTTGTGGTGGGTGGTCCATATATGTGAAGACAAAAAATGGGAGAAGAAAGGCTTCCAATGGTGAAATATTGTATGTCCAAAGAGTAATATATATTCAAAGGAAAAGGTATTTCACTCACATTTGTTGGAGCTTTATCCAGCTCTCGGAGAGAAGGCACTTAGTGGTTTGATCCCCACTATCGGATATACTGAACAGTTGGTCTGTCCGTCCGGTTAGAAGTTTCTTTGGTGTAGGCTAGGACCTACTCGGATGTGCAATATTCGTTATGCTGGGGAGATGGGTCCGCCTTTCCAGTATTGGATGGTAGGTGTCCACGAGATATATAAAACAGCAGATAGTGCTCTCAGTTTGAACAACACAGTAATATGTAAAAATCAGTTATACTTACAAAGATAGAGCAGACAGATACTGCTCTATTCCCACAGCGCTGGTGGAATTATCCCCACCTCAGGATTTCTTTAGACGGGATGCACTCCAGTGGTGGATAATAAAATAAAATAATACAGTAAAAGTATAAAATAAAATTAAAAAGAAATAAAAATAAAATTTGGAGTAATTTAAAATAATTATATATAGTAAAAATATGCCAGGAGTAAAAAATAAATAAATTAAAGAGTATATAGTACAATAAAATAAGTGGAGAATTGGTCCTATATTGAAGGTAACCAAAAAATAACTTTTATTGACTAAAATACACTTATAATAACCATTTACGCGTTTCACCTTTAAGGTTTTTTCAAAATGGTAAAAGAACAGTATAACTGGCAAAAGGTTGAATATATAGGTTCACAAGGGTTTGAAAATGGCGCCAAAATTTGATGCACCAATCACAGAGGAAATTACAATCAAAATTTAAAATACATATCAAAATAACTTTTAAACATGATAGATGCATTGCTATAAGCCTGATTAGGCTTAAAATATATACATTTGATAAAAACGAAGCTTTGGGACGATGTAATTAGTTGTTGGTTCCGATCACGTGATCGGATGGGGAGAGATATAGAGTCATTTTTAATTTAAAGTACAAACCAAAAATTAAAAATGACTCTATATCTCTCCCCATCATTTTTAACTATACCAATAAAAGTAAAGAAATAAGGAAGACCATTCATAAACACTGGCATATCCTAGAACATGATGGAAAACTCTCCAAAATCATTCCAAAAAAAACGAGTATAATTTTTAGAGGGGCCCCCAATGTGAAATCCATTCTAACTACCAATTTTACTAAAAAACCTAAACCAAGTGTGTCTTTCTTCCCCCAATCTCTAGGTTTTTATAAATGTAAGAATTGTATTGCATGCAAAACAGCCGATCCTACAATGCCACCTAAAATAATACAATTTATGTCAAATAAAACCAAAACCTCCTTTAAAATAAAGGAATTCATTACATGTAACACTAAAAATGTCATTTACTTACTGGAATGCCCATGTGGCTTCCAATACGTCGGAATGACCACTAGATGTTTAAAAATAAGATTAGGTGAGCATTGTAGGAATATTAAGAATGGTTTTTTAAATCACTCTCTATCTAAACATTTCTTAATTCACAATAAAGACCCCAAAATGTTAAAATATACGGGAATTAAGAAATGTTCTCTACCCTGGAGAGGAGGAGATATAAAAAATATTTTAGGTAAAACAGAGATACAAGCTACAGACCCTAATACCCAACGGACTTAATGCAGATTTTGATCTGCATAATTTTTTATAGAAAGTCTTTTAATCATATTTTATACCTATCTTGTGTTACCATCATGTCTCACCTTAATTTATGTCATACCCTAATTTTTAAAGTATATATTTTTAATTACTCTGATGCTATATTTATTTATTATTCATTATTTTTTATTACATTTTTATTTTTAGCAAAAAGTGCTTTTAAATTATGTTTATATTATTATTATGATTTTATATTATGGTCTACATCTATTGCATCTATTGTATGTTCTGTGCCTTTTATAAAAACACAAAGTCTGTGGAGGTTACATTTAAATATGTATTTATTACATATTGGGGTCTTATATTATAATAATTATTTCACTCCTGGTGTTTAAAAGCATGTATGGGTGCCCAGTGACCGGCTGGACTTCTTTTCCCAACATACTTTGCATTACCAGCCGGCCACCGAGCACTCCGTTCACACCAGGAAGTGTTTCGCCGAAAAAACGATCTGCGCATGCGCGCAGCGTTCCGATCACGTGATCGGAACCAACAACTAATTACATCGTCCCAAAGCTTCGTTTTTATCAAATGTATATATTTTAAGCATCTATCATGTTTAAAAGTTATTTTGATATGTATTTTAAATTTTGATTGTAATTTCCTCTGTGATTGGTGCATCAAATTTTGGCGCCATTTTCAAACCCTTGTGAACCTATATATTCAACCTTTTGCCAGGTGTACTGTTCTTTTACCATTTTGAAAAAACCTTAAAGGTGAAACGCGTAAATGGTTATTATAAGTGTATTTTAGTCAATAAAAGTTATTTTTTGGTTACCTTCAATATAGGACCAATTCTCTACTTATTTTATTGTACTATATACTCTTTTATTTATTTATTTTTTTACTCCTGGCATATTTTTACTATATATAATTATTTTAAATTACTCCAAAACTTTATTTTTATTTCTTTTTAATTTTATTTTATACTTTTACTGTATTATTTTATTTTATTATCCACCACTGGAGTGCATCCCGTCTAAAGAAATCCTGAGGTGGGGATAATTCCACCAGCGCTGTAGGAATAGAGCAGTATCTGTCTGCTCTATTTTTGTAAGTATAACAGATTTTTACATATTACTGTGTTGTTCAAACTGAGAGCACTATCTGCTGTTTTATATATCTCGTGGACACCTACCATCCAATACTGGAAAGGCGGACCTATCTCCCCAGCATAACGAATATTGCACATCTGAGTAGGTCCTAGCCTACACCAAAGAAACTTCAAACCGGACGGACAGACCAACTGTTCAGTATATCCGATAGTGGGGATCAAACCACTAAGTGCCTTCTCTCCGAGAGCTGGATAAAGCTCCAACAAATGTGAGTGAAATACCTTTTCCTTTGAATATATATTACTCTTTGGACATACAATATTTCACCATTGGAAGCCTTTCTTCTCTCATTTTTGTCTTCACATATATGGACCACCTACCATAAGGACGGAGTGACATTTGAGGACTTATATTATATCACTGCACATCAGTGAGATTGTTTTAACTTATATTTTTCTTATATGTGGATGAACTTATTGTTTTTTACCTTTATTTATTTTTACCTTCTTTTGTCTATTCTTTGCTAAGCGCAGCCCTCAACTCCTTTTTTTTATCTTTTTGCCTTATAAGGGTTCTGTGAGGGATTCCCTTTCAGGGTTGCTGCTCAATTGAGTCAGCGCAGACTCTTCCCCTCTATTTTACTCTCCTAGCAGTCAAACTGGAACAGCATACAATGAATCCTTCCCCCAATAATGAGACGACACTTCACTTTGAGGGTTAAAACAGGAACTCTCTGTACTGTCACATACAGTCTCTTTTATTCCCAATCCACAAACATAGTACAGCCCACAGGGCGTTACAAAACAACCAATCACATCACAGTTACATCCCACATATTCCCTCCCCTTATCCTGAGAGAAAACTCAATTATACATACAGTTAAAACATACTTTCTACCCAACTTTCATAACTCCAAAACCATACATCACATTCACATAAAATTACATATTCACAATCAATCCATTCAGGGGAACAACATATTCAAAAATGGCACGAATCAGACAAGGGGTTCAAAAGTTAGTAAAAGTCCTTTGTGACTAAATGAAGCATGGCTTTCTGGCCCAAACCAGTTTCAGAGTCTTCTATCCTGGAGATAAGTAATTCAATTATCTCCCAGGACAGACACAAGACTCCATTAAGCACATGGTTGCAAAAGACACAAAACACTTTAAAATACATAAAGTCACCTTTTATACATAAAACACAGACATTTCACATATCCCCAGATAGCTCAGGTCTGAGCGCACATTATTAAGTGAATGGCGCTCAGACCACACGAATACAGTGTAATGGCCATGGAGCCAAAGTCTTTACAGTCAGTTTCATACAAATGGGCTCCATGGGATTCCTATCTGGGGTATAACACATTCAAACACATCTACCGAACCCCAGGCAGAAAAGCACAAATACAGCTTTTCTGCAGGCAAAAATAAAGTCTTTTAAAAGGGGGCCATAGTCAGATGGCAGGAGGCTGGCAACCAGGCTTCTCCAGTGCACAGTGGCGAGGTTGGTTTCGCCACACTTCTCCCCTTTACCAATCAGACTAACAGGGTATCTGACCTCCTGCCGGTCAGTGCCCTTGTTAGTCCAGCAGCCCAACCACAAAACACAATCAGTAATACAGCCCACCCACAATAACTGGCTACTACACCTGGGTAGAGGAGAACTTTGTCCGTGTCCAGGTGCCTCACCATGGCTGTGTGGGTGACTGGTCAGCGTACTGGGTGGGTTGCGGAGTGGGCAGAGACCAGCGGTACTCGGTCCTGGTGCCAGCACTACCACGGGAGTAGTCTGGTTGGAGCCTGGTTGCTGGAGGGGGGGACAGACTGTCTCCCCTTTGCCTAAACAGTCCTGCTGCTGGGGGACAGGACCGACTGTTCCTACCCCCGGTGGTGCATGTGCAGAGACCACTGTACCCTCTGCACTGTTGTGGAGATTACTGTCTCCCCTTGGTGGGCTAAGCTGCCGCTGGGGAGAGGGGGTAACAAGCTCCTCTCCCATACATACTTTCCGGCCCACGCTGGGAGAGGGGGATAACAAGCTCCTCTCCCTGATGACGCTCTCTCTGCTGTTGAAGGGGGAGACCGACTGTCTCCCCTTTCAATAATTTGTCCTGTTGCTGGGAGGTGATAGCTGGGTTTCCTCTCCCTGGAACACTCTCTGCTTCCTTTGGAGGGACCAACTGTCTCCCCCTTTTAATATATTGCCCTGCTGCTGGGGGCGAGACCGACTGTCTCCGCTTCACCACCAGAACTACACTACCCAGCTGGGGAGGGAGGGGCTGACACCTTCAGCTCCCTGGAATTTTACACACACTGCCGCTGGGGGAGGAAGGGGCTGACACCTTCAGCTCCCTGGGGTACACACTGCCGCTGGGGAGGAAGGATTGCACCTTCAGCTCCCTGGGATACACACTGCCGCTGGGGAGGAAGGACGGCACCTTCAGCTCCCTGGGACACACACTGCCGCTGGGGAGGAAGGACAACACCTTCTGCTCCCTGGGGTACACACTGCCGCTGGGGAGGAAGGGCGACACCTTTGGCTCCCTGGGACTCACACTGCCGCTGGGGAGGAAGGACAACACCTTCTGCTCCCTGGGGTACACACTGCCGCTGGGGAGGAAGGACGGTACCTTCAGCTCCTGGGATACACACTGCCGCTGGGGAGGAAGGACGGCACCTTCTGCTCCCTGGGACACACACTGCCGCTGGGGAGGAAGGACGGCACCTTTGGCTCCCTGGGACACACACTGCCGCTGGGGGGGAAGGACTGCACCTTCAGCTCCCTGGGGTACACACTGCCGCTGGGGAGGAAGGACTGCACCTTCAGCTCCCTGGGGTACACACTGCCGCTGGGGAGGAAGGACTGCACCTTCAGCTCCCTGGTATACACACTGCCGCTGGGGAGGAAGGACGGCACCTTTGGCTCCCTGGGGTACACACTGCCGCTGGGGAGGAAGGACGGCACCTTTGGCTCCCTGGGATACACACTGCTGCTGGGGAGGAAGGGCGACACCTTTGGCTCCCTGGGACACACACTGCCGCTGGGGAGGAAGGACGGCACCTTTGGCTCCCTGGGCTACACACTGCTGCTGGGGAGGAAGGACGGCACCTTTGGCTCCCTGGGGTACACACTGCCGCTGGGGAGGAAGGACGGCACCTTCTGCTCCCTGGGACTCACACTGCCGCTGGGGAGGAAGGACGACACCTTTGGCTCCCTGGGATACACACTGCCGCTGGGGAGGAAGGACGGCACCTTTGGCTCCCTGGGACACACACTGCCGCTGGGGGGGAAGGACGACACCTTCGGCTCCCTGGGACACACACTGCCGCTGGGGGGGAAGGACGACACCTTTGGCTCCCTGGGGTACACACTGCCGCTGGGGAGGAAGGACGGCACCTTTGGCTCCCTGGGATACACACTGCTGCTGGGGAGGAAGGACGACACCTTTGGCTCCCTGGGACACACACTGCCGCTGGGGAGGAAGGACGGCACCTTTGGCTCCCTGGGATACACACTGCTGCTGGGGAGGACGGACGACACCTTTGGTGCGATCTGCCACGGCCTGCAGGTACTCTGCTACATGTCCCCTCACGCGCTGCACAAATTCCTCAGAGGGGACAAATGTAACGAGGGCCAGCCGCAATTGAAGCTCTCGGTCAAACTCCTCCTGAGTGTAGCTGGGCGCCATGTTTGCTCTGCCGAAGTTGGTTCCTTTGTAGATAGGGTCACTGTACGGGTACTAACGTTGCCCTCAATTGTAATCCAGGCACTGGTGTTGTCTTGTAGCTGTCCTTCTGGTTGTAGGAATGATCCCGCCGCTGCCACCAATTGTAACGGACCGTTTCTCTCACAAGGGGATAAAATCGGTTTAGGCGATAATCCCCTTTCCCATAGACCAGCAGCTACTGCAATCACCAACCTCCTGAACTCCAAACTGCACGTATTCACCAACACTCGAACAGCAGACACAGGAACCCTGGAAGCAGCCGAACAGGAAAAGCAATACAAACGGCTTACACTCCTGGCAGTCAGCACACAATCCAATTCCCCCAATAACGAGACGACACTTCGTTTTGAGGGTTAAGCAGAATCTCAGGTGCTGGCACACCCAGCCTGGTTTTTATTACAGTGTTGCAAATACAGGACCGCCCACAGGGAGGTATAAAACAACCAATCACATCACAGTTACATCCCACATATTCCTTCCCCTTATCCTGAGAGGAAACTCAATTATACATACAGTTAAAACATACTTTCTACCCAACTTTCATAACTCTAAAACCATACATCACATTCACATAAAATTACATATGCACAATCAATCCATTCAGGGGAACAATATATTCAAAAATGGCACAAATCAGACAAGGGGTTCAAAAGTTAGTAAAAAGTCTTTTGTGACTAAATGAAGCATGGCTTTCTGGCCCAAACCAGTTTCAGAGTCTTCTATCCTGGAGATAAGTAATTCAATTATCTCCCAGGACAGACACAAGACTCCATTAAGCACATGGTTGCAAAAGACACAAAACACTTTAAAATACATAAAGTCACATTTTACACATAACACACAGACATTTCACATATCCCCAGATAGCTCAGGTCTGAGCGCACATTATTAAGTGAATGGCGCTCAGACCACACGAATACAGTGTAATCGCCATGGAGCCAAAGTCTTTACAGTCAGTTTCATACAAATGGGCTCCATGGGATTCCTATCTGGGGTATAACACATTCAAACACATCTACCAAACCCCAGGCAGAAAAGCACGAATACAGCTTTTCTGCAGGCAAAAATAAAGTCTTTTAAAAGGGGGCCATAGTCAGATGGCAGGAGGCTGGCAACCAGGCTTCTCCAGTGCACAGTGGCGAGGTTGGTTTCGCCACAAATATATAATTATTCTTAATTCCACCTGCAGAATGGAATGTTTATAACTATATATTCTTTAGTTAACTAAGATTTCTTAATATGGAAATCTGACCGTGCTTTATCCAGTCATATATAATGCTATTAATACATTTTAATTAATTTAATTAATTAAATGAAACCAGTATAATTACCAGTTGAGTAGATATTTCATCCGATTGGTAGTCTCAGGAACTTTATGGATGTCTCTCTGCATGGAGGTGTTGGTTAGAAAGTCAGTAAATTCTAAGTGTTAGAGTTTTAGGAGTAGAGTGTTAGTCTCAGATGTTGTCCGAGTTGGAATCCCCAAACTTCCAATTCCTCTCTCCTCTCCTTTGCATCTCCTGCCTCCCTTGTATCTCTTGCCTCCCTTGTATCTCTTGCATCTTGCCTATCTCAATCTTCCCTTTGTCCTAACTTTTAAAGGGCCAGACTCTCTGTACGTCACCAGTTGATAACCCAATAGAAGCACTAGAGGTGTGGTTATCTTCCAGATCGCAATTTAGGTATTTGGTCTATAGAGGGCAGTCTTGTCCCACTAAACATACCTATCCAGAAAGAGTTAACTTTTCCTGGTGGCTATTTTGACGTCATTTTGCTTATCTTTATAGTGCCATAATTTAAAATTTCAAAGGGTTTCTTAAATTTTGTCCAGACTTAGCGTCTGCAATTCCTGCCATAATTTCTGATATCACAGATCATGAACTAAGTTTACCCTTTTCCATACAATGGTACCTTATATATATATAGACAGTAAAATTTAATTATTTAATCTTCTCTGTCACAATTGTCTGGGTTTAGATTTGATTATATTCCATTAGCATTAGACAGTCTGTCCAACCCCCTTTCTTATCACTTGTTTATACTATGCTATGCATTTTAGCTCTGACAAAGTGGCTAGTCTTACAGAAAGAAATCTTGTGTCTTTTTTTTTTTTTGTTAACTTGGAATAACAAAATGGAGTCTGGTCTGTTTAGAGTGACTCAGAATATACACTTTTAGTTTCTATCATAGCACAAAATGTCTGCCGATATAAATACTCTGACAGTTTGCCCCCAGAGTCCTTGGTCCCTATAGAGTGCTTCGTAGGATCAATCCAGTGTCTTACTCTCTGGCTCTTCCTGCATCTTTAGGGATTCCCAACACTTTTCATGTGTCCTTACTCAAACCTCTTGTCTGCAATAGATATATTGTTCCTTGTGTTCCTCCCCCTCCGGTGGTGGTGGGTGGTCATGAAGAGTATGAGGTATCTTCTATCGTGGATTCTAGGTTTTCTCGGGGCACTTTACAGTACTTGGTTGTTTGGAAAGGTTACGATCCTGCTGATCGTTCTTGGGTTTCGGCTCCTGACCTGCATGCGGGCCATAAGATCCGCGCTTTCACGCTAAATTTCCTCTCAAGCCTGGTCCTGTCCGCCCGGTGGGCGTTCTTCAGGTGGGGGGTAATGTCACATATTCATCCGCTTATAGAAATGTGGTTAATGACATTTACTGTCCACACAGGAAAAGTTGTGCCGGGCAGCAACCTAATCCACAGAAGGGTTAATGCTGAGCAGCAATTATGCAAATGAAACCTGGTAACTGACTTTGGGGTCAAAGGCCGGTTACAGCCTATCAGAACTAAAGGAGGGGTATTTAGGCCCAGTTCTCAGCCTGCTCAGTGCCCTGTCGTGGTTTCCCTTGTGGTTGTCTGAGAGCGCGTTCCTGTTTATAGTTTTCTACCTGGTTTTGACTTTGGCTTTGTTTATTGACTTCTCTATATTCTGGTATCCTGACTCCTGGCTTTCCTCATCGCTGTGTCCCTTTCTGTGTTCCCTGACCTCGGCTAGTATTTTTGACTATTCTTTGTACGTTAAATCCGGCCATTCTAAGGACCGGTAATACGTTACTTATTTGTCATCCGTGCTGTACAGTTCTACGTGCTGGATCAAACAGTAATCCTGACAGAATAGTGGTGATGGTAGTGGATTCTCTTGGCCTGAGAAAGGCATGGAAGGCTATGTACATGGCCGGTAATGGCCAAATTGGTAGATTAATTAAACGGTTGTAGATCTAATAGGTCAGATAAGGATGGAAAATTTGGATGGCTGTTGGTAATCTCTGAGAGGAACGTGGGGGGATGGATTCCTGAAAACCTCTGAGTATATTCTTGTCTGGTATGATGGAATGAAGTTATGGTAGTGTTGGCAATAAGGTTAGCATGTGTTGTTAAATGCCTGTAAAATATATAATTTAATGGTGTGTGTGAGAGTTCCTGTTTAAGATGGCAAAAAAGAAGCAAAACCTAGGAGAGATGTTATGACATTGGTTGAGATATGTCGTGTTCCAATAAGAATCTTTAAGCAAGGTGAAAGCTGTGTCATGCGTTTTACAAGTATGGGACAAAAGTGTTAAGTGGGATAGTGCATGCTATGCTGCATGAGTATGTCTAATCCATGATTTAGTCCCTGGAACTAAAAAGTGTCCGTGACTGTATGAGCGGCTGTAGGAAGCGTATGATGAACATGCCTGGAATATAAATGAGACAATTGTCGGCAGGTATGTTGCCACCGCCTGGTACATAAAAGAAACCAAGTGAGTTCCCTAGAAATATCATGATCGTATGTATGATGAGTGGTTTTGTTGATGATATGACATGTGCTTAGTTGTCTGAGTAACAACGGATTGATGACCCTGACTATGATTGACCCCATGCCACAGCAGCTGCTACAATGGGGTAGATCTCCAAAAGGTGCTGAGGTGGTGAAAAGTTACAAACCTGGATGCCATGGTCAACTGCTCCAAAGCCATCGTTCCTGGTAGATTGCTGCCAAACCCGTGATAGACGCCGCGTCTGACCATCTGGTTGGAGGAGTGTCGGACAACCCCGGGAGGAACATGCTTTTACCATGCCAAGTGGCCAAGAAATTTCTCCCCCTGTGCAGGTCTGCTGTGGATAGGGTATCTAGGGACATCCTCTGATCGTCATGATGGAAGTGTGAAAAAAGGGGGAAGTAGTCTGGATGTGAAAGTGTGGTCTTTTTGGTATGATTCGCATGGCAAAATTAAGGAACCTGGTAGGGATTGTAGTTCCTTGTGGTTGCAAGTACTGAGCAGGAAGTAGTGATGTAGTTGAGAATGTTCTCTATCTGTCTTGTGGTAACTTGCGCGTATGGATACTGAATCAAGTCGTATGCCCAGTAATGTCATGATATTGTCTGGGCCTTCTGTTTCTTATGGGGTACTGGGATGCCCAAGTGGTCCACCAGACTAAGCTTCTGTGAGGCTTCTAGTGAAAAAGGTGTTATCCTTGATTAACAAGAAGTCATCTAGATAGTGTATGACTGTAAGGCCCCTGGATATGTTATCATAATCAGCACAGAGTATCTGTGAATATCGAGAGTTGGCTAATTTGTAGCCCGAAAGTTGAGCGGGGAAAGGATTAGTAAATGCCTGCCCATTTTATGCCATGTAAGTGCCAGTGTGTAGGGTAGATGGTAGCCGTTGAATGTGTTGATGATACTGGTCTTACTTAACCAAGCTTCATCCCATGCTTGAGTGGAGGAAACTCCTCGGAGGGTGTGAGGGAGTTGAGACTTTGGATAACAGAGGTTTGTGGTGCCTGTAACGGATCGCCTGGCACCCCGACTGGGTACCTCCGTTGAAAGATGCTCCTAGCGCTTCCTGAGGACTCCAAGCACTGCAGCAGACGCCACAATCACCGAACCAGAGAAGCGTATACCTTCTCTCAAGCATATGAATGCTGTAGACAGTTGAATAGGAACCATACGAATAGGTTTACTCTCCAAGCAGTCAAACTGGAACAGCACACAATAAATCCTTCCCCCAATAATGAGACGATACTTCACTTTGATTGTTAAAACAGGAACTCCCTGTACTGTCACATACAGTCTCTTTTATTCCCAATCCACAAACATAGTACAGCCCACAGGGCGTTACAAAACAGCCAATCAATCCATACAATACACACAGACACTCCCACACAAAATCCTCCCCTCTGGCTGTGATATGATTACTGAACACAATGGGTAATCTAATTATCACAGCCAGAGAAATACAGTTTCATAAAACACATCACAGGGACCCCAAAACATGGAATAACCCCATAAAACGTATATCCTTGGAACTGGGGGATCTGGGTGAACCACATAGCCAAAATTCACCCAAATCCGTTCAGTACTTTGGAAAATACAGTTTAATGCAGATTCTGCAGAACATATACAGGCTAAATAAAAAACAATCACTGTATAATGTGTCCCCTGCTGTATAGTCCAAAACCACCGCACGATGTCTCTGTGCAACAAATACTGGCGAGATGGCACCGTGTTGAAAAGTCCAAACAGTGTCTGGGAGTTAAAATGGCCGCCATCCATTGTTCTCACCATGTGCTTCTGATACAGGAAATGGTGGCCACCCAGTAACTCCACAGTATGTCCCCAGATGGTTCTTAAAAGAGCCAGCAGCAGCACAACACAAATCCATTATGCCCAAATCATGTCTTTAAAGGGCAATACATTATTAACAGTGCATTACATTACACGCTATAACATACAATAGGAAACCCATACCGGCAACCCTTACAGAGACAGTACAAAATAATGTCCAAGTGGCTAGGTTTGCCACAGTGCCTATAAATCTATAGTTAGTCTTTGTTTAAGGGAAGATTTCCCCATTACAATACCAATGTGTTTGTGCGCCATGCTGTGAATGGTGGAGATTGGAAAAGCCCAAGTAAAAACACCTCTGCAAATCTTGACTATGAGTGTGTTTACAGCCGATGTTTCTGTTGTGCTGATTGCAAGTGAGGGCATGCTATATTACCTGAAGGTATATTTACGATACCTGTATGGGAGCCTTCTGAAACTCCAGAGCTTTAGTAAATCTACTACAAGTCTGGAAGGGTGATGAGTCAGTAGTGTTAAAAGTGCATTGATGTTTACAGATGGTGAGTAAGTTTTTTGTAAGTAGTATTGGGACACATGGTTTGTCATGTGCACTGAACCATTTGAACATATACGCAACAGTCTATATGCACTGCAACTATACATACCGATTGTCACTGGTAGTTAGCTCCGTTCTACCAGAGGTGCTGGTACCTTGAGCCTGAGAGTGCTTGTCCGTTTGGTTGGGACAAAATCCCTTCTGTTAGGGTACCTGCACAAATAAATATCTCTACATATGCCAAGACAACTCAGATTTACCTGGAATCCCTGTATCTGACCATGACAGATACATTGTCATACATATATATGCTTTGTTTCCCAGTGTGCTGGGATCATATGTGCAGCGTTAACGTCTTGAGTGTCATAAGAATTGATTTAACCAGGTAACCGAGTTTCGTTGGTGCTGGTTGTATGAGTGAGTGATGCTATCATGGCCCAGCCTTTGTGAGTGCTGACGTGACTGATTCGAGATTTTGCCAGTCTGGCGTTAATTTTCTCATGGAGTTCATGAGTGATGCTATCATGGCCTAGGATGGTCATTGGTAGAGATGTTAAGTAGATATCTTTTACCTGCCAGGACATCTCTGTTACTGTGTGCTGGGATCATATGTGCAGGGTTAATGTGCTGAGTTTCAGGAGAGTTGATTGTACCAGGTAACCGAGTTTCAGTTGGTGCTGGTTGTACAGTAGTGTGAGGCCTAGCCTTGTGAGGGCTGTGGTGTTTGACTGTCGTTAATTTTTGCTCATGAGTTCAAAAGTGAGGCTAGCATGGCCTGGGTGTCACCTGAGTTGGTGTTGCTGGTGACTTCCCCCGCCTCTGTGTTGTCCGTTGATGTGCGGAGGAGTTTAAATAACTCTGCTTTCTTTGCTGAGGCAGGGTAGGGGATTTGTCGCCTCCTTAGGTCAGTGGTAATGTGTGGGATTGTCCAGGATCTGATTGATGCTGGACTAGCAACATTTCCTCTGCTTGAAGGTGTATCAATTCTAGCCGGGGTGCTAGGAAGAGGTAATTCTTCGCCACCTTCTTGAGACATACTTAAATAATAATAAAGATAGTAATTATTATTTGTACCCAGTGGTCTTGTACTGGCTTGCTAGCTAAGCCATAAGGCGAAATGATGAGGCTTGTTGTTTTTTGGTGACTGGTGAGGCCCTGTTAGTTGCCAAGTGGCTTGAGAGGCCAACATCCTGCCTACATTACTTGCGTTGGTGCAAGGGGATTTTTGTGGCCACCGAACGTTGTGGCAGGATGTTGGCCTCTCGGTGACAGTAACCAGAAAATAGGAAGGGGAGTGACAGGTGAGGCCCTCTCTATGATACAATGTGAGGCGGCTAGCTCACGAGTGGCCTGAGGGGTGTATGCCTCCAAGTGTGAGGCGGGGTGTTGGCCTCGCGGGACCACTAACCGAAGCGTAATGTAGAGAATAAAAGGCGGGGGGTATACCTATGGACCCTAGAACCCTAATTGCCAGTACGCTATTACTATTCCAGGGAAGGTAAGATATGAATAACTACGTGAGCAGGTGTACGTACCAGGTAGTATGGTATTGAACCTGACAATCCAAATAGGTTTTTTAGTAGAACCTGTAACCTAAATGGATAAAATCGTATGGCATAAGGAAATATGGCATAGACCAAGCTTATCCTAATATGTGCAGTATATGTGAAAAGTAAAGTACAGTGATGTGTAAATATTAAACATCGTAGCTATACTGGTTAAATATGTATCAATCTTAACCCATTAAGTGCCATATGTATAAGTGATAAAGTGGCCTGGCCCCACCTTGTATGTTGTATGTCCCCTTGATAGGGGAAAGTCTGTTGTGTGAGCAGCGTGCTGTGTAAAAATGTGTTTGTGAACTATATTACCGGTTACATATATGCAGATGTGTCTGCTACTATGTAATAATATGTGTATTTATACCAGATGTTGATATACTATTTGCTATGTGATTTGCTGTATGTCTTATTGACTGGAAGGGGTCAGTGAATCATGGTGTTGCAAAATGTAAGTGCACTTGAGATCTGTCGAGTGCCCTATAGGTGGCAGTGTAGTTGGATACTGATTGGTATTTGAAATGTTGTTTGTCTTTTGACCTATAGGGGTCAGTGTTTTGGTGTTTGTAAAACCCCATGAAAATTGTCAATGTATTTGACAGACTTGTAGGTGGCAGTATCAGTAGAACCACTGTTGTTCTTGATGTGAACTGTCAATTATTGTGAATTAACATGAAGTTGAGCCCGTGCGGGAGTTTAATGTATGGTATATGGTTATGTTTAAAACAATCTTGTGTGTAATTTTATATTGGCTGTAAAATTGTATATGACATGTGAAGACAGCTGTTGCTTTTGACCAGTAGGGGTCAGAAATGCTGGTTGTATGGTGAAATTCCCCTTAATGCAAAATGCAAGGTTGACCTGAGATTTTAAGAGTGACCTGTAGGGGTCAGTGTGGTTATGTGAACACTTGTTCGTGAGCTATGCCCCAGCTTAATGGATGTATGATGACAATATACCATATGTGAACATAATAGCCTAATAACAGTCATTGTAACAAACCAGTGTTCTGTTCGTGGGTTTTAAAACACAAAACGTGTGTTTAGTACCATAGTAAATGGATGAACTAGTTCCTGTTCGGTAGAAATTGCACAAATAGTGAGCCTGGTATGTCAGGGAAACAAAACAAAACAAGCCTAGTATGTTAGGCAATGAAACAGAACATGTTCCCGTTCAGGAGTACGCTAATGCTAGAAATGAGCCAGAGACAGATATAAACAAGTGAGTTTAAACAAATGATATGCATGAATATGCAATGGTTTTAGAACAGACTTAGATGAATGTAGCTGTAAAGTGAGGACCTGACCCATGCATGATGCCGTGGGACTGATGCCTGGCGTAACGGGTAGGTCAACTTACGGTTTGAGAGTCACTTGGACGCTATCCGTGGCAATGGATTGAAGAATGAAGCTGGTCAGACGGAAAAGCCTGTGGCTGGATTCCTGACACAGCTCAGCTTAGAAAGCCTCATGGAGTAACCAGGTAAAATGGCATCTGGATGACCCAGAAGTGGAAATCATTCTAATGCTGACCTCAAGCGATATGGAGTCAGGTAGGGGGTGTCCCTTATATAGGCCAAACAGGCCAAACGGCCTTAATACATATAGAAAGATAGACATATAAAATGTTTTATTCCAAATGTATTTTACATATTATGTATATATATATGTATAATTATATTATTTTATTAATTCTATGTTGGAGTACCTGCCTGACAACCCAGGCAGAAATATCAGAGAATTTAATTTGAAAGTTCTATATTTACCCTGTAACATTCTAACACCTCATGAAACCTGTACATGGTGGGTACTAAACAAGCTAGTAAATTAGGTGGACAGCGCTAAGAATTATTATAATAAAATCATACACACAAAGGTAGCAGCAGATTTCGCAATTATGTTTCTTACTCTTAAAAAAAGGAAATAAAAGTACAATAATAGTGCAGTATGTTATGAATAATATGGTGATAAAGATATATTCCAAAGGGGCACTCACATTTTCCAGAGCTTTAAAAGCTCTATTTTAGGAGACTGGATGGAACAATCCCCCTCTAAGGATTTCTTTTTGCTGGTATCAGATTCCCAAGGTAGTGCAGTTCATCATATGAAAAAAATAAGGATGTATACCAATGGTACAGTACGTATGTAAAAGTAGGATAAGTAAATAACATTAGACCTACTTACAGTTGCTATTCGGCCACCACTAACCAATGCTCACAAGCAGAAATGGCTGCATTGGGCAGAAAAATACATGAAGACTAATTTTCAAACAGTCCTGTTCACTGATGAGTGCCATGCAGCCCTGGCTAGTTCAGATGGATGGAGTAGTGGATGGTTGATGGACGGCCACCCTGTTCCAACAAGGCTGCAACGTCAGCAAGGCGGTGGTGGAGTCATGTTTTGGGCCGGAATCATGGGAAGAGAGCTGGTCGGCCCCTTTAGGGTCCCCGAAGGTGTAAAGATGACCTGTGCAAAGTATGTGGAGTTTCTGACTGACCACTTTCTTCCATGGTTCAGAAGGAAGAACTATGCTTTCCGTAATAAAATCATCTTCATGCATGACAATGCACCATCTCATGCTGCAAAGAATACCTCTGCATCAATGGCTGCTATGGGGATAAAAGGAGAGAAAGTCATGGTGTGGCCTCCATCCTCCCCTGACCTCAATCCTATTGAGAACCTTTGGAGCATCCTCAAGCAAAAGATTTATGAGGGTGGGAGGCAGTTTACATCCAAACAGCAGCTCTGGGAGGCTATTCTGACATATTGCAAAACAAATTCAAGCAGAAACTGTCCATAAACTCACAAGTTCAATGGATTGAAGACTTGTGAAGCTGCTATCAAATAAGGGGTCCTATGTTAAAATGTAACGTGACCTGTTAAAATGTTAAAAAAGTTAAAATGTTGTTATAAGTTTGATTGAAATAGCTTTTGATTTCAGTAAATATGCTGCAAACACAACAAATAACAATTTTCAGTTCTTTACAACCTATAAAGTGTTTTGAAACTTACTGTGTGTAATAATTTGGAAGAGTGCTTTGTAAGTTTTTTATGTTTAAAAAAAATACTGTTATCATTAGGTTTGTTCAATAAAATTTGAATTGTACTCTTAATAGTTGATAACATGAGAATTATGCTAAATGTTATTTACATCAATTATTTAGGTAAATGAAAAAAATATAACTTGCATAATCATTTTGAACAGGGTGTAAACATATTGTGGCAGGGTCAGAGAGGCTTTCTATGTTAGTAACAGGTTGGAGCGCTCTTTATTTTCAGCATGATAGGGTTAATTGGTGGAAGTCAGCCCTTTTCAGGTGAAAGTAATTAACCTGCCCTAGTGCTATAAAAGCCTGAAGGCATCAGTAAGTCTAACAGCGGGACGAAAGGAAGCAGTTAAGACTAATACTCTGAGACTCTAAAGGAAAAGATACTATATAAAAGGTACTGTATAAAACCCTGTATGTTTAAAGTGCTGTGGTTAAACTGTTTAAAACTAGGACATGGATTCACTGGCCAGTTGAATAGTTAGGACTACTATTGTTAAAGGGACACTCCAGGCACCCAGACCACTTCTGCCCATTGGAGTGGTCTGAGTGCCAACTCCCACTGCTCTTAACCCTGCAAGTGTAATTATTGCAGTTTTTTTTATAAACTGCAATAATTACCTTGCAGGATTAACTCCACCTCTAGTGGCTGTCTACTAGACAGCCACTAGAGGGCACTTCCTGGTTTCTAGCACAGGAAACCTGTGCTAGAGCGTCGCTGGACGTCCTCACGCTCTGTGAGGACCTCCAGTGTCGCTCAATTCCCCATAGGAAAGCATTGAAATTCCCCATACAAATGCATTGCCGCACATTCGTATTAAGTCTCCCCGGTGGGCGGGATTAGTCTAGCCCACCGGCCAACGCAATCAGAGGGAGGAGCGGCGGCGGAGGAAGAAGCAGCGACGCGAGACATCGTCGCTGCCTCTGGTAAGTTACTGAAGGTGTTTTCACCCCTTCAGCAACCGGGGATTGGGGGGTGGGAGGGAGAGGGAACCTGCAGTGCCAGGAAAACGGATTGTTTTCCTGGCACTGGAGTTTCCCTTTAAGTCTCCAAGTTGGAGTAGGATTTATTTTCTTTTATTTATTTCTGTGAAGCACAGCACTGTATAACCTATGGAAAGTGCAAATAAACTGCAACACTATTTTATCCTGACGCTTGTATTTAAAGTTTATTGTCAAGACCCTGTCCATCCTGCCACAATATGTACTACACCATTTCTTTGCTATATTTTCTTTTTTAGAAATATTGTTCTAATATATAACCCTCTATATTTTGGAGGGCAAGTGTAATTTTTTTACATATGTTTTAGCGCTCCACTGTGTTCAGTTTTTGTGCTTTAAGTCCACTAGGTTTACTCTATTTTTACAAGATTTTGTGTGTAGTTTGAGGTCCTTACACGTGTGTTGAATGGCAATTGCATCCTCCTGACACAAACTCACTCTCTACAGCCCCTAGAAACACACACATACACTTCCGCCCTTGTACATACAAACACTGAAGTCCTAATACATACACAACAGCCTGAATACAAATGCACACTACCCTACACACACTAGAGCTGCAATATATATATACACACTTTACATCACCTATACACAAACTACATTCCATATTCATTAACATGCACACTACAGTCCCTATACATACATTACACCCTCTAGAAACACTACATCCCATAGGCAAATGCACACACATGCTCTCTCCCCTAGAGATACAGACACACAATCTCTACAACCCCTAAACATGCACACTTTACAGCCACTGGAAAGACATAAACACTACAGTCCCTAACCACACATACTACACCACAAACAGACTACTTTACACACACAACACTACAATCATCTCTACGCACAAGGGGAGTAAGCAGCAAACACACTGCAATTGTATGATTGAATTTTGCTTGTGCTGTGTAGAACATGGAGCATTGTTTCCATGCAAGTGCTCTTCCGCATTAAATGATGTCCTGGAGAGACAGCAAACTAACATGTTCATGACCCATCCCTGTCCCTGCCCCCTTCTGCTGGGCTGCTCTGTCTTTAAATGCCCAGGTCCAGTTTTTTGTTCCCAGTCCAACCCTGATAAACAATTGTTGTGTGAAAAATGCAAAAAGCTGTCATGAACACTAACTTTGGCCAAGGTTTGTGACTGAGTGGTTACCATAAAAGATTGAACATACCCTATTTTTAATATCCTGGGTTGTCTACCTCTGCATATGGTATGCCATGAGAGAAATCATTTTCTTTCTTAGGCTTATGGTCTCAAAGGCAACATAGGCCTAGAAAACCAATCTGGCAAATCTCAATATGTAAAAATTTAAAGGAGTAAGCCCATGGTTGACCCTGCAATTTTCAAAAACACAATTAAACTTGTACACTGGAGGCATTGTTGATGTGTGGGCAGGATTTCTGCCGCCCTAGGCAAAGATCCATTTTACCGCCCCTTCGTGTCACTCACTCACTGACAGACATACACACACTGACACACATACACACTCAATGACACACAGAAACTCACTGACAGACATTCTCTCACTTACACACACACAGACTCTCACTGACAGACAGACATACACACACACACACACTGACAGACAGACATACATTTACTCAGACACTCACTGGCAGGCATAAACTTATTCACTGACATACACTCACTCAATGACAGACAGACACACATTCACTGATACCCATACTCACTCCCTGACAGACACACACTCCCTGACAGACACACACTCCCTGACAGACACACACTCCCTGACAGACACACCCTCCCTGACAGACACACACTCCCTCCCTGACAGACACACACTCCCTCCCTGACAGACACACACTCCCTCCCTGACAGACACACACTCCCTCCCTGACAGACACTCACTCACTCCCTGACAGACACTCACTCACTCCCTGACAGACACTCACTCACTCCCTGACACACACTCACTCACTGACACACACTCACTCACTGACACACACAGGCAGACACTCACTCACTGACAAACACTCTGTCACGTGCGTGGGCTATAGGCCCAGCCGAGACAGTGGGGAGAGTGTGGAAGTGACAGGGTTAATGACACCAGACCCCTGGTTACCTGTTGCTAGTCCCAGCAACCACTCAATTAACCCCTGCAATCCCTTCTACACTATCCCCCTTAGTACTACTGCCACCACCAAAACTTTTAAACCCGGGCGTCTTAGGTTACCCCACACACAGGAGAATTATAGTATCACAGTTCTACTTTTACTGATAAAACATATATAGTTAACCCCTTTTGGTAACGTGTTTACCTGAGCTTTCCTCTGGAGAGTGAAGCTCATAGAGAACAGAGACACAAGCTGATTAAGTAAACATTTAATCTGACAAAAAGGATTCACAGTGCTGAGTACAAAATACAGAAATAAATGACATACAGATAACAAATTGCAAAACAGTACATAAAATAAAATAGGAGAAAACACAAGAAATTCCTTACATATATTTACCCCATATAGAATTCTTGTGGGAGTCTTAGATGGTATAGATCTCCTAGAAGTTACTGACAAAAGAAAAATTGAATAACTGACTTCCCTGGATAGTCCAACACCCTCATATATCTAAACTAGTTGTTTCTCAGTGGGCAGACCCCTGGGGGGGATCAGAGGGGGCTGGTCTGGCAGTCTATTGCCCACTCTATGAAATTCCTTGTGTCCAGCTCTGGTGATGGCTATCTAGATGTTTTATGGTCTAGGCCTGGTGCAAGATCAAAGACCACAATAAATGTCATCCCAAGGTTTACAAAAAACAACTCTTAACATATATAAACACACATCAAACACCAACTCATGCCTTTGGCATGACACCTCCCCCTTAAGATGGTGGACAGAAAAATGCACCCACAGGCTGATTTATCTGTCTACCATTAACCCTCTAGTTGCCGAGACAGGCCATCTGCATTCCCATGCAAGCTGCCCTTTTTGTGTTGGACAGTGAAATTATACTGTTGGAGGATGAGGCTCCAACGGAGCAGCTTACCATTGTTACCTGATACTCTGTCCAGCCAATGCAGCGGGTTGTGATCAGTGATGACAGTAAAGTCTCGGCCGTACAGATATGGCTGTAATTTCTGCAAAGCCCATACAACAGCTAGACACTCCTTTTCTATTACTGCATAGGCCACCTCCCTGGGTAACAGCTTCCTACTAAGGTAGAGGATAGGATGCTCTTCTCCTTTAGAGTTAACCTGGCTAAGCACAGCTCCCAGCCCAAAGTTGGAAGCATCTGTCTGGACCACAAACCTCTTACTAAAATCTGGGGCCTGAAGGACTGGGAAGCTAGACAAGGCTGTCTTTAAGGCAGTGAAGGCTTTTTCACAGTCCTCAGTCCACGTTATCTGCTTGGATACTTTCTTTTTAGTTAAATCTGTGAGTGGTTTGGCTGTCTCACTGTAGTCTGGGACAAATCTGCGATAATACCCTGCTGTCCCCAAAAATGACATGACCTGTTTCTTGGTCTTAGGGACTGGCCAGGCCGTAATAGATTCCACCTTACTGGGTTCAGGGCGAATGGACCCCCCTCCTACTCTGTGCCCCAGATACTGCACCTCTGTCATGCCTATCTGACACTTTTCTGGTTTGATGGTGAGCCCTGCCCCTCTTATTTGCTCCACTACTTTGCCCAAATGAACCAAGTGCTCCTCCCAGGTCTTGCTAAATACGGCAATGTCATCCAGGTATGCCACGGCGTATTCCTCATGGGTCTCCAATAATTGATTAACCAATCGCTGAAAAGTGGCCGGGGCATTTTTCATCCCAAAAGGCATCACACTGAACTCATACAACCCAAAAGGAGTGATAAAGGCTGACCGCTCTTGGGCTTCTGGAGTCAGAGGGATTTGCCAGTACCCTCGACTCAAATCCATAATAGTTAAATACTGAGCACCTGCTAACTGATCCAGTAGTTCATCTATCCTGGGCATGGGGTAAGCATCAAATGTGGTCACTGCATTTAACCTTCTATAGTCTACACAAAACCTGATGGATTTATCTTTCTTGGGAACCAGCACTACAGGAGAAGCCCAGGGGCTCTTTGATTTCCTAATTACCCCAAGACCCAACATGTCTTCAATCTCCTTATGGATGTGGGCCCTTACCTCTGGGGATACCCGTAGGCTACCTGTCGTAGTGGTGGTTGGCCATCAGTATCTACGTGGTGGGTGGCTAGTGTGGTTCGTCCTGGCTGCCCGGTAAATGTGTCACTAAAGAGGCCTAGTACCTGATGTAGCTGCCTCTTCTGTTCAGCTGAGAGCTCTGGGTTGATTTTTGTATCTTGTAGGGATTCCTGGCCTTTAGCTTCCTGTACCAGATCCAGCAAAGGATCATTACCTAGTTCTTCCTCTGGTGAACTACATACACTGAGTACCAAATTCTCTGGGTCATAATATTCCTTTAACATGTTAATATGATACTGCCTCTGCCTCTCACCCTTTTCATCGAGGGCTACTACGTAGGTGGTGGGTTCTAAACGCTGCAAAATGAGGAAGGGACCCTCCCAGGCAGCCTGCAACTTATTTTGTCTTATGGGGTTCAAAACCATGACCTTTTGTCCCACTTCATAGACCCGGTCCCTAGCATTGCGATCATACCAATATTTCTGCCTAGACTGCGCTGCTGTAAGATTGTCATGCACTAGCCCTGTCAATGTCTGCATCCTGTCCCTAAACTTAAGAACGTATTCCACCACAGAAGTTTCTGGAGTGTGTAGCCTCCCCTCCCATTCTTCCCTTACTAAATCTAGGGGTCCCCGCACTTTGCGTCCATAGAGTAATTCAAAGGGTGAAAAACCTGTGGATTCCTGTGGATTCCTGTGGTACCTCCCTGTAAGCAAATAGTAAATGGGGTAAATACTTCTCCCATTCCCGGCCCTGTGATTCTACAAATGTTTTGAGCATCTGTTTCAAGGTCCCATTAAACCTCTCACAGAGACCATTGGTTTGGGGATGGTAAGGGCTTGCTACCAAGTGCTGTACATTAACCTTCTTACAGAGACTCTGCATCAGATTAGACATAAACTGCATACCTCGATCAGTGAGCATTTCTTTAGGGAAACCCACCCTGCAAAATATACTGATCAGAGCGTCCGCTACCTTATCTGCCCTGATAGAGGATAAGGCGATGGCTTCAGGATATCTGGTTGCATAATCCACCACTGTCAGAATAAATTGCTTCCCGGTACTGCTGGGGATAGCCAACGGCCCCACAATATCTACGGCAACTCGTTCAAAGGGTACAGTTATGATGGGCAGAGGCACTAAGGGAACACGAGTAACATCCCCAGATTTGCCCACTCTCTGGCAGACATGGCAGGACCGGCAGTAATTTGCAACTGCAGTGCCCATGCCAGGCCAGTAGAAATTGTGAGCCAATCTTGATTTTGTCTTGGTTACCCCTAGGTGTCCTGCCAAAGGGGTTTCGTGGGCTAACCTCAGCAGCTCACCCCTGAACTTCCTAGGAACCACTAGTCGTCTTTCTCCCTCCCTGGTCCCCTGTATATTGACAGGAAGGGATTCCCAGTACAATATATTATTATCCCAATATACACTGTGCCTATCTGTGTCAGTGCCTGGTTGTTCAGCGCGGTGTCTCAGCCCTTCCAAGGAGGGGTCACTGCGCAGAGCTTCCAGGAAACTCTTATTGCCCTCTCCCCACCATGCTGCACAAGAAGGTACTGCTCCCTTTGGCAGAGCCTCAAGGGGTGGGATAGGGTCTACACCATTCTCTGCCTGTTCTACCGCTGCAGCTCTGGCACACTGCTGATGTGTTACTACTGCCACCAGGGGTACACATCCCTGGCTTTCACCTTCCTCCTCCCCCTTACTCTCTGACATCCCAGCCTCACAGTATTTTGATACAGGCACATCACTACTCTCCCCTATATTACATTTGGTAGACATCACTGGTTCAGTTACAGGTAGATATTTATCCACACCCTGCTCTCCCTCCCAGCAATCACACTTCACAATGTCTCCCAAAGTTTCACACAATACCTTAGGTGGAGCAGTCAGTCCTGGCTCACAAACAGTGTCCTCTGGAGCATAGTGGCAGAGCATCCTGCCCAAATCATTCCCCAACAGAACATTAACAGGGATATCCTCCGAAACCCCCACTTCCCGCAAACCTTTGCCTGCACCCCAATCAAGGTACACACATGCCAGGGGCACAGCGGGACGCACACCCCCAATTCCTTTGATGGACATGGTTCTTCCAGGGATTATGTCCTCCGTATTCACCACTTCAGGGCGCACCAGGGTGAATGAAGCTCCAGAATCTCTCAGTCCCACGGTCACTTGGTCACCCACAATTACACTCTGCAGGTTATCCTCTCGTTTCCCCACAGACCCACCCACAAGCAAAACTGATGGTGCCTCTCCACGGGCTGGTGAGGGTATATTCCTAGTGGGGCAAGTCCTGCTCAGATGACCAATCTGGTTGCATCGAAAACAACGGCGGGCATCTGACTCACTTGATATAGCCCTGGCTACGCTGGCAGTCGGTGGTGAAGTTCTCACTGCAGATCTTACAGGTGGTGATTGAACTGTAGCTTCTCTCCAGGTCGAAGTAGCAGCTGACACAAGTCCACGCTTGGATGTGGGTGCATGGATGTCGGCATAGTCGTCTGCCAGTTCTGCAGCAGCTCTAGCATTTTTTGGCTTTCTTTCCAAAATCCACTCTCGTACATTAGGGCTCCGGGTCTGCAAGAACTGCTCCAGGACCAGTAAGTCATTAAGGGCTTCATAGGTAGTAGCTTGTACTCCTGTTACCCATTGCCGGAACGTGGTTTCTAATTGTGCAACATATAGAATGCAGCTGGATGATGGGCATTGCTGCATACTCCTAAACTTTTTCCTGTAAGACTCAGGAGTAAGGTTAAAAGTTTTTTGCAATGCAGATTTGATTGCCTCATAGTTGTTATCAGTCTCTGGGGGAAGGGACACAAACACATCCAAGGCTTTCCCTTTCAATTGTGGAGTTAAATATCTGCCCCACTGGTCTGAGGGTAGTTGATGCTGCCTGCATACTTTCTCAAAACTTTTAAAAAATACATCCAAATCTGTCCCTTCTTCGAGGGAAGGAAAATCATCCTTACGGAGCCTACGTGTGCTGGACTCTGATGCATTGCTGTTCAGTGAGGACTGAAGGGTAAATTGCAGTTTAGCAAGTTCCAGCTCATGTCTCCTTTGTGCCTCCCTTTCTGCAGATTCCCTTTCTGCAGCCTGCTGTTGGATCATCACATGCAGGGCCTCCTGAGGATTTGCAGCCATCAGTTGCCGAAATAAATCAGTTGAGCAAATGTCCTTAATGTTTTGAGGGGTACAACCACCAGGCATTTCAGTAAGCAACACTCCTGCAGTAGTAGGGAGCTCGGTAACCCTTTCAGTGTCCGTCTCTGGCTGGAAAATATGGCTGTCAGCCTCCACAAGGTCAGCAATAAGTTGTGCCTTATTTTTGCCAAAAGTTGGTAAATTCTTTTCTTGGCACAACAATTCCAAGGCCTCTTTTGATTGTTTGCGATAGGCCTCCATATTCACAAATAGGATAGAGAAAGAAAAACAAAAGATGGGAGGGGAGAACTGTTTTGCACTTTGTATGTATTTTAAATCAGCACTGAGCTTGGTCTTTGGAAATTACACAAAAACAAGTATGCAATTTCTTTTAGTGCTAAGACCCCCTTTACAGGTAAAATCTAGCAAGCACTAAAAATCTCTAAATATATCCCACTAGCTGCCGCCAGTTTGTCACGAGCGTGGGCTATAGGCCCAGCCGAGACAGTGGGGAGAGTGTGGAAGTGACAGGGTTAATGACACCAGACCCCTGGTTACCTGTTGCTAGTCCCAGCAACCACTCAATTAACCCCTGCAATCCCTTCTACACTATCCCCCTTAGTACTACTGCCACCACCAAGACTTTTAAACCCGGGCGTCTTAGGTTACCCCACACACAGGAGAATTATAGTATCACAGTTCTACTTTTACTGATAAAACATATATAGTTAACCCCTTTTGGTAACGTGTTTACCTGAGCTTTCCTCTGGAGAGTGAAGCTCATAGAGAACAGAGACACAAGCTGATTAAGTAAACATTTAATCTGACAAAAAGGATTCACAGTGCTGAGTACAAAATACAGAAATAAATGACATACAGATAACAAATTGCAAAACAGTACATAAAATAAAATAGGAGAAAACACAAGAAATTCCTTACATATATTTACCCCATATAGAATTCTTGTGGGAGTCTTAGATGGTATAGATCTCCTAGAAGTTACTGACAAAAGAAAAATGAATAACTGACTTCCCTGGATAGTCCAACACCCTCATATATCTAAACTAGTTGTTTCTCAGTGGGCAGACCCCTGGGGGGGATCAGAGGGGGCTGGTCTGGCAGTCTATTGCCCACTCTATGAAATTCCTTGTGTCCAGCTCTGGTGATGGCTATCTAGATGTTTTATGGTCTAGGCCTGGTGCAAGATCAAAGACCACAATAAATGTCATCCCAAGGTTTACAAAAAACAACTCTTAACATATATAAACACACATCAAACACCAACTCATGCCTTTGGCATGACACACTCAAACACTCACCTCTCTGGGGTCCAGTGGGGGGCAGCTCCTCACTCCTCCTACCCACTGTTTAGTATGCTGTGGCAGAAATGATATCATATTTTGGCTCCTGGCATCACAGAGGGCATGCGAGGGAGGAGTGAGAGGTTGCAAGAAGAGCCTCCCTCGCCGCCTGCCTGCTCCATCACCTCTCCTCCGGGTACCGGCATTGATGGCAGACAGGCACTGTCATCAAGGTAAGAATGTGCCTGCTCTGCCATACAGTGACAGGGCTCCTCTGGGCACCCCCACCTTCGGGCGGCTGGAGGAAGGAGCTGCCCAGCACTGAGGGGGTTAACTCTAGAGCCGCTTGCCCAATGCTGCGGACCTAGACAGGGGGAGCCCACCAGGAGGCCGGCGCCCTAGGCGAATGCTTAGTTCCCTAATGGTGGCACTGGCCCTGTGTGTGGGACATCACAGCATACAAATATGTGTATTTAAGGGCAGTAATAGCTAACAGTATTCTGACATTCACAGTTAAAATGCCATGCAGAACTTGGAAAGTAACATTTCTTAATTTCTCACAATTTTTTT
>OW240922.1:23837977-23868990 GCA_933207985.1 Pelobates cultripes | reverse complement strand
TTTTGTACTTATTTCTAAGCCATTTAAACTGTGCAGCAGAGTACTGATATATAATTTAAATAATTTTTCTGCATGCCTTCATTCATCAAAAAAGGAACTCAATGAATCAAGCGGCAGAATAAGTCTGTCTTTTACTATTTTCTTTTAATACATTTTCTGTTGAATAAAAATATAATTGTCACAGGGCAATATCACACTCAAATCACATAACAAATGGATACAGACTTGTAATTAAACCAATAAGGGCACTTATTGATGAGGATGAAAGCCAAAATCCAATTAAAAAGCTTGCAAATGGAGTGAATAAAACAGCTGCTTTTGATGAATTAAAAATTGAATCTTTTTTAATATTATGTGAATACCACAGCCACTAGACCCCATTATTTAGTGCAGCATATTACCTGACTTACCACAGGTCCCAATAAAGTAAAGGTAAAGTTATGTATGGATATCAAGCTTGTAAATGTATTTAAAAAGATTCCAATATATAATTCAAATGAAATAACCAACAGGCTCTCAGGGGAGGTGCTACATTAACAGCCTAGGTGAGGGAAGAGGGTTGTGAATGTCTTCTGATCCAGATGGTGCTCAGTGCATGTAAAAGAGCAGGAGACACAGTAGAGTGTAGTAGGTACTTATACTTGGTGAAGAAAATATAGAAATGTACTTCGTTTTTCGGAGCTTCTGATCAGCTCCAAATAGTAGTGCTTGGGCGCATCTTGCATCTTGGGTGGTATGATCCCTGCCTGTGGATATACTGGTGCAGCAACAATTTTCCATAAAGTATGTAAGGACCCAGGTGCACTGTATGGGAGTCCTGGTGTGGGTAGTAGAAGTTCACCAAAGCAGATGTGGCATAAAAGAAATATAAACAAACCGGGGCTTAAAGTGCTCTAAATTGATTTAAAGTGCATTAAAAGCAAAAAGAGGGATACTCACAAAAGGAGAGCTAAAATGTTTTTGCTTAATCCAAATTGCACAGGTGGTATAATCCCCACCAATGATATTTTTTTTTTTACATAAAATATAAAAATACAATTAAAAATACACTTAACGTGTTTTGCGAAATCACAGGCTTTCTCAGAAGTGCTTTTGAGACACTTTTGAGAAAGCCTTTGATTTGGCAAAATGCGTTAAGTGTATTTTTAAGTGTATTTTATATTTTATGTAATAAAAAGAGTATACTTTTTATCTACTCTGGACCCTCCTAATTGATTTTAGAAGATTTTATCCAGGAGGACTCCAGAAATTTTATTGGTGGGGATTATACCACCTGCGCACTGCCACTGTGTAAACTAGAGACCAACAAATAGCACTGCCACTGCTTTAACTAGAGATGAACAAATAGAAATAAAAAGAATGTCGCCGCCAAGGATTCCCTTTCCCTTAGTGATTATAGCTCCCAGAGTTTCTTCAGAAATTATAGCTGTGTAGCAGATTCACCACAATCACTAGCCAAGACTTAGTGTAGGGTGAAATAGGACTGGGTTATTGTCACACAGGTCATCCTTTTATACCTGGTGTCTCAATAGGAAGTCCCCATGGAGAACAAAAGAATTGCAACATCCCCAGCGCCTCGGTGCCTGAGCAGATGATTTAATTAGCGACCAGACAGCTTGGCACCCGGGATAACAAAACATACAATAACTCTACTTCTAATGCCCACATCCCCACACAACCAGTGTCCACAGAATGCGCGCTACGGATCGCCCACTCTATCCAAAAAGCACTCGAATTAGAGGTGGCTAGCTCGATTTAGATGGAAGTCAAAGTTTCGGCAGGTTGCATGGTGCTGGGTGGAATGTCCTGGTCACCTAAACCAACAGCACTTTCTGCAAATTCATGCAGCTCCCCCAAGTCCCAAGTATCATTGGATTCCTCAACATCTTCCTTATCTCCCCTTCAAAAAGTACCCTGGTAGGTGGTAATTGGACCGTGAAAGCTCTGGAAAACATTTTAGTGAACTGTGGATGATTCGCGATCCAAGACAGAACGGTTGGAGGTTGCTCACCATCAGGTGCCCCATGCCAATGGTGCCTCCCTGTGGCTGTATGGCACTTCTGAGGGCTGCTAGGAAAGGTTTTTAGAGGGGTGGTACAGCTGAAAGGGGACTTTTGTGGTGAGGTGGAGGGCTACAAGACAAGTACAATTCCTGGGTGACCTGGTGGTCTGTCACTTTATTCTATAAGAATAATACTGCCCAAGAGAAATATTGTGATAGTCTGAAGTATTGAGAAGAGACGATTGATATGTTAGTTTGTCACGTGCGTGGGCTATAGGCCCAGCCGAGACAGTGGGGAGAGTGTGGAAGTGACAGGGTTAATGACACCAGACCCCTGGTTACCTGTTGCTAGTCCCAGCAACCACTCAATTAACCCCTGCAATCCCTTCTAAACTAACCCCCTTAGTACACACTTTACTGCCACCACCAAGACTTTTAAACCCGGGCGTCTTAGGTTACCCCCCACACAGGAGAATTATAGTATCACAGTTCTACTTTTACTGATAAAACATATACAGTTAACCCTTTTTGGTAACGTGTTTACCTGAGCTTTCCTCTGGAGAGTGAAGCCCATAGAGAACAGAGACACAAGCTGATTAAGTAAACATTTAATCTGACAAAAAGGATTCACAGTGCTGAGTACAAAATACAGAAATAAATGACATACAGGTAACAAATTGCAAAACAGTACATAAAATAAAATAGGAGGAAACACAAGAAATTCCTTACATATATTTACCCCATATAGAATTCTTGTGGGAGTCTTAGATGGTATAGATCTCCTAGAAGTTACTGACAAAAGAAAAATGGTGATGGCTATCTAGATGTTTTATGGTCTAGGCCTGGTGCAAGATCAAAGACCACAATAAATGTCATCCCAAGGTTTACAAAAAAACAACTCTTAACATATATAAACACATCAAACACCAGCTCATGCTTTTGGCATGACACCTCCCCCTTAAGATGGTGGACAGAAAAATGTAGCCACAGGCTGATTTATCTGTCTACCATTAACCCTCTAGTTGCCGAGACAGGCCATCTGCATTCCCATGCAAGCTGCCCTTTTTGTGTTGGACAGTGAAATTATACTGTTGGAGGATGAGGCTCCAACGGAGCAGCTTACCATTGTTACCTGATACTCTGTCCAGCCAATGCAGCGGGTTGTGATCAGTGATGACAGTAAAGTCTCGGCCGTACAGATATGGCTGTAATTTCTGCAAAGCCCATACAACAGCTAGACACTCCTTTTCTATTACTGCATAGGCCACCTCCCTGGGTAACAGCTTCCTACTAAGGTAGAGGATAGGATGCTCTTCTCCTTTAGAGTTAACCTGGCTAAGCACAGCTCCCAGCCCAAAGTTGGAAGCATCTGTCTGGACCACAAACCTCTTACTAAAATCTGGGGCCTGAAGGACTGGGAAGCTAGACAAGACTGTCTTTAAGGCAGTGAAGGCTTTTTCACAGTCCTCAGTCCACGTTATCTGCTTGGATACTTTCTTTTAAATCTGTGAGTGGTTTGGCTGTCTCACTGTAGTCTGGGACAAATCTGCGATAATACCCTGCTGTCCCCAAAAATGACATGACCTGTTTCTTGGTCTTAGGGACTGGCCAGGCCGTAATAGATTCCACCTTACTGGGTTCAGGGCGAATGGACCCCCCTCCTACTCTGTGCCCCAGATACTGCACCTCTGTCATGCCTATCTGACACTTTTCCGGTTTGATGGTGAGCCCTACCCCTCTTATTTGCTCCACTACTTTGCCCAAATGAACCAAGTGCTCCTCCCAGGTCTTGCTAAATACGGCAATGTCATCCAGGTATGCCACTGCGTATTCCTCATGGCTCTCCAATAATTGATTAACCAATCGCTGAAAAGTGGCCGGGGCATTTTTCATCCCAAAAGGCATCACACTGACCGCTCTTGGGCTTCTGGAGTCAGAGGGATTTGCCAGTACCCTCGACTCAAATCCATAATAGTTAAATACTGAGCACCTGCTAACTGATCCAGTAGTTCATCTATCCTGGGCATGGGGTAAGCATCAAATGTGGTCACTGCATTTAACCTTCTATAGTCTACACAAAACCTGATGGATTTATCTTTCTTGGGAACCAGCACTACAGGAGAAGCCCAGGGGCTCTTTGATTTCCTAATTACCCCAAGCCCCAACATGTCTTCAATCTCCTTATGGATGTGGGCCCTTACCTCTGGGGATACCCGGTAGGCTACCTGTCGTAGTGGTGGTTGGCCATCAGTATCTACGTGGTGGGTGGCTAGTGTGGTTCGTCCTGGCTGCCCGGTAAATGTGTCACTAAAGGGGCCTAGTACCTGATGTAGCTGCCTCTTCTGTTCAGCTGAGAGCTCTGGGTTGATTTTTGTATCTTGTAGGGATTCCTGGCCTTTAGCTTCCTGTACCAGATCCAGCAAAGGATCATTACCTAGTTCTTCCTCTGGTGAACTACATACACTGAGTACCAAATTCTCTGGGTCATAATATTCCTATAACATGTTAATATGATACTGCCTCTGCCTCTCACCCTTTTCATCGAGGGCTACTACGTAGGTGGTGGGTTCTAAACGCTGCAAAATGAGGAAGGGACCCTCCCAGGCAGCCTGCAACTTATTTTGTCTTATGGGGTTCAAAACCATGACCTTTTGTCCCACTTCATAGACCCGGTCCCTAGCATTGCGATCATACCAATATTTCTGCCTAGACTGCTGCTGTAAGATTGTCATGCACTAGCCCTGTCAATGTCTGCATCCTGTCCCTAAACTTAAGAACGTATTCCACCACAGAAGTTTCTGGAGTGTGTAGCCTCCCCTCCCATTCTTTCCTTACTAAATCTAGGGGTCCCCGCACTTTGCGTCCATAGAGTAATTCAAAGGGTGAAAAACCTGTGGATTCCTGTGGTACCTCCCTGTAAGCAAATAGTAAATGGGGTAAATACTTCTCCCATTCCCGGCCCTGTGATTCTACAAATGTTTTGAGCATCTGTTTCAAGGTCCCATTAAACCTCTCACAGAGACCATTGGTTTGGGGATGGTAAGGGCTTGCTACCAAGTGCTGTACATTAACCTTCTTACAGAGACTCTGCATCAGATTAGACATAAACTGTGTACCTCGATCAGTGAGCATTTCTTTAGGGAAACCCACCCTGCAAAATATACTGATCAGAGCGACTGCTACCTTATCTGCCCTGATAGAGAAGGCGATGGCTTCAGGATATCTGGTTGCATAATCCACCACTGTCAGAATAAATTGCTTCCCGGTACTGCTGGGGATAGCCAACGGCCCCACAATATCTACGGCAACTCGTTCAAAGGGTACAGTTATGATGGGCAGAGGCACTAAGGGAACACGAGTAACATCCCCAGATTTGCCCACTCTCTGGCAGACATGGCAGGACCGGCAGTAATTTGCAACTGCAGTGCCCATGCCAGGCCAGTAGAAATTGTGAGCCAATCTTGATTTTGTCTTGGTTACCCCTAGGTGTCCTGCCAAAGGGGTTTCGTGGGCTAACCTCAGCAGCTCACCCCTGAACTTCCTAGGAACCACTAGTCGTCTTTCTCCCTCCCTGGTCCCCTGTATATTGACAGGAAGGGATTCCCAGTACAATATATTATTATCCCAATATACACTGTGCCTATCTGTGTCAGTGCCTGGTTGTTCAGCGCGGTGTCTCAGCCCTTCCAAGGAGGGGTCACTGCGCAGAGCTTCCAGGAAACTCTTATTGCCCTCTCCCCACCATGCTGCACAAGAAGGTACTGCTCCCTCTGGCAGAGCCTCAAGGGGTGGGATAGGGTCTACACCATTCTTTGCCTGTTCTACCGCTGCAGCTCTGGCACACTGCCGACGTGTTACTACTGCCACCAGGAGTACACATCCCTGGCTTTCACCTTCCTCCTCCCCCTTACTCTCTGACATCCCAGCCTCACAGTATTTTGATACAGGCACATCACTACTCACCCCTATATTACATTTGGTAGACATCACTGGTTCAGTTACAGGTAGATATTTATCCACACCCTGCTCTCCCTCCCAGCAATCACACTTCACAATGTCTCCCAAAGTTTCACACAATACCTTAGGTGGAGCAGTCAGTCCTGGCTCACAAACAGTGTCCTCTGGAGCATAGTGACAGAGCATCCTGCCCAAATCATTCCCCAACAGAACATTAACAGGGATATCCTCCGAAACCCCCACTTCCCGCAAACCTTTGCCCGCACCCCAATCAAGGTACACACGTGCCAAGGGCACAGCGGGGCGTACACCCCCAATTCCTTTGATGGACATGGTTCTTGCAGGGATTATGTCCTCCATATTCACCACTTCAGGTCGCACCAGGGTGAAGGAAGCTCCAGAATCTCTCAGTCCCATGGTCACTCGGTCACCCACAATTACACTCTGCAGGTTATCCTCTCGTTTTCCCACAGACCCACCCACAAGCAAAACTGATGGTGCCCCTCCACGGGCTGGTGAGGGCATATTCCTAGTGGGGCAAGTCCTGCTCAGATGACCAATCTGGTTGCATCGAAAACAACGGCGGGCATCTTACTCACTTGACATAGCCCCGGCTACGCTGGCAGTCGGTGGTGAAGTTCTCACTGCAGATCTTACAGGTGGGGATTGAACTGTAGCTTCTCTCCAGGTCGAAGTAGCAGCTGACACCAGTCCACGCCTGGATGTGGGTGCATGGATGTCGGCATAGTCATCTGCCAGTTCTGCAGCAGCCCTAGCATTTTTTGGCTTTCTTTCCAAAATCCACTCTCGTACATTAGGGCTCCGGGTCTGCAAGAACTGCTCCAGGACCATTAAGTCATTAAGGGCTTCATAGGTAGTAGCTTGTACTCCTGTTACCCATTGCTGGAACGTGGTTTCTAATTGTGCAATATATAGAATGCAGCTGGATGATGGGCATTGCTGCATACTCCTAAACTTTTTCCTGTAAGACTCAGGAGTAAGGTTAAAAGTTTTTTACAATGCAGATTTGATTGCCTCATAGTTGTTATCAGTCTCTGGGGGAAGGGACACAAACACATCCAAGGCTTTCCCTTTCAATTGTGGAGTTAAATATCTGCCCCACTGGTCTGAGGGTAGTTGATGCTGCCTGCATACTTTCTCAAAACTTTTTAAAAATACATCCAAATCTGTCCCTTCTTCGAGGGAAGGAAAATCATCCTTACGGAGCCTACGTGTGCTGGACTCTGATGCATTGCTGTTCAGTGAGGACTGAAGGGTAAATTGCAGTTTAGCAAGTTCCAGCTCATGTCTCCTTTGTGCCTCCCTTTCGGCTAGCCTTCTGCAGATTCCCTTTCTGCAGCCTGCTGTTGGATCATCACATGCAGGGCCTCCTGAGGATTTGCAGCCATCAGTTGCCGAAATAAATCAGTTGAGCAAATGTCCTTAATGTTTTGAGGGGTACAACCACCAGGCATTTCAGTAAGCAACACTCCTGCAGTAGTAGGGAGCTCGGTAACCCTTTCAGTATCCGTCTCTGGCTGGAAAATATGGCTGTCAGCCTCCACAAGGTCAGCAATAAGTTGTGCCTTATTTTTGCCAAAAGTTGGTAAATTCTTTTCTTGGTACAACAATTCCAAGGCCTCTTTTGATTGTTTGCGATAGGCCTCCATATTCACAAATAGGATAGAGAAAGAAAAACAAAAGATGGGAGGGGAGAACTGTTTTGCACTTTGTATGTATTTTAAATCAGCACTGAGCTTGGTCTTTGGAAATTACACAAAAACAAGTATGCAATTTCTTTTAGTGCTAAGACCCCCTTTACAGGTAAAATCTAGCAAGCACTAAAAATCTCTAAATATATCCCACTAGCTGCCGCCAGTTTGTCACGTGCGTGGGCTATAGGCCCAGCCGAGACAGTGGGGAGAGTGTGGAAGTGACAGGGTTAATGACACCAGACCCCTGGTTACCTGTTGCTAGTCCCAGCAACCACTCAATTAACCCCTGCAATCCCTTCTACACTATCCCCCTTAGTACTACTGCCACCACCAAGACTTTTAAACCCGGGCGTCTTAGGTTACCCCACACACAGGAGAATTATAGTATCACAGTTCTACTTTTACTGATAAAACATATATAGTTAACCCCTTTTGGTAACGTGTTTACCTGAGCTTTCCTCTGGAGAGTGAAGCTCATAGAGAACAGAGACACAAGCTGATTAAGTAAACATTTAATCTGACAAAAAGGATTCACAGTGCTGAGTACAAAATACAGAAATAAATGACATACAGATAACAAATTGCAAAACAGTACATAAAATAAAATAGGAGAAAACACAAGAAATTCCTTACATATATTTACCCCATATAGAATTCTTGTGGGAGTCTTAGATGGTATAGGTCTCCTAGAAGTTACTGACAAAAGAAAAATGAATAACTGACTTCCCTGGATAGTCCAACACCCTCATATATCTAAACTAGTTGTTTCTCAGTGGGCAGACCCCTGGGGGGGATCAGAGGGGGCTGGTCTGGCAGTCTATTGCCCACTCTATGAAATTCCTTGTGTCCAGCTCTGGTGATGGCTATCTAGATGTTTTATGGTCTAGGCCTGGTGCAAGATCAAAGACCACAATAAATGTCATCCCAAGGTTTACAAAAAACAACTCTTAACATATATAAACACACATCAAACACCAACTCATGCCTTTGGCATGACACACTCAAACACTCACCTCTCTGGGGTCCAGTGGGGGGCAGCTCCTCACTCCTCCTACCCACTGTTTAGTATGCTGTGGCAGAAATGATATCATATTTTGGCTCCTGGCATCACAGAGGGCATGCGAGGGAGGAGTGAGAGGTTGCAAGAAGAGCCTCCCTCGCCGCCTGCCTGCTCCATCACCTCTCCTCCGGGTACCGGCATTGATGGCAGACAGGCACTGTCATCAAGGTAAGAATGTGCCTGCTCTGCCACACAGTGACAGGGCTCCTCTGGGCACCCCCACCTTCGGGCGGCTGGAGGAAGGAGCTGCCCAGCACTGAGGGGGTTAACTCTAGAGCCGCTTGCCCAATGCTGCAGACCAAGACAGGGGGAGCCCACCAGGAGGCCGGCGCCCTAGGCGAATGCTTAGTTCCCTAATGGTGGCACTGGCCCTGTGTGTGGGACATCACAGCATACAAATATGTGTATTTAAGGGCAGTAATAGCTAACAGTATTGTGACATTCACAGTTAAAATGCCATGCAGAACTTGGAAAGTAACATTTCTTAATTTCTCACAATTTTTTTTTTTATTTTTTTTTTATTAATATTACATTGTGTTCCATATATATACATATTTGATGTAAATGTAAGTTCGGTTTCTTGTAAACAGACCTATAGCTCAAATTCCAGGTTTTGTTTTGGTTCAGAACGTGAACAATTGCCTCCATCCTTGAGGGGTAAATACATGAGCAGGTTTCAAAGGGTTTATTTACAACAAATTAAAAAAAAAAACTGATTTATTGATTAATTGTTAATTAATTAAGCTAAAGTTTGTGTTGTGACTATAGTGTCCCTTTTAAAATTGGAAAGCAGTGAGAATAGCTAATTGTAAACCCTAGGAAAAAACAAACACTTCTATGTTATCTTCAGAAATGACCCACTACTGGAGAAAGTGCATATAATATTTTCAGGAAACCAAATTCTTAATATATTTTATTAGGTATGTATTTATGATCCATTCTCATAAATATATCTTCATAGAGGAGTATCTACTTTTCTTCACTATTTACTTCGCCATCATCCAATAGCTTTCTCTATCCCAACATACTTTTGTTAAACTCAAAATGGTTTGCCAACTATCTCATTGCTCATTTATTGGGTAAGATCAACACAATGAGGATAGACTGCCCATGTCTTTAATAAACAACATAACATGACTGTTCACCATGTTTCCTCTAACTTTGACTGTTTTGCCCTTGCTACTGTCAAAAATGTATCCACAAAGAAGAATATGACCCTCTGACCTTATCTCATTGACTTTCTCTCCATAAGAGTCACATTATTTACTGCCTCTCTATCTGCTACAACACTTCGATGCTTTATAAAAATGACAAACTGCTACAGGCAAAAGGAAATCACTCTAAAATTCCAGCATTTACACTGAATACTTGGTTAAAGGCATTTACATAAGGATGCACATACTTCGTTAAAGTGATAAACACATATCAATTATACAATATGATAAAAAATGAATTACATTTAAATTAAAGACATGCATTTTGTATTACATAAGGGCTTGTGTTTGCTTCAGATTGAGTCTGTTGGATTACAGACAATGTTTGGGTCTAACATTCTACAATGAGGGGAAAAAGTATTTGATCCCCTGCGGATTTTGAACTTTTGTCCACTGACAAAGAAATGATCAGTCTATAATTTTAATGGTAGGTGTATTTTAACAGTGAGAGACAGAATAACATTAAAAAAATTCAGAAAAACGCATGTCAAAATAGTTTTTAAATTATTTTACATGTCAATGAGTGAAATAAGTATTTGATCCACTATCAAACAGAAAGATTTCTGGCTTCCAGTTGTAAAGAGCTGAGATTAGACGTACTGAGATGCAGAAGCAATCAATCAATCAGATTCCAAACTCTACACCATAGTAAACACCAAAGAGCTGTCCAAGGATATCAGGGACAAGATTGTAGACATACACAAGGCTGGAATGGGCTACAGGACCTTCTTGGTGAGAAGGTGACAACAGTTGGTGCAATTATTCACAAATGAAAGAAACACAAAATAACTGTCAGTCTCCATCGGTCTGGTGCTCCATGCAAGATCTCACCTTGTGGAGTTTTAATGATCATAAGAACGGTGAGGAATCAGTCTAGAACTATACGGGAGGACCTTGTTAATGATCTCAATGCAGCTGGGACCATAGTCACCAAGAAAACAATTGATAACACATTACGCCGTGAAGGACTGAAATCCTGTAGCACCTGCAATGTCCCCCTGCTCAAAAAAGCACTTGTACTTAACAGGGAATCAAATACTTTTTTTTTTGTACATTTACAGTGATCCATTAGTAAATGTCCCTGCAGAAATGCAAGATTAAATACATAAAGGGAATCAACACAGTAAAGGAGGAGACTATTTTTAAAAGAAGAAAAACTACCACAACAAGAGGACATAGTCTTAAATTAGAGGGACAAAGGTTTAAAAATAATATCAGGAAGTATACTTTACTGAGAGGTTACTGGATGCATGGAATAGCGTTCCAGCTGAAGTGGTAGAGGTTAATACAGTGAAAGAGTTTAAGCATGAGAATATTTAGAAAATTGGGCAGACTAAATGGGCCGAATGGTTCTTATCTGACTTCACATTCTATGTGTCTATGTTTCCTAAATACCAGTTAATGGTATTGAATATTGTCTAGTCGCTCTCTCAGGTAATATAAATGTGTGCATTAAAAGGTGGTAGGAGGATGTTACCTCTCCTAACTGAATATACAGGTAGTTCACAACTTTACAAACTAATTGGTTCCGAAGCCTAGTTCATAAAGTGAGAACTAATTTCCCAAAGACACAATGTATTAAACATGGGTTCCGTTCCTGACCAACACATTTTAACATTGACCTAAATTATTATAGACAAATACAAAATGAAAGCATAGCAAATACATGTATGTTGTAGGAATTTTAAAGGCATGCATACCATATTGAAATCTTCTTTAAATGATCATCAATCCTCATACTATTCAATGAAGAGACATGCTGCATGTAAGCCCTCCTACTTATTCATTTTCTTCATTATCAGCTTCCCCTCTCCTTTATCACTTTTCTTTTACTCCTTTTATTTTTACAGCTCTCAAACTCTCCTCCTTCTCCTCTCTTACTTTCAAGTTTGCATCTATTTTTTTAGCACTTTTTTTGTTACTCCTTTTATTTTTATAGCTCTCAAACTTTCTTCCTTCTCCCCCTTTTCAGGCTTTTCAGCCCTCCTCCTGTTCCTTACTATCGCTGCCTGCCAAAACATGGCACAATGGTAAACACACATACAAACAGACAGCTATGTCAGACACACACAGACAAATCAAGTCAAATCTATACTCAACAGCACACAGTGCAATAATATTACAGGATCTGTAATGTGTGCCCATGAAAGCACAAAAAGAATACAGTACAATCTAAACCTGTTTTTTAGACTTCCCTTTATCTTCAGGAACTGTATTCTTGATCCTCATCTCTCTTCTTGTCTACTCCTGACCACAGATTCTTCTTCTATTCTCAGTCCTGATCTGTGGTCCACTGATACAAAATGGCAGTGAGACAAAATGGCGGCACATCCAGAAAAAGGTTCATAAAGGCGGGAGTTCATAAAGTGGGAGTTCCTAAAGTGAGAAATACCTGTGTATATATAATTGTATTTGTGTTAATAAATTGCTTTAAATTTATTCAATTAGGGCGGAGCCTGACTGTGGAGCTGAAAAGAGACACTCTGTGTGAGCTCCTGAGCCTAATAATCATCAATAATCACGGGCCACTCGCTTAATTTTGGACTCAAACCTAACGCATCCTATTAAGCAAGCATCAGTGAATTGGGGGATACCCCGCATAAGCATATCACCTGAACCGAGGCTTGTGGCCTACACCATGCAGAGCTCGGGAGAGACAGCTGCTCTCCCAGCCCTCAAATACATGAAGCAAAAAAGGTACACAGACCCCCCCCCGGACCGGTGGGGGTTATCCTGATCCCCACCGCCCCGATCCACATGCCTCTGCTGATTCCAAGCACCGGCACAAGCCCCAAACACGCACAATCTTTGACCACTGCGGACTATTACAAGATGGCGTACACACATTCCCATTACATACATGTGCCTCTGCAGATCCACCACAGCGCAATGAAGCATATACTCACATGCCTGATATGACAGATTCTGGGAATGAATAGAAGCTTGCAACGCTGCAGCACAGATTCAGTCGCAGGCGTGCAGGAGAGTGAATGGGACACCCTTGGGCACAACCTCAACAAAGAAGCAGGATATCTGGGCCAAAGGCCACTAGGGGCACAGCCCCGGCACATCTTCCACGCAGGCGGAGGTCCACTCGCGGCAGGTGGCAAAGCAATATCAAGGCCTCCAGCTTTGTCCCAGCAGGGAGGGACTCGGACTCCTGAAGCACCCGAGTCCATGGTTCCACAATGCCGGCCTTTACTCCAGCCTTGAGCTGGAGGGATGACTTGGCTTGCTCCTGGCTTACTGCTACCGTCAGCGACCAACCTGCAACATTGCCACGATTTCCCACACGAGCAATCGGATGATAAAGATTTGTGGATGACCTACCTGCACCCAGGCAGACTCTCCCCATTTATAAATGGACACAATCCTGTCACACACAGCAGTTCCAGGTTATCTTAGCCCTGTGGATACACACAGCTGTAGCATTCCTGTATTTTCACAAATGCCTTATTTTACCAGTTGCTCTCTTCTTACATGTATTCTTATGAGGCAGTGAGCAGAGAGGGTGTACGGACTGTGGTGGTTATTATAACACTGTATCTTACTTATCTACACCTAATGTTTTATTATATCTAATTTGCATTCTAGGCAATAACGAAATTGTGAGCTGAGAATTCCTATGTATAACTCTGTAAATGCCTACAATGCCCTGAGCTATTGCTGTGCTTAAACTTACTTTTGCAAGGCCTTCACCACGCTTTTTAAAGTAATCGCCTAGCCTATTTAGTCCTGCATGTTAACGGTAACCTATACGACATGTACTAGTCTAGCATGTTTAACCCTTTCAAAAACAAAAAGAGGTCAATTTCTTTAACCTTGTACACACATGTACCTGACAGGATACCATGTAGCTCAACTGTACAGTTCAGCATACCGAGCGAGGCTACCGATATAACCATGTTTTCTTATAGTATTCCTTCCTTAACATTAATCATTATGTCTAACTTTCACATCGTATTCACCCGACTAGTATAAGTTAACATTTCAGACATATCTACCTAACTTAAATTGATTAACAAAAATTGTGCCGTTCTTGCATACCATGATATTGTTTTCACTGTATTACTCTCTTAGCTTGTACCTGCTGTTGTGGCAATGCAAGCTTGTTTGTGATAATACGCACTGCAAAAATAAAGATTGACACACAAAATAAAAATTATTCAGTTAGTCGTATATGTGCACGTTTTTCTTATGGCGATATTAGCAAAAAAAAGAACACTGTGTACTTTTTTTATATAGTGCTGCATTTAGAAACAATTTATGAGAGCTTTAAAAGTGCTAATGTGTCTGTATTATAAACAGCAAGCAACTTTATATAGTAAGTTGAAATGTCTTTTAAAGTAGTAAAATTAAATATCTGAAACTGGTACTGGTTATAGACTGTTGGATAATGCTTGTCTTTTAACCCTCAACCTCAATCAAGGTCACTAGATTAGTATAAGGTCCATATTACATTAACATTTCAAATCCTTGTAATTGCTGTGAACAAAGAGGACCTTTCCCAAGGTCCTACTTGAGTTATAGAGATGACAAATTTTAATTTCCATGAACCAGTGGAAAAATTAGCAAAATAAGTAATCTTTATTACCCAGGTTATTCACCCCTAAATCCATCTTGATACATTTGTGCTCATTCCTATATCAAGATAAATTACTGGAATTTGTGGAAACTTGATTTTTCAGAATACAACAGTGAGTTATATATTATTATATCATATAATTGTAATCATTGCTTCTGCACTTAGGCTGTAAAGTTTCAGTGCTGATTTTAATTTGCTGATTTTAATTTATTTTTAAGATTTTTTTTTATCTGCATCAGACAGTAAAGTTGTGCATAATAAATAATGGTTCAGGCACTGCAGGATAACAAAAATAGCAGCTTTAATGGGGCAAAGGCAGCAACGTTTTGACCTTACTGGGTCTTTAAAAAGCTTGATAAAGACCGGTAGGGTCAAAATAAAGCTGCTATTTTTGTTATCCCGGAGTACCTGCATATCTTGGAAGGGAGGCCTAGCCAGCCCTGACTTCAGAGCACCTGGGTTATTTGGTGAGTGTGGAATCCAGTACGTCTGTACTACTAAACATGTGCATGATTTTTCTGATGTCCAGCAATGTGCATCTTGATTTTTATTTATTTTTTATTATCAGAGAGTGGCTAGGGATTAGGTGCCCCCAGCAATCTGGGGGGTGTCAATTGCCAATAGTTTGGTAGGTGGACAATGGCATGTCCCTCCCTTATCACAAATAATACAATGTTACCCAAAGCTAATTGGTGGGGGTGGACAATAGCATTTCCCCCCTGCCTGCCACCCTTGGGCTGGGGGATATGAGGTTCACTTCCTTATCAATATTATAGCTGGCGAGCACTATGTGCCCCTTTATTTGAGCCGTGGGAGGGGGATGTGGTGGATCTTTTTTTTTTTTTTATGGGATAGCTTGGATTTTGTTTGTTTTGGCACTGGTTTTGAAAAAGTGTCATGTGCATTAAAACAGATCTCCATGGTGTGCACATACTATGAACCCAATGTTGGATCGATGGTTTTTATTGGAGCTTCTAATAAAGATTTTGCACTATTTGGACAAGCAGTAGTGAAGTTTTATTTGGGATTTCCAGAACTTATTCACCCATTTCCTGATTTGGTAAACAGACATCAGACACAAGGTTACATAGTTACATGGTTATATAGGCTGAAATGAGACTTGCGTCCATCAAGTTCAGTCTTTCTTTTATCTATGTGTGCTGCTGATCTGAAAGAAGGCAAAAAAAAAAACACTTTGACTGCTTTCCAGTTTTGCAATATGCTAGGAAACCATCATTTCTTGACCCCAGAATTGTTTTTTTTTTTATTGGGGCATTGAATTTACAAGTTGGTTTATAACACTTTGACTTTCCCTGTAAACATGCACATTTTATAACTGCTGAAGTTAAAGGTACTTTCTAGATCACTCTGTTTATGAGTAGCACCACCTGCCCCAAATTCATCCAAATTATGATTATTCCAAAACTGATTTGCCAAGTCTACTAGGCACCTCTTTTCAAATTAAATTGGTTGTCACTTGATTAGATGTTTTGAGATTTCTTTTAATGTTGTTTGTTTTTGTGCATTTATTTATGTAGTCATTTTTCAATAAAATAAATGTATTAAATATAATGAATGCTTTGAAGAAAAATGTGTACTTCTACAAATAATATGAATGCATTTCATTGGATGTTTACCAATTTAGTTTGTCTGTATTTAAATGGTAAATATGACTACCAAATTGTTCTACCTAAACAGAAAGAAATGTGTTTATTAAGTGTAATTTTAAGAGAGAGCACAGTTTACTGTTTCCATTTTTTTTAAATTAATTTTTCCCTACTGACTCTTCAAGGTTATTGTATCTTGTGATTTCTAGTATATAACAAATGGTTTTCATTTTTTTTTTTTTTTTGTCTAAAAATCTCAATGCTTTTTCTTAATATTAAACATTATTTTTATGGCTTGTATTGACTTTACTTCCTTATATTGAGTTTGGATTAAATCCTATTTGTCTGTCTTGATAGTAAGACTTGTAATTTAATACCAATAAACCTTTTTAATGATAGGAAACATTTCGATGTTGTCAGGTTCCTTAAAACATTTTACTGCGATGTGTAAGAATTTAGCAAAATGATTTCATGTTATTCCGTTTTATAGAATTTGATTCAAAGCTAAGCCAGAAAAATATAGCAAAATTAGCTTTTTAGTTTTTTTTTGTTTTGTTTTTCCAGATTATTCAACTTTAAATGCATTCAGATACCACATTTTGCACATAGTGTTTCTAGTTTTAAGTGAAGAGGAATTTGTTGGCATAAAAAAAAAAAAGAAATAGATATTAAAAGGTTTAAAACTTTAAATAGAAGCTGATTTGCTTGAAGCCTTGCATCAGTTGAATGTGTCCCAGTTCCTAGTTTAAATCATTGTCCTGGTGCATCTAGAATTATTGCTCAGTGTCTTTCCTGAGACTTTTTTTTCAGTTTAAATTTGCATTCTGGTACATTGAGACATGCTACCTTGCATCTTTATGGAAACAATTCTGATGCTGGCTGTTATGCCAGGATAATTATAATCCCCGGGGTTTGTTTTACAGTACTGAGAAGTTTCTGTGAATATTTGGCAACAAAAAACACATACAAAATCGACACAGACCTATCAGTTTCCATTTATATAAATATAGATTTAAATATTTGTATAAGAAAGCATCGGTTAAAACCTCCTCTAGCAAGTATCTATCACCATCTGGCCTACATGGCTTCCATGTTGAATAACTTTTTGTATGAAAGGACTTCAATTGTACCTCCTCATAATCAAGATTCTGGACTCTTGGCATCATCTATTAGATCCCATTTTGTATTATGCCTCATGAAAAGTATATTGGGTGGTTTTATTAATGGATATTTTATTTTATTTATTTACAAATTACTTCTTGTTATGCTTTGGTTATATGGTGGTCTCTTAAAATAGGCCGTGTTCGGGCAAATATAATTATTCTATGCCCTTGGTTCTGTTATTATCTGATACCTATAGGTTTGAAGGCTTCACTTCTCCAATTCTTTATGTCTCTTTTGAACTGTGACATCACCCTCACTGGGAGTCAATTCTGATTTGTAGGTTGTTTTCTACAAGTTGGCAGTTTTCGCTCCTTTGTTATGGGCCAGAAATGGTTCTCATATTTGCATCCTACAGTCTGTATAGTTACTTTTTTGGCAAAAAACAGATCTGTCATATTTGTTTTAGCATGTCCCAAATTCCCCCTCACAATTTTTTATTTTTATTATGTATTTTAAAAAAGTAGATATCAATGTTACTTATGTGTAACCTGAAGGTTGACAAAAGCTGAGAAAGGATGGAGCTTTATTATAGGTCCATGGCATTTCTCAACGTTATCATTTGCCATTTTCTTCTGTATTCTTCATCCTCCCATTGCACATCACTTGTTAAAGCTGCTTGTCACTCATCCCCATTGTCGACTGAGTTCAGTGGAAACCACCAGATTCCTTAAGCAGAAACTTTTTTCTGAAATTTTTTTTTTTTTTGGTTTTTACTTTTTTTGTCAGTTTAATTAAATAGAAATTTAATACCAAAAAAGCAATTAAGGAAATGAATCAGAAAACCCCAAAAGGAGTAAAAATTGGCCAATCAGTGTACTGCAAAATATGTACATAATAAAAAATATCAAGTGACAGATACAGATCAAGTGAATAAAAGTAACTAATAGAGGGAAAGGTATGAGAAGCAATAGACAACTGCTCACCTAGCCATCTATCACCTTTTTCCCATCAATCATCTGTTTGTATGGTGCCATAGATAGAATGTAGACTCTCAAATCTCAGTATTATGTGTCTCATTTGGTTTGTGATTTGTCTTCAGTTTGGCTTGTGTTATTCGGCTCAGATTCGATGAATCGCAGTTCAGAATTGAATTGTTTTTAAAATGAAGCTCTAAGTCATTATATAATATATATATATATATATTCTCACTACTAGTGATGTCGCGAACGTCCTGCAAACGGCTCGCCACATCCATGTTGAAGCTGCCTTCAACATGGATGCTGTCCAGGAGGTGGGAGCGTCTGGGAGGGAGGGTCTGCTGGAGATTGGCCAGGATGTGTCAGCTGACCGGAGCTCACCACGAACGGTTCGTGGCGAACAGCGGCGGGAAGTTCGCGACATTACTACTCACTACTTGTTTACCAGATAAGATAATAAGATACATGTCTAAATATTACCTATAGGTCACATTATAAATGCACATATTGTAAACTACACTGAAAGAAAATTGCAGTATGTGATTTATACAAATATACATATAAACATTAGCTGTATGAATGCAGACAAAATAAAAACTCATGGAGATAAAAAGTTATTCAGAATAAAACAGCCCCTCGAGTGCTATACACCTTAAAATCTCTTGTTCCTTCTTTAAAATCAGTGAAAAGTTCCAATGGTAGTAAGTCACATGTAGAGATTTGCCAGAGGTAGTGTGTGACACCAAGCTTCTCACACCTAAACTTGCCTTGTGAAGTCAGAAATACTCAAAGTGGCAATAGAAACACATAAGCAAAACCAAAAGACAAACCTTAACTTATATAATCTAATTTATATAATGTTTAGATTAATACTAGCTTTAGATTAAGACTTATCTCTAAAATAATTAAAAAAAAGTATGAAACAAAAGTGTAATACAAAAGTGGCAACTGACATTTAATGTGGATAAGTGCAAGATAATGCATCTTGGACGTAAAAACCCAAGGGCAGAGTACAGAATATTTGATAGAGTCCTAACCTCAACATATGAGGAAAGGGATTTAGGGGTGATTATTTCTGATGACTTAAAGGTAGGCAGACAATGTAATAGAGCAGCAGGAAATGCTAGCAGAATGCTTGGTTGTATAGGGAGAGGTATTAGCAGTAGAAAGAGGGAAGTGCTCATGCCAATTTTACAGAACACTGGTGAGACCTCACTTGGAGTATTGTACACAGTACTGGAGACCGTATCTTCAGAAGGATATTGATACCTTAGAGAGGGTTCAGAGAAGGGCTACTAAACTGGTTCATGGATTGCGGGATAAAACTTACCAGGAAAGGTTAAAGGATCTTAACATGTATAGCTTGGAGGAAAGACGAGACAGGGGGGATATGATAGAAACATTTAAATATATAAAGGGAATCAACACAGTAAAGGAGGAGACTATATTTAAAAGAAGAAAAACTACCACAACAAGAGGACATAGTCTTAAATTAGAGGGACAAAGGTTTAAAAATAATATCAGGAAGTATTACTTTACTGAGAGGGTAGTGGATGCATGGAATAGCCTTCCAGCTGAAGTGGTAGAGGTTAACACAGTAAAGGAGTTTAAGCATGCGTGGGATAGGCATAAGGCTATCCTAACTATAAGATAAGGCTAGGGACTAATGAAAGTTTTAGAAAATTGGGCAGACTAGATGGGCCGAATGGTTCTTATCTGCCGTCACATTCTATGTTTCTATGTTTCTATGTTTCTACTTATTTTTATGAAGGACCTATCGTCAAAGATGTTTTGGGAAAAAGGAAAAATTAAAATAGAAATCTAAAAAGAGACTCCAATCCAAAACTAAAAATGTAAGGGCTGAGAAAATAATGCAAAGTAAATGTTTCTATGTTTCCAATGATTACTGCAATCCTATCCTACTTTTGTAACACGTGTTGATATTTTTGAGGGAATTCTCTTTCTTTAAAATATTGCAATGTCTACTTATAATATTTTTGATTCTTAGATGTTCCATATTGTAGTGTAGGATAACTAGTGACTTTTTATCTCCCTTATCCTGTAATTTAATTAATCTTTCAGTAAGTCAGTTCTATCCAAATTTGAAGTCTTCTTCTCAATACAAGAAACAATCCACTGTGCTTCTTAATTCTTTTCAAGAAAACATTATTTTATAATATCAGCAATTCCAAACAATTCCTTCTCAGCCCTTGACTTCATTATTGGGAACATGTTTTAACCATTAAGGAAGGTAGCCACCTTCACTGTTACTGAAGAAGGCTTTAATTGGTTTCTTATTTTTGTTGACAAAATAAATTCAACCTGAAACTTACTTCACTCTCTGTTTAGTATTGAAGTATTGTATTGGAGTCTAAGTATTATAAACGCTTTTCTAAGTCACATGTCATCCCTCTCCTACTCATTAAAATATCATCAATTTACTGCTTATTGTTTGCACTTAAAGGGTGGAGTCACCAAGCATATTTTTCCTCCCATGCTGCCAGGAACAGACTGACAAAACTCAGTACCCATAGTGGTACTTTGATTTAAAGTTAAAATTGATCCTCAAACCAAGTGAAATTATTCTTCAATATAAAACTGATACCTTCTATTATAAAATGAATCTGGAGTACATTCATATCATTGATATTCATGAGGACCTTCTTAATGGAGTTACACCTCATGTCCTATAATAGTGTACTCAAAAAAGGTCTGTTTGTAAGATTGGGACCATGACCAGATGGCCATGGTCACCATGACCAGATGGCTTCACTGCCATGTGATACATACAGTTCAAAACTACGCTTCTACCACACCTGTTACAGCTTTTAATTATTAGACATGTGCAATTTGTTTTGTTCCGAGTGTAAATTCGGACGAACCTAGGCAATGCGGACATTCAGATGCTTATGAATGTCCGAAGTGCTGAACGGAATTGCCAAAGTTCTGAAGTGCTTGAGAATTCAGGAAAAGTGGCAAAACAAGAGAGAGGGAGAGAAAATCACGTGAATGATGACAGGCATCTTGACCAATAAGCTAATTCCTTGTGTGCAATGTAATGCTTGCTTGCCAAATCTGGTTTCACTATTCCCTGTCCAATGAAATAAGCACATTTTTATTGATGTTAGAGGACAGCCAATTAATGGTGATTTTATTAAAGACACAGAAGCTCCTATTATGCATAACTTTCTTTAATTCCCTCAGCAGCAAAGACAGAGAGGGATATAAATATATCAAAATGAGAAAAAAAACTGTATAGTAACACAAGCAGTTGATTACATAACAGAGGAAGTGACTATAAAAGGCCTGTGCTTCCCAAGATTCCCCTCTTTCTTTGCTGCTCCCTCAGACCAGCTAAATATTCTCACTCTTTTCTATGGTTATTGTTCCATATTCTGCATTGCTTATTAATATTTGTATTTATAATGTTGGGTTACTTACTTACATATTGCTGATGGTAAGACTGTGTGTTGTGCCCCCCCTCCATCCTGAGTCTCTCACGGGCCGGCCGGTTCCTTGCCAGACCCCCTTCCCCCCTCCACCCCTGCGATAGTGTGGATAACTTCGGGGTGGGCTTCCCGACGTCTCTCTAACCATGGGCAGCATCTGCTGACCCTCGTTCCTGTCGACTGCAGCTCTCCTGCATGCTGTCAGGGTGGACCATGTGGGTATTGGTGCGCTTGGCCCCCTCCCCTTGCTGTGAACAGGTCGCGGCTGGTTTCTCCTTGTGCGGCAGCCATTTTGGGGGATAGAGCTTACTCGCGTTTTTTCCTCTCTGGCACTGCTCTCACCTAGTTCGCCTGCGGTATGGTCCTTCTGTTCGTGGGACCCCTGGGCATACTATCAGTCAGGGTTTTGCTCTCTTACTCTGATTCTCCCCTTGGGTTATTTAACCCTCTGCGCCATACATATTAGTTTAGTGTATTTGTTTTGAACCCTTTCCCATTCTTACTTTGCATCATGCAGGCTAGAGGCGATAGGCCTGAGGGCCAGCTCAATGAGGTCCAGCAAGTGCAGGCTGAGGAACCCTCCTGGGTACGGCTCCTCCTTCTGTCCCTGCACTGTATATCAAAATTATCTTGGAAGACTTTTCCTATATATTTATGTTTATTATGCATTATCTACTAAACTATTAATGCAAAAAAACATTTTTTTTCTGCATACTTAAAACTTTTATTTAAATTATTTCAAGACAGGCCTTACTTTCCATCCCTACTTTCCTTTTTATAGCTCAGTTTCTTATAAGGTTAATACACTGATTTGTGTTTCTGCCCATACATAGTCCCAGTTTGGAGGAACCGTTTTGAATATATTGGAAATGTTTTCTTTATTACCATTCAATTTAATCTGGAGGTGGCCCTACTGGGCATGTTCTCTAATGGAATTTAATTATCTTATTAAAATAAATGTCCTCCTTTTTCTTTTTAGCTCTTAAAACATTTATAACCAGTAATTGAGATACCATTCCTATGCTCATTCAGGTTGAAGTCATGTTGTTACACATTGCCATATGGAATATATTGCTCATTCATCAAAAATTACTTTTTTTTCTCATTATATAGATTATAGTAACCTATTTCACATGGGCTGCCGATTCTATTAAATACTTAGACATACACTTACCTCACCAGACCAATCACTTATGTGATCTAAATTTTCCCCCACTACTAGCGGCCATATCTAAAGATATGAAAACCCTGGCAAAAACCATGTTATGGCTGGTTTTGCAGACTTAACATCCTAAAAATGAATGTGCTGCCGCGCAATTTATACACCCTGCAGACAATTCCCATAGTACTTCCCAAAAAATTGACACAATTAGAGTGGTGGTCCCGTCCTTTTTATGGTTGGAATCACACCTCCGTCTGGCACACACTCTCCTCACTAAACCCAGAGAGATGGGAGGTATCAGACTCCCTGACATACACTCATACCATAAAGCCGTACATCTAGCCTGAATATATGAATGGACTAACACAAACACTCCTCATCAATGGGTGCGCATTGAGGCGTCCTTCTTTGAAGCCCCTATAATGACGACCCCATGGTATGTCAGGCCATCTGTTCCTACAGCAAAAACACAACCTGCCTATCACACAGCCACACTGAAATTATGGACAAACATGTGGACAACAGATCTATCACATTTCCCCTCCCCGCTCTACCCGCTCACTCGAAACCCAGTACTGCTCGCAGGTACCTCCGGTAAGTCATATCAGCTGATCCACAACAAACCAGACTCCAAGATATAGTGCAAGAGCACGACATCTCCCCTATGAGTGCTCTCCTCTCGACAAACTACCCTACAGGCACACAACAACTCTACTATACACAGATAGAACACTTTATCAGGAGTTTGAAGCTCCTGCTAGATGGAGATAGGGACCTAACAGCATTCGAACAGATGTGCTCTTCGCGCAGCGTAAAACTAAAGGTACGCTCCACTATGTACAAGCTGCTGCAAAAAGCACACTCACCAGAGTTCACAGGGAAATGGACAGAAGAGATATGAATGGACGTCACACAGGCACAATGGCAGTCCACATTCCTTAGTGTACACAAGACATCTATAAACCTTGCTACACAAGAAAGTAACTACAAAAGGCTCACTCGCTGGCATTACACTCCAGCAAAAATACACAAAGACTCCACCGATGCTTTCTGGAGATTCCAACAATCAGACGCGCACTTTGCATACATCTTGTGGCAATGTCCTCACATCACGAAATATTGGAAAAGAATCCACACACTGATACAGACAATTACGGCAACCCATATTCAATTTTCCCCGGAGTACCTCACCTGTTACACCTGTTGACTCACTTACTGATAGCAGCAAACCAACTGATCCCAGTCTGCTGGAAATGGTTAGAACCTCCACCTGTCAGGGAATGGATCCAAAGGGTAGAAGATGTAAAACGCATGGAGGAAAGCACCTATGTCAGGGCCAAAAAGTACACCAAATTCACAAGCCCTCCTAGAAGGACTTGACACTTTCCCCAGGGTTGAACCACACACACACACACACACACACACACACACCGAGTTACATGATGTAGAAAATACACTATGTTGTCACAATAGTTAAACCCTAATTGTTTACGTGATGATTCGATTATGGCCTAGTGAAGATAGGGTTCACGTACTACCTACTATGTAAAACCAAATAAACTGCGAACTTTGAAACTGCTGAAACACTGAATACGAGAATGTTAGCCAGTGCAATTGTCTTTTAAGAAATATTGTTTTAATTTTGAGAAATATTGTTATAATCTTATGAAATATTGCTAAAATTAACAGAATTATATGTTATATGTGAACATCTAAAGAAAGCCAAATAAAATAAAAATAAAATTACAGTAACCTGTTTTGAGTTCCTCAGGCAGATTGGTGTGAGAACGGTTATGGACGATTGTATAGTAGATGATGCAATTATCTCTAAATCATTACCTATTTTTCCTTCAGAGAATGGATTTTCTTTTTTTTTTTTTCTCTGTGAAGTGTTACTTATCATACTAAACATATATATTTACATAGTTACATAGCTGAAAAGAGACTTGCGCCCAGCAAGTTCAGCCTTCCTCACATATGTTTTTGCTGTTGATCCAAAAAAAGGCAATTTACGATTCACTCCAGTACCCCTTGTTTAGATGCTTTGTTTGTGATATATCTCTTGGTTCTTTTATTTTGCTGCAGTACTCCGTTACATCTACCTTTTGTTCTGCACATTTTAAATTTTTTTGGTGCATTACTTTATTTTTGTTTTGGTCTGGCCAAAAATTGTTTAACCCCTTAAGGACACATGACATATGTGACATGTCATGATTCCCTTTTATTCCAGAAGTTTGGTCCTTAAGGGGTTAAATAAAACAATACAAAATTTCTTATATAGTCATTCTTGAACAGATACACTTATTTAATGCTTAGTAGAGGATTCAGACTTTATTTTCCTGACATATTATATTACAGACTAGATGTATACTCTGCCTCTGATGCTGCTTTCGGGCACAAGGTGTTATAAGCGATGGTTGCATAATTGCCGCCCATAGTTCTGTGATCTCAATATATTCTTATTGTACTGCCACCATATGTCAGGAAAAACTGCAATTTTACTCACTGTAACTTACTTTTTTTCCTTTATATGGTGGCAGTACATCACCCCCCCCACCCCCAGTATTACAGTATTGTCTCTGATGTTTTATTGGAACACAATAAGGGTCCATGGCAAGGTTGGTGTCTTATACCTGTTTGGGGAGGAACTTTTATGTTAATTTTAATTTCAGATGCTTGTCCTAGGGAAGAGTAAATCCCTATTGTACTGCCACCATATTAAGAAAATAGGAATTTCTGGTGAGTAAAATTGCAGTTTTCCTATTCTCTCTTCTCTCACACATATTTGCTATCGTATCTTAAATGTTTATTCAATCACACTTATAGAAATAGAGTTAAAGAACCATCTGTCAGATTGAAAATGAAAAAGGGCACTATTTTAACTCCCTTCTCCGAATCAATTCAGATTTAAGTTAAAAAATGTGGAGTTCAGCGAATTAACCTGACTGTGTGGTTGGAGTAAGCCAAGATCAAAAATTAGATAACAATAAATAGAACACACTCTTTGATAAGCATACTAAGTGGATCTCATGGCAGGCCACTGTTAACAAGCGGTGGGTTCAAATAACCTTAATACCCTGCTTATTGAACAGAATGGGTCCTATGAACCCAAAAACATGACAATGAGGCAAGCACATTTACGTAATGGGGCTGCACTTCTAAGTACGTGGAACTGCGGTGGCCAGCTTCCTTCGTAATGCTAGACGCAGGAGCTGCATCAGATGCGGCTCAGAGGAAGGGCACTGTGTACTAAGTGAGTAACATCTCCCTCCTGCTGCATGACCATGGTGTGATCACATGGCGGTGTCAATGGGGCACCGTGACAGGGATTGTTTACAGGTTGAATTGAAATCACAGGACAAAGAAAGGTCACCATCTTTGAATTCTATGGTTTTACATATCAGGATAAAATAACACTCACCTGTTCCTTAGCAGATATTACAATTCTGTAAATACAACCTCAGATGAACAACAACCTATGACATATAACCGTTTCATGATTTATTTAACAAATAAAGCCAAAATGGAGAAAAAAAGCTAAGTACTCCCTTGCTGCTTCCATAGGAATTAAGAGCCTAAGTAGCAGACAGGTGCTGCTACTCAAATTGCCTTGATTAATTGATGACCAGTAAGTGTGACCACCTCTATAAAAACCAAAGTTTTAGTAGTTTGATGGTCTGGAGCATTCAGTTGTGCGTTAACATAGTGCCAAGAAGGAAATGCATCAGCAATGATCTTAGAGAAGCAATTGTTGCTGCCCATCAAACTGGGAAGGGTTATAAGGAAAAGGTCCTGCTAAGGAACAGATGATTGTTATTATGTCCCGATATGTAAATCCATAGAATTCAAAGAGGTGTACTTTCTCTTTCCCATGACTGCATATAAGGTATTTCTATGTAGTATGCAATATTTTATCGCCATTATACATATAAAACTATATATATTTTTTTTCTTGCATTCCCTTAAATATTCAGAATAATATAAAATAATAGATTAAAAAAATATTTTGGTATTAACAAAATGTTTAGGTATCCCCAAACGTTATGTTCATTTTTAAATAAAAAGAAGTATGCGGTGAAGGTGTTCGTTTTCCTGCTGTCAGACAGATTGCCAACACTTAACCATGAGTAGGACCATGCTGTGAAGCCCTGAAAGAACAAAACAGCTCAGTCATTTTTTGGCATTGGTTCATCTACATCCTATCACTGGATCATAGAAAGGTGTATTAGAAAACAGCAAGTCGCTGAAGAAGGGGCATATAGAATGAGGTTTAAAAAAATTCTAAAAAAAATGATATTTTATCTCTTGGCATTCCTGATGATTTGTGGAAATACAATCTTTCATAGCTGCCGTGAAAACATTATTTTTTCTAACTGTCTGTCTTAGATATGTAGATGCATTACATAAGAATATTTGAATTTATATATATGGTTAATAATTCTATGACTTGAAGATGGAAAATGAATCTATAGCTTCTCAGGCATGATTATGTTGATTATTCTTTTGATATATCAGTGCATGTGAATTCTTCTTACTTTCATGTTCTATGACATAAAAACTCATCATGTTTTATCATGAGAATATAAAACTATTTCCATTCATAGCAGAGCAGGGAATCAATGTCACTCATGGCACACGCTACAAAGAACTGGATTTAAATCATTTTATAGCAGCTGAAGAACTTTTCTTTAGTAGCATTTATTTATTTTTATTTATGTTTTAATGTATTTAACCACTACAATTGTAGGGAAAAAATTCAGTTTCCGGTAGAAAATGTTTTTAAAGTTTCGCCCAGGTTGAAGCACTTGCAATTTTGCAACAAACTAGGAAAAAAGTCCTTCTTGATCCCAGAATGGCAGTCAGAATAATTATTGGATTAAGAAGCATTTACCCTACATTGAACAATTATATTCTTGAATATTCAGTTTTTGCAAGTATGCATCTAGTTGCTGTTTAAAAATCTGTACGGACTCTGATAAAACCACTTCTTCAGGCAGAGAATTCCACATCCTTAGTGTTCTCACGGTAAAAAAAAACTTTTTCTTTGACTTAGACTAAATCTTTTTTCTTCCAGTCTAAACGCATGACCTCGTGTCCTATGTAAAGTCCGGTTTGTGAATAGATTTCCACACAATGGTTTTTATTGGCCACAAATATATTTGCATAATGTTATCATATCCCCTCTGAGGCAACGTTTTTTCTAAACTAAAGAGGTTTAAATTTGTTAACCTTTCTTCATGGCTAAAATGTTCCATTCCTTTTATGAATTTTGTAGATCTCCTCTGCACTCTCTCTAGTGTCATAATATCCTTCTTTAGAACAGGTGCCCAAAATTGCACATCATATTCAAGATGTGTTCTTACCAGTGATTTATAAAGAAGCAAAATGATATTCTCATCCCGAGAATTAATGCCCTTTTTCATGCATGACAATACCTTACTGGCCTTAGCCACTGCTGATTGACATTGCACATTGTTGCATGTTTTGCTGTCTATAACAATTCCCAAGTCCTTCTCATGTGTTGTTTTCCCTAATTGGCTTCCATTAAGAGTATAAATTGCTTGTGCATTCTTGTTGCCATAGTGCATAACTTTGCATTTTTATACATTAAATTTAATCTGCCATTTGAGTGCCCAGTCCCCTAGTCTATCTAAATCCCTTTGCAGCAAAGTAATGTCTTGCTCACATTGTATTTTTTTTTTACAGAGTTTTGTGTCATCTGCAAACACTGAAACATGATTTTCAATGCTTATTTCAATTTCTTTTTTCAACATGTTAAACAAAAGGGGTCCCAAAGCAGAAGGATATGACCTGATGTAAAAAACATGGATACTGGAATGTTTGGCTCTATGAAAAGTCAGCAAGACATTAAATGCCTTCATCGAGTATTTGATGGGCAATTGGAAAACGACTCTAGAAGCCAATTCCATAACAGTAACACAAGTTAGCATTAAATGTGGCATGTAGCAAGGTGAAGCTATCTCCAATGCTATTCTGCATAGGCCGCAACCCCCTTAGCCAGATCATCATGAAGAGTGGGTACAGATACAGGTTCAAGAGTGGATCTGCCTACTCTACATGGACAACATCAAGTGGTATACCAAGGGTTAGTGGGGCATTGACCTAACCTAGATATACAGCAAGGACATTGAAATGTAATTTGGAGTAGATAAGTTTGGGCAGATGACAGCAGAAAGCTGATCAGGACAGAAGGAGTTTAAGTACCAGAAGGTCAAATAGGAGAAGTAGAAAACAGCTAAAATATCAGGGGGGGCTAAGATTACATGGCAACAATGTGTAAGAAGCAGGAAGGATAGCAACATTCAAATACATACAGAGAGTAAAATAGAGTAAAATGTCCTGAAGTCTTTTTTACTGTCCTGACAGGAAAAGTTGTGGCGAGCAACATTACCATCCTGACAGGAAAAGTTGTGTCAAGCAGCAATCATGCACATGGAAACCTGGTAATTACTTTTGGGGTCAAAGGCCGGTCATGGCCAATCAAATGCACAGGAGGGTTTGTGCTGAGCAGCAATCATGCACACCTGGTAATTGCCTTTTGGGCTCAAAGGCCAGTTACAGCCAATTTGATCCACAGGAGGGGTATTTAAACCCAACTCTCCTCTTGCTCATTGCCCTGTCGTGGTTTCATGCCTATGGTTATCCGAGAGTGCGTTCCTGATCTTGATTTTCTGGTATTTAACTTTGGTTTTGTTTTGACTTCTCTGATATCTGGTGCCCTTGACTTTTGGCTTTCCCTCATCTTCGTGTCTGATTCTGTGTCTCTGACCTCGGCAAGTATTTTGACTATTCTTGGAGATGTTAAGTCCGGCCATTCTAAGGTGTGGTTATACGTTATCTTTAGTCCTGGGTGTGACAGTACTGCCTGCTGGATCAATATGTAATCCCGACATCAGGTATCCAACTGGAATAATAAATTGGCCAAGAGAAGAGATGGTTACCATGGATGTCAGCAACCGGAGACTACCCTCTATGAATGGAGGATTCCATTATATGAATACATTATACAAATATATTCACAGCCAGTACAAACTATTATCTGGAAATATCTTCGAAAACAGAGCTATACATAGGACATGAGGTCATGCATTTAGGCTGGAAGAAAGGAGATTTAATCTAAGGCAATGAAAAGGTGTTTTTTGTTTTTTTTTTACATTAAGAACTATAAAGTTGTGGAATTCTTTGCCTGAAGAGGTGGTTTTACCAGAGTCCATACAGATGTTTAAACAGTAGTGATGTCGCGAACCCGAAATTTTCGGTTCGCGAACGGCGAACGCGAACTTCCGCAAATGTTCGCGAACCGGCGAACCGCCCGAAACGCCATTGACTTCAATGGGGAGGCGAATTTTAAAACACACAGGGACTCTTTCTGGCCACAATAGGGATGGAAAAGTTGTTTCAAGGGGACTAACACCTGGACTGTGGCATGCCGGAGGGGGATCCATGGCAAAACTCCCATGGAAAATTACACAGTTGATACAGAGTCTGGTTTTAATCCATAAAGGGCAGAAATCACCTAACATTCCTAAATCACAATCAATATGGATTGACACCTGACATATGACATATTGACACCTTGACATATGGATTGACACCTGTCCTCAGAGCCCCTGATGCACACGGACACAGAGCAGAATAGAGACTGGTCCCCCTACATAGGGTCACTTGGCAGATATGGATTGACACCTGTCCTAAGGATCCCTGATACACACCGACACAGAGCAGAATAGGGACTGTTCCCCCTACATCGGGTCACTTGGCAGATATGGATTGACACCTGTCCTAAGGTTCCCTGGCACACACTGACACAGAGCAGAATAGGGACTGGTCCCCCTACATCGGGTCACTTGGCAGATATGGATTGACACCTTGTTACAAACTGCTATTTGTAACGGGCCCTTTAAATGGCATATTGCCCTGCTTCCCTGGGTTGTGGAGAAGCCTACTTGCCAGCCTCCCCCCGCATGACTATGGCCCCTGGGAGATTGTGAAAATGTATGCACTTTTATTTGGTGTGTATGGCCCTTTAAGACTGTCGGTGGGCATATTGGGGCTTATGGACTCTTTATGTGACTGGTGCTGGCCCTTTAAACACCTTTTTTGGGACATCAGGAAGATTGGGACACTGCCCCTTTTAAGGCCGTGTCCCCAGACTTGTTG
>OW240922.1:23744078-23837877 GCA_933207985.1 Pelobates cultripes | reverse complement strand
TTTTAAATCAAACTATTGTGACACCAGATCTAATTAGTGGCACTTGTCAGCGTATCCACTGTTAGCGTAACACACCCGCTTTAAGGACACTGACTGCTATTCAATCTATAACAGTAAAAAAAGTTTTTTGTTTTTAAATCCAAGCTATTGTGACACCAGATGTAATTGGTGGCACTGACTGGGGAAATGGGCACAGTATGCACTGTGTGCCTGACACAGAAGCTGGCAGCAGTGGCAGACAACTGACTGCTATTCAATCTATAACAGTGAAAAAAGTTTTTTGTTTTTAAATCCAAGCTATTGTGACACCAGATGTAATTGGTGGCACTGACTGGGGAAATGGGCACAGTATGCACTGTGAGCCTGACACAGAAGCTGGCAGCAGTGGTAGACAACTGACTGCTATTCAATCTATAACAGTGAAAAAAGTTTTTTGTTTTTAAATCCAAGCTATTGTGACACCAGATGCAATTGGTGGCACTGACTGGGGAAATGGGCACTGTGAGCCTGACACAGAAGCTGGCAGCAGTGGCAGACAACTAAGTGCATTTACATTAGATAGAAAAAAAAATCAAAAAAAGCATACCCTTATCCCTAACCTAGCTATGCTTTTCCCTATCTTATGAACAGCAGCTACACTTTCCCTCCTCTTACTAAGCATGCAGCTTGAGAATGAATCTAAAATGGATGCTGTCCAGTAGGTGGGAGGGTCTGCTAGGGAGGCTGTGCTGCTAATTGGCTGGAATGTGTCTGCTGACTGTGAGGTACAGGGTCAAAGTTTACTCAATGATGACGAATAGGGGGCGGGTTGAACCGCGCATATGTTCGCCGGCCGTGGCGAACGCGAACATGCTATGTTCGCCAGGAACCGTTCGCCGGCGAACCGTTCGGTACATCACTATTAAACAGCAATTGAATAAATACTTGAAAAAACATAACATACAGGGATATAACTTCTAATTAGGGTAATAGCTGCTTGATCCAAGGAGATATCGGACTGGCATTTTGGGGTAAAGAAGGATTTTTTCCAAGTTTGTTGAAAAATTGGAAATGCTTCAGATTGGGTTTTTTGCTTTCTTTTGGATCAACAGTAAAAACATATCTGAGGAAGGCTGAACTTGATGGACGCAAGTCTCATTTCAGCTATGTAACTATTTAACTTTGTAGCCAGAAAGCTAACACCCAGAGACTGTATACCAGCCGAAAGGAAGGAGGTTGGGGCATGATGAGTGACAAGGCCACAGTCCTGGATTAAATCACAAAGCACACAAGTACATCATAAAGATTGCTCCCAAAGATTAAATGATAAGGAAATGTCTGAGACCGCAACAGATAGAGGATGCAGAAAAGGAGGTGGGTCCAAGGCAAGACAAACCTCTCCATACAAGGAGCAAAAGATTGCAGTGGTGGTGGATGTGGCAATACCTAATGACCATAACATTAGGAAGAAGGACCATGAGAAGGTGAACAAGTACCAAAGACTGAAAGAAAAGCTAGAAAGGATGTGAAAACAGTAGCAGCCCTAGTTGTGGGGCATATCAGAGATCGCTGTCCAGAAGATCGCTGTTTTAACTCGAGCTGGTTATAGCTCCCATAAACGTGAGTTGGCATTTCTTAACCTCAGTGTTGTCTGTGGCCATACTCCTTTAAGTTACTGCACCATTGGTCCCCTCTGTGTGTTTTTTCTTTCATATATGCTGATGAGGATTTGACCCAAAACACCTTTAGAAATTCTGAAGAATATACCTGTGAATTAGAGACTTTAATTTGTCTGTTTCCCTGGTATTTTTTTCTATTTATTTTATTTATTCACTTGTTCTTGGCGCACCCTGTACTTGTTGCTTTCTGTTTTTACAGTCCATTTTTGGACTTCTTTTATTGCCAGACTCACAACATACCCTAAAAAGAACTTTTGTTTGGAACTAAATTTGATAATCTCAGGACAATTGACTTTTAAAAATAGCAACATTGCAAATTCAGATCAAATGTATGTGACACACCCTATGCCCTTTATATTACAATGTTCTCAAGTATTTTATTATTTTAGATTAGAATTAAGGATTGCCACAAACTATTTATTATAACTGTAGATTTATATTTTGCACATACCAAGTCAAAACCATTAAGCACCATCACTACAGCATTCTAATGTTTTGAAGCAGAAATAATGCTTGAAGCAGAAAGAATTTTCATCAATACAGATACCAAACTCTGGAGAATTGGTAAGGTAGATGTAATCCATGGTAATTTGATTCCTTCTGCTAATCTTATTTAAGAACTAATTGAGGGCTAACAATAAGGCACCATAAAAGAATGGTAATAAAGATAGACCAATTCTGCCATGATAGGATGTTAATACCTCTGAAAATTCCACTACTTCAAATTTAAATAAGAAAAAGAAAAAAAGTTTGACAAACAGAAGAATATAGTAAAGGGTGAAAGGTTGTTGAGTGAGATTAAACCAGTTGGTACCATGGAGATCCCAGAATGAAATTTACAATCATCTGAAGTGTCAAAATATATATTTATTATCCAAATATCGTTTTTTTTTGTCCAATTATTTTCATGGGTTTGACCTAACTTTACAAAATGTTTTAGTTGGGATTGATGCACTCAGGAAATATTTAAGAATGATTTGCCCAACTAGCTCTTAAAATGAATAATAAATAAATAAGCATACAAATTTGTTTTGTAATTTAATGGAGTACCCAAATTGTGTGTTTAACTGCACTTGTAACAAAATTTGTATATCAGCCTGAGCCATGCACATTGACCCATCAAGATGACAGAGTCGATGCAATCCTTTGCCAATTTAAAATTTAATGTTTTCCTTAAAATGGTCTGCTCTATATTTCTTTAGGGTTTTTGTAATTTAGTTTTTTAAATTGCATTGTCTTTGAATAGATTGTTGTTAAAGGACCACTATAGGCACCCAGACCACTTCAGCTTAATGAAGTGGTCTGGGTGCCAGGTCCTGACAGGGTTAACACTTTTTTTAATTAATTTTTTTATAAACATAGCAGTTTCAGAGAAACTGCTATGTTTATAATAGGGTTAATCCAGCCTCCAGTGGCTGTCTCTTGACAGCCGCTAGAGGCGCTTGCGTGCTTCTCACTGTGATTTTCACAGTGAGAAGATGCTTGCGTCCATAGGAAAGCATTGTGAATGCTTTCCTATGGACTGGCTGAATGCGCGCGCAGCTCCTGCCGCGCATGCACATTCAGCCGAGGAGGAGGAGAGCTCCCCACCCGGCGCTGGAGAAAGAGGTAAGTTTAACCCCTTCCTCTCCCCAGAGCCCAGCGATAGGGAGACCATGAGGGTCGGGGCACCCTCAGGGCACTATAGTGCCAGGAAAGCAAGTGTGTTTTCCTGGCACTATAGTGGTCCTTTAATAGATTTATGTTTCCTGGCAGAGCATGTTGAGGGAAACAATTAACTACGCTAAGTTTGGTAACACTCTCAATTATCAAAGTGTTTTAAAGGCCTGAGCATGGAAGTATTTTATTTTGTTGAAGTGTTACATCTATTAATTGCTAATACCATAATTCATGTGGTACATGAAAACAAACAGTCCATATAACCATGTTCTTCTTGTTAAAATCTTATAAAATTTTACTTTATGTATCACTATATTCAACTAAAGTTTTAAGAAAGCTCCTTCATCTAAAAGGGATTGTTGCTGCAAAGAGCATCCACTTAATCATACATAAATATTCCAGGTAAGGAATTCTACCCAAAACAGAGCTGTGCTAACAAATATTAGGTTCTGACTCTGAATGACTGAGATATTAATTTCTTCATACATTTTGTTAGAAGATATACGTCTCTATTTTCTATTTCAACGAAGACATTAGATCTTAGTAAAAGTAAAGTAGTAAATCTAATGATGTCCTATGTAATTGCTCTCTAGGAAAACATCCAATTAAAATTAGACTCTTTATTATTAAAGAAGTCTTCAAATAGTAGACTCCAGAGATCACCAAACGATTAATAAGGCTTACACATTTGTGAAAGAATAAAATCTAGGCCACATAATTTAATTAGGACTTTAGGGATGTCATTGTTTTGAAGCTGTAAAAATAGCAGTATAATAATATGTAATACAATTATAGCTATTTAAATTAAATCTTAATTTGTCTAAACCCCAAAACGATGCTTTAGTAGACCCTGAACTTTATACTATGGTTATCATCTTTCCTGGTTGATCACCAAAATGTCAAACAGTAGATTATAGTTTTTATCCCTGTTAGCCATATTACAGTGCTGCCACCATTCCATTCAAATCCTATTAAGTATCAATAAGTGTGTGGAGGTTCATAAAAATATCCCTTTCTGTCTCATTTGGGATTCTCCTTTTAGCTGAAAGTAACAAGGTTAATTGTTAGTGTAGGACTCGCCTATGAGGTTTGCCTTGATGGGGCAAGTGAGCTTACACTTTAAGAGCTAATGGAGTGGTACCTCCAGTATTATGTATTTGAGCTGATAAATGTTATAGCTATTGCTACTGCCCACTAATAGTGGGAGCTTGAGTGCAGGGTTTAATTTTGTGAATTGTATCCCTTTTTGCCATTAGGTACGACTATTTGTTTCATTAAAAACAAATGGCTATAAGGAGCTATTTATGTAGATATTGTTGGGGAAGTTTATGCTAGAGGGCATTTAGGTGAGGGGGTGGGGAGATATCTACCCTCATCAAGACTTTGTCTACGTTTTTGTAACAGAAGAAATGACGGTGAGAGTGATGGCATTTACCGTCCACAGTGACAGAAATGATCAAAGCTCCCTAACCCTGAATATATCTAAACCCTATGACCTTAATCCTACTATAGTGACTTAGGATCGATACATAGTGATTTAACCCTTAAGGACACAACTTCAGAAATAAATGGGAATCATGACGGAATATTTCCGTCATGTGCCCTTACGGTGTTAATGTCCAACATCGGATAATGTAAAAAAAATAAAAAATAAGGCCTAATATCCAAAGTAGAAATAAATATATATGAGATATCTCTGGGTGTTCACTTTTGCAAATGATATACACTACATGGACAAATGTATTGGGACACATGACCATTGCACCAACAGGGACTCTTATGACATTGCATTCTAAATACATAGACATTATTATGTAGTTTATCCCCCCTTTGCAACTTTAACAGCTTTCACTCCACATTGTGATGTGTTTCTGTGGTAATTTTTGAACATTCATCCAGCAGAGCATTTGTGAGGCTAGGCAGTAATGGTGGATGAGAAGGCCTGGCTTGCAATCTCCATTCCAGTTTTTCCCAAATGTGTTAGATGAGGTTGAGGTCAGGGTTCTGTGTGGGCCAATCAAGTTCTTCCACACCAAATGCATCTAACCATGTCTTTATGGACCTTGCTTTGTGCACTGGGGCACAGACATGCTGGAATAGAAAAGGGCCTTACCCCTACAAAGTTATGCTTGGCATTGTCCAAACTCTCCCATCAAACTGCCAAACAGAGAAGCGTTATTTGTCATTCCATATGTTTCCACTGCTCCAGAGTCCAATGGTGGTGGGCTTTATACCACTTGATCCAATGCTTGACATTGCACTTGGTGATGTGAGGCTTGCATTCAGATGTTTGGTCTTAAAATCCATTCCATGAATCTCCTGCAACACAGATTTTGTGCTAATATTAATGCCAGTGGAAGTTTGGAACTCTTCAGCTATGGAATCAGCAGAGTGTTGGCGACTTTTACACACCATGTGCCTCACCACTCAATGACCCTACTCTGTGACTTTATGTAGTCTTCCACTTTGTGGCTAACTTGCTGCTGTTCCTAAACACTTACTCTTTCCAATTATAGCACTTTTAGTTGACTGTGTGATATAGTATGTCCTACACTTGAATTATAATTTTAAATCATGAGCTGCTAAGGTACCCCAGAATATAACACTGACACAGGATCAGTTTTCTAAGTTTGAAAAAAATAGAATGACCAGTAACTACTGCACTACTTTGTCTCAGTATTTTCCTCTGCTTGGCAAAAAGGCAGAGTTACCCCTGTCAAGCTTGTCATTTTCCTAAGCCGTTCTTAATGATAGCTGTAGGGAAGTAAAGGTCCTTCTATAAAGGATCCCATGGTCTTGAGGAGTCATCCATAGACCTCAATGCTGTACTCTCAAGTGTTGTGAGTGCTGATGTTGGCTCCTGGCAGCTGAATAATCAGGAGCAAGGATGGGAGCACCCATGAGGGACATAGGTAAATAAATCTCACCTTTTCCTGCCCTCTCTGTCCATCGGATCCACCAGCAGCAATGTCACTATCGAGGTCTTTGTAAATTGTCACAGAGCTTCTTTAAACAGTTAAATTTTAGTCTTGCTTGTTATATATATAATGTTAACATAATAATTAACACAACACTTGAATGAAAAGAATTGAGAAATGTGAGAAATAATTCATGAAATAATAAGTGAAAAATAAACTTTAAAGATATGTATAGGGAAATGTTTTGTTTCTATGTAAATGTGCAAGCAATGGTGTGAATAATCAAAAAAAAATTACAAAAAGTACCCATTATAACATATTGAACTTGAATGACTTCGATCTGCATATTAAAGGAATATTTTGTAACTCACACACTGCTCTTGCTGGCTGAATGCAGACAGAATGAATGAGCACTATGGACAATGATTTATTTAAGCTATTTTCCTGTCCTACATAAAAAAAAAACATATAGGACATATTTTGTCATCTATCCTTGTATTACAGCCCAAAAAAAAGTTATTTTTCTGCCACATTTTTCAGAGAATTGCTTTTTCAAGGATGACCCTGCAGGGAAATTGTAATATTTGTTCCAAGACTTTTACTAAAAAGTGATATCCATTCTATGTTTATACTGCACTAAAATAGTGTAATATTATATAACACACCATAGAGTACATTATATTCATGAAAAGACTGTTGGCTCACATTCCAATATATTTTTTTGCATAATCAAGTGATTTATACAGTGATCTTTGTTTTGTATTTTATTAACTCTCCCTGGCATAATTCCTTGTAGAGAAATTGCTCTGGAATATCCTTCCTGGCCTTGCTATCTTTTCCCTGGTCTACAGTCCTTTAAAGTGGAACTATGACCTCGCGGAATTTTTAAAATTATAAACAATGATCCCTCATAACTGATTTTTCTCTCTTCCTCCAAATGAATTGTGAAGTAAATTGTTGAAGCTATAAAATTACACTCCAAACCCCTGAAGCCTGTCAGCTTTCTAACTTGCTAAGAAGACCTTGCTTTTCCCAGTTCATAAAAGTGCCTATTTAAAGAGAAATCTGCACTTTTACAAATGGGTTTAGGAATGACCCACCTAGCCATCGACCTAACAGCCTGGAGTATATCCTGCATCATTCTGTTTAAATGATTATTCTAGTAAAAAATGAGAGCTTTCATAAGAAGATTAATCTAATGTTTTTCCTAGGAGAAGCATTTGATTGGTGCCATTTTCGGGATACTGTCCTCACTGATGGTCTCCTGGGGGAAGAGGAGAGCAGTAGTAAGAGAAGGCTTACCACTGTGAAAAAAGGTAAGTTGTCACAATGTTTACATTTGTGGGGGTCAAAGTACTCTCTAAATGTTAAAACTAAATATTGGTTTTAATATTGGAGTGTTCCCTTACTATATATTTAAAAGAAAATTGAACAACACATGAAAAAAGTTTAACACATGTTATAGGTATATTTAATTTTGTATGTGGAGAATGGCCTAAATCATTTTCTGTGTTACTTGTTTTAGTGTTGACAACCTGATTTTGAGTCACATTACACCTAGTTTTGTGCATGAAACCATGTATTATAGAGTTGTTTTAATTACAATTCTTTAGGTGTTTTTTTTCTTCAAGCTTTAGTGAAGCAAGAGTAAACATTCACACAATTTAACATATACAGTTCAGTATATAGAGATATTTAGCAGAATATGCATCACCTAATATAAAGGTATAAAAGAGTAAATCTGTATCTATGAAATACTAAGCTCCATATGTAATGTATGCACAGGGATATTTATTTTTAAAATATAATTTCTGTGTTTATTATTAGTACTACTGAGTGAGCTAGAAAAAAAGGTGTAGGAGGGAAGTTTTTGAAAGGGTTGTGATAAATAATGGAGTTGGCTAGCATGACAGAGGCTGCCACTAGGGGCAGTGGTTCTAGAGAAAAGCCATCACATCCAGTGAAGCTAATTAGAATTGTATTGCTAAATGTCATCCACAAAGAACAAGATAAGCTCTTCAATTGAGTGTATTTCATCCACTCTAGTGATCCAATCTCAGACCGGCACTCTGCCTCTAAAGCCTCAGGATTAGTCTGTGGCATTGACAAGTTATGGAAGTATGGTTTTCTGGTATTGCTTGACTGGAATTTTTCCAATAAACACAACTCTGGGGAGAGGGTGATCAGTTTATCTATGATGCCTAAGAGGACCGTGTGTATGTTTGTCAGAAGAATTGGATTTGGGGGCATTCACGCCAGATATGAAATATGGTCCCAAGTTCCTTCCCACATCTCCAACATTTAGGGTCATGATCTGTTGAGTACAGAGTTATGTTATCAGGTTAACATCCCTTATACTGATTCTTGGTATCTGGTACAAATAGAGGACTTATGTGTTAGTGTAAATAGCATGTGCCATTCTTCAGATGAGAAGGAGTGCTTCAGATCCCTTTCCCAGTATTTGGTAAAGTACGGAGGTGGTTTGTTCCCTGGGGGGAGATCAGGTCTGCATACAAGAGTGAGATAGCATGATGAGGAGCCATCTGTGTGCAAAGTGACTTAAAGTGGGTTTGTGGGTACAAACAGGAGTTTTTGAAAACAGTAAAACCTATCACGATGATGATATCACCAGTAAAAATAGTGTTTTTGAAAGTTACAGGGTCAAATATAAGGCTTAACCATTTCATTTTTGAATTGGAATTTGCCAAATTGGTTATCTTGCCTTTAAGACTGTATGGTAGCCCAGGAATAAGAATTACCCCTATGATGGCATAACATTTGCAAAAGTAGACAAATAGGGTATGTCCATTTTTTTCTAGTAGCCACTTAGTCACAAACACAGGCCAAAGGTAGCGTTCATATTCATTTTTCACACACAAACAAATATAAATGCTAATTTTGGACAGTGTTTGTGACTAAGTGGCTGCTACAAAAGACTGGAAATACCCCATTTTGCATACCCTGGGTTGTTTTTTTTCAAATGGTATGTCACAGTGGGGTTAATTTTCATTTCTGGGCTGCCATGCCATCTCAAAGGTAACATGGCCAATCTGGCAAATAGCAATTTGCAAAAATAGAAACTGGCAAATCTTATGTTATACCCTGTAAATTTCCAAATCACCATAAAACCTATACTTGAGGGGTACTTTTGTACTCGTGAGACATTACTCTACACAAATATATGAGTGTTTTAGAGCAGTAAAATGTATTATACTGATATCATCATCGGTGAAATGGCAGTTTATATGTGAAAAAATGTAAAAAAAAAAAAATATATATATAAATGCTAATTTTGGCCAGGATTTGTGACTACTAAAAGAGTGTACATACCCCATTTTGAATACCGTGGGTTGTCTAATTTTATATATATATATATATATATATATATATATATATATATATTTTAGTATGGTTTAAAGGGGGTCAATTACATTGGCCAGCTTAAAAAATGTCCCAGATAGGACATGGGTGCACTAGCATGTGCACCCTCCAAATAAGGTATTTTAGAACCTGACATACATATACATGGGTGGTATCACTGTACTCAGGAGATGTTGTTGAGCACATATTGGGGTGTTCTTTGTCAGTGACCCTTAAAGTTCTCAGTAGATATATTCTTAAATTGGTATGTGTATCAAAAAAAATCAACAATTTTTTATTTATTTTTTACACATTTGGCATAGATTGGTGGTAAAATGTTTGCATGAAAAAAGTCAAAATACCCCAATTTAATATGTTAGGTTGTCTTCTTTTAAAATATATATACACGTGAAGAGTTATTAAGGGATTCCTGTCAGATAACAATGTTACAACTTTCATTAATTTTGCTAGTTGTACTTATTTCCCTATAACTGGTAAAAAAAAAAAGCAAAGAACATGTTAACATTTTGGTATTTCTAAACTCAGGACACAATTAAAAAACTATTTATCATAAGTGTTTTTTGGCAGTTGTAGATGCGTAACAGATTTTGGGGTCAAGGTTCAAAAAAATGTGTTTTCATCATATTTTATAATTCTTTTACAGTAAATATATATGACATGATGAAAATAATGGTATCTTTAGAACATTTAATGTCGAGAAAAACGGTAGATAATATGCGTGGGTATAGTAAATGAGTAAGAGGAAAATTACAGCTAAACACAAACACCACAGAACTGTAAAAACAGCCCTGGTCTCAAATGGTAAGAAAATTGAAAAGCATTCTGATCACTAATGGGTAATGGTGTAGATAACATGAGAGACCCAGACAAAAACATATTTGTTTGGAAGTGCCTTGTAGGATCTGAGGGATTCTGGAAATTGGTGGTAGGGTTGACAGTCCGACATGGTGTTCGGTATGGTCTGGATAAGGTGGGGCATGTACCGACTGTAGCTAGGAGATGGCAAACAGTGGGGTGTTGGAAAATGTGGTCTCTAGCTGTTTCCAAAGTTTACTAGGGGGAGCAATGTTCCATTCAGTTAGCCTTTGGAGGACTCCTTTGTGATATTTGCCAAGATCTGATAAGCCCACGCTCCCCAAGTTGTTTAGGTCTGGTTATATTGCTGGTGAGCATGCATGGCTTTGCCACACATACTCAATGAAGGTCTTGTGGAGTTGACTAAAAAAAATATTGTGTGATGTGTACTGAAAGTGCTTGAAGCAGGTATAAAAAACAAAGGAGCATGTTAATTGTTAGGATGCCTGTCCTGCAAAAATCAGGCGATGTGTGGGAGTGACACCCCTGCTTAGCTCAGTTTTTGATGTAGAAAGGGTGCGACAACACATTGTTGACACATATAGAGCAACAATCCAGGGTAACATGTTTGGACCTAGCCTTATGTTTTGGAGAACTTCAAATAGGAAGGGCCAATTGACCTTGTCAAATGCCTTCTCCACTTCTCTCAAAACAAGAAGAGAGTGGGTCTAATGCTTTTAAAAGTGATCTGCTTGTGTGTCCCACATATTGCAAACTGCATGGACATGTCAGCAAATAGATAGATGTTAGAACATGTTATTTATTCTTGGATATCATATTCCACTCCATTTACACAAGATCTAAAATGTTTAACCTCATGGTGACGAACTGAACCTCGTCACGGGTTCTTGTAGGGGTCTGCTGGCCAGCCTAATGCCTCAGGACTATGGAACCTGCAATATATCTTGCCCCATGCACTTGTAAAGGTTCTGCTCATGTGAGTAATGTACTTTTGTACACCAGACAGAGAGACTGACTGTTAGACCTGATTCCCTGGAACTGTTTTGGGCATAGCACCATGTGCACGGTCAATCAAAAATAAGACTTCCAGGAAATTCCTGAACTGATCTGGGTGATTTTTATGTTGGTCACCCAGATCAGGGCTATTAGGGGGGGTGTAACTTTTGTGGGGGGTTTGTGTGTTTTAAGGTATTTGTGGGGGTTGTAAAAATTGATGTTTTTTCTGTGCTTGGAGATAATTGGATTAGATTAGTACAATTCCTGATCCAATTATCTCCCAGGCACAGAGGAGGGTTTATCTGATTTTGTATGGGAGTGTCCTGGACCCGAGAGCCAATGTAATTGTGTATATGTTTTTACTGTAGTCTTCTCTCAGGTCCAGGGGGGAGTGCCCCTTGCATGGGGACTGTCATAATGCCAGGATTACAAGTTGATCCAGCACGCAGTACTATGTCACACCTAGGACTAAGGATAACGTATAACCGGACCTTAGAATGGCTGTTCTTAATGTCTCCAAGAATAGTCAAAATACTTGCCGAGGTCAGGGACACAGAATCAAACACAACGATGAGACGATGACAATTTTTTAAGGGGAGTAAAGTGTGCCATTTTGGAAAAACGGACAACTACCATGAGGAACTAGGCAGTTCAACAATGAAATCCATCAATAAATGAGACCATGGGATACTGGGTATAGGAAGTGGCTGTAACAATCCACATGGAAGTTTATGTGGAACCTTCGAAACTGCACAGACAGAGCTGGCTTCTACATAATCTTTAATATCCCTCCTGAGTGACTCCCACCAAAATGCCAAAATGACCTGGAAATGGTGGATATAGTTTTATTAAAACCTGGATGCCCAGCGGTCACATTCAGCACCATTTTCCTGTCAGGCAATGGAATAAACAATTTATCTTGAGGTTTGTTGCAAGGTGCCTGGGGCTGAGCAGCCATGATAGCACGGAGCAAAGGGGACGATAAAGAAAGGACCGTGGATGCAATAATACACTCAGGAAAAATAATAGGGATGTCTCTTGTTCTAGATCCGATTCAACGTGAAATTGTCTAAACAAGGCGTCAGCTTTAACATTCTAAGAACCGGGTCTGTAGGTGATAATGAAGTTATAGCGAGACAAAAATAATGACCATCTAGCTTGTCTAGAAGACAGTCATTTGGCATCCCTAATATATGCCAGGTTCTTGTGATCAGTAATAATCAGAATGGGATCCTTGGAACCCTCCAAAAGATGTCGCCATTCCTTAAGCGTTAGTATGATGGCTAACAGTTCTTTATTACCAATGTCATAGTTACGCTCGGCAGGAGACAACTTCCTGGAGAAGTAACCACAAGGATGCAAAGGGGCATCCTGACTCTCTCTCTGAGAAAGAACAGCCTCAACCCCTGTTTCGGAGGCATCAACCTCAAGTATGAAAGATTTACTAGTGTCAGGATGCCTTAATATGACAGCAGATGTGAGCATTTGTTTAAGAAGCTCAAAAGTCTCTTTAGCTTTTTTTAGGCCATATAGTACAATTAGCCCCCTTGCTTGTAATATTGGTGATGGGTGCTATTACCAAAGAGAAACCTTTGATGAATCTCCTGTAATAGTTACAGAAACCAATAAACCTCTGTATGGCTTTTAACCCACTGGGTAATGGCCATTGTAGGATGGCCTCTAGTTTGCGAGGATCCATTTGGAAACCAGAGGCAGAAATGTTATACCCAATAACTGAACCTCATGCTAATCAAATACGCATTTCTCAAGTTTACAATAAAGATCATTTTTAAGCAAAGTTTGTAAAACTTGTTTGACATGATCATGATGAATTTGGATGTCTGGGGAATAAATAAGGATATCATCCAGGTATACAAGCACAAAATAGTAAATATAGTCTCTGAGTACATCATTAATGAAGTCTTGAAATACGTCCGGAGCATTACATAATCCAAAGGGCTTATAACAAGATATTCTTAGTGCCCACTCCTAGTGTTAAACACTGTCTTCCATTCATGATCCTCCCTAATTCTCACCAAATTGTGTGCACTCCTAAGGTCAAGTTTAGTGAAGATCTTAGCACCCTGGAGTCTATCAAACAATTTGGATATAAGGGTAATGGGATAGGCATTTTTGATAGTAATCTTGTTTAATACCCTGTAGTCTATGCAATTCTCCATCTTTCTTAGCTACAAAGAAGAACCCTGCACCAGCAGGTGAGGATCATTCGTATATATATGGCCTTTACTTAAAGATTCCTTGATGTACTCATCCATGATTTTACTTTCTTGTGGGGATAGGGCATATACCACTTCTTTAGGAGGCCTAGCCCCAGGCATCAGATCAATGGAACAATCATACGATCTGTGTGGAGGAAGAGCATTAGTCTGTCTTTTACTAAACACCTCTATAACCTCCCAATACTGTATGGGGATTTCGGGAGTCAGAGACGTAGCAGCAGGTAAAGCAAAGATGCCCATTTTTTTAAGAAATGGGTAACATGCAGCTTTCCTAACAGTATTCCAGTATTTCCCCACTAGTCCAGTCGATATGAGTGTTATGCTTGGTGAGCCAAGGGAACCCTAATACAATGGTACAAGAAGGGGAAGCGATTATCTGAAAAGTAATGTCTTCCTAATGCAAAGGTCCTATCGTAATGCAAATAGGCAAGGCGATCTCTCTTTGACTGGTATTGTGTGTTTTTTAACAAAATACAAATCAGTTAAGTTACCAGCCGCACCTGAGTTAACCAGGGCTTTGCATGAAACGTTCTCCTCGTTGCAAAAGGCAGAAATATCAAGGAGAAATCTGCTTCGGGAATTACTAGAGGACGTATCCATTACACCTAAGACCTGTCCCCTTAAGGTTCTTACGTGTGGAAGTTTTCTGGATGTATAGGACAAGCATCTCTCATATGCCCTTTCTTGCCACAATATAAGCACAGATGTAACGGATCACCTGGCACCCTGACTTGGTACCTCAGTTGAAGGATGCTCCTAGTGCTTCCTGAGGGCTCCAAGCACTCCAGCTGACACCATAACCACCGTACACTCCTTCCGAGAGCAAGACAGGAACAAGCTCTGAAAAGAGCTAAGAAGAGATTATTCAAGGGAGCATGCAGAGCATAACAATCCCTTGTAGTGATATATCAATTCCCCCAATAAGAGACAGGACTCTAGATTGAGGGTGAAGAAGAACTGAACCTCTATTGAAACACTCTGCTTTTATGCCCATTCTACAAACATAGTACCACCCACAGGGTTTTGAGGTACAACCAATCAATACATACAATACACTCAGACACTCCCACACAAAATGCTCCCCTCTGCCTGTGATATAATTACTAAACACAATGGGCTAACGTAATTATCACAGGCATGAAAATACACAGTTGTAAACAATATTCATAACTTTAAAAGTATACATCACATTCACATTTTCAGAATCAGCATTCTCCAAATACAAACATACGTCAAAATCATACAAATTGGTCCAGTGGTTCAAAAGTTAGGTCGAAAGTCCTTTGTGACCACTGAAGCATGGCTTTTCCAGCCCAAACCAGTTCCACAGAGTACTCCCTGGGACTCAGACTGCCGCTGGGGAGGAAGGACGACACCTTCGGCTCCCTGGACCTCACACTGCCGCTGGGGAGGAAGGATGGCATCTTCAGCTCCCTGGAACTCACACTGCCGCTGGGGGGGGGAGGACGACACCTTCGGCTCCCTGGGACTCACACTGCCATTGGGGAGGAAGGACGACACCTTCGGCTCCCTGGGATTCACACTGCCACTGGGGAAAGAGACCGGTTGTCCCCTTTCCCTGGTACTCACACTGCCGCTGGAGAGGAAGGATGACACCTTCAGCTCCCTGGGACTCGCACTGCTGCTGGGGAGGAAGGACGGCACCTTCGGCTCCCTGGGACTCACACTGCTGCTGGAGACTGGGTGTCCATATCCTCAACTTCCACATTTTTTGCTCAAAGTCCATTGCTGCATGGTTCTCAGCACTCAACTGGTACATTACTTGGAAGACCACCTCATTTGAAGGGTCTGGGCCATACCAGACCAACTGCCTCTTTACCTCCTCAAGGTAAGCGTTGCCCTCGTAGCGACGTATCAGGTTGAGGTGCTCTTCACAGGGTTCTATCCAGGGTCTTGCTCGCTCCATGCTGCTGTAGGTAGGGACCCTGCGCAGTGACTAGCATTGCCCTCAATAACCTCTCATACAATGCCAGTCAGTGTCTCCAGGGTGCTCCTCCTTGCGCTAGGACGCCATCCCACTGCTGCCATCAATTGTAACGGACCCCCTGGCACCCCAACTGGGTACCTCCATTACTGGATGCTCCTAGCGCTTCCAGAGGGCTCCAAGCGCTCCGCCAGACACCACAACCACCGCACACCCCACGAACCGCCGTAGCTTGGTTGGGGTCTCGCCATCTCCTACCCACCCTGGACCTACAATAAGGCTCCAGGTTCCAGTGGGTGAACCTCTCCTCCAAGAGAGTGAAGCAGGAACAAGCTCTTAAAAGAGCTTAGTAGTGATTAGCTAAGGCAGTATGCATCCCTTGTAGTGAAATAGCAATTCCCCCAAGATTGAGGGTGAAGAAGAACTGACTCCAATGAGTGTTTATTCCTGCTTATATACAACTTTCCCAGCAAGGTTACCACCCACGTGGACCTTGTGGGGCACTGGAACCGTAAATTTAACAACCAATAAAATAAAGGCACATGGATAAGCACACCCACTTTTTACAATGAGAATCATCCCCTCTGCTTGGGAGACAATTGAGTTAATTACTGTATAAACTCAATTATCTCCAAGCTGAAAAACATACTTTTATGCCATTTTTGTAACTTTGTGAGTTTACACGCGATATCAATAAAATATATTATATTTTTATAACCAGCATAATTTAGGGAAAAACATATCCAAAATTCACTTGAATCGGTTAAGTGGTTCAGGAGATAGGTGGAAGTCATATTTTGACAGAAGAGGAACAAAGCAGCTAGTTCCAACTGGTTTGGCAGTGTCCCTGGGACAACGCCCTGCTGGAGAACAATGGGACAAGGGGAGGGGAAGAGGCACACTTTCCCATGGATTCAAAGAGGCATAAAAAGTGTCCCAAAAGTTTCAATATGTCCATACACTGTTTTTAAAGGGCCAGCACTAGCCCAAATAAAAGTCCATGAGACCAAGTAATGGTTTTAAAGGGCCATACACCCCAGGGCCATAGTCATGTGGCAGGAGGCTGGCAAGCAGGCTTCTCCATAAGCCAGGGGAGCAGAGCAGTTTGGCACATAGAAAGCCAGTGGCAAATTGCAGTTTCACCTATACTGTTTTTCTGCCTCAGACAGTCCTGTAACCCCTAACTGCATAGGTTCAGGTTCAGACAGCGTCGAGAGGTCAGGAACAATAGGTTTGAAGAATCGAGTTGCTAGGGACATAGTCAAACTTCTAGTTCTGTTTCTAGTAATTTCCCTGGTCCTGAGTCTATTATTGATCTGCATCACATAGGTAATAAAGTCATCTAACCCCTTAGGTAGGTCTTTGGCAGCAATTTCATCAAGTATAACTTTGGATAATCCTTTTTTAAAAGCAGTGATTAATCTGTTGTTAGTCCAGTCTACCTCAGATGCCAAGGTACGAAATTATATGGCATAATTTGATATAGACCGGTTCCCTTGATTGATATGCATTAGGGCAGTGGAGGCATCTTTCTCTCTGCCTAATAGTTCAAAAGTCAGTTTGAATTCCGCCAGGAATTCCTGGTAACAATGAGCGATACTTCTATTACTTTCCCACAATGGATTAGCCCAGGTTAAGGCCTTACCATTAAGTTGGTTCATCAGATACCCAATCTTAGTTCTATCTGAAGGAAATGAGCCAGGTGAGGCCTCAAAGTGAACCACTGATAAGTAATCAGGTTTTAACAGGTTAACAGTCCATATTTTGTGGAATGGTAAGTCACTAGTATATGGTGTGATCTTCCTGTAGTGTTAAATTATTTATGCAGTAATGTCACCACAGCTGTGAACGTGCAGATGCGTAAATCCAGAAATGAGTGGAAATTGGAAACATCTAACAAGGTTCTTATGGATGCTTCAGTATTACCTCTCTGCACCGATAGGTAGCTCTGAATCAATGATGTTGGCAGGTCACCTTCTGTCCTTGGAGTCAAGGGGGTCATTTGGGTTTACAGGCTTGCCTAATAGGATGGAACTCAGGCTGGCTGTGGCTTTATTAAGGCAGTGGGTCTAAGAGAAAAAGGATCAGGAGTCCATCCCTCGCAAGCATAATGTTATATCCAAAAATATCAGAATAGAATTCTGAATCATTGTTTCCAATATATCTTTTCTTTATAAGAAAACATATCACATCCTTTCTGTACATAGAAAATAGCAGAATACAATTGCCAATATATTGATATTCATGAATGTTAAAGGAAAGAAAACAGTACTACACATTGAAGGAAATAAACTTGATAGTAAGATCAAAAATCACATGGTAAGAACGAAGACTAGGCAGGTCCAAACTGCTCAAAGGTTTTGGTCTGTAGTTACCTGTCTACAATCCTACTATTCAATACATAGGTAATGGATTTTCTGACAGTTGCTTAACATTATACACAAATTATTTCTGGGGAGTATGGATGGGTGAAATATTTGCTGATACTTTGCAGAACAAAGTCACTTTCAAACTTTTGGAAATGCTCACAAGAAATTGTAAGAAAACATCTTTACCATAAATAATGATGAAGCAAGTATATAAACTTTTTCATAATTTCTGGGATTATTTATCATATTATTTGGATTATACTATTAATTAGTTAAATTTTATTTGACAAATAAATTAGATATATCTATTTTAAGTCTTTGTTCCATCACCTTTTTAATCAAAAGACAATGACAAATGAACAGGATATGTTAATTAATAGCCCAAGTGCAAATTCTAAACATAATTTTCTCAAACATATGTTCACATCTGTGTTATAAGCATGATAAATGTGATAGGGTTTACTAAGGCAACTGAATGTGTTTTATAAATGTTAACAAATATTGGTAGCTTTGTGGATCTAAAACACAAACTAAATAGTAGCCTTTAAATGTATTTGTGTGACAATGATACTTTGAAGACCTCCTGAAAGAAAGGATTTCTGTTCACCTCCCTTAGCTCTTGCAGAAATTGCTATGGGAGAATCACATATAGGCCCTTGTTGGCAAGAATTTCAACAGAATAAAAACCATATTCTTGTTTATCCCTGTAGAAGACTATTTGTCAATCTAATAGCCCAGATTTGCTTCCAACCACTGCCTCTTAGAGACTAATTCTCTAATTACTGCTTGAGGGTGGATTTAATGGATTTGTTCCTTGGTACATGTTGTCATACACACTTCTTGGACTATGTATTTTGTTGAATCCCCTGAGCCACTTTGTCCTTGAAAAAACACCTTACAATATCTTGGCTTTTCCTTTATGACGCATTTATATATTTTTTCTTTTCTTACAATTTATATATACTTTTATATACCTGTTGAAAATGTACAACAAAGGCATACTATTGTATGTACTGTAACCCAAGTGGGCATACTATTGGAGGTATTGTTCCCATATATATGAGGAGTATTATATACTGGGACATAGACATAGGTGATATTTTCTCGTGTCATTTCTAGAGACAGTATCTTTTTTTCATGGTGTATTAGATACATTGTTTTGTTTTCATTCTAGAGAAATTGTGAGTGTATCCATTTTTTAGGTACTTTTCTTTTTTATACAGTCCTCATTTATATAGGCATTTTGCACATATGTTTATTTGTTTCAGCACATGTATGGTGCATGTATCATTAGCCTTTTATTATTAGAGAAACGTATCAGGATTGGAATAAGTGGGGTTTATGTTTTTTCTATTTGACCATTGCAGCCTCAATATCTGTATAACAATACAGATATTGTTTAATCAGTGATCATTTGAGGTCTCTGGAGAAGTGAGTGCACACGCATGAAATGCGTAGGAGCGTATGATAACCTGCTTGTGCCCTGCAAGACCTCGTACACTAAGCTCTCGGTACAGGAGGCGCGCCACTGACGGAACCATTGAACAGAGTTTACTTAGCACTCAGGTTCGGCACAGACTTATTGTATTGTATACAGAGCCTGGTTTTATCTTGTACTCTATTCCCCCGACTTTTTTGGTGGATTGCTACATAACACAGATTTTTCAGCATCTTGCAAGCCAGCTCACATTATTTTGTAAGTACCCTATATGGAGTGGGGGAGGGTAGTGAGAGAGGGTGCCATTTAAGTATTTGTAATTTGGTTTTTAATTTTTGTTTATATTTTGCTCAGGTTTTTATTTGTGTGTCACTTATTTGCACCTTCACAATAGTGGCTCACTCTTTTGTCTGTTGTATGCTTTTTAAGTGTATCAAGTGTCCATATATTGCATGATGTGTATATATTGCATGTATATATGCATATAGTGTATGACACCGTGGTGCATTGATGATGATTTTTTTTACTACAAAGAAAGGTAAAGAAAATGCATTTCACGTAGACTCCTCTGTAAACATGAAGTGAAACATACATACAGTTTCACAGATCCTCAGATTGTCACACCCATTTATATACAGTAACTTTGATTTTAAAATATTGTAGATATATGTATTTGCATGACATATAAGGAAAAAGAAGTGACTGTCTTTCAGTGTAGAAAAAATCAGTACCCTATTATCTTCTCCCATTGTCATCTGCGGAGGTAACAATGTGATTTAGGTGAACTGTTGCCAGTTCCACTCTGCTGGAATAAAACTTCATTAACAATTTTGGTGTTGTAACTACATTATTCCCACTCCAACACAAACACAGCAAGGGTAAACACAGAGGGCCACCGTCCCTTAAAGGAGCACTCCTGACCCTTAAATCACTTTTTATTTATGAAATGCTTTATGGTTGAAGAGTGTGTCCTCTTTTTAATTTTAGAGAAGATGCAGATTTCAATAGAAATTGGCACTTTTATAAATTAACAGTGTTACACTCCTGGATTTAAAGCAGACAACTAGTCCTGTTACTTTCTGGTTTGCTTAGCTAAGTGGAGCTAAACTCAAGAGCTCTGGCCTTGTAAAGACTTCTTATTAAGATGCATTGGGAAGTCTGTGATTGGACAGCCACAGAAAGCCTGGTCTGGGGAAGAAAGGCTTCAGGCAAGAGACCTGCAGCTTTAACAAGTTGTTTTTAGATTTATTCCCAATGACCTAAAAGCATAAACGAAATGTCTGAATGCCTGTTTCCATTGGGGTTTATATATTAAATATTGATTTTTACTGTTTTGTTTTTTTATTTGGACAGTGTTTCCCTTTATTAGATGTAATTAAGACTTGAAGAATCATGCTTGAAAGTATAGTGATTTTCCTGTTCCTGGTGATAGCTATATAAGCTCCAGAGTGAAGAGAACAAGGCTTGGAACACATATGCATTCCATTCCGTACACGTACTTATTCTAGAAGAGCTTGGGGGTCATAGATGGAACGCACGTGCATTCCACGAGTATGTCCAGTCATCGACATCATGTTCCACTAAGTATTTTCAAATGGAAGGACCGATTTGGCACGAAACCTTTTGAGAGAAAAAGTTTGTGAATAAGCACAGCTGTTTGGAACAAACCAGGATTGGCTGATGGTGATCCAGAGGTGCACTTCAAAACATTTAAAAGAACTTCCTGCATGTAAGATAGCATACTGACATTTATTTGAACATATTGATTTTAAATACCCCTGAGGAAGTCTCCCATGAAACTAAACATGTAGGATTTGTCATTTGTACCTAATTAAATTTTTATTTTATTTTATTTTTTTTATGCCATTTTCCTGCCTTTTCGTCTGAAGTTTGGGAAGATCATGTGTAATTAGCACCTGCACTTCCAATTACGTCGGAGAGTTTGCAGATGGGCCTTTTTTTTTTTTTTTACTATTATCCATTTTGTAAGTGTGTACAATGAAGGAATTGCTCAGTATTTTACAGTGTTGCACTATATTTATCCACTGTTTTTTCTTACATGCAATTCTGGGAAAACTACAGTAACTACATTTACTGAAACCATCATCAGTTTGAGATGAACCTGTATTTAACCATACACTTGTTAATTAAACCTTGAAATTTCACTCACCAAGTGTATTTTCCGTATTACTCTATTTGGTCTTTGTCCTTTTATATTTTGTAAATATATCTTTTTTATATTTTGTATTTGAGGAGTTTTAAGGAAATCCTTGTGTTATCTACCCTATTCCCATTTGGTATTTATCGTTTGAATTTTACGCACTGTTTTTACCAGGGTAAGTGTTCTACTTGGTTATAGTATAAGTTATACATGTGTGCTTGTGTTGTAAACACATTGTGGATTCTTCTATGTTTTTGTCATCAGTTACAGTGGATAGGTTTGTTATGAAAGATTATATGAACTGTAGTACAGAACATGTGATTTATTTGATTAAATAAAAGATAGATTTACAGTACTTTATTGCACATCACCTAAAGATACAATACAAGATTAATCTCAACATGGTCTCTTGTGTTGTGTTCATAAGAGAAATTCATCATGTATGTTTGTATGGTTGCTTTAGCACTGACCAACACTGAATAAAGAATACTATATGATGTATTTTGTTGCTTGTACGTGCAATCAGTCCCTAAATGATTACCATGGTGATATAAAGAGTCAATTTTTTTTTTTTTTTATACAATTATTGCAATGCATTGCATTATAGTTAATATAAATGCAAAGCCACGGATTACACTTATGGTTGCACATGTAGGCTTTACATGCCGATTATGATAGTATTTTTCAAGAAATATATAAATCTAAATAATACCTTTAACATAATGCTATGCCATTTTAACAGTTACATAAAGGCACATGTGCAACAAATGTTGTTGTCATGGCAAACACAGAAATGTCTAGTTAATGATTTCTATATTTTTTTCCCCTTTCTGCTGTGTAATAATTATAATATAAGCTTTTATTTTAGGATAAAGTATGCAGATATCTATATTTCACTTTGTATATATGTACACATACAACTATTACTGTAGTAACACAAGGGTTTTCTTCTCAATGGATTCAAAATATATGTATTAACCATGGACTTGGTAATAATATATATACACCTTAATAAATAAAAACCTGGAAGAAAGAAAGGAGAAATTAGACATGACATAAATCGTTAAATGGATTAAGGGATGAAATAACGGTGAGGAAGTCAACATTTTCAATAAAATAGAAGCAGCAGATCAAAAAAAGGCATAACTTGATGTATAGTGGTGGGACAGTAATGGCTTACACGAGAAAGTGCTACTTTGATTTAAAGGCTAGTAGATAGATGTAATATTCTACACACAGAAGAATTTAAATATATGAGAGCTTGGAATGCATGTAGAATCCGTAAGGTTCATGCAGATGTGAGCCTACTTATCACTTTCTGTTAGAATTGTTTTTGGCCAATGAGAAGATTATTTAGGATTATATAAGCCCCTTGAATCTGTAGTTTTGCTGTTTATTTAAATATTATATACAAAGCTATTCATTAAAGTGAAAATTTAAAATTAACTTCAAATTTAGTGTCAGAGTATCTGAAAACATAGCAGTCTTTGGTAAGAATTTAAAATTAAAGGAATGCTAAAGGATCAGGAATACAAATGTGCATTCCTGTCTCTATAGTGTAAAAAACACTAGTTAACACATGTGCACCCCCCACCACTTAACCTCCTTAAAAAGCTGTAAATCTTACCATTATTACAACATCATGTGGGACTGCCCCCCATCTCCCCCCCCACCCCCATTGGCTGATATCATCATAAATATAGTGTCCCTTTTATATTCAATTCACCTTGAATTTTTACTTTAGTGAATAGCCCTGAAAGTATTGCAGATCGCTCTCTGTCTTGGAATTAGTATTTAAAGTTCCTGGAGTCATCATTCGTTCTACACAGAGCAAGCAACAATCACCAATCTGATGTGTCAGCTAATGAATTCATTATTTACAGTCCAGTGGTTTCTCAATAAATGTCTAGGTTGAAGCACTCATTCTTTCAACCCCTTAGTGACCAGACCACTTTTCAATTTTCTTACCGTTAAGGACCAGGGCTGTTCTGACATTTCTGCAGTGTTTGTGTTTAGCTGTAATTTTCCCTCTTACTCATTTACTGTACCCACACATATTATATAAAGTTTTTCTCGCCATTAAATGTTCTTTCTAAAGATACCATTATTTTCATCATATCATAACATGTTCTTTTTTTGGAAAGTCATGGGGCTATAAGTACAAGTAGCACTTTGCTATTTCCAAAAAATATATTTTTTTTTCTCAAAATTAACGAAAATTACATTGTAACACTGATATCTGTCAGGAATCCCTGATTAACCCTTCACATGTATATATGTTTTAAAAGAAGACAACCTAAGGTATTAAACTTGGGATATTTTGACTCTTTTCATGCAACCATTTTACCACCAATCTATGCCAAACGTAAAAAAAAAAAATAATTGGTAATTTAAAAATACATGTACTGAAAACTTCAAGATTTACTGCCATAGAACACCCCAATATGTGTTCAGCAACATCTCCTGAGTACAGTGATACCACCCATGTATAGGTTTGTCGTGTTCTCTGGAGGCTAAAAGACTTTATCTGGAGAGTTCGCATTCCAGTTTTCCAACTTGGAATTTTCACAGCTGGTCATAATGGACAATGTAATTTACCCCCATCAAACCAGCACAGGAATGAAAATTAACCCCATCATGGCATACCATTTATAAAGGTAGGCAACCCACGGTACTCAAAATGGGTTATGTGCATTATATATGTATAATATATTATAAAACACTTTAAGTATTTTATAATATATTATACAGATATAATATACGTATAATATATTAAAAAAATTTTTTTTTTTTACTTTTTAGGTGTCTGGGGGACTGTCTGACAGCTCAGACAGTTACAGCTCCTTGCTGGTAACTCCATAGACTCTGTGGCGAAAGTGACCTCGCCACTGGTTTTTGGAGGGGCCTGTTTGCCAGGACTACGGCGCCTGTGGTATTGCCCTTTGGAAATGATTATTTGGGCTGATTGGATTCTGGGACACTGTTTCTGCCCCTTTGAAATCCTGGAAAGGTGTGCCTCTTCCTCTTCCCCTCCTCCATTTCCTGTCCCATTTTTCTCCAGCAGGGCATTGTCCCAGGGACACTGCCAGACCAGTTGGAACTGGCTGCTTTGTCCCTCCTCGGTCTCTCATCAGCCCTTGCTATGGTTTAACCCCATGGCAATTTGACTATGTTCGTGGTATCTGAGTGCTGTTCGGTTATAGTGAAAGCTCAGATCCAAGTTATCTGGGGATGTGGGGGTTCAGTTCTATAGAATATTAGTATTTTAATGTGTTTTGTTGCAGTTGTGACTTAGTGATATTTTCTGTACCTGGAGATAATTGAGTTTACTACAGTTACTTAAGCCAATTATCTCCAGGATAGAGGAGCAGATCGACCGGCTACACAGCCTGAATCTGTGGAACAGTTTTGGGCAGGAAAGCCATGCTTGCAGTCGGACTTCCAACTAATTTTTTAACCACTGAAGGGAACTGTCTTATTTTTGTATATGTGTATATTTGAAGTGTGCTGATTATTAATATGTAACTTTTATGAATGGATATTTTAGAAGTTATAAGAATTGTATAAAAATGTATTTTCCTGCCTGTGATAATTACATCAACTCATTGTGTACAGTAATTATATCACAGGCAAAGGGGAGGGTTTGTTTGTCCTAACTGGGTTAAACTGTATTATAATGTATTTGATTGGCTGTGCCACAAAACCCTGTGGGTGGTAACATTGTGTAAAACCCTGTATAAAAGAAGCAATAAAACCACAGCTCTGTCTGTTCCTGTTTACACTCCAATACTGTGTGTCATCCTGTTATAGGAGGGAAGAAGATTTGCTCTTGTGTCTGCTGTTCCAGCTTGCGGGAGATTCAAGGGTAGACGTCTTGCTCCTGTGTCTGCTGTTCCAGCTTACAGGAGATTCAACAGGGAAAGTCCTTGTAAGGACTAGAGCTAATTCCCCATTTGGCTCCAGGGAGGAGCGGTTCCAGGGACCCAGTCCAGCTATGGCAACTGTGGGCAGAAGTGCTGTGGTTTGTGCTTTGGCGGAGGTACCCAGCTGGGGTACAGGGAGCTCCGCTACAGACTCCTATTGGAACCATGTGATCATGGTGATCACATGGCCCTGGAGGGCCTGGGGTGGCCAAAGCTGCTGCAGGGGGACTGCTGGGGTCTCGGGCAGTCCCCCCCCGACCGTGATCACTGCAGATAGCCAGTCCAGGTAAGTCCAGGCTCCTATTTGTTGAGGACGTACCAGGTAGGTCCGAGGTCATTAATGACCATTTTTTGTTGGACGTACTGTAAAAAATCTTAACAAATGGTCACAGGCCCAAATAAAGCCAAGTCTCACAACTCCTAAGATTTGCCCTGCAATACACTTGTTATTATGTCAAGAGATTTCACAGGGATGCAAAGTAAATGATTGACTTTTAAACTCTGGCAAAAAAAAGTTACATAGTGTAACATGACACACCGGAATCAACAGAGAATTCTGTGAATAGATTATTAGCAATATTATAATAATTTATATAGCGCCAAAATATTCCCCACCAGTTCACAACTATATAAATGGGATATGAATAGGGCCCCATGATCAATGACTATTTGAGGTATGTGGAAAAATATCATTAGGTGTCTTGCCCAGGGACACTTACTGGTGAAAAGGTCTGACATTTATTCAGACCCGGGTTTCCCAGTTCTAAGTCTGTGAACGTACCACTGCTCTAGCCACCCATTATTTCTGAGTTCTTTGTGCTTGCATGTGTCTCTGCTCCTTGGGCACTATTAGTACTCACACCTTCTGACACTTGACACTGCCTAATTATGCCGTTATTGCATCCCAAACTCAATATTTTGGAGACAAATACATGCACCCATTTTTGATGCAATGACATTTTCGTTAAACCTAACTAACATATTTAAACTTCTCTCGGACATGTACCAATCACCTTTCATGGTCTCTGCATTCCTAAGAGCATATTGATTTATTCTGTCATTTGTCTGGTATATGGCCTCAGCTTTGGCTTTTGATTATTCTGATATCTGATCTATACCCTGAACTCGCTAATTCTCATTTTTATTGATTATGCTCTTTGCCCTTTGGTTTATGTCATCTGCATTTTGTTTTCTTGTTTAGCATTATGCCCAGTATGCTAAGCTTCTGGTAATACGCCTTTGCATCTTTATGCTTTGATAGAATATTTTGCTGATAGGTCTGCCAATCAAAAAGACACAGACGTTTACATATCGCTTTTTCTATGTCAATGTCAACAATTTGAAGACTTTTTTAATTGTACCACAGACATTGAAAAAAACATTTCTGATTCTAAATGGCAGTCAGATTTCTCTGGGACATTAACCCCTTAAGGACTGAGCCAAATGTACACGTTGTGATCCAAACAAAACATAAACAAAACTGTTCAACCGTAATTGACCTCTTTCATGTTAAATGCGCCCACCCTTATCGTATATCATTTTATTCAGGGGAAATATGGCTTTCATTTAATATCAAATATTTAGCTATAAAACATAATTTAATATGAATAAAATATTTGAAAAATAGGAGAAAATAAGAATTTAAAAAAAAATATTTTAGTTCTATGTGACATTTTAACTGTGAATGTCATAATACTGTTTGCTTTTACTGCAATAAAATACACATATTTGTATGCAGTGATTTCGCCGAGGTAAAACAGTACCCCCTATATACAGGATTTATGGTGTTTTGGGAAGTTACAGGGTCAAATATAGCATGTTAACTTTTTCAGATTTTTCACATTAAAATTTGCCAGATTGGTTACGTTGCCTTTGAGACCCTATGGTAGCCCAAGAATGAAAATTACCCCTATGATGGCATACCATTTGCAATAGTAGACAATCCAAGGTATTGCAAACGGGGTATGTTCAGTCTTTTTTAGTAGCCACTTGGTCACAAACACTGGCCAAAATTGGCATTTTTTGCATTTTTCACACAGACAAATACTAACACTAACTTTGGCCAGTGTTTGTGACCAAATGGCTACTAAAAAAGACTGGACATACCCCATTTGCAATACCTTGGGTTGTCTACTATTGCAAATGGTATGCCATTATGGGTGTAAATTTCATTCCTGGGCTGCTATAAAGTCCAAAAGGCAACGTAACCAATCTGGCGAATTTCAATTTCAAATGTAACGTGCTATATTTGACTCTGTAACTTCCCAAAACGCCATAAAACCTGTACATAGTAGGTACTGTTTTACACATGAGACTTTGCTGAATACAAATATGTGTATTTTATTGCAGTAAAAGCAAACAGTATTATGACATTGACAGTTAAAATGTCATGTAAAACTAAAAAAATAAAAAAAATCTTATTTTCTCCAATTTATTTCATATTAAATTGTTTTATAGCTAAATATTTGATATTAAATGAAAGCCCTCTTTCCCCTGAATAAAATTATATATAATAAGGGTGGGTGCATTTAATATGAAAGAGGTGAATTACGGTTGGACAGACATGTAGCGCAAATGCCAGGTTTTGTTTACATTTTGTTTTGTTCACAACGTGTACATTTGGCTCATTCCTTAAGGGGTTAATTGCACCTGTGTGGGATTTGTATCCCCATAAAGGCACACCCCTAACTCACTGAGCTTGCTCACATTACTTGAAAGCAGACTCTATTAAGTAGAATCTTTCAAGTAGGAGTTAGAAAACCAGAATTTGAAACTAACAAGGGGTTCAAAACTAATAAGGTAATTGTTTTTTTGTTCTGTATCTGGGGAAATGAGTGTTAGCAAGATTGCTGGTTTGACTCAATGCACATCTTGTTGCATGTATGGATGCCCGGATGTACCTGTCCAGGGTCCATACCTCTGTGATGGTTGTGTGCGAGTGGCTTCTCTGGAAGCTCAGATTGGAGATCTCGAGAAGCAAATCGCAACTTTGAGGGAGATTGACAATCTTGAGAGGAGTCTGCTGCTCACTGAGCAGAGTTTAGTGGGGACAGGTAGTGGAGAGGGAGGAGATAATACAGATAGGGAACAGACATGTAGCTGGGTGACTGTGGGGTGAGAAAGTAGGGGGAGGAGGGAAGAGGAAAGGGCTAGCTAGTCCTGATTTGGAGCAACCTAGCAGATTTGCCCATTTGAGTGAAGATGTTGGGAGCATCAGCTCAGGAGTAGCTGTACTAGAGGAAGCTGTTACTTCTAACAGCCGACGTAACAGCCCCTCTAGTACGGCTGGGGATCAAAATGTAAGGAAGGCAAGACAGGTTGTGGTGGTAGGGGACTCTATCATTAGGAGAGCAGATAGGGCAATCTGCCGCTCAACCGGACAGTATGCTGTCTCCCGGGTGCTGGGGTCCGGCATGTTGCTGACAGAGTGGATGGATTATTGGGAGGGGCTGGGGATGACCCAGTGGTCATGGTCCATGTTGGTACCAATGACAAAATAAGGGGAAGATGGAAGGTCCTAAAGAATGATTTCAGGGAATTAGTTTTGCAAACTTAAAATGATGTCCAAGGTGGTATTCTCTGAGATATTACCTGTGCCACACACTACTGTGGAAAGGCAGGGGGAGATTAGAGAGGTCAATGCGTGGCTTAAGTCTTGGTGCAGGAAGGAGGGTTTTGGGTTTTTAGGGCACTGGGCCGACTTTGCACTTGGGTACAACCTTTATAGTATTGATGGCTTGCACCTAAATGGGAAAGGGTCTGCAGTGCTGGGGGATGGTTAGAAGGTTGGAGGAGGTTTTAAACTAGTAGTGGGGGGGAGGGTAATAGCACTCTACAAAATGGAGATAGGAGATGGGCTTTAGCACAGTATAAGGGGGTGGAGACAGGGGGAGGGGCAAGCTCAGAACAGAGAAGCTACGTAATGTTGATAATTCACAAAAAGTACAAGTGACTCATGATATTGAATGTATGCTTACTAATGCAAGGAGCCTAAATAACAAAATGGGGGAACTAGAGGCAGTAGCATACACTAAACTATATGATATAATAGGCATAACTAAAACATGGTGGGATGAGACACATGACTGGGCAGTTAACTTAAATGTTATTTAGGAAGGATAGGAAAAACAAGAGGGGTGGTGGGGTATGTTTGTATGTCAACCATGATTTAAAGCCAAATCTTAAGCAAGTGGAATGCGATGAGGAAAATGTGGAAGCTTTATGGGTAAATATCTGCTTGGAGGAAAAGAAGGGAAACCAACTATTGGTTGGGATATGTTATAAACCACCTAATGTTAATATTGACGAGGAACAACAGCTGTTTAAAGCAAATTGAGAAAGCTGCAAATCTGGGTAACACTTTAATTATTGGAGATTTTAATTACCTGGACATAAATTGGGACAGAGGGACTAGTAGCTCAGCAAAGGGAATTAGGTTTTTAAACTTGTTAAATGTCTCCTTCATGTCACAACTTGTACAAGCACCAACTAGAATGGACGCTTGTCTGGACCTGGTTTTAACAAACAACGTTGATCTTTTGACCAACATTCAAGTAGGTGAGCACTTGCGAAATAATGATCACAATATAGTGTCCTTTGAAATAAACTCAAAAAAACAAAAGCACATGGGGTATACTAAAACATATAATTTTAAAAAGGTCAATTTCAATAAGTTAAGGGCAGCTTTACAATATGAATATGCACACAAAAGATGTGGAAATGGTGACGCTATATAGTTTATAAGTAGTGATGATCCGAACGGTTCGCCGCGGACTCATCATTGAGTAAACTTTGACCCTGTACCTCACAGTCAGCAGACACATTCCAGCCAATCAGCAGCAAATTCAGACATTCTGTTCTGTCACTATCTTTCATTCCTATAACTACAATAATAAGGTAACCGTTATTAATAGAATGTCTAAGATAGCAAATAAAGACCCTGAACTTAACCCCAGTTTCATTCTCCTCCCTGACCTGCACAAAATCATGAAACCCAGCAATGTTGCTGAAACTTAGTGTGCCGGCAATTGCCAAACCTTTCACAACCCTGATCATTGAATCCTTAGTGTCTGGATATATACCAGACTTTGGAAGACTGCAAGAGTAGTACCTATCCATAAGTGGTGATAATACCTTGGTATCTAATCATAGTCTTGGAGAAATGCGTTCACATGTCATTATGTGGGACTTACCAACAATCAAACTATCTAACCCCGATCAATCAGGCTTTCGTCCAAATCACTCAACTATAAGCGTCCTCTTAAAAGTTTGCTATGACTTCCAAACTGGCATGGAACAAGGATACTTAACTGGGGCCATGTTCCTTGATATTGTCACGGCATGTGATACAATAGACCAAGGCATTCTATTGCAAAAATGTTAAAACTCCAGTATTGGTGATCATCCGCTAACCTAGTTTCAATCAAATGTATCGGATCAATCACAATATGTGTTTATTTCTGACAGTGCCTCCCTCTCCCAGTCACATGTGTTGTTCCCCGAGGCTTCATACCCAGCCCCCTACTATTCTCATTATTTACATAGTTACATAGTTACATAGCTGAAAAGAGACTTGCGTCCGTCAAGTTCAGCCTTCCTCACATTTGTTTTTTGCTGTTGATCCAAAAGAAGGCAAAAAAACCCAGTTTAAAGCACAATTTTGCAACAAGCTAGGGAAAAAAATCCTTCTTGACCCCAGAATGGCAGTCAGATTTAAATCATAATTCATAAATGATCTGCCTAACATCTGCAAAGCCTCAAGTTTACACATGTAAGCAGATGACACTGTAATCTAGATTTAGCAAACCAAATCTGCCTTCGCTTGATGCTGTGCTTTAAGACCAGTTCACAGAGGTAGAAAAGTAGATTACGTAAAACAAACATTTTCTAAACACTGACAAAACTGTCACAATGAACTTTGGAACAGTACCTAAATTGTATTATAAAATTCCTATCTATGCTTCAAAACAAAATCATGTTGCACACTGACCGCAGAACGTTCTTTCAAATACCTAGTTTTGTTGCTAGAACCGAATTTAATATCTGGCCTCCACATTGAAAAAAACTTTATGCAAAACTTTTCTGGGAAGTTTCCACCACAACTTAGAAGAATGTTCAATCCTCATTTTCCGTACCACAATTATGGAATAACCTCCCGGACACAATCAAAAAGTCTAAAATCAGTCTAAAATCCTTTAAGAGATCTCTCTCAACATATCTAAATCCAGATGGCACCTGTAATCATGGTTGATTGTATTTCTCACCTGTTCTGTGTTAAATGTATATATGTGTTGTGTTAATATAATTTAGTATTTTTAATATCGTATTGTACACTATTGTAACGATGCAGTGTTTGTGCACCGGGAACATACTTGAAAACTAGAGAAATTTCATTGTATCATTCCTGGTAAAAAATTATATAAATAAGAAGAAGATTTAAGAACATAACTAGACATAAGTGCCCATAGTCTGTAGAAAGGAGGCTGACCTCCAAGATCCTCCAAACAATGACTCTGTTTAGTTGGCATTAGATGACATGGAAGTGCAACATCCATTGAAAGGTGGGGAAGCTTCCGTTACAGTCAGGTTAATTGTGGCAGATAGGGTCTTGTTCCTTGTGAACATTTAGAAGAACTGGCATGGTATAGAGATACCACGAGTTAACGGAGTTTCTGTATTTTTATTTTTTTTCATTCATGTGCATTTTATTACAGCATTCCTGTTTGTGTTTATGGCAAACCCTATTTACTCATGACTAATTGAAAAACAACTCTCTGATGCAGAATTTTCCTCCTAAGGACTTGAATAATCTCTTAACTATCTGTATTACTGTATTCTCATTTCTTATTCATAGAGTGTACACACAGTATAAAGCTTTACATTTACAGAGGAAAAATGTTTGTTCAAAGAACTATTTAGAGATCCCAACAGATCAGGTTTTTTTTTTTTTTTTTTAATAATGCAGTTAGATACCTTTTTACATAGATATACACCCAGTAATATTTCTCTTTATCGTCATTTCAGACAGAGAGATATGAACTAGTACCAATTTCTTTATATTTGAACACACTGCATATAAAAATATATTGTATTACTTATATTGTGTTTTTCTTTCATTTATTTTGCTCTGTGCATATTTATTTTTAATGTTAGATTGTTCATAGGTAAATTTAGATTATGTACCATCCCCCTCCTTAAAATAAAAATGCTATGTTTAATTATCTTTCATCCAATACCAGTCTCCCTGCTGCAGTCTTTCAACCCTCTTCTGACATCGTCCTTTTTTTTTTTTTAAATGATCTCTGGTCCAATCCAGTTTATTAGGGACCTACTGGCCATAGATCAGCCAATCAGAGGCTTCTCATCCAGAATCATTGCATCTAATGTATCTATATGAGTAGCATTCATAGCATTTGGCAGTTGGGTATGATCTTGTTGAATGTGGCAACTTTAAATGCAGAATGTACATTTAGTTGCTATTGCCATAACAGCCACTAGAGACAGGTTTATGGCAAAATATACACATTGCTGTTTGTTTGAAACAGCAATATTTTACATTGACAGACTAAGGGGACAGGGTCTAATTGCTTTGGTGCTTATAGTGTCCCTTTAAAGCGTGGCTTGGTTTAGATCAGATATTATAGATTTGACTTTGCAAAACTTATATTTATATATAACTACTTCAATATGCATTCTTTTCAAATGTTTTCTATTATTTTAAAATAATAATAAAAAATTGAATTTTTTTTTCAACATTTCAACAATCAATAATGTGTATACATTGTAACATATATATATTGACATAGTAGGAAAATCTTTATTATAGAAAAAATGGAAAATAAACTTTGGGGGGGTTGGGGAATGAATAAACTTTGCATCCACATTATGAAATAATTGAGTTTGGTAAAAAAAAAAAAATTGTAAATTAAGAAAATGCAAAAGTATTTATGTAATATGCATTTGTGTAAGTCTCACATATTAAGGTAAAAACCTGGTAAATAATGAGTCAATTAAAATTGGTTAGATTATTTTCGGTCAGGTGGAAACATTATTAAGCTTGTACTTACTCCTCAAAGCTTCCTCCCATTCAGACCAGTCATGTCTGAAGAGTATATCAATATACATACTGTATATCACTTGTAGAAGTTTATAGGGCACTAGTTGGGACATTTTAATTGTAGTCGTCACTCTGTCTCTGTCCTATTACTAGTAGTGCTTACTTGATTTAATTGCAGTCAATATCTCATCAAAATATGGCAATATCCACAGGAGAATATGGTGAATATTTATTTTAGTGTACAATGGAAATGTACAATATATGATATTCATAGCACAAACTATGTGACATAACGAGAGGCTATTTTGCTTTTTTTTTTCAGTTGGTTTCCTCAATATTTTCTGTAACTCTCCTGCTTCCTCTGACTTCATGACTTCCCCTGGCTTCATTGGCCACATGCATCACATGACATCTGTGGCAGCACACCAACAGAAGCTTGCCTTTACTCTTCCAGTTTATTTAGCTGTTAACAGTTCCATTTAATCTTCTAGCTGCAAAGCAATATTTTAAAATAGCAACCTTGAGAAATATGAGCATGAAATCTAAGAGAGCACAAATGCTGTTTGTGCTTATATCATATTTTGCATGGTATTCTACATTTTTAAATGAAAAAAAAAAAACATTCAAAGTAGTCATGATAAGGATTTTATTTGCTTTACGATATGGTGATGTATGCTACTGTATAATTGTGTATGTTAGAATTTATTCAAACTTTTCCCTCCCAACAACTTGCATATATGCTCATGTCAATATGTGCCAAAGTCTGCTTAGCCCCACTTATTTACTCCTTTCCTCCAGCTTTTGTCTCTGCCATACATAAATATACTCTTCTTTCTTTTTTTAATAAATTGTTTTTATTAGGTAATCATATCAGATACATTACAAGATAAAGTGAATATCATCAACAAGTGTTACAAAAGTAGGATATGGTTGCAGTAATCATTGGAAATTTTTGTACAGATTACAAGGTATATGGAACCAAAACAAAGAATAGCAATAATGGGGTAGGATCCACAGGTCTGTACTGCAAAACCGGTGTGATTGCTGTCATGGGTCATAGGTCATGTCGGTAACAAAGTATCGTACGGGTAGCAGTAAGTGGGTTTACATATTGAATATGGTCAGTATGACTGTCAGTTTGGAGTTTTGAGTATTTTTGTGGTCCTGTATTGTAGGGTGGGTTTTTATATTTCGAGTGGGCTGGAATTATTTGGTTTGCTATGGTGGGGAGATGTGTGACCAGGGAAGAACTCTGTTTCGTTAAGGAATGGTGGTGGCATGAGTAATAGGATAGATTCTGGTGTAAACAGAATTTGCGTGTTGGTGATTATTTGAGTGAGCATTTGAACTCTTTTCCAAAATTTGTTTATTGGTGCGCATTCCACCAGATATGGGATGTATGTGTGTTAGGTTGATGGCATCTCCAGCAAGTATCTGGTGTGTTCCTGTGAAGCGTGTGTACTTCGCTGGGGTATAATGCTATTAGGTTATGTGCTTATAGTTACTTTCTTGGGTGGTAAGGTAAATGGAAGACTTGTGTATCTAAAGGAATATTTTCTTCCATTGTTCTGAGAAAATGTAGATCGGTAGTTATATCGACCATTTGTCAGTGAAGGGTGGGGAATCTTGGGTGATAATTTGTAATAATTTGTACATGAATAAATTTCCCTTTCAGGGAGTGAGTTGCGCAGGTTTTGTCAAGTCATGATGGCCATCTGTTAGGAGTTTAGTGCACTGAATAAAATGACCAATTTGGTTATATTGAAGTTGCTGAATGCCCCTATGTGTGGTGATGAGGAGGATCATGGACAATGGTTTGATTCCTTGATCTGGTAAGACAGGGTGAAGCATAATAAATGTTTTGATGTGGTTTTCCTTGTATGTCTTTCCTGATTTGAAAAGAGGGTTGTTTGTGAGAGGGTATAAGGTTGAGGGATATAGGGAAATATGTTCTGAATGTCTGGTGGAGGACCAGATGCGTAGTGTGGCAGTAACAGTTAGACATAAGTATACATTTTCGTACGAATATGATTTTGTCTGAAAATTCAAGTTTTTTTTGTATTAATTTACTAAAACGTAAACAAAAGCCCTACAAATAAAATATAACCAAAACAAAAGGGCAAATGCCGAATGCATTACCATTTCGTTTCGTGGAGGTTAAATCCTCCCGCATGCCCCTACTTGTAGAGGCATGTTGCCTGTCATTTAACAGTAAATATAAATGGGGTTAGAATGAATCCCATATTGATAAAAGGGAGGTTAATTTGAGTAGGTGGATGTCGCGTAAACAAATTTAAAACTACTAGTGACTGGGCAGCTATTGCTGTCCAGTCACTAGTGCAATAAGACACAGATCCCCCTCATTCCCCCATGGTGGGGAACCAAAATAAATCAAATGGTGGGCATACTGCCCCCCTGCTCCTCCCCGAGTGACCCACAGGTGGGGGCTATTAATATAAATGGGGGACCTAGTGTCCCCTCCAGATCCCCACCCATGAGCAGCTGGTGGGGACCCCAAATAAATAATGTGGAGGACCAAATGTCCCCCCCAACTCCCCACCCATGAGTGGTGGAAGGGGACCCTAATTAATTTTAAAAAGAAAGCAACCAATCAGAGTGTTATGAGTCAAATTGCACAGCATGGGAAAATTCCAAAGAACTTTCTAATGCTGTGTAAAATGACTCAGCACATTCTGATTGGTTGGATTCTAAGCCAACCAATCAGAGTGCAGTGAAAGGTAAATGTAGATACTTACGTGTCAGTCTCTTCATTTACCTGTCAGAGCACTCTGATTGGTTGGCTTAAACCAACCAATCAGAGTGCCCCAAGTCAAATTGCAGGGTGCAGAAAAGCTTTATTTATTTTTTTTCTGCATATTTTTTTTGTGCTCAGGTTTTATGGATTTTTATTTGGCCTTTTTTGGGGCTGAAGAAAGAAAAGAAGAAAGAAGACATCTAAAGGTAAGTATGAAATTTTATTTTGAAGAATTTATTGTCTCCCCTCACTATTATTACGGTGAGGGGGTAGGTAGGGTATTTTTATTGGGGGGGGAGTGACTAGGGACTTAGGGACCCCTAGTCACATTATTATATGTGGTCCCTACCCGCCGCTCATGGGTGGTGATCGGGGGGGACAATAGGTCCCCCCATTATTTATTTAAGGTCCCCACCTGCTGCTCATGGGTGGGGACCCGAGGAGAACTTAATCCCCCCTTTAATAAGGGTCCCGCCGCTTAGGGTCCCCACCTGCCGCTCATGGGTTGGGACCAGGGGGGACATTAGGTCTTGTGAGATAGATGGGCTCTCATATGGAGCAGTGCTAAGTGGTGCAGAGTAGGTTTGCAAGGCAGTCAACGCCATCTTGATTTCGGCAGGATCTGCCACACGGTCCATGGTATCTTTGAAAAACTTTATAAGGGAGCCAGATTTACCTAGATATGTTGTGGCGATTGTTTCGCTTCTTGAGGCTCCCCATTTCTGCGGATTTGCGACTCAAGCTTGTGTGAGCTAAGTTAGTCAACATCGATTCAGCTCTGCGACTGGCCACGCCCCCAAATATATATATATTTTTGCCTGTGCTTCATTCTGTCCCTCTACATCTCTGAAAAGTAACTGTTAACCAACCCTACAACATCATTTGCAGATTAGACTTAAAGACTAGATTAAAACAGGAGAGTTGGAGGTCATCAAATGCAAATCATCTTCATGCTCCAGAGTATTACCTAAATATCAGCATGCAATTTCACATACGTCATAGTTCTCAGAGACTCAAGCAAATTTACACAAGTGGATACCACTCCTGCCAACACAAGAGAATGTCCCATCTAGATGGCCTTATTTATTCTTTACAATATAAGAGGGAAGAAATAGACTCCAACAGCACTGTATACACAATCAGTATTATAACTACACGCTTGTCTTATTTCACAATATTTTTTTCCATAGTACCTATTTTTAGTTTGTTGTGAATAATCAATGCAGTTCTCTTGTAAATAAATATATTTGTGTTATTTATTAAAAAAAAGTAGAAAAAGCTAATTAAAAAATAAAAATTGCCCAAAAGTTATTCTTCTTTCTATTGATCTAGGGTAACGTGAAAAAAATTTGAAACAATTCTAGCAATGTGTCACAAGTAAAAAAACCAAAAACAAACAAACCTGTATCCCTAACCCTACAGTGCCCCTGTCCCGAAAGGTTTTTAATAAAAATAAAATAAAGCATTTACTTACATTTTTCCAGCACCAAGGCAACCTAAGTACTGTTCACCTTTCTGCATTCCACAACATAACCGAGGATGCAAGGCCTCCTCTGCAATGGTTCAATCCAATGCTTCTCAATGATGTGTAAGCACTACAAGCAATCAAGCTTCCCCATAGTAATTCCCCTATGGTGGAGGAGTTCATGTCTCCCATAGCCCCTACCCCTTGGTGGTTTGTGCTAATTAATCTATAAAGGCGGAAACAAACGTCCATCTAGCCCCCACCTTTCGGCAATGTGTGGGGGCTATAATTAATAACATATTGGAGTACTTACTCCCTCTTCAGCCCCACTCATGAATGCTGTCCAGGAGTGGGTACTTCCTATAGGCAAAATTAAGTCCCACCTATGTGTTTTTGTAGTATAGTACCCACCCGCTGGCAAAAAGGCAAAAAGTGCGAGGTGATTTATTGAGCCTCATAGACTTATATTCAATATTTTTAATTTTTTTTAAATTTTTTTACTGAAAATAAAAGCTAATGTAAAAGCAATTAAAGTAACATTTGCTTTCCTTTTGCATTTTTTTTTTTTTACACAGAGATAAACGGTTGTCCAAAATTCATAAAAAAATTTTTTATCAAAATTTGGATGAACCATATACACTAACTTTACAAATTTCAGACTACCCAAAAAATTATCTAAAGCAATGAAACAAAACTAATGACCCGAAGTGAAAAATTCTTCCTGTGCACATATCTAGTTAATATGCTGATTTATTCAAATGATTTCCTCCTATTGAACCCTTGAACTCATTACTAATCCCCTTCCCTCGCACTTCTTCCTCTTCCCCATCATAGGTACAATCTAAAGGTATGAAAACAGGGATAAACCTGATTTTATTTATTTTTATTTTTTTTAAGACTCAGACATGTCACTAGATGCCAAATTCGCCACAAGTTTATGGTCTAATTTTCTCTGTGTGCTAAGTTGAAGGTTAATTTGCATATACATACTACAATCAAGAAAAAGGTTAGCACTTTGATATTGCTGCATATTTCCACAAAAAAAGCGTGTTCGTTTAAATAGTCGAATGAGCTGTATATGAATTACACCTTCAGTTACTGAGAACACAGAGGTCCATATTTTATTAGCTTACTTGTAAAGAGAAGTGACTGAAATGTTGTAAATTTGATTAATCTCCTTCTGGAAGAAATAAATAAAAAAAATTTATTAGATACTCTATTGTCCAAAGGTCATATGATGTTTGGTTTTTTTGTTTTATAAGGACCTCTATTTTACGACATATTGATTATATTGCCAAACTGGTTCATACCCTTGAAAAAAAAAAAACATACACAAACCCTCATAATGGAAATCTGCCAATTCAAAATTAGTCATCCATTATAATATGGACTTGAACTAAAAAGTAATAAATATATAATGTGTTTATAATGTAGACGTTTTTAAAAGAAGTAAAAAAGAAAATATAATGCTACATTTCTTTCAGTTGTAAACTCAATAGAGCAGAATCCTTATTTTGTGTTTCCATTCACCTTTACTTGCTTATCATTTCTTTTTTTTTTAGTTTTAAATTGTGCAATGCTGCTTAATATGCGGGTGCTGTACTTATTATTATTATTATTATTATTATTATTATTATTATTGTTATTATTATCAGACAGACAAAATGTTTCTGATCTGAAATTATGTAGGCCAGTTAGTTATGATTTTTTTCAGTGAAAAGGCATTGTATTGCTCTTGGAACCAACATATTAACCCCTTAAGGACAGCGGACATACTGGGTACGTCCGACAAAAAACGGTCCTTAAGGTACATCGGCGGCAAATATGAGCGCTGGAAACGATCGTTAGGGTATTGCAGCAATGCCTTGATATCGAGGCATCCTGCAATACCTCTCCTGACTGCCGGGTCGCCGAGTGTGCGCTACCCAGAAGCGATCACTTCCAGGTTGCCCCACGTGGCGCCCGGGAGTGTAGCAGAGCATCAGAAACAATTGGGCAGGCTTCCGATGCTCTACCTGTGTGCCTTGAGGGGTCGAGGCACTCAGTGAAGACCCACTAGCAAATAAAAATTTTTAATAAATATATATATATATATATATATATATATATAATGCCATACTAAGTGTATTTTTATATTAATATATACCTATATTAATGTAAAAATTTACTTATAATAAAATTACGTGTGTGTGTGTATATGTGTGTGTGTGTGTATATATATATATATATATATATATATATATATAAATAACTATATATATTGTTTATATATATTATTATAAAATATAAATAATAAGTAAATAAAAATAAAAACATGTAAAACATTTTTTTAATATTACAAAAATTATATATGTAATTTTATTCTAACTGTATTTTGATATTAATATATATTTATTTAGAATGAAATTATATATATATATATATATATAATTTATTTTATATACAAAATATATATATGTATATCCATATACATAATTACATAATTTCTTAATTTAATTAATATACACGTAGACTTCAAATATATAAATGTGTATGTATGTATGTGTGTATGTGTATATATATATATATATATATATATATATTCTATGTGCATATTTATGTAATATTTTGAATAATTAAGTAATTTAATTGATTGCAATTTGAGGGACCTGCCTGACAACCCAGGCCGAAAGTCCAGAGTACTTAATTTGCTAGCACTGTATTTAACCCTGTAACTTTCCATGACACCCCAAAAAACTGTACATGTGGGCACTTTCACTGATGATATCATTGTTGTGATACGTTTTACTGTTTATTTGTGTATTTGTGTCCAGCGAAGTCTCCCAAATATAACAGTAACCCCATGTACAGTTTTATAGTTTTTTTTTTTACAGTTACAGGGTCAAATATAAGGCAGTTTTCACATTGAAATTTGCCAGATTGCTTATGTTGCCTTTGAGAGCGTATGTTAGCCCAGGAATGAGAATTACCCCCATGATGACATAACATTTGCAAAGAAGACAACCTCGGGTATTGCAAATGGGGTATGTTCAGTCTTTTTTTAGTAGCCACTTAGTCACAAACACTGCAGGGTTAAATAGACTGTGGCAGTGCCCCCAGACCACTTATATGAGATAAAGTGGTCTGGGTGTCTATTGTGTCCCTTTAAGTCTAAAATAGTAAATTGGGAAAAAATATTCAACTTGGCTGTAGTCACAGCTCTGCTATTTCTTTTAAATATATTTTTTAATATATAAAAAAAATTAGTTTTCAATTAAAAGGTATGATGGATGTTTGGCATTACTCCGGCTTGCTAATTTATGTGCTATTTTATGATGTGCAACGCTGATTTTAAGCATAAAGTCTTAATTGAGGGAATGTCAAAAGTACATGTAAAGATGATGATGAATAAGAAAAAAATTAGAGGTTATTTAAGGGGGGCTACAGATTCTAGAACTAACATAAATTCTCTGCATGTATGTATGTTTGCATAATGAGCCCCTTATTTTTATACTTGGACAAAAGTACTATAAGCCCACTACACTTTTTAATGAGAGTGGGATGTATGATTGTTTATATGATGAGCCCTTTATTTTCATATTGGGACAAAAAGTCACTTCATTCAAAACGTCAAACACCGCATTCTTTCTGCCCTAAGTGTTTGTTGCAGAAAATTTATGTTGTAAATTTAGAAGAGAGCAAAATTTATGTTTTCAGCGTTCCAACACATGCTTCATTTTTGTGCTGTAAGCTAACTTGTAGTATTCCAGTACGTCACATGTTGTATGTGCTTTAAATTGTATGTATTCTGTAAATTGTTGAATGGGGATGCTGAGATTTTATTGATTGTGACCCAAACTGTGAAGAAGTGGGTTTGAAATTTTGGTCATGGAAATGTAGGATCAGAAAACCATGGACAAAGGTTTTTACCTGTGTTGATATGACTTTTGGAAACTCAAATTGACCGGTCAAAATTTTGCCATGCCTTTAACATGGAGTAGTATAAATATTTTGAGTCTTTGAGAGTTCTGACAAATGCAGGTGATACCATGTCTGTGTAATCTGGTCCAAATGTTCTATAAGCGTATAAGAGAGAAATTCCATTGACAGGTTTCATATGTTGCAACTGGTTAATGCAAGTGTTATACAAATGTTTAAGTCAAACGCGTTATATGGCCGTACGGGATCCCTTCTTAAAAAAGAAAAAATAAACCCTTTGGTACCAGAACTCTTAAATAAATCTGATACAAACTAAAATTGGTATACCTTACAATAATATGTTCTGAATACAGCTGTTAGAAGTTTATTCTGTGTGAATGGTGATTGTGATAAATGTGTGTTTTGGGTACTCATTTTGAAGTATGCAGTTTAATTGTCATGTATGTTAATGGGTATTTTGCTGTGTTATTTTAAATTATATTTGAATAAGTTTGTCTTAGTATTGATACAGATGAAAATGGCAGCGTAATAATCTATTAAATAACTGATTTATTATTGAATACTAGTCCAAGAGCAATATGAGTTGTAGTCTTAAGAAAGAAAAAAAAGGGGAGTCTGTTTTTGTAAATTTTAGCTGATTTCCAAAATTCTGTTGCAATAATGGACTTCCTGCCAAAATTTGACTTTCCTGTCCAGTTGCCAGGTGCTCTGATCTAATCTTAAAGTAGTACTGCTTGCATAGTTTGCAGACATGCATAATGCACAAACATGAGAACCTATATTATGTCTGTCACAGAGTGTGACATTTATTAATTTATTTTGGATTGAGTTAATTGCCTGTCCATGAATATGCTTTTTGTATTGGCATGTCTGCTGGATATCTGCTAATTTCGTTGTGTTCTGTGTTATAAGATGACGTGTGATATTACAATGAGTATGAAGAATATTTAAAGAATATTTGCATGTCATTAACGCAAGCCTTTAGTGTCTTTTTACAACAGATTAAAAAAAACGCTGATCAGCCAACAAGAAAGGGGTCCCTGGGAAAGAAAAAGAAAAAATATATCATTTGCTTTTCAAAATCGTGGATCCACGTTTCAGTATTATTAGGGGAGTATTTAGAGTTAACTCTACTTTTAAAGTGCATTGCATTATTTAAGAAAAGAAAAATTTGTTATCTTTAACATAAACAATTGTAATGTTATATGGTTATATAACAAGAAAAATTATGGATGTATAGGATAGGTTTTATCCAAGATTAAGATTCATCTAGTATGCCTCATTGATTATAACAAAATTATGAAATGGTATTTTTAGAGATTTCTTTTGAGGCAATTCTAAACTACTGTATTATATTTGTATTGGTATATTGAAAGCATTTTGCAGACCCAGAAGAGAATAAATAATATAATAATTATAAAACGAACCATACTATGGGAAGAGGTCACCCTATTAAATTGCAAAGGGGTTAAACTCATTTTTGATAAGCATATAAAATTTAGTTTTGGTGGTAAGAATTTTTGATACTCAATTTGAACTCAATTGAAGTATTACAACCATATCCTTGCAGGTATAGGAAACAGCTGCAATATGATTTTAATATTTGCAATATATTAGTGTTTTCAATGTATTCTGACAATGGAAAAGTTCCTAACCGCATGTCTGCATTACACCTATGACCCAGACTGTCAGTATTGCAAACCCTATATGAAGACTCTGCTTTCACTGTTTATGTATACACCCCTAGACAACCGTGCTATACATGCACAGTAAATCTTCAAAAGCTTATTAATATTATATCTGTGTGGTACACAAAGAGGTGTACACAAAGAGGGGGTGTGAGTTAGGTAATCTCGATCTTCATATGGAATATGCTTCCTCCTTGTTCACTTTTGGTTAAACTGTTGGTCTGTGACTAGCCCTCTTTGACCCCAACTGAATTTCTTGGGAAGATTCATGAGAAAGATACAGCAGGTTGTTTTGATATAAAGAAAGAGGGAAAAGTATGTTGTATCGGTGACAAAAGGATTGTGATCTTAAGCAGGCGAGATTTGGGAGGTGATAGGAGATTGAATCAGAAAGGTTTTAGAGGCAGAGGTAGAGAATTTGATCAAAGGATCTAACTTTTGTAGAGGTAGTAACTTCAGCACTGTTTTAATTATGGATAGCAGGGATTCACCCCAAGGTGCTCGTGGTGAACCCGGTTCTCCTAGTCAAGCTGGCCCCACTGGTATTGCTGGTGTCCCTGGCTTCCCTGGTGCCTGTGGTGCTCCTGGACCTCAGGGCCCCAGAGGTTCCCCTGGACCTAAGGGTAACAATGGTGAACCTGGTGCTCAAGGAGACAAAGGAGAACCCGGTGCTAGGGGAGAACCTGGCCAAGCTGGCATTCAAGGACTCCCACCCTGGCAGGTTCCTCAATACCAACCACAACTTTCAAGCTATACCCACACTCAACAACCTCAGCCTAATACACAGATGGTTCATGTTTTTAATACTTTATATATAGTTTTGATAGATAAAACAGTATTAATGCTGGCTCTTAGAGGATGTACAAGCTGAAGTTGTGACCTAGACATTGTTTGCATAGGCTGCACAATGTGAAATAACTAAAATAAAATAGGATAATAATAAGTATGCTTAGTCAATTTGTAACGTGGTATCATAGAGGCATCTGCAATAAAATAAGTGGGTTTCCAAGACCTGACAAGTGAGGGCAACTTAATATAACATATGTCTACAGTTTGCTGTCCCTTCCTTATCGGAGGCCACTTGCAACACAGCAAGAAACTCTTCCGAAACCTGTAATAAACAAAGCACTTTAGAACAATAGTAATTCATTTTGTTTCTCCTAGTTGTTCTGTAAAATAATATTGTTTAAGTGGGATAACTGTATGGAGGTTCCACCATGTATTAAAACATGATCACACACATACAGAATTGGTGGCTTTTTGGACATCGGGATCTATAAAAGGTTTCGGTTTCCAAAGATGTTATCAGGGTCCACAAAATTTCTGACAGACTTCAGCATTCCAATTTTATTAAAGTAATTAATTGAGATTATCAAATCAAGGTTTAAATTTAAGAACAGCATTTTATTGGGAATTATACCAATATGTATATGTTAGTGTTTTAGTACTCAACAAGCATTTATATAGAATGAGTGCTTCTCTCATCCATACAAGGCATTCTAAAGGGAAATTATGTATTAAAATTTTATAAAGGACAAATTCAATGAATTATAAGCAAAACTGAGAGAAGTACATGTTACACTAGTTAAGAGTTTAACTTTAGTCTCCTATTTGAGTTTAGCCTAGATAATTAATTTATTGATGTCGTACTGATCCTTGTGTTTGTATGATTATAGAGACCGTACTGGAGTATTTGTGCCGCCTGATATTTGGGACTACACACCAATCTCTCTGGCTGACCTACCTGCCTACCTACCTTTTTGGCAATTAAATCTGTTTGGTCAAAAACCATGCTGGCCGAAGAAACTGAGATGCTTACTTATAAGGGCATAAACTAACTTGGAAAGTCCTGAAGATGCAGCGCTGTCTAATGCCGCTATTTCTGTATTACCCCTTTCAACAACTGGGGTGTTGCACAGAGTATTGTGGTGAACATCCAGCAAACAGAAGAATTAAGAACTATGTGGAAGCTGACATTGTCTTGTTGTCAGCCATATTGCTACCCTTAGCTATGTTATGGTGTCTAAGATTCTTTATACTCCTTGAAAGACTTATATTTTTCTGGACTATGCTGGACTATTGAACTATTGTTATTTTTATTTTTGTAGAGTTAGCCGGAGAGAGAGGAAGTGTTAGCTTACTCAGGCATGGATGTACTATGTGTGTCATTGATGCATGTTGAGTGTACCAAGGATGGATTCCAATGTATTAAGTGTGGATATGACTGGACCATCGAAATAGGGATTTGATTAGGAGGCATAGGACACAAGGTCATGATTGGGATTATTGCTAGAATTGCAAACTGATTAGAAATTATCTTATGATTTAATATGTAAGTGGGCCTTTTCAAACTCATCAAGAAGTGTTTCCCAATCCCGATACCTGAGCTATTTACTTACAAAGTGCAGGTTTTATAAGTCACTAATGCTGTCAACGTGAGGGAATGCATGTCTACACAGTCATGGCCCTCACTTAGAGTTTACCCAGATGTGCTTTTTTCCTCAAATATGAATTTTTGCCACTGGATTTTTTTGACCTGGCCCAAGATCACTGGGTGCACTGGTAATCCAAGACCCTGGTCCAAAGAGGGGAAATAGATTTTATTCCCATTTTTGATTATATATGTTTACGTTGTGAATTTAATAATAATATTCCCGTTGTTGGGAATAATACACTTTGCCTGTTTTGATCCAAGGCTCAAGTTACAGATAACATGATGTGCAGTATGTTTAAAATTGGTTAACATGTCAGCTGTTTGAAATTATTTAACTTGTACACTTAAAAGATGTGTACAGGGGGGCGTGGCTAAGCGCTCGAGCTGCACGGTCAAGGGGCACCCAAATAACCGGGCTACCGAGCGCCAGCACTAGCGAGACGGCAGACTGCTACCTACCATGTCCCAGAGACAAAAGCCGAAACCAGCGAGGACGGATAAAGCGTCCTTCTTTCAAGCGAAAGCCACTTCACAAAAAGCGCGGGAAGATACCGATCAAGATGGCGGCCCGCCACGATCCCGGGAGGGCTCTCCTGCATCCCCAGCTTCCCCAGCACCAACTGCTGAGGACCAACCACTCACAGTGGCAACTATGAGAGGTATGATGACAGAGCTCACAAACACAGTGCAAAGAAGCCTTAAGGCTCAAATGTTGACACTGACAAACGAACTTAGGAAAGACTTGCAGGACATAGGGACACGCACTGCACATCTAGAATCCAAGATGGACGAATTTTCCATGGCACATAACAGTGTGGCTGATAAAATGCAGGAAATGGAAGATGTCATTACAGCTCAAAAGATCAAGCTGGCAGACCTGGAAGATAGGTCTAGGAGGAATAACCTCCGATTTAGGGGGATACCTGAATCAGTTACAAATGCGGACCTAGATAAATATTTGCAAGACATGTTCCAACAGATGACCCCAGAACTACACCCGGACCAACTTCTGCTGGACAGAGCACATCGCCTCAGAAGACCTAGTCACCTACCCAATACAGCAGCGAGAGACGTCATAGCAAGAGTACATTTCTTCCATGCCAGAGAAAGAATTATCAAAGCCAGCAGGAATAGAGGGATGCCGGAAAAATTCTCCAACATCAAAATCTTTTCCGACCTTTCGGCAGAGACATTACAGTACCGCAAATCTCTGGCACAAATCACGCTATCACTGCGCAACCAAGGAGTAAACTACAGGTGGGGATATCCGGCCAAGCTGCTGGTCTACCATGGAGACTCCCTCCACGCCATCACATCAGCGACGCAAGGCATCAAGATGCTCAGAGACTGGGGAGTCCCGCTGGCAGAGTTACAAAAAACAGGCCCAACGAAAATCCCCCACCTGGCCCAGGATTGGGCATCCCGCTAAAGAGACTGCATGACCGTATGGTATACGTAAGACTCATAACCAATTGCCAGTTATCTTATTGTATTTAACACTCTGTTAATCCGTTTTTTTTTCTTATTTTACTGTTACACCTGGGAAATACGTGGGTATGTACCGGGGCCCCCCTGACCACCTCCCAGGCCGACTAGCCAGGTCCACAACGAGATTTATTCTCGGTTAGACCACGACACTGCCCAAACACCAAAGGTTGGGGAGCCGGGACACTGGAGGCCCACAGGCAGGGAAGTGACGGAAAGGGAGAGAATATCTATATAAAAAAAAACAAAAAAAAAAACAGGCTAACCACATCAGCACACATGGTGCCCCAACGTGTGCTTGTCACAGGGACACACTCCGCACTGGAAGTCCCAACTCCACCACCCCCCCAGACTGCGTGCGACCCTTGGGCGCCGCAAACAGGCTCGATCCAGAGGAGCCTCATAGGGTTAAGTCCTTTGTTTACCCCTCCCTCCCCCATACATACTGAAACGACACAAAGACAACAGCTAAAGGCTGACCTCACCCCGTCCCCTTCTTGCCTCCATATCAATTTTGCAACAGACATCTACACCGAACTGCCACACAAAGGCTTTCACCGAAACATTGGGTGTAAAACCTAGAACGTAGTTCTTCTACCACAAGTACTAGCTCTTGGGTCACCAACCACAACCACATCATTATGAGAATAGTGTCCTATAATGTTAAAGGATTAAACTCACCGGGAAAACGCAGGTTGCTGTTCCAAGACCTTAAGAAAAACTCGGTAGATATCGCATGCCTCCAAGAAACACACTTTAGACACCCCACAGCCCCAACCCTTTTCACAAAACTATACCCCGTACAGTATCATGCCTTATCGGAGACGAAGACAAAAGGGGTGGCCATCTTAGTGCATAAAGACATCGCCTTCACGCCACAAAGCAGCTACATAGATCCTAAAGGGAGATACATCATAGTGGTAGGGCTCTTCAATAATACACAATACACCATTGGCGCAACATACTTCCCGAATGACAATCAAACCTCTTTTCTCAAAGCACTTCTGTCCAAACTAGATACATATAAACAAGGAGGGCTCATCCTGGGAGGAGACTTTAACTTCATTCAGTCCCCGACCTTAGATACTACTGCTTCGCCACAGGGAAAGCGCAAAAAGGGGACCCAAGCCCTCTGCAAGAATCTCACCAACACCTTGACACTGTACAACTTATATGATAGCTGGCGAACACTACACCCTACAGACCGGGACTATACTTTCTACTCAAGGGTCCACAACACGTACACACGTATAGACACCTTCTTTATAGATAACAAGACCATGCCGCAATTGACAGACTGCAGGATAGGGGAGATAACATGGTCAGATCACAGCCCAATCTATACGGACGTGGAAGATACCTATCAGACCAGAGGCAGGAACACATGGAGGCTAAACGAGTCCCTCCTATTAGATAAATCGTTTGTAGAACGTATGAAGATAGAACTTAGGGAATACTTCCTTGCGAATGCAACAGGCGAGGTCACGGACTACACAGTGTGGTCCGCACACAAAGCGGTGATGAGGGGCCAGTTCATCAGACAATCAGCGTACATAAAGAGACATCATCAGACCACCCTACTAGAATGCCACAAACAGATAGCGATACACACAGCCCAAAACAAGAAAACACCCACGGCAGCCCTAGCAGACAAATTAAGAGGTCTGTATCAAGACCTAAATGAGCTTAATGCCCACAAGACCCAATATTTCATACATAGACTAAGAGCCACCACGTACCACCACAGCGGCAAGGCAACCAAATACTTGGCCAACAGACTGAGAACTAGGCAGGCCGCCAATAGAATCCCACATCTTATAGGACATGCAGGAGACAAACTTATGAATCCCATGGACATAGTGCAGGAATTTGCACACTTTTACAAACAGCTATATAACCTAAACACAAGTGGGGGCGTAACAGCACCAGACACACAATCTATTCGCAGTTACCTACAGGGTGTGGAACTCCCCAAAATAGACCAAGAATCAGTGAGTGCCCTACTCGAACCGATCTCCATACAGGAGATCCGGACAGTAATTAAGAGTCTGCCCTCGGGCAAATCCCCGGGCGCAGATGGTTTCTCAAACAGTTATTACAAGACATTCATAGATATACTAACCCCACACTTGCTCAAGGTATACCATACAGCGACGGAAATAGGATCCCTTCCCCCTGAAATGCTAGTGGCCACGATAGTGACACTCCCAAAACCAGACAAGCCTACGGATTGCTGCAAAAATTTTAGACCTATATCCCTCCTTAATACAGACGCGAAGATATATGCTAAGATTTTGGCCAACAGACTGGCACCCATCCTCCCAACTATCATAGGAGACGACCAAACAGGATTCATTAAGAGTAGGCAGGGTAGGGACAATACCAGAAAACTCTCCTTGGTGCTGGAAAAACTGAGGGGATCGGGACAGGGTGGGCTTTTATAAGCCCTCGACGCCGAGAAGGCGTTTGACAGATTGAATTGGTCATTTCTTGAACACACACTTCAAAAATACGGCATCCCCTCCGAATTTGTCAAACAAATATTTGCTCTGTATGCAAGCCCCACAGCCCGAGTGCTACAAGCAGGCTTCCTCTCAGACCCGTTCCCCCTGACAAACGGCACGAGGCAGGGATGCCCTCTATCACCGCTGTTGTACGTCCTGGCCCTAGAACCACTACTAGTCCAAATTAGAAATCATGAGGGCATCAAAGGAATAGAGCTTCACAGCAGGGAAATTAAAATTAGCGCATTTGCAGATGACATACTCCTTTGTGTCACTGAGCCCGAACAGTCGACCGCACTCATCTTAGATCTCATCAGGAATATGGCAAGTCTTACTACTCTCTCAATGCCAGTAAGACGCAAGCGTTGGGGGTTCGGCTCAACCACCGAACCCTGACTGCCCTCAAAGTGAAACATCATTTTGAGTGGAGGATGGATACAATAAAGTATCTAGGACTGACCTTTACGAAAAACCCTACAGAGACCTTCTCGGCCAACTACGTTCGGGTGGGGGGCGAATGCCGTCAATTGATGAAAAAATGGGGCACACTGTTTCTAACCTGGACGGAGAGAGTAGCAACCATCAAAATGTCCATACTTCCTAGGCTTCAATACCTGTTTCGCAACCTACCGATTCAGGTACCCATATCCTATCTCCGAGAAACACAAAGAGATATAAATAGATTTGTGTGGGGGGGTCAAAAAGCCCGAGTAAAAGGAACACTACTACGAGCACCAGCGAGACAAGGTGGCCTAGCCTTACCGGACATTAAGTCATATTACCAAGCAGCAATGCTAGCAACACTTCTTCCCCATTTCATGACCACAACCACACCGCAGTGGGTGCACTTAGAACAACTAGCGGTCAGGCCCTTTGATATACCCACCCTATTGTGGCTTCCAAACCGGTTTAGACCAGCAGTGGCACAGATGCCAGCACAGATAAAAATAGCACTGAACACCTGGGACAAAATCCGACACAAACTAACATCTCACACCCTATCACCGGCCACCCCACTCCACACTATAACATATTGTATCCCAACCTTCAACGCAAAGTCCTGGATATCAAACGGGGTCACTCACTTGTACCAAATGCTCTCACAGAACACACTAAAAACCTTCCCAGACTTACAGAAAGAGTATCATGTGCCGGCGGCCTCTCAATTTTCCCATATGCAACTAAGCTCGTTTTTGCGTAAACACACAGACAAACCCCCACCTTCAGAAGGCAGTCTACCTGTTATGACAAAATGGGAACAGATGACCACCACTGGCTCACAGACACCAACGTTTAAACCACTGTCCTGGTGCTATCAGATTCTCAGACCCACACAACACTTTGCTGACTCCAACCCAGCCAAACATTGGATACGAGACTTACAATGCCACATAAGTAAAGACCAATGGGAACGCACCATAGTAGCAACTAAGAAACTAATCAAATCAGAAACCCTCCTGGAACAATATAGGAAAACTCTATACAGGTGGTACATGGTACCAACTCGCTTACAGAAGCTATACCCAAGCTCATCTCCGACGTGCTGGAGATGTGGCAAGAGTGAGGGAACAGTGCTCCATATCTGGTGGCAATGCGGTCGGGTGACCGGCTTCTGGCAAGACGTTAGCCGCCTGATCCGAAACCAGTGGCGGATCCAGAGCCTGATCTCGGGAGGGGCACTTGTAGATTATTTAATTAAATAATCCAGGCACAATAACCACTACAGCTCAGTGTAGTAGTTATGGTGTCAGTAGTGCCAGGATTCCACCCCAGAGTAAGTAGTCATACCGTTTAAGAACAGTTTGACAACTTATCTTGGGTCTGCTGGTATATAGGGTATAGGAGCAGTGGTGTGTGTTAAGGGTGAAGTGTGTGAGTGCGGCAGTGTATGTCAGGGTTGTAGTGTGTGTGTTAGGGGGCAGTGTATGTATGGGGGCACTGTATGTGTTTTTGGGGCAGTGTGTGTGTATGGGGGGCAGTGTGTGTATGGGGACAGTGTTTGTGGGGCAGTGTGTGTATGGGGACAGTGTTTGTGGGGCAGTGTGTGTATGGGTGTGCAGTTTGTGTATGGGGACAGTGTTTGTGGGGCATTGTGTGTATGGGGACAGTGTGGGTGTGCAGTGTGTGTATGGGGACAGTGTATGGGGAGCAGTGTGTGTATGGGGACAGTGTTTGTGGTGCAGTGTGTGTATGGGTACAGTGTTTGTGGAGCAGTGAGTGTATGGGGACAGTGTTTGTGGGTGTGCAGTGTGTGTATGGGGACAGTGTTTGTGGGGCAGTGTGTGTATGGGGACAGTGTTTGTGGGGCAGTGTGTGTATGGGGGACAGTGTGTGAATGGGGGGCAGTGTGTGTGGGGCAGTGTATGTAATGGGTGGGCAGTTTGTGTAATGGGGGGCAGTGTGTGTAATGGGGGGGGGAGGAGGCTTTTAAATAATAAAAAAAATTTTTATTTAATAAAAATAAATATTCTATGTCCCCCCTCCCTTCTTACCTTTACTGGGGTGGAGGGGGGACATTTCTTGGTGCCTGGTGGTCCGGTGGTGATTCCCTGGTGGTCCCAGTGTGGAGAGTGAGCTCTAGCCCGCGCTCCCGGGCTAGAGTTCACTCTCGCGAGATTTGGAGCGTTGCCGTGGTAACCGCGGCAACGCTCCAAATCTCGAGCGAGGAGGACCCGGAGGAGCTACAGACTGAGCTCCGGGTCCTCTCTCTCACTCCCTCCCTCCCCCGCCGGCTGTCAGCACAGTGCCTGCGGACCGGGGAGGGAGATCTCTGATCTTCCTCCCCGGTCCGCAGGCACATTGCAGGGCTAGCACTTGGGCAATGCCAGCCCTGCGTTAACCTGCAGGGGGGAATCTCGGGGGGGGCAATTGCCCCGTTGCCCCCCCCCTGGATCCGCCAATGTCCGAAACACCACAAAAGTCGAGCTCCCCTGCACACCCCTAGCGTACCTATTACTGCACATGCCAGACAACACACCCAAAGATCTACAAAAGCTAACATTCCACATACTCTTGACAGCTCAGAGGGCGATAGCTAGACGGTGGAAAAAATGTAGTCCCCCACAAGTGACAGAGGTTTGTAGGGACGTAGACAAACAGCAACTATACGAATCCCGATATAGAGGGGTTCTCCCCCTGACAGTAACGGCCATGAAAGCGTGGAAACTGTGGGACGAAGGAAATACGGGAGAGCCCGACAACCAAGCTAATAGGCCCAACACTAGTGGGTAAGGAAACATATATGGGACAGAAACAGCAGAACAGACAAATAGAGAGCTGTAGCGAGATAATAACTGAGTGCTGTTATAGGATATGATGTAACCAATGTTTACTCGCAAAGGTGGTTGTACACCTAAATGTAAAATGTCTGATATGGAAACCCCCCCCCCCCCCCCGCTTCTATTCTGTATTCCCCCCCCCTACACCAGTTTCATGTGATATTTATGTTTATGACATTGAATGACAAAATCAATAAAAGACGTGTACAGCAGATGATTACAGAAGCTGAAAATCGACAGCTCGATCTCCTCTTAAAGGGAAAACCTACGGCACAGAGCAAATGGGGGAAATCGAGGTGAAGAAATAATGAAAGTCCCGCAGACGTGATTAGAAAGTCTGAATATACCTCCTTTCGTTTCTCTGCCGCAGGCCTCCCATGGATATTCCGTAAGGTAGATCACGATATGATCTAAAGAGAGGAATTGTAGGATATGAATATCCATTTTGCTTAATATCCTAGCTGTTCATATAAGGGTTAATTTGAACCAAGAATAAATTTGGAATTGTATCTTCGATTCTGGGAAGAATTTATCTAATATCATTTACGAGAATGACCATACTGATTTCCAAATGTTCTTGTTAATTCTCCAAGATTAAGGTATTTGTAAATATCTTGTTTTGATCAAATATACATGTGTTATATAACATAGAATTATAATAAGAAACAGCTGCTCATAACTTGTGAAAAACAATGTCATTGTCACGCCCATATGCTCATTTTTCCCCCTCCCGTCCTGCTATGAAAATGGGGTATAAATATAACTGACGTATGAATACAATTTGAATTGGTTATTGAACACGTCTCTGCTATTCATTTCCAATTTCCAGAGCTCTGAATGAGTTGGCAAATATCCATCATCCACAAAGGGCCCGGGCTGATTTTATCCCCATACATTTGTTGACATAAGACAAACCTAAGACCAACAATCATTTATCTGTTGACATAATTTTCATTAATATTAGAGATAAAAAACACACAAAAATACAAAAATTCAAAAAGACACACAAAAACAGACAGACAAATCTAAGTTCCCTGGAGAGAAGGAGGTTGAAGGAAGGTTTACCCTTTTAAGTCAATTCATAAGATAAAAACCATAAGAGGAGAAGTTTACCGCCCAACGTCACGGGAGAGTATCTCAAACGTATATTTCTCAACTTGTTCCAACCACTTTTTATACTCATCATGATGCTCTGCAGATGTCCATCTCCATTTTGATTTGATTAATTAGAATTTTGACCTGAAGCCAACAAGGGGCTGTCACCATCTATCAGCTTCTGGCAATCAACATCTTGGAAGCTGCCAAGATGTGTATCACAATAGGTGAGGCGGGACCAAATTGTTTTTGAATGTTTAATTGTAATAATAAAAGTCTAGGATGGAAGTTAAGTTTTTGAAAGTAGAGTTTTAATTTTTATTTATATAATTTTCCAAAATAGTTGGATAGTATGACATTCCCACCATATATGCAGGAAATCTCCTCTACGAGCTAGGCATATGCAGCATTTATCTGAGCCGTTGGGGTAAATCCTAGACAGCCTACTTGGGACCAAGTACTATTTGTTTAAAAGTTTATAGTGGATCTCAGACAGGTTTAAACAATTAATGTTTTATTAATTATAATATTATTAACCATTTTCAGTGATTCTGTCCATTCCTCAACAACTAATACCCATTTTTAGTTCTTGCTGCCATTTTTTTTTTATCACAGGTAAAATAGATTTGTCAGGGTCTCCCTTAATCGGATTAAATCTAATTTATTCATTTTCATGCTCTTAATATTTTTTTCTAATTTAATATATCAATCGATCTATACAGTTCATAGCTCTGCTATTTTACCATTCATATGTTGGTATTGAATTAATATTTTTGGATTATTGTAATGGTTAATGGATTCAAATTATTTAATATCCTTGGATTCACTTTTTAAAATTATTTTTGCTAAATATTAAAATATCAAATGTATATAATATATGAAACGATATTTTAAAACATCAAACCATATTAAAACATAAGATTTATCCAAAAATATTAAATCACTTACATAGTTACATAGCTGAAAAGAGATATGCGTCCATCAAGTTCAGCCTTTCTATTTTTGCTGTTGATCCAAAAGAAGGCAGAAACCAAAGCTTCCAATTTTGCAACAAAATAAAAGTATTTATCCAATTGCTCTTTAAACATCTGTATGGACTCTGATAAAACCACATCTTCAGGCAGAGAATTTCACATCATTATTGTTCTTACTGTGAACAAACCTTTTCCTTTGTCTTAGACTAAACTTTCTTTCTTCCAGTCTAAATGTGTGACCTCATGTCCTATGTATAGTCCTGCTTATGAATAGATTTCCAACTTGAAAACCTTATCCAAAAAATATTAAGATCAGGATTTAATTTGCTAAAATGAAGTGATTATCAAATAAAATGTTGTGTAATTTTCTAAACAAGCAATAAAATGTTTGTCTCTGAAAAATGTGTATGCATTTTTAAACTGACTTATAATTTAGTACCTTTACTGCTCTCAACAGTACCCAAATAAAAAATAAAAAAATAAAAAAAATAAAACCCTGTAAAATAGGCTCATATTTACCTAATTATATGTGTGTGTGTGTGTATGTATGTATGTGTGTGTGTGTGTGTGGATGTATGTATATATGTGTGTGTGTGTGTGTGTGTGTGTGTGTGTGTGTGTGTATATATATATATATAGAGAGAGAGAGAGAGATGGATGATGTTAACAAACTTCTAGAAATCTAGACATACCAAAAATGATAATATTTTCCACCATGGCTCTTTAAGCACACATTTTGCATGATGGAAGGTAGCTCAGCAGAAATCAGGGTTAGTAAATAAACCCATCAGTCTTTTTCATCTTGCGAAATAACTGTCAGTTAGTGTGCAGGATTCTGATGGGGATGGTTACATACAGAGACTTAGGAGTCTATTATTTAAACAATGAGTTGTGGTGAATTGACAGTCAACTTGAAAAATACAGGCAAGAATGCTGAGTTTGCAAAATATGTCCAGTACAGTTTTGTTGCAGATTTTTTTCCACTTCTGTTATTTTGGCCCAAATTTAGTAAATCTGTTGTCAACACACAACAACTCACTTTAAGTAAATATAAATCATGTCCATTTAAAATGTGCAATTCATTCACGTTTCTTAGAAATAAAAATAAGATTGCAACGGAAATCAAAAATGGATATGAGGAAAAATGGAAATTGCTTATGGTCATCATCTTTCTTCTTATTATTATGATTTATAAATTGCCAACATATTCTGCAGCACTGTGCAATAGGTGGACTAATAAATTAGTTCTAAAAAACAAATTGGATATATAGGTAACTCTGCTATATGTAGTTTTGTATTCATCCCATCACTGATAATATTTATATATGGACATTACTTTTTAATGAACAGTTTCCCTCCAATAAGATGGTGGCAATGGGACTTGCAGTGCTTATAAGAACCCATGAGTAAGAGGAGAGAGTATACTTTTGTCAAGATCTAAATGGGCTGAAATGGGTGACTTCATAATACTAGGAAAAAGAACCATGAACAAATTTGTAAGATTCTTAATTTTGCAAGATCTTGAGAGAAGATATGTAAATAAAGATGGTGATGGCTGGAGAACTATAGATGCTCTTGAGAAAGTCAGTTTAAGAATCTTTACTTTGCAAATATTATTGCTTTTATTTTAAAGCGTTTGCTATTGGGCCCTTCTGCACTTTAGTAAGATGCAAGTTATCCTCCCAGGGCCACTGTAAACAGAATGTAGCTGGGAAATTGATCCATTCCAGGTTCCATTAGACGTGGACAACAGTCTATGTTGTAGTGAAGAGGTGACTGTTTTGCAAAAATGAATGCATATTGTAATTCTACCACTTTATTTGTGAGTGTTCTGATGTTTTATTGCAGCTGCTATTCTATATATTAAACACTCTGCACTACGGTTATTTTTAGACTTGGAGATGTGTTTTGGTCTGAACTGCAGTTCAGCTAAATTCGGGCTCATCGGGTGATGGGTTGAACACTCAAACTCTGAGACAAACTATACTATAACTATATATGGATAAATTGAACTACGCAATGCCGAGCATGTTTCGGGGGTGGGGTGGCAACATCCTGATTTCTAAGTAAAAATATTAAAAGGTTGAAGTATGATGCTACTATCATCTTGTGTAGGTACATAAAACACAGTGTACATAAAACAGTGTATCAGAACAAAAAAATTGTGATGAAAGCCCACTCAATAAATTTATGTATGAAAAAATGCACACATGCAATATTTTACCATAGACTTGATAAAAAACCTAATATACAAAAATGTAGCAGACCATAGTGAAATCTGTATACAATATGTAACCAAACAAATAAACACAAAATGGTCCCACTCACATATTGCTGAGCCACTTAATAGTAGGCTCAGACTTTCAGCACCTTTTGGTGTAAATCAGGCCGATAGAATTCCCGCTGGATACTGGACCTCTCATGCTAAATTTGCCATGAAAACATACAAAGAATACCAGAAAGTAGACAGAAAAAAATGCATTTAAACAAAAAAATGTAAAACTTGTAGAGATCTCAAGTAAGCAATTGCACTAACGCGTTTCAATTAATGTATTTCTCAAAGTGCTCAATACAATTACAACTGCAATGTCTGCTTTTTCAAAACAAAAGGGTGTGTTTTCTCTTTATTACATAAAAAAATTGTATAAAAGTTTCCTAGAAAATCATTTAAAAAATAATTTTATAGAGGAATAATTATATTAAAACCATTTCCAAATTACATAAAAGAAGCAATCCTAAAATCTACATTTAAACCTTTTGGAGTTAAAGTTTCAACGTTGAACATCCATCTAATTTCTGTTTTACATTATATGTTATCCTTGCAACCTCCCCTTCAACCTCCCCTTTTCTATACCTAAAAACTGTAATCCATCCAGATTTCCCCCGTGGATTTCAGAACAGTGTTATAATTGACAAATTTCTTTTAAATGTTATTAATATGTTCCCCAGTACGAACTTTTGATTTTCTAGTGGTGGCCCCTACATATTTATAGCCACAGGGGCAGGTAACAGTTAACTGAACTATTACTTTAAATATTACATTTATAAATGAATATTACTTAAACATAAAAAATAAAAAAAACATTGCAGGTTTGGAGGGGTTGACAAATAAATAAGGCTTATACTGTAAATTAAAAATAAAAATGGAAGGTAGTGTGGGCAACTGACGTGTAGTGTGTGGGGAATTAAAGAGCCGTATTTGGAGTGTACTGGAAGGTAACAGAGCCCTCAGTAATGTGCATTGTGTATTGGAGATTAGAGTCCCCTAACAATGTGTAGTGTTCTCTGGGAGATTACAGGGCCACCGGTAATGTGTAGTGTGTACTGGGATAATACAGAGCTCCTAGTAACTTGCAATGTACACTGGGATATTACAGAACATATAGTCAGTTGCAGAACAAATGTAGTCAGGGCCCTGATGCAAGAGATGTTTTTGTGCACCTCTAGTGCAAGAGTGGCAAAAAGGTAGATCCCATTATACAATTTCTGCAATGCTATTTGCCCATCATTACAATGCTATTTGTGAGCAGTGTTTGTGAGTTTGAATGTAGTCATGTTTTTGCATGGAGTATGTGTATTTGCATGCTAGCTTAAATGTTAGCTTGCAGAAGCAGGTGTACTTTTGTGTGTAGTGTTGGTGTTTGATTAAAGGGTGTTTGTATATAATTTTGGCATTTTAATACAGGTGTGTGTTTGTATGTAATGTTTGCATTTAAATGAAGAGGTGTGTTTTTGTATGTAGCTTTTAAATGTGGATGTACACTTGTGTGTAGTATTGGAGTTTAAATGAATGAGTGTGTTTATAAGTAATGCTTATGTTTGATTACAAGGGTGTGTTTGCATGTAGTGTTGGTGTTTGCTCGAATGTATGCATATATAGACAAACACTACCACATACATACATGCATACATACTTACACAGGTACAGATACACATTGCCAAACATACAAATACACACTGGCACATACACACACACACACATTAACACATATACACACTCAGACACACACACACTCAGACACACATGCTGACATACACACAGACACAAACAAATACACAAACTGACACATACACTCATTTAGGCACACACATATTCACACCAACATATACAGTTGCAAGAAAAAGTATGTGAACCCTTTGGAATAATATGGATTTATGCACAAATTGGTCATAACATATGATCTGATCATCATCTAAGTCACAACAATAGACAATCACAGTCTGCTTAAACTAATAACACACAAAAAATGAAATGTTGCCATGTTTCTATTGAACACACCATGTAAACATTCACAGTGCAGGTGGAAAAAGTATGTGAACCCTTGGATTTAATAACTGGTTGAACCTCCTTTGGCAGCAATAACTTCAACCAAACGTTTCCTGTAGTTGCAGATCAGACGTGCACAACGGTCAGGAGTAATTCTTGACCATTCCTCTTTACAGAACTGTTTCAGTTCAGCAATATTCTTGGGATGTCTGGTGTGAATCGCTTTCTTGAGGTCATGCCACAGCATCTCAATCGGGTTGGGGTCAGGACTGGGCCACTTCAGAAGGCGTATTTTCTTCTGTTTCAGCCATTCTGTTGTTGATTTACTTCTATGCTTTGGGTCATTGTCCTGTTGCAACATCCATCTTCTGTTGAGCTTCAGCTGGTAGACAGATGGCCTTAATTTCTCCTGCAAAATGTCTTGATTAGTGATGTCCCGAACGGTTCGCCGAACGGTTCGCCGAACATAAACATAAACTTTGACCCTGTACCTCACAGTCAGCAGACACATTCCAGCCAATCAGCAGCAGACCCTCCCTCCCAGACCCTCCCACCTCCTGGACAGCTCACTAAGAATGGAGGAGGGTCTGCTGCTGATTGGCTGAAATGTGTCTGCTGACTGTGAGGTACAGGGTCAAAGTTTATGTTTATGTTTGGCGAACAGTTCGGCGAACCGTTCGGGACATCACTAGTCTTGATAAAATTGGGAATTCATTTTTCCTTCGATGATAGCAACCTGTCCAGGCCCTGACGCAGAAAAGCAGCCCCAAACCATGATGCCCCCACCACCATACTTCACAGTTGGGATGCGGTTTTGATGTTGGTGTGCTGTGCCTTTTTTTTGCCACACATAGTGTTGTGTGTTTCTTCCAAACAACTCAATTTTGGTTTCATCTGTCCACAGAATATTTTGCCAGTACTGCTGTGGAACATCCAGGTGCTCTTGTGCAAACGGTAAACGTGCAGCAATGTTTTGTTTGGACAGCAGTGGCTTCCTCTGTGGTATCCTCCCATGAAATCCATTCTTGTTTAGTGTTTTACATATTGTAGATTCCCTAACAGGAATGTTAGCATTTGCCAGTGACTTTTGTAAGTCTTTAGCTCACACTTTAGGATTCTTCTTCACCTCATTGAGCAGTCTGCGCTGTGCTCTTGCAGACATCTTTACAGGATGGCCACTGCTAGGGAGAGTAGCAGCAGTGCTGAACTTTCTCCATTCATAGACAATTTGTCTTACTGTGGACTGTGGACCCTTTCCAGCTTTATGCAAGTCAACAATTCTTAATCGTAGGTCTTCTGAGAGCTCTTTTGTGCGAGGCATCATTCACATCAGGCCATGCTTCTTGTGAAAAGCAAACCCAGAACTGGTGTGTAACCAACACCTCCAATCTCATCTCATTGATTGGACTCCAGTTGGCTGACATCTCACTCCAATTTGCTCTTGGAGATGTCATTAGTCTAGGGGTTCACATATTTATTCCACCTGCACTGGGAATGTTTACATGGTATACAATTTCGTTCGAAAATTCAGTTTTTTTCGTATTCTTTTACTAAAACATAAACGAAAGCCTTACATACGAAATATAAATGAAACGAAAGGGCAAATGCATTACCTTTTCATTTCATTTAGTTCGTTTAAAAGACTCTGTGCTGCAGGGGAATTAGCCACCACAGCACGGAGAAATAACACTGCGCATGCGCCCCAAAAAATAAAACAAGTGCAATAAGTGCCAGGTCCCCCTGTACTCCCATGGTGGGGAATCCAAATAACTAAAATGGGGGGGACATAGTGCACCCCACTTGTGACCCGCAGGTGGGGGCTATTAATATAAATGGGAGGACCTAGTGTCCCCCCCAGGTCCCCACCCAAGAGCCGCGGGTGGGGACCCTAATTAATTAAAGGGGCGACCTAATGTCTCCCTGGTCTCCACCCATAATGGTGGGTGGGGACCCTAAAATAAATTAATCTCTTAGCTGCTACCACATTGTAATGTGCAATTCTCCAAAAATCACATCAGACAGAATTTTCTTGTACCCGATTCAGTGGATCACTTAAATATGTGCAAAAAACTTAATAGCATACCTAGTGCAAACAAGGAATAAATATATATATATATATATATATATATATGAGAGAGAGAGAGAGAGAGACACACCATATTGTTACATATCCTTGCATATCCAATGTTGTGTATACCTTTAAGAAAAAAAGATTGAAGAAGCCATTCCGGCAAAACGCGTCTCTGGGTCTATTTATATTACTATTTGATATTTTAATTGTAAGTTCTAATAAAGTATATACTTTTTAAAGTTTATACTTTTATTTATTTTATATTTATTTACCATCAATGTTCCTGCATTCTACAACTAAGGGTGGTATGGTCCCTAACCATACTCCGCTGTTCAACTGAGCCAATTACTAGGCTCCAGGCTTGTGAGTATTTTACCTATTTATATGAAAATATTTGTTAAAAATGGTATCTATATATACATCTCTTTCCTTGAGATACTGCATACCACTGCTGAATACACAAGAAACCTCCTAAACTGCTCTCCATAAAGAAAAAGGGTCAGGTCGCCTAAATGGACCTACAGGCAAATAACTCCCAGAGCTAGGTTAAAGCTCTGGAATATGTTAGTGTTCCAACTTATGTGTATATTACACTTGTGTACATAAGGGTACTGCACTATTTATTTATTTATTTTAAGAAAACCAGACAGAATAAATAACCAGAAAAAACAAGAAAAACTAAACAAGAATTGTAAAAAGAGTACTGGATATCAGAAGCCATGACCAGAAATATCCACACAATGTAACAGGAGGTGACACCTTGCTTTTTTTTTTTTTTTTGCATGCGCATTGCAATTTGCGTCCTAATGGACAAAACCAATTTTTTTTTAACGAATTTCATTAAAAAATGAATGGTTTATGAATGAAATTTGGGATTGACGAATTACATTTTTATTTAGTACAAAATCATTCATACGAAACTAAAATTTCACTGGTGCACATGTCTGAAAATGAACGTGCTCCCTAGAATTTTGTATCTCCTAACAACGCTTCCCTTTCCGATTCCTAATTCCTTTCTTAAACAGTTTAACTCTATTTGTACAAAATATGTATGGATTTACAAGAGGCCCAGACTGAGTACTCAGATTTTAGCAAGACCCAGAAACAGGGGGGTTTGGGGTACCCTGACATAAGACAATATTATACGGCCAATTTTGTCTCCAGAGCTAAAGACTGGACTATGACTACACTACACAAACCATGGAAGTCAATAGAAAATACATTCCACACAATCTCCATCAGCCCCCCCTCCCTCCCTGTGGAAAAATGAACACATCAAATACCTATGCCCCCAGTAGCACCCAACCATTTATCCCACGATGATTGCTTGGAGAAAGACGGACACAGACAGTAAACTAACAACAAGATGTTCACCCTTATTCCCCATAACAGATAAGCCTCAAATACCAGCTGCCACAACACAATGGATTTCTAACTGTACACTAGTCGACCTAAGCACATGTATTGCAACCAGGCAACTGACTTTCACTGATAAATTTTGATACTATCAACTCCAACATTATGTTAGAACACTACAACTCACAGATGTTGAACCTTGCCCCCTTACGGAATTTGAACAAGCATGTGTAGCACACAAAGTTTATGACCACACCCTCTCATGCATGTACAAATCTATTGGTAACTCTAGCTGGAATGTGCTCCCATGGTATACTCAAAATTGGAAACAGATCTTATCACTTCTATATCGGTGCCACAGTGCAAAAAATATTTCACTCACATATTCACTCCCGATCAGCTCTAAACTGCTAGAAACAGGAATCAAACTAATATATAGATGGTACCATACACCTGCAAAACTATACAAATGGAATAACTCTATACCAGACACATGCTGGAGGTGTGGGAGTGCAAAAGGTATACTACTACACATATGGGGCCAATGCCCTTTGAAAACGCCTTATTGGAAAGTTGTAGTGTCAACCATAAATTACATCACAACTTTGACACTCCCCCTAAAACCAACAGAGGTTTTGCAACCTTACACACAGCTACCTTACACAACTCTGCATAAAACATGCCTCCTGTTACTGCCTGCTAAATCATTAATACCACTGCACTGGCAGACTCCTTAAGTGCCAATGCTAGGAGAGTGGAGGAGCAGAGTGAAAGACATTAAACAAATGGAGGAATTGACAGCCTTTAAGCTGAATAAATGCAAATGTTACACCTTGACCTGGAGTTCCTGGAACTCTTTAACATTCAAGTAGCATAATAATAACTCCCTTCGACCCCTTAGTGACACAATGGTTCAGTTTCTCCTTAATGTGACATTCTTACAATGACCCAAAAGTAAACATGATGAACCCTACTGGCCGCTGATAATAATCATGACAATCCTGATGCACATGCACTTACTAAATGTTTCAGTTCCTAATGGTAAGAGTAACAATCTGCTCCATTTGTTCCTTAGCTATTTTAATTACGTTGAAGTATGATACTGGATTCTGTTTTTCTTCTCCTACCATCCTACGTTAAGAGAAACTCCTATATCTCTTACATTTTATCTGATTAAGGTGTATGCATAAATGTATCTACCTACGCTCTAAAATTGAAGAGAGTGCAGACTCATTTGGTTATCCGCACATTCAAAAAGACAATAGGACCTACTATCTTGGATGTTAACTCACAGAATGGGTAAAATAAGTAGCCTGCCTGTATGTTGCGGTTTCTGCTGATCAGATATGACTATAAAACTGATGTTTTGTGTATACCATTATGCTCACATATGTAATAATGACATTGAGAAGATCAATGCATCTACAAAGTTTATGAACAAATGCTGGAAGTGCAAAATAAGAGGACATGAAATATATATATACAGTATCTAACAAAAGTAAGTACACCCCTCACATTGTTGTAAATATTTTATTATATCTTTTCATGTGACAACACTGAAGAAATGACACTCTGCTACAATGTAAAGTATTAAGTGTACAGTCTGTATAACAGTGTAAATTTGCTGTCCCCTCAAAATAACTCAACACACAGCCATCGCCATTAATGTCTAAACCATTGGCAACAAAAGTGAGTACACCCCTGCTGTATTCCGTGCCTGGCCGGTGGTGAGATCAAAGATCTCCCTCACCGTCCCTTAGGCAGTGAAGAGCGGCCACAGGCTGGGGGGTGAGAAAGAGAGGAACCGGGGAGCTCTGGCTTGCAGCTCTGCCGGGTTCCTCTCACGAGGTTGGAGCATTGCTGTGGTTACCATGGTAATGCTCCATTCTCGCAATAGTGAACTTTAGCCTCGCAGGCTAGACTTCACTCTCATCACTAGGACCACCAGGGATGGCTGCACGGTCCCCCCTCCCAGGCAAAAGGTAAATATATATATATTTACATTAATCTATCTCCCCCCTCTCACACACACACACACACACTATACCTCCAAACATATTTACACACACAGCACCCTCCCACACTACACCCCCGACATACACACACACACACACACACAGCACCCCTCACATACACAGTACCCCTCACATACACACAGAGGTGGCTCTCTAATTAGCAGATTTAGGCGGCAGCCTAGAGCCTTGCACTGCCTCGGGCCTCGCGGCCGCCTAAACTGCCTCAGGGCAGAATGTGTCAGCTCACAGGTGGGGGCCTGGTGGCTTGTTCTGTATGTCGCTGGGTGCAAGGCCCCTCCAGTCTGCCCGGCCAGAGAGCGCCAATCGCAGACATAGGTCTGCAGCTTCGCAATGTGACCATATGTTTTGCGAGATCTGGCCAAACAGAGCATTGCCTCGGATTATCATGGCAAAGCTCTGCCCGAGTCTCGCGAGAAACATGGTCTGCAGCTCTGCACACTGTGGAGCTGCAGACCGGATATTATGGCCACTGGACACCCAGGAAGCCCACCAGAACCACCAGGGAGCTATAAAAAGGTATTTAATCCCTTACCATCACCCCCACTCCCTCCCTCACACCATCATCACTCCATCAATACCCCAACTCTATCATAACCCTCCTCCCTCAAACCATCAATACTCTCCCTCACACCATCATCACCCCCTCCCTCACACAATCACCACCTCCCCGCTCACACCATCATCACACTCTCTCCCTCACACCATCATCACCCCCTCACACCATTATCACCCCTCTTCACACCATCATCACCTCTCCCTCACACATCATCACCCCCCCTCACACCATCATCACTCCCCCACACCATCATCACCCCCACACCCTTATCACCCCCTCCTCCCCAGCATTACCTCCACCCTCACACCATCACCACCTCCCTCACAACGTTGCCCCCCCCTCCCTCACACCATCAGCCCCCCTCTATCACATCATCCCCTCACACCATCACCCTCCATGATCACCCCCGTCCCTCACACCATCACCCCCCTACCTCACTGTATTACCCCCTCCCTCAAACTATCACCCCCCTCTCTCACACTATCACATGCCTCTCACAATAACTCCCTTTCACACAGTATCACCCCTCTCCCACATAGTATCACCCCTCTCCCACACAGTATCACCTCTATTCCCACACAGTATCAACTCTATTCCAACACAGTATCACCCCCTCTTACACAGTGACACCCCCCTCACATACAGTATCACCCTCACACACACACACACAGTATCACCACACAGTCAGCATCCCTCATACACGCTGTCCCCATTCACACACACACCGTCTTCCCCCCACACTGTATCCCCCCCTCACACTGCAGCCCCTTCACGCATCCACACTCACATAATAACTCCTAATCCTGGTAATCTCACCCCCTCAGCTGCCTTCGCTTTGCCACAATCACCCTGTCAAATTAGCCCCCCTAATTCTGTCACATTCACCTTCTCTCACTCTGTCACACTCTCCCCCAACATTGCCACACTTCTCCTGTGACATTAATGCCTCTAATCCTGTAATCCTGTTACACTCTGCCACACTCTCAAGGTTACATTAACCTACCCTTAATCCTGTCACACCCCCTCCTCCAACCATGCCACATTAACCTTTCACCCCAACCCTGACACACTTTGCCCTGACATACTTACTGTCACACTCCCTTTTCAAATCATGTCAACCATGGGGAAAATATCTATGGCACTGTTTATTTTATCTGTAACTATATTATTTAGTAAATTATTTTTTTAAGAGATTTTTGCTCAAACAATAACCCCTTTACATCAGTACATATTTATACACGACTGCCGGGCTATACAACCATTCTCCACAATTGTGTATAAATGATTGGCATAATTGCAAACTAAATTAATTTATTACAAATTAATTTTGTTTGCAAATTATGCTACAGCTACAGCCAGATAGCGTACAATGCATGGGAACAGGAAGCCACCACACTGTAAGCTTCTAAATAATGAATGCAGAGACTAACTCTCTGTATCCTTACTGCAAGCCCGCCTTTTAATATAGCGCCTTTTGTATCCTTACACACACACACAGCATGCAACCCTATTTTTTCACTTTGGGTGTTAGTGGGGCCTCATAACGTCTGGAGCCACCCCAGCATACAAACACACACAGCACCCTCACACACACAGCACTCCTCACACACAGAATCCTCACACACACAGTACACACAGCACCTCTCACACACACAGCACTCCTCACACACACAGCACCCCTCACACACACAGAAACCTCACACACAGCACCCCTCACACACACACCCGGCACCACTCACACACACAGCACCCCTCACAAGCAAAAAAACCTCACACACAGCACCTCTCACACACACACACGGCACGTCTCACACATGCAACACCTCTCACACACAGCACCACTCACACACACAGAAACCTCACACACAGTGCCTCCTCACACACACACAAACTGCACACTCACACACTACACCCCTCACACAAGCACACACAGCACTTTCACATACACACACAAGTACAGCACCCCTCAGACATACATTACATTCCAGACACACACTAGATCCCTTACACAATTTTGGATCATCTACACACACTAAATCCCTTTATACACTCTTAATCCTCTATACACACAAACATACACTAGATCTCCTATTCACACTCTGTATCCAAACACACAATAGATACCCTTCACACACTCTATATTCCTGACATACAAGCTCTGGATCCCCTATGCACACACTAGATTCCTTGTAAGCAACCACATATTACGTTTCCTTAACACACACACTCTACAACCTCTATACACACTATGCTCCATATACACTCTCTCTCACTCTGTACAGCCCCTAGCCACATATTACCCCACAAATACAACACAACTGAAACCGACCTATTTACACAACATCACACCACAATGAGCTCACACTGCAGACACACAATCCCAAGAGCAGGCTGCCACAGTAAACCACCAGTGTACTGTTTTTTATTATTATTATTATTATTATTAAGAGAAAAATAGTATATAGCATACAGTTTACACAACTGAAACTGACCTATTTACACAACATCACACCACAATGAGCTCACTCTGCAGACACACAATCCCAAGAGCAGGCTCCAAACACATGCACAATACTCTTTCCTGGCCCTTTTGTCTCCTGGTATCCCACTTATGGAAACACCAGAGACAAGTTACAAGCAAACAGAGTACAAGCATGTTAATAAAAATGTTTGCGCTGCACAGAACAAAATACAGGGCTTTTTTCTCATGCTCAAGCTTTGCAACAGAGCTCTGCGCATGGTCTGCCCTAGAAGAGCACTGAACCAACATGTTCACTTTGAGAGGGGGCGTGCTTGCCATTGGTGATGACAAAAAACACTCCCCAGTCTGGCCCTGTTTCTAAGTATATTTCTTTCAAATTGCACAGTACTTTTCTATGTTTGATTGTATCTTTTAAACAAAATCCATATACTGGAAATCACATTGACTGCAAAAACATGTTTACTTACATCTTCAGATAGATTTAAAAAAAGTATATCTAGTATTGCTTTCTTTTCAAATGGCACATAAATTCAATAATTTGATAACATAATTCAATGTTTCAGTGTGTATCTTTCGAAATTAGTCCCCTTTAATTAAATGAATTACATAGAAAACATAAGTTTGGTTATCATGTTTCCTACTGTATTGCTCCATATTTGGTGTTATTAATTACATTTTATAGCTATTAAGATCTTACAGGGCTATAAAAATTGGCAAGTAAATATATATATATATACCTTTAAGAGACAGAAACATAGAATCTGACGGCAGATAAGAACCATTCGGCCCATCTAGTCTGCCCACTTTTCTAAAATACTTTTATTAGACAGTGCTCTAAACAGAACAGTATCTAGAAAGATATATGTGAGATATAGATGTGTATTCATTTTTCCAATTAGAAAACAAGTTGTCATATTGACAATGCTCAGAAACGTGAGCCACAAGAATGAACTTAAATGTATAATTTAAGTGATGCACTGTGTGCAGAATATTGTAATTTCAAATTCTTAACCTTAAACTGTGCTATATTGATGTTTAGATATACTATACTATATATTGTCTACTCACCCTCTGTTGAAATCTATTTGATTTTTATTTTATTTATTTTATACTGCTACAGTAAACCACCAGTGTACTGTTTTTTATTATTATTATTAAGAGAAAAATTGTATATAGCATACAGTTTACTTGGAAGTGGACAAATAAAAAAATAAAAAATCTTTCTTAGAAAGTTAAAAAATGCACACTTTAACATATATACAAAGGAATGGCTATTTTGTATTACTATTAAAAAAACACAAGAACAAAACCTGTTAGTGGTTTTTATGTTTTCTGCTTTATATGTGCAGTTATTAAAATAAATTAAGAGTGAAAATGGTGTTTCTCCATGACCATAACTTGCTGTACATAATATTGTTAGTTTTCAATACTTCAAGACTTACATTAACCTTTAAACGTAAGGTTTATATTGAACATCTGCATGACATGAATTTGACTTTTTATTATTTATGAACTCTTTGCATGGCAAATTATCTATCTTAGAATAAACTTTGCAAAAACCGTAGGAGCAAAATGCTTTGTTTGCAAAAAATGGGAGATATGCTGTTTGCTGCTCCAGGGTAACGTTCAGCTTTTTATTTATTTTGAATTAGATGTCAGTGGGGCTATCCCATCAGGTATTGCATTGTGTCATGGCAGTGATCAGCCAGTGCTCGATCCCTCAGGACATTTTTCTGTGAATTTACTACTGAATCAAATGTCTAGGCAGCAAGCAAGCCGGATCAATGCACTTTCATTCTGGTAAAGGGATTAGCAAGAATATTGTTTTCAGGTACAATGAGATTACCCTGTGCTCATTCCTGAAAAAGAAATACCAGGACTTCAATAGCTGTTATCTGCACAGGGAATGATTAGCCTCAGCTTTTGTCGGATGATGCCATTCTAACCATCTAGTAGTATATGAGAAAGGAGTGGCCCAGTTTAGACCTAACAAATCTAATAGAAAACAGCAAGATATAGCTGTATCGGGAGGAGATATCTCTGGCTGTCTATCTGGTCCATTTGTCATATGCATATATAGGTGTGTGCTTGATTGGTCATTCTACAGTCACACTAATCTTAATAAATGCAAGGGATCTAATGATGTCCTATGGTTGATGTAGATACACAAGCAGTATTCTATATGAGCATTTGAGTCAAAGATTGCATTTTTGTTTGATAATATTATGTCTGAAAAAAGTAATAAAATAACAGCCAGTAGCTGAGAACAGGTTGGCCCTGGAGCAACATATTTCCTAAAGGCAATTTCAGTACAGAACTATATGTATCTATAAATGGTTGACATATGGCTTTCCATGTAATTTTTCCATTGTCACAGATAAAATTTTAACTTTCTTTTCCGAAGAGAAATATGTAGTTGATTTTCAGCCCCGATATACCTAAAGCATACGTGTATACATGTATGTGTGTGAGAGAATATGGGTTTGTAAAGTGTGAATATATATATGTTTGCATTAATATGTGTGCATACATATGTGTGAATGCTGACTTTTGTATGTGATGATTTTTGCATTACAAAAGAATGTGTGTGAGTGTGTTTTTGAAAGTTCAAGTGCATGTATATGTCATAGATGACTATTAAAAGGACACTGTAGGTACCCAGACCACTTCAGCTCATTCAAGTGGTCTGGGTGCTGTATCCATTTTGCACCTAGTGCTATCATAGAAAAAAATTTTAGTACCAGATAACTGCAATGTTTACATTGCAACTCTAAGTCTGCCCTCAGTGGCTGTCTACAAGACAGCCACTGGGGGCGCTTTCAGAATTCAAATGGACTTTTGGTCCATTATCTGACGCTGCTCCGAGGGAGGGGAGGGGGGGGGAACTATTAACCCTATAGTGCTCGGAAAACAACTTTTTTTTTCCTGGCACCATAGAATCCCTTTAAGACAAGAATGCACACATATTTGCTGGGATATGTGATGTGTGAATCGATGCATGTTATGTGATTTAATATATCTGTGTGTAAATACAGATATGAATGCATATGTTTTCAAGGAAAACATTAGCCCAAGAAATTAGCCCAAGTTACTCATCACTGGCCCAGTCATGTACACCAATATACACTGTCATAATCACACACTTACAGGTTTAATCACAAAACACTGGATTTGAAATGGCTGTTGGTATTCGGGCAACTCCACAAAATCTGCACCAATTGAACTGATTCAGTTGATGTCTGGATTAAAATTAGTGCTTTTCACATCTAAACATTATATAAAGTATATGTTTTATAACAGAGAGATAAGTTAAGGTCCTTGTATGAATGTCTTCCAAAAAAGGGCCTGACTCTGTCTATTAAACAATGCTAAATGTTTCCAGGGGGAACCAAGAAATTGGAATGACACTCTTGTATAGAGTTATGATGTTCAATTAAATTTATTAATGTGCAGAATTAAAGTGTAATAGAAAAAAATATATGATAGTACATGGAACTATACCACGGCAAATCCAATTGCTAAATTATGGGACGTACCTTTATTATTGCTTGGATTGTGTGGTATATCCACTAATTGTTAAAATCTACATAGAATTATACCACGGCCAATCCCACTGTTAAAGCATGAAGAATTTCTTTATTATTATTAGGATGGAGTGGTATATCTACTTGTTAGAACAAGTAGGAGAATATATTAAGACAGTACTTGAGGAGGAGGATGGAACTAATCCTCAGAGCCACTCTGATAAAGATTAGGGGTGAATCCCCCCTAAGATATCTCTTATTGATCTCTGCTCCAAAATAAAGTAGTGTTTACAAAATCTATATATATATCTCACTGTTTAATATGGAAAGGAAAAGCCCATAAAAGCAGGCTTAAGAGTGGCTGACTTCTAGGACACCTAATCAAAGTCTCCACAAGGAGTTCTTTTTTAAAGAGTTGAATCCTAGAGTAACAAAAATTGCCCTTGGTTTTGGCCCCACAAATACGCCTATAAGAAAGCAACATATATAATATTCTTACTACACAGCATAGATTATTCTATCTGTATGAGAAAAAAATGAATGAAGTATAATCTGTGAGGAAGTTGGAGATCCTAAGTAGGTACACACCATCAAAGCGATCAGTAGAGAGAAACACAGTTTGCAACAAAGTTGCTAATAATATCTATGCAGTCTGTAAAGATACTGCTATAAGTAACAGTAACAAAACTACTTGCGAAAAAATAGAGCTTCACTCTTATTCAGGTAGGAGGACTATTAAATAACCAACATACCCTCACGGCTCCTTACTAAAACGTAGTATGTATATAGTCAGGCCCCTATAATGGTTGCCTATCTAAGTCTTGTTGTGAATAGCCGTGAAATCTTCTAAAGTGTGTGAATACTCATTCCCTCTGCAAGCTACCCAATCTAAGGGTGAAGGGGTGAACAAAACACAGTACTCTAAGGTCTACCTAAACCAATAATCAAGAGCTAGTCTGATCAGGATTGACTCAAAGTCATCTCTCAAGAAGCGTCCCCACTTGCACCAAGATACTCACTGAGAGCACTAAAATCCCATCACCTAAAGCCCATAAAGTAAAGTGAAAATAAATCAAGAAATAAGCATTTATAAACGCCAAATGCTTGTTTCGGTGCTACAGTAATGCGCCTTCGTCCGGGGCTAGTAAAAAGTTGCTTCCCTGGTTTCTGTTTATAAAGGGTTCATGCCAAATATTGGGTCCCGCCCTTAGCGAGAAACAGCCAATCCCAATCAAAGGGGGCATGTCTCACACGGGATACCTGTCTGAAGGGGGGCGGGAAGGGTGTATATCCTTTGTCGGTATGCGGTTAGTGTATACCGCTAATCTAAATAACTGTGTTAGAAGTTAAAAGTAAAAATATATAAGAGCACTTCCAGCTCCAACATTTATGTATTAGGCGATCTCATACTCCTTGTAGTTATATGGGTACATCATTAGAAAAATAGCATCAGTCTAGTGATAATAAATTATTCTAAATTCAATTACTTGCTTTCATAGGTGCCAATATAGAGGTGGTACTATATCTAATATGTAATGTGTCGGCTTAAAGCTATTAAAGGGGACCTCTACCCATACATTATACTTTATCTGTGTCTGATTATTAAAATAGAACATATAGATTACTGGATAGATGGATGACCCCTAAAAATAGTATGAGGAACTTACTTAGACTTAGGTTAGACAATTGGCTGTCCTTTGAATCTTAAAGGGGTCTAGAGTTTGCCCTCCACCCCCCAAGCTGGGAAGCAGCTGTTTCAAAAGTGAAAATTGTAATCAAAATAAAAGACAAACTACATGATATGACTAGATAGAAAAGTACTCTATACATATAGGTTATAAAGATGATGTTATATTAGACTAGTTGGATATAGAAAATAAAAAATAAAATAATTGTAAATATAAGATCAAAAAGAGAACAAGAAAAGGTGAATAATGAAGTAATAAGATAGAACCATCTAGAGAAATCAGGTATATGTAAACCCTTCATTCAAACCTACTGGTGCTAGAGTTTTTAATTTATAGATCCAGAAGGACTCCCTCTGTTTAAGGAGATGGTCTAGGTTCCCTCCGCATTAGTCTAATTTTACATGTTCAATGCCCGCAAAGCGTAGATCCTTTGAACAGCCAGAATGGTATTCCCATAGGTGTCTTAAGATAGGTGTATCATTTGTGTAGCGAACTGATCGGACATGTTCTAAAATTTAATTGTCTGAGAGTTTTGCCCACATATCTCTTACCACATATGTGGTTTTGCAATTGAAGAAATGTTTCTATGATTCTTGGTAGTCTCCTCAATATTTTTAGAGTCTTTAGAGATGAATTTGCAGGCCCTACATTTGCCACACTGGTATGTTCCTGTACATGTATTTTTTAGCCAGGTATGTGGAGATTTTATGCCTGGGAGATGACTAGGTACCAGAAGTTCCCGTAGGTTTTTACCCCTTCTTACCCCTTCAAAGCGCTACTTGGGGAGTCAACACGTTGTGAAGGTGTGTATCCTGTGTGAGGATCGGCCAAAAATGATCCAGGATTGATTTTGCCGGTTCCCACCCCAAGTCAAAATTCGTGATACATCTAATTTGCAAGTTTTCTGGATCTTTGTGGGTATTTGTGAGCATCGTCTCCCTATCCATATCCAGAGCTCTTGTGTAAGCACGTTTTTAATTTAAAGTCCTTCAAAGTGGAACAATTCCTATGTATTCTGAGGTATTGTCCTATTGCTATTCCTCTTTTGAGGGATTTAGGATGGTAACTATCCCATTGCAGTAAGTTGTTGTGCCCGTTGGTTTCTTAAATAAAGTGGTTTCAAGATAATTATCTTCATTGACTGTAACCGTAAGATCTAAGAAATTTAGGGACGGTTTGCACAAATTCCTCAAAAGTCTCCAGAGGACCCATCCATATCACCAGCACATCGTAGATGTAGCATTTCCAAGTGTGAATATATTTTGTGAGATGGGTCAGTTCACTGGAGAAAAAACACAGGTCTCCCACCATCCCAGGTGCAAGTTGGCATAAGATGGGGCACAAGATGTCCCCATCGCCGTACCCTGCACCTGTATATAGAAGGAGTTGTTAAAGAGGAAAAAATTATGCATGAGGACAAACTTTAAAAGTTTCAGAACAAATTCGTTGTGTGCCTGATGAATAACCCCTCTTTGCTCCAAATTATTCCTGGTATGTCTCAATCCAATTTCATGTGGTATGGATTAGTAGAGGGACTCTACATCTAGACTGCACAAGTAAGCCCCCACAGGTAGCTGTACAGTCGATAGGTAGCGTAAGGTCTCCTTGGTATATTTCAGGTAACATACTTTCTTAGTATCTGATCTATATACTGACTTCTATTTTGAGTCATGTTATCTACACCTGACACAATAGGTCTTCCCGTCAACTGTGCATACTGTTTGTGGATTCTAGGTAGAACATAGAAGGTTGAACATTTTGGAGATTTGTTATAGATAAAGTTGTATTCCTCTATGGATAGTATCTTATTATCTAGTGCATCGTCTAATAGCTGTTTATATTCGGTCAGGTACTCAGTGGTTGGATTCTTTTTCAGGATCTTGTAGGTTGATCCGTCTTTTAGAAACCCTTTCTAAACAGAAACCAGGGAAGCAACTTTTTAATAGCCCCGGACGAAGGCGCATTACTGTAGCACCGAAACGCGCGTTGGGCGTTTTTAAACGCTTATTTCTTGATTTATTTTCACTTTACTTTATGGGCTTTATGTGATGGGATTTTAGTGCTCTCATTGAGTATCTTTGTGCAAGTGGGGATGCTTCTTGAGAGATGACTTTGAGTCAATCCTGATCAGACTAGCTCTTGGTTATCGGTTTAGGTAGACCTTAGAGTAGTATGTTTTGTTCACCCCTTCATCCTTAGATTGGGTAGCTTGCAAAGGGAACGAGTATTCACAAAGTTAAGAAGATTTCACAGCTATTCACAATGAGACTGACTATATACTTATTAAGCTTTAGTAAGGAGCCGTGAGGGTATGTTGGTTATTTAAAAGTCCTCCTACCTGAATAAGAGTGAAGCTCTATTTTTTCGCAAGTAGTTTTGTTACTGTTACTTATAGCAGTATATCTACAGACTGCATAGATATTATTAGCAACTTTGTTGCAAACTGTGTTTCTCTCTACTGATCGCTTTGATGGTGTATACCTACTTAGGATCTCTACCTGCCTCACAGATTATACTTCATTCATTTTTTCTCATACAGATAGAATAATCTATGCTGTGTAGTAAGAATATTATATATGTTGCTTTCTTATAGGAGTGTTTGTGGGGCCAAAACCAAGGGCAATTTTTGTTACTCTAGGATACAACTCTTTATATAAGAACTTTTTTTGAGACTTTGATTAGGTGTCCTAGAAGTCAGCCACTCTTAAGCCTGCTTTTATGGGCTTTTCCTTTACCTATTAAGCAGTGAGAGAGATATATATGTTACAGTTAATGTGCACATTACCTAGTTAATCTGCAGATTAACTGATTTGCTCAGCTAAAGTGCGGAATCAAGAGTTTTCCGCACTTTATCTAGGTAATGTGCACATTAACTGCTTCCGTCTAGTTAAAGTGCAAAATTTTTGTTTCTTTCCCTCTGTAAAAAAGGAAATGATTTATTACAAAAACGTCCTTGCAGAACCTGTTTCACCCTTTCAGTGCAGTCTCTGCAGGGTCGTTCACTTCTCGTCTGAAGGCAGAAAGATTCTGTGTGAACCTGTCTCGATTCTTTTTGTGAGCAAGTTCCTTTCAATGCCCTCCACCATCAAATTCTCAAAGCATAGACACATGGCTTGTTGCTTCTCAGAGGGGGGGCTGGCTACTAACAATGCTGCTCCGTAAGTCCGAGAAATACTTCTCTCATTGAGGAGAATGAGACCAAGGAGAGGTCTGCTCATGGACCACTGATTCCGACAGTCTTAAAATATATGATGATATTGAGAACAGTGAAGAGCATCTGCTGGGATCATTTCAGGGTGTTGCTGCATAATGTGCAGGAAGTGCTCGCTCTCTTGTGGTGGTGGGGGCTCCTCATTTCTTACGAGTTCGGGATAACTGTTTGAAAAGGTATGTGACTATGTGGTCCAGACAAGAACAGAACAGCAGCCTGTGCACACCATGGTGTCCTCCAGAGCTGTGAGCCCCTCAGAGAGATGGAGGACAGAATTATTGTTTTGCACTTTAATGAGTGCCTAGTAGGTAATGTGCAGATTACCTAGGTAATGTGAGAAATATTTGAGAAACAAAATCATTTTCTGCACTTTAACTGATCATCCTAGTTAATCTTCAGATTAACTAGGTAATGTGCACATTAACTGATTTCTGCACTTTAACTGTAACATATATATTTTTTAGACACTATTTTATTTTGGAGCAGAGATCACTAAGAGATATCTAAGGGAGGATTCACCCCTAATCTTTATCAGACTGGCTCTGAGGATTAGTTCATTCCTCCTCCTCAAGTACTGTCTTAATATATTCCCCTACTTGTTCTAACAAGTAGATATACCACGCGTCCTAATAATAATAAAGATGTGCTTCATGTTTTAATAGTGGTATTAGCCGTGGTATAATTCTATGTAGATTTTAACAATTAGTGGATATACCACACAATCCAAGCAATAATAAAGGTACTACCATAATTTAGCGACTGGATTTGCCGTGGTATAGTTCCATGTAATATCATATATTTTTTTCTTTTACACTTTAATTCTGCACATTAATAAATTTAACTCATTTTGGAACTAGAATTAACATCATAACTCTATACAGGAGTGTCATTCCAATTTCTTGGTTCCCCTTGGGAACATTTAGCATTGCAAAGTATATGTTTTAGAATATTTACAAAGCACCAATTTAGAAAATGGGAACCAATGCATCTGATAGTATGCACATTTGTAATTTAGCGTTGACCCTTATTTTGCAAGGCAAACAATATTTTGAAGTGCTATTTGAACACATGCAGTGCTAGACATTGCTGCTTGGTTACTAGAAAGGCCACATCCCATGACCCATCTAATGGGGCCTGTAAATAAATGGAGGACCTGGTCCTTCCCATGCCCCCACCTGTAAACATTTGGTGGGTGTTTTAAATGAAATACTAGATCCTTCTACTAGTTCTTCAACTAGGGCTACTAATACAATTTATAAGTCAACCTATCAAAATGCTTTAATGAGAATTCAAAACATAGGGATGTCTTTATAAAGACTATTCCCATCTTGAAATATCATTCTCTGTAAAGTCATCAATTGAGGGTTTTGCAAATCAGGTCTTATTTATTCTGAAAGTAATGGCTTCTTGGCCTTTTTGCAAATACTTCAGACTAGATAAAAGAAGAAGAAAACATATGGTGAGCATGTTTTGTTTCCACTGGTTACTAGATTTATTGCCCCCTCATTATTATTAGAGTATTTTATTGGGAATAAAAGGTGCCTAGGTGCTTGAAGACCCCAACCCATTGGGGGCATAAAGGCACAAATTTGGGGTATATCCAGCCCTTGTATATTTTATTGATTGCTGCTGTACATGGGAGAGAGCTGGGTGGGACACAAGGCTCCCCTCTAGGTATGAAATGAGTAGGCCCTTTCTACCCGATGACTAAATTATTAAATTTAATAAACCCATCAACAGGGCATGAGTTTAGGATAGTGTGGGGAACAGTAATGTGTCCACCCACCATTATTTAAAATCCCCACCAAATGACCATGGGTGGAGGAATAGGGAACCAGACCCCTGAAGTTACTTTACAGTTTCTAGTGACTGAGCAGACATTTCTGCACGTGACTTGCACATAATTTCTAAACAATTCCAGAAAAGGAACCTAGATATTCTAGGTACTTTTACTGTACATTCTGTTTATTTTGTAATGTATAATCTTCTGCTCTGTTAATAGCCTGATATACCTTGTAGGAGCCTTCTGTGTGTGATTAAAGTTCACTTTACAGAGCAGGAGATAAAAACTTCTAAAGCAAGTTAACATCAATGTTTACATATAGGCTGTATGCATCAAAGTCAGGCAAGGTGTGGGTAGGGATGCGTAGACAGGAACAAAAGTAATTTAAACCAGTCATTTAAGGACAGATAAATGAGTAATAAAATTGCAGTGGCATGATCTATACAATAAAACTGGTTCATTAAGTTAAAGTTGTATTGATACCTACTTTAACTCTTGCACTGCTGAGGGAATTTTAATTATTTGTCCGCTGGGTGCTTGCACTGCCAGTGGGCAAATAGTTAAGATTTTTAAAACCTGCGCCCAGATTTGAAACATTCGATCTGGCTGGACCATGTCCAAGTTCATATGGAGCCTTCTCTGCAAAATACAGACATGTTAGATAGCATGAAGGAAGTCTGGATGCAGAATGTCCCTGTGACAAATTCCCTGCCCTGGATTAAAAAGCTTTCTGTTTGATTTGCCTGTCTGTTCGGTAGATTGCATTCCCCTCCTATTCTAACATTGTCCCATTCGACTACCGAATAACCGCACGAACCAGGGACCACCTGGGAGCTTGTTCACATCTATTAACACCTTGGAACGGTTCTCACCACAGAGTTCTAATTGTTCGTTTGGGTGGCCGCAATTCCTATGGATAACCCGAGGTGGTGGCCATCTTGTTCTCATGAATGCAGGCAGCGGTGTTTGGGTATGAATCTGGAACTGAAATCGGACACAGAAACTCCTGAACACCGCTGGACTTCTATTATCACCTGCGGTCGGTTCTACACAATTTAGAAGGGCACTTTTCAGTGGAATCGTTCATCTGAACAAGTAAAACAAGCTCCAGGGTAAGACCATTGACTGTGTTCGGTAGTTTGTTAGTTTTTGAACTACTGAATTAAACCGACTGCTAACACTGATTCTATAGAACTATTTTGGGCACAGGGGGATGCGTGCGGTCGGTCAAAAATAAGACTTCCAGGAAATTCCTGAATCCATGAACCGATCTAGGTGATTCTTGGATATGTTGTTCACCCAGATCGGAACTATCAGGGGATATAACTTTTGTGGGAGTTTTGTATGTTTTAAAGGTTTTTTTTAGTTTTATAAAAATGTGTTTTTGTGTCTGGAGATAATTGAGTTAATACAGTACTTGACTCAATTATCTCCCAGGTATAGAGAAGGGATTGACCTAGTTTGTATGGGAGTGTCCTGGATCTGAGAGCCAATGTGATTGTGTATTTGTTTCTACTGTGGTTTACTCTCAGCTCCAGTGGGGAGTGCCCCTTGCATGGGGACTGTAATAAAAGGCCAAATGTGGTCCCATTAAAGTCAGTTCACTTCACCCTCAACACACAGCCTCGTCTTGTGATTCTAGGGAACAGCTATACTAGCTATACCAGCTATACTTGCTTCAGATTGCTATACTGGTTATTATTACCAGCTCTTGTAAGAGCTACGCAGCTATACCTGCTAGACTCTCTGGAGTAGTAGAGGTACACCCACTGGAAGCTGGATCCTGGGCTTGGGTCCAGGTTGGGTGGAGGACAGTCAAGCTACAGCGACTAAGGGGCTATGGTGCTTATGGTGTCTGGTGCGGTGCTTATGGTACTCCAGACTACTAAGAAGCAACGATTGGCGGAGGCACCAAGTCAGGGTGCCAGGCAGTCCATCACAGACCCCATATTCCAAATGGCTCCACACAGTGAGTTTACCCCATTCAGTACAGGGTCATTGTGTGTCTTAGTTAATTACCCTGGTAGTCACATATGCTGTTACCCTGCCAGTGTTTGGTAGCAGCAAGAGCGGAGCTTTCTTGTTGTATTGCACTTTGTTTGAATTTTAAGACTGGAAGACTCAAGATAGGGATACAAAGCAGTGACGGAAATTGGGACTTTTAGCTGAATCCCCTACTTTCAATATCCTGTTAGTCTAGCATCACCCAACCAGACATATATTGCTGTTCTGAAAATGACACGATTGAATAAAACCTAATTAAATCTGCTATAACTTATGTGTTTAACTTTTTGACATAACAGTTGACACACAATCCAGTTTAGTCCTGGCTTAAACAGGGCACACATTGCATTGGTAAAGGTAAAATAGTGATTGAGTCTGTTTCTCTATATACTATGTTCAATGACATAAAGAGAAAAGTTTCTAACAATGACTGGGAACCAAGATGGACTCCTAGCTGCGATGGCACACAGTGGTGTGCATTTCTACATTTTATTTCATTTTTGGATCTCATATATACTGTACTTAAATATTATGTATGTGTTAACTATAGGGCATACATACGTATTATTTTAAAAATCATCAGAAGTGACAATTTCCCCGAAAAGTATGTTTCAAACGGAGGAGTAACAAAGGAGCTAATGTCCATCATCATTCATTGAATTGTAGTTATTTGCCAACTGATAATTTGTTTAATAATCTCACTAGTGGACATGATAAGCATATTACTGTATTTTCTCATCAAGATTAGACAATATGATGTTATATATGTTGTTCAGTGTATTTGAAATTTATTTCATTATTCTTCTGAATTCTCCCCCAAGTTCTTAGCCCTTTATACAAAAAAATATATTTTAGACATCCTCCAACGTGCTTTACATGCTCCACCCTATCCATTAGTTCGTACTTTAGATATTTTTCAACATCTTTCATTAGTTGCGTATAGAGTGCAGTAGATGTCTCAATCCTATTCAGTCTATAAAACCCTACTATTTTTTCCAAGCTTTATTCATTTTTTCAAATGATTTTGTTTTTTTTTAACTTTCTTTTGGTTCTTAATTTTAATTATGTATATGTAAATACATTACATACTGTTCATGATTTGGTTAGGACTATTGCAGTATATTTAGAAAAATGGGCACATTTATGTAGTTATGTCAACACCTGAGGACCATTTAATCGTCTGTCAAAAGAAAATGTACACTCAAGTTAGTTCACATAGAGCAACAATATCAACCTTGGCAGATACATTAATGTATATAATTTAATAGAATGGCGTTTAGAGACAAACAAACATATAGTACGCTTGTCACTAATACAGCATTATATCTGTGCTTTTGACAACCTTATAAGCATTTATTTCAACTACAAGCAATCTTGCAACTCAAACATCAACAAAAATATTATGAAAAAATAGCTTTTAAAAAGCATGCAGGTCATTCATTTGTTAGGGTTTAATATGTGTCTGCTTTATCTGTCCGTGATAATGCGTAAGGTGAATTGCTAATGCAGTAGAAGTTTTGAAAAGGTCAAATGAATAGATAAAAACTGTATTGTTAATTTAAGCACTCACTTGGTTATAACACATTTATACAACTCCCAGAATTAAACTCAGCCTCTGCACAAAAGCATATTGAACAATTTTAACATGCTGCAGTGCCGGTGATGTTCCCAAAAGATACTCATTGTATAACAAAAGCTACATTAATGAATTACCTACCAGCTATAAAAGGTTACATTCGAATAAGAGCATTCACAGCGTCCATATTATACAGCTACAATGATTTAACAGCCCTGGAAAATGCAAACCAAGCAGATGAGTGATATTTTGGAGTGACGGGCTTTTCTGTGAAATTAAAGCCACATTCACAGGATGCAGTATGGAAATTTTATCATGATGTTAATCATTCGTGTCATCTTGAGTAGACTGCCTGGAATATGCTAAGATTGTGATTTACCCATTGCATAATAGAAATATGTGATTATCACGTATGCACTCAATGCAGAATTATCTGAACGTCTCACGTTACATTGCAGTTGCAAATATGTCAGCTCTCTAAATAGAAATAAAGCATCACTCCTTATTCCTGATAAAACAGCAGTCCAGAAAGGAAATGATGTGCAAAGAAAGAAAATATCATTCCTCATTCCTGATAAATCAACAATTCAAAAAGGAAAAGGAAGTAAATAGAAAATGAAATAAGACCATATTTAAAATTTTAGTTCACTAAATAAACTGTAGTCTTAAACATCCCCAAATTGATCTGAATGGCTTAAAAAAAACCTTATACTCATCTAGATGAGTGCCAACATGGAGCATACTAGCTCAGAAAAAGCTTTGAATTGACGTTAGATAGATTTGTATTACTCTGTATAAATTTGTCAGTGAGGTGGCTATACAAGTCCACTGATTATTAAAGGGACACTATAGTCACTAGTGCAACTACATGTACTCCTGACCTTATAGTGTTAGCACGACCATCTAGCCCCCCTGGCCCCTCATGCCTCCATGAATATAGTAAAAATCTTACTGTATTCAAGCCAGAAGCTGTAACTCTGCATGCTGTTTGCCTAAAAAAAAAAACAAGCAGTCTGCTGACATCATCAGAAGTTGTGGCCTGATCCAATCACAATGCTTCCCCATAGGATTGGCTGAGACTGACAAAGAGGCAGATCAGGGGCAGAGCCAGCATGATTCAAACACAGCCCTGGCCAATCAGCATCTCCTCATAGAGATGAATTGAATCAATGAATCTCTATGAGAAAAGTTCAATGTCTGAATGCAGTGGAAGGAGATACTGAATCACAGGATGCTCATGCACAGCAGATCTGAGTGGATGGAGGCATATTATGCCTCCATCATCTCAGAAGTCCCTCTGGTTCTCTCTGAGTGACTGCAACTGGAGGTGTTCCTAGCTGTCACAAATTTAAAATGTAACATTTAATCACTCTGATATTAAAAGAAATATTATTGAAAATGAACAAAACGAAAAAGTAAAAAAAAATTTAGGCCAAAACAGAATTGGAAAAATTGTCCAAGTCAGTCGTGCTTTCAAATTGGCTACTCTGGTCTTAAATTTGAAACCCACCCCGAATTCACTCTAGATTCTCAGATAAAGAAGGGTTACCCCTGACACAAATTTAAAACCTTAGCATTTAATCACTCTGATATTAAAAAGAAATATTTAGAAAAATGTATATCTACATAAATTAATACAGTGAACAAAATGAAAAAGTGAAAAAAAAGAGTATATAAGGATAATTATCTGCCAAGAATATCATTCAAAACTAAATAACTATTCTGCTAGCAGCTCTAGCTGGGGTTAAGAATACGGCTCAGTGTTACTTCAGCTATGCATGATTGCCGAGTCATAACCCACTATGGATCAGACTATATATCTTGTTTGTTTTGAAGGATTCCCAAATACATAAGCGATATATGGGGCTGAAGAGATAACCTCTAGGGATGTGCATTTGTCTGCTTTGGCAATTCGGTCCAATGGCATTCGGTTTGGTTTGGCGCTTCCGAAATTGGGACTTCGGCAATTCGGGACTTCGGCAATTCAGACCCTAACTCTACACCTAACCCTAACCCACTTTGGGACTTTGGCAATTCAGGACTTCGGCAATCCAATCGCCCTAAAGCGAGGTGGTAGAATTGTGCATTTATGGAGGAATTTTTCATTTTCTGAACAATTCCTACATGCGCTAATATGCCCCATATGGAAGTGAGGCTTTCAAATGGTGTGGATGACTCTTCCAGTGTAAAAGACTGTTTGTGGATGTAGATTTTCTGTGTAACTGAGTATGCAAAGTTCCATCTTCCAATAGCAATATGTTCCGGGCCAGGAAAACTATGTATTTCTCACTAATTACATAAGTGAGTTTGAGATTTATGTCGTTGTCATTGAGAGATTCCAATGACAAAGAATGGAATCCACAGTTGCTCAAAGCATGGAATCCACAGTCCACAAGAGCAGTATGTCATCTTTATACCAGTACCATTTCAGGATGAATTGTTGATACTGATTATGTGGTAGAACATTGACAACACACTGCTCCCACCAACCTAAAAATAGTTTGGCATAATTAGGGCCACAAGCTGTAGGGGCATGGTTGTTCCTGTTGTTTGTGAGTAACATTTTCCATTGAAAATGAAATAATCGTGTGATAAGATAAAATTAAGTAGGGTTAGGATGAACTCTTTTTGGGGTTCATTGTATTCAGTTTGGTTTAGGAAAGATTTACATGCTCTAATACATTTGCCATGTGGTATATTGCTATAAAGAAATACCACATCAAAGCTGCCTAATAACATATAAGGAGGGACTTGTAACTCTTCAAGTGCAATCAATGTGTCCTTGGTTGCCTATAAAGTAAGATGGAAGCTGTAAGATATTGTCTATACATTTACTTGGTCTTTCAGTAAGACATTTGTTACCAGAAATTATGGTTCTTCCTGGGGGATCTGTGATGTCTTTTTGGATCTTAGGAAGACATTAGAAAGTTGCTATAGTTGGATTGTGATTTGGTAACAGGAACTTGTTTTTATTATGGGCCTTGGTAAATAATTCCTTTAGTTCTTGCAGGAAAGTGGTGGTTGGGTCGGAGTGCAAACGTTGGTAACAGTTTGAATCATTCAAATGTTCCAAACACATGTTGATATATTTTTTTCCATTGTAGAAGGACAATATTACCGCCCTTGTTTGTGGGTTTAATTATGATGTCCTGTAGTTATGGAGAATACTTCAGTGTTTTCTGTGACGATGGTCTATACTGTGATTGAGTATTCCTGTTCTTAAAGGAGGAGTTACTTTTGGAATCAGACCACTCGGTTTTGCCTGAAGTAGAGCTAGTATAACAGTTCAGAAATTAGCAAGGTCTGTGCTTTTGTCTGATTATAATAGCTTTCTTAAAGTCACTGTAGTATCTTTGAAACTTCTTATGTTTTTTTGTTTTTGTTTTAAGATTGTCTGAAATTTTCGATGTTCTTTTGTAATTTTGTTTCCATCAGTGAAAACCACTTTTGTAATTTTTGTTTTAGTTATCTCCTCTTGTAATTTGGAGTTTATATCTTCAAAATGTTGTGTTTTCAATTTTGACCAGAAAATTAATCAATTTTGAGGAACAATCTAGTAGAATGCCATTCCACTCTTGTAATTGTTACTCTGTTTAAACTTTGTCTTGGAGTAAAATATCAGGGCGTAATCCTCTAGGGACTTTGTTGTAGGTATTGGTTTAGGCTAACCAGCTCCTTATTTGCATCTGGATAGCATCTGTTGGTATAATCTTTGTATAGGGAAATAAGCTTGATTATTATCATTTGTAGTAGGAATGACATTGAGGAGTGGGTTAGTGGAGAACACATTTAATATTTCTTCCTGACCCTGACTAGGGTCTGTAAGATTTTTTTTTTTTTGTCAATCTTTATTTTATTGAAGCATTATGTGAACATTACAGAAAGGAAGAAAAGGAGATATATATCCGTGAATAAGCACATGAATACAGTAGACAATAACATTGATATTTTCTCACATGAGTGTCTGCTTCATTTTATGTTTTAAAGAACCTTGCCCTCTCAGTTTAACCAGGTACATATGACCATTATATACAATTAGGATGGCAGTAGATAGGCAACTTCTAAGACAAAGTCAACGTTGTTATAGCGTGAGTGCTGACATTCTAGTGGAGTTGTATATAAAAAAATAGGTTTGAACTGTCTAATATGTCCCAACATTTACGAGTTTGGTTGCAAGGGTTAGAGGACATGCTTGCGTGTATGTTTTGGTGAGTGTGACTATAGCATGCATTTCTAACGATAAGCGTACCTCCGTGGACATTGTGTAAACAGGCATTATCTCGAGTACTGAAGTAATAAACAGGAATTATTCAACTGTGGTTTAGTCAATGACTGGCGGGATCGCTAAATGGCAGGATAGAATGCAGGTGTAAGTGACAGGTTGGGTGTCCTGATGCTAGACGGAATAACTGTAGGTAAATGTGTTGTGTAATGCAGGTGTATAGTTGGAAGTTTATCTAGGCTAGGGGACTTGATGGCCAGCTGGTTGTGTTATAGTTGGCTAAACAATAGGAGCATACAGTATGCATGGGAACATATACTTAATAATACAAGGTCTGTATCAATTTGGGGCATCAGATCTTATGCGTCAGCGTCTATGTGCATCTGGATAGCGTCTGTTCATAAGTGTTGAATGGACTGCCTGCATGTCAGTAGATCATCCTATTCCTCCAGGGGGGGTCTGCGTCGGCGATTCTGGGTAAGTACAGGTGTTGGTTGACAGCCAAGAGCAGGTCGGTTCTTCCCTCCAGCTCCAGGCCAGCAGCAAGGCCGGAATCTCGATCCCACGGACTCAAGAGCCACTAGAGACCGGGTCTTTCCCCATCGGGACAGGTCCGGATGGGCTAATGCGGTGAATAGAGGGTTGCTTCATCGAGGCAGTGCCTGAGGGTTTCCCATTCCCTTTCCGGCTGTCATCTCTCTGTGTGCTTGTGGTGCTCCAGCTCTTTCGCTGTTGTATCTGTGCAGCAGCGTGTCTGGCCTCAATTCGTGCCCAGAAGTTGTCGAACAGTTTGTTCAAGGACAAGGGCTCGGAGGACAAGGGCTCAGCAGCACCGCAATGATTCTCGGAGGCACGTGTACATCGCCGGAGTGTGCATCCGTTATGTTACAGTGGCTGTCAGCCTGCAGGCATTGTGTTTGGGTAAGGTTCGTGCCAGTCCTCATAGACCATGGAGGCATGGGGTTCGGCTTAGGCATTCTAGTGGGTTTGTCGAGCATGTAAGGTATCCCCCAGTTCACCAGCCTCATTGGAATAAAATGAGGTAGGTTGAGGTTCGATCCAAGGCTTTGTGCCCCTGTTTGCAGTTGATTATTGTGCACAGGCCCGGGAGCACACAGAAAGTGTGTCTGCTCAGCTCCACAGGTAGGCTCTGCACCCAGGATCTGTAAGATTGTTAAAGAAATCAGTCATTAGTAATGATTATTGATTCTAGCATTAAGTAAGAGTCAGCAGTGAGCTCAAGGATAAAGTATTGAAACCGAGAGTAGAAATGTATATAGTTACAATGGGAAGCTCAATTATCCTTTTGTCATGGGTATATTGAAGGGATAACCATGGGTGTAAGTTGAAAAGAAGAAGAAAGGTTGCCATGACATAAATTTAAAACTTAACATTTAATCACTCTGATAGTAAAATAAATATTTTTAAACAATCATTATCAAAGAAACAAATGGTCTGTCATGGCCTACAAGTGGTGTAGGTTGAAGTACTCCGACAGTAATCCTTAATGCTCCTGCAATTTTCTAGAAGCACAACAAAGCCTTTATTTGTCAATATTTTCTTAGTCATATATAGTATACTAGTAGCCAGCGGCAATCTAACACAAGTTAAAATCTGCTGAATGTCTCATATCTCATATATCCAGCCTGGATATGTTTAAGTTTATGTTGATTACTCATGCACACAGCTTGATTGTCTGTTTGACCAATAAATTGTCAGTTTACACGTCCAGTCTTATTGCTATGCCTAGTTATCCATCTCCTAAGGAGAAAAGGAGGGTTGCACTCAATCACAGGGTTTAGCACAGGGTGCACTGAGCATGGGTCAGCAAACCCCAAACAATTTGTATAAATGAAACAAATCTCAGACACTCGCTGTGAATACTTCCAGGCAGTTTATTCCAGGCAGTTTTTTTTTTTTTTTTCATTTATACCTATCCATCTCCTGACATATTCAGCGTGAGCATGTTTTATTAACCTTAACAATTTGTGCAGTATTATTTCATGTCCTCATCTCATGTTTTGATTTAACTTGATTTTACCATCTAGTTACTTACCTAGTGTAAGCTTGTCATTAACGTAAAAACTGTGCAGATTGCTTGTCTTGAATGCTGAAAATTGTTCTATGTTCCTAATATTCTAACAAGACTGTCAATCTGTTACTTTTCATGCACAACAAAAAATAAAGAAATATATATATATATACAGGGAGTGCAGAATTATTAGGCAAATGAGTATTTTGACCACATCATCCTCTTTATGCATGTTGACTTACTCCAAGGTGTATAGGCTCGAAAGCCTACTACCAATTAAGCATATTAGGTGATGTGCATCTCTGTAATGAGAAGGGGTGTGGTCTAATGACATCAACACCCTATATCAGGTGTGCATAATTATTAGGCAACTTCATTTCCTTTGGCAAAATAGGTCAAAAGAAGGACTTGACAGGCTCAGAAAAGTAAAAAATAGTGAGATATCTTGCAGAGGGATGCAGCACTCTTAAAATTGCAAAGCTTCTGAAGCGTGATCATCGAACAATCAAGCGTTTCATTCAAAATAGTCAACAGGGTCGCAAGAAGCGTGTGGAAAAACCAAGGCGCAAAATAACTGCCCATGAACTGAGAAAAGTCAAGCGTGCACTTACCACGATGCCACTTGCCACCAGTTTGGCCATATTTCAGAGCTGCAACATCACTGGAGTGCCCAAAAGCACAAGGTGTGCAATACTCAGAGACATGGCCAAGGAAGGTAAGAAAGGCTGAAAGACGACCACCACTGGAACCACAAGGTGCACAAGCTGAAAGCGCGCGTCAAGACTGGAGCCAGAAATATCTCAAGACTGAGGGATTTTTTCTAAGGTTTTATGGACTGATGAAGTAAGGTAGTCTTACATTGACCCAGATGGATGGGCCCGTGGCTGGATTGGTAAAGGGCAGAGAGCTCCAGTCCGACTCAGGCGCCAGCAAGGTGGAGGTGGAGTACTGGTTTGGGCTGGTATCATCAAAGATGAGCTTGTGGGGCCTTTTCGGGTTGAGGATGGAGTCAAGCTCAACTCCCAGTCCTACTGCCAGTTCCTGGAAGGCACCTTCTTCAAGCAGTGGTGCAGGAAGAAGTCTGCATCCTTCAAGAAAAACATGATTTTCATGCAGGACAATGCTCCATCACACGCGTCCAAGTACTCCACAGCGTGGCTGGCAAGAAAGGGTATAAAAGAAGAAAATCTAATGACATGGCCTCCTTGTTCACCTGATCTGAACCCCATTGAGAACCTGTGGTCTATCATCAAATGTGAGATTTACAAGGAGGGAAAACAGTACACCTCTCTGAACAGTGTCTGGGAGGCTGTGGTTGCTGCTGCACGCAATGTTGAAGGTGAACAGATCAAAACACTGACAGAATCCATGGATGGCAGGCTTTTTGAGTGTCCTTGCAAAGAAAGGTGGCTATATTGGTCACTGATTTGTTTTTGTTTTGTTTTTGAATGTCAGAAATGTATATTTGTGAATGTTGAGATGATATATTGGTTTCACTGGTAATAATAAATAATTGAAATGGGTATATATTTGTTTTTTGTTAAGTTGCCTAATAATTATGCACAGTAATAGTCACCTGCACACACAGATATCCCCCTAACATAGCTAAAACTAAAAACAAACTAAAAACTACTTCCAAAATATTCAGCTTTGATATTAATGAGTTTTTTGGGTTCATTGAGAACATGGTTGTTGTTCAATAATAAAATTAATCCTCAAAAATACAACTTGCCTAATAATTCTGCACTCCCTGTATATATATATATATATATATATATTAACAATGAAAGCTTGGCACTCTCCTTTCAATATATGATATAAGAAAAATCTTGCCTGGGTGCTGTATCCACAATCGTCCAGTGTGTGTAAAAGGTAAAAACGGGATGCACTCACAGGTCTTCCAAAAAATGAAAATGGTGTTTTATTTAAATAATAGGATGCATGTAGAAATCGATCAACGTTTCGACCCTACCTGGTCTTTTTTCAGGGTCTTTTTATATATATATATATATATATATATATATATATATATAAATCCAAGGTGCTTGCACTCCAGGTATATAATGACTGTGATGCACGGTGCGAATCCAGCAAAAAATCATAGGTGTCCAAAAAACAGAATGCACTCCAGTAAAGTCTTAGTAAAGTAAAATGTAACTTTTAATTCATATACAAAATAAAAAAATTAACATCAACGTTTCGGCTCACATCTGGAGCCTTCTTCAGCCGAAACGTTGATGTTAATTTTTTGATATGCCATCCTGAAGAAGGCTCCAGATGTGAGCCGAAACGTTGATGTTAATTTTTTTATTTTGTATGAATTAAAAGTAAAATTTTACTTTACTAAGACCCTGGAGTGCATTCCGTTGTTTGGACATATATATATTAGAAATGAACAAAATTTAAAAAAGTGAAAAAATTAAGGTCAAAACAGCCTAAATGGAAAAATTGTCCAAGTCAGTAGTGCTTTCAAAGCTACTCTTGCATTCTGGTCAATATAAGTATGGTAGGAAGAATTACCCTGACACAAATTTAAAACGTAACATTTAATCACTCTGATATTAAAATAAATATTTTTAAAAATGTATATTTACATAAATTAATACAGTGAAAAAAAAGATGAAAAAAATTAGTGCAAAAAAGGAAGAATATACAGATAATTAACTGCAAGGAAGAGCTGCATATATAGTCTCAATGTACTGGCTAGCTCAGGAGGTTATCTCTTCAACACCATATATTGCTTATGTGTTTGGAAATCCCTCAAAACAAACAAAATATATAGTCTGAACAGTAATGGGTTATGACTCGGCAATCATGTATAACTGAAGTAACACTGAGCTGTATTCTTAACCCCAGCTAGAGCTGCTAGCAGAATAGTTATTTCATTTTGAATGATATTAGGTGCCGTCGAAGGCACAGTGCAGTACATTGAGACATTATATGAAGCTCTTCTTGGCAGATAATTATCTGTATATACTCTCTTTTTTTCACTAAATTTTTTCACTTTTTTTTGTTCATTGTATTAATTTATACAAATATACATTTTCAAAATGTTTATTTTAATATCAAAGTGATTCCATGTAATTTTTTTTTTAAATTTGTGTCAGGGCAACCCTTTTTTATCTTATAAACTTACACCCAGTGTGTAGCAGACTCCATTCCCCTATGCTCAGTTGTCTGTACCCCCCTGTTCGTCTCCCGAAAGACTTGTGTGTGGTTCCTTGTTCTGCCCCAGTGAACACCGACCTCGCCTGGCTGCTAACCACAAATTAACAACCTGACCCCTTTGAGTGCTTTCCTTGGGTGGCTGCCATTCGTTTAAATGAACGTACGTGGTCCAGTGAATGGTGGCCATTTTGTCTCCTGAATGTAGGCAATGATACTTGGTCAATGAACATCTGGAACTGTTTTCGGCCTTGCATCTCCGCGAATCCGGGCAAAGATGGTACTGCTGCCCGTCCCACTTCCCGACCACCTAGACAAATGGCGTTCGGGAGATGCAATCTACCGAACAGGGGTAGCATTTGCTCCATAGCAGCCAGGGTGAGCATTCGTCTGTGCTCGCACAGAAACCCCTCAAAGCTGACCGGCCCTCCTGTCCAATTCTCTGGAACTGTTTTGGGCTATCATCTCGTGGGCGGTCTGTCAAAACTTTGCTCTTCAATAACATTCGTTCTATTGAACCGATATGAGCGCATTTTGGATATGTTGTGCGCTCAGATCAGTGCTATTCAGCAATGTGATTTTTGTGGGGTTCCTCTATAGTGATGTACCGAACGGTTCGCCGGCGAACGGTTCCCAGCGAACATAGCATGTTCGCGTTCGCCACGGCGGGCGAACATATGCGCGGTTCGACCCGCCCCCTATTCGTAATCATTGAGTAAACTTTGACCCTGTACCTCACAGTCAGCAGACACATTCCAGCCAATTAGCAGCACACCCTCCCTAGCAGACCCTCCCACCTACTGGACCTCCTGGAAGGTATCCATTTTAGATTCATTCTCAAGCTGCATGCTTAGTAAGAGGAGGGAAAGTGTAGCTGCTGTTCATAAAATAGGGAAAAGCATAGCTAGGTTAGGGATAAGGGTATGCTTTTTTTTAATTTTATTTTTTCTATGTAATGTAAATGCACTTAGTTATCTGCCACTGCTGCCAGCTTCTGTGTCAGGCTCACAGTGCCCATTTCCCCAGTCAGTGCCACCAATTACATCTGGTGTCACAATAGATTGGATTTAAAAACAAAAAACTTTTTTCACTGTTATAGATTGAATAGCAGTCAGTTGTCTGCCACTGCTGCCAGCTTCTGTGTCAGGCTCACAGTGCATACTGTACCCATTTCCCCAGTCAGTGCCACCAATTACATCTGGTGTCACAATAGCTTGGATTTAAAAACAAAAAACTTTTTTCACTGTTATAGATTGAATAGCAGTCAGTTGTCTGCCACTGCTGCCAGCTACTGTGTCAGGCTCACAGTGCATACTGTGCCCATTTCCCCAGTCAGTGCCACCAATTACATCTGGTGTCACAATAGCTTGGATTTAAAAACAAAAAACTTTTTTCACTGTTATAGATTGAATAGCAGTCAGTGTCCTTACAGCGGGTGTGTTACGCTAACAGTGGATACGGTGCCCAGTGCCACCACTTATATCTGGTGTCACAATAGCTTGGATTTAAAAACAAAAAACTTTTTCACTGTTATAGATTGAATAGCAGTCAGTGTCCTTAAAGCGGGTGTGTTACGCTAACAGTGGATACGGTGACCAGTGCCACCACTTAGATCTGGTGACACAAAGCTTGGATTTAAAAACAAAAAACTTTTTTCACTGTTATCGATTGAATAGCAGTTAGTTATCTTCAAGAAGGTGTGTTACGCTAACAGTGGATACGGTGACCAGTGCCACCACTTAGATCTGGTGACACAAAGCTTGGATTTAAAAACAAAACACTTTTTTCTCTGTTATAGATTGAATAGCAGTCAGTGTCCTTAAAGCGGATGTGTTACACTAACAGTGGATACGGTGACCAGTGCCACCACTTATATCTGGTGACACAAAGCTTGGATTTAAAAACAAAAAACTTTTTTCACTGTTATAGATTGAATAGCAGTCAGTGTCCTTAAAGCGGGTGTTTTACGCTAACAGTGGATACGGTGTCTAGTGCCACCACTCACTGGTGTCATAATAGCTTGCATTTAAAAACAAAAAACTTTTTTCACTGTTATAGATTGAATGGCAGTCAGTGTCCTTAAAGCGGGTGTGTTAAGCTAACAGTGGATACGGTGACCAGTGCCACCACTCACTGGTGTCATAATAGCTTGGATTTAAAAACAAAAAACTTTTTTCACTGTTATAGATTGAATAGCAGTCAGTGTCCTTAAAGCGGGTGTGTTACGCTAACAGTGGATACGGTGACCAGTGCCACCACTTATATCTGGTGTCACAATAGCTTGGATTTAAAAACAAAAAACTTTTTTCACTGTTATAGATTGAATAGCAGTTATCTTCGCTGTGTCAGGCCTACAGCCTGTGCTCTGTACAACTGTGCCAGTGCACATTGCCACTCATATCTGGTCTCACAGTAGCTTGCACGCATAGTACCACTAATCCCCCAAAAAATGACAGGCAGAGGCAGGCCACCCCGCAGGGGCCATCGTGGTCGTGGTGCTGTGATTCCCTTTGGCCCTAGAATAATGCCCAGTTTTCAGAGGCCACGTACCCTGAACTTGAAAAGTTCTGAGGACATAGTTGACTGGCTACCACAGGACACCCAATCTTCTACAGCCTCCGCTCAGAACCTTGACGCACCATCCTCCTCCAGCTTAGCTTCAGGCACCTC
>OW240922.1:23685555-23743978 GCA_933207985.1 Pelobates cultripes | reverse complement strand
AACAGACTCCAGCAATTGTGGATTAATTGGACTTTATCTTGGTGTAACCTATATTTTGTATATATTGTTATCCCCTTAATATGCCCATGACAAAAGGATAGTTGAGATCCCCATTGTAACTATATACAATTCTTCAGAAGAATAGAATAAATACGAACAATGTCAGAACAAGGTCAAGGGAGGCCAGAAATACACAAATATGAGCGACAGAGACGAGTCAAGGGAACCAGAAAAACAGAGTAGTCAAGAGAAAGCCATGTCAATACCAAAATACAATAAACAGACAAACATGCTACTGGGACACTAGACACTCTAGGAACCACAACAGGGCACTGTGCCTTGGACAGACCAATATTTGTTATGCTTTGGGGTGTGGTTAGCAAAAGGTGACAGTGCTATGAGCTCTATTGCTTAGAACTCTCCTGACGTCATAATGCTGGCCCGCATGTGACGCGTCATAATAAGGGGCAGCACACAGCGTCCAGCGTCCATGAAGCTGACTGGAGCCCCATGCTACTTGGGAGCAGCGGTACGTCAGATCGGAGCAACAGCTGATCAATGGATCGCCAAGGTAAGTAGGAGAGCAGAGAATAGGCATACAAACAGTTATGTCATTATATCATGTGAGGATACAGTGATATTCCATAGTTAATTAATTACAGTTTTATGAATATTTGAAGGATGATGCTAATGGTAAAATATATGAAAAAGCTGAATAGATGATGTTCTGACATATCTGACATAAAATCTTATAAGGGGTCCAGGTAACCTGATACAAATTAAACATAGACTAGGAGTGTATTGTAACACAGAGGAATTTTACAAAAAGATGATCCTTGTAAGCTCACCTAAATTTAGCATATTATTATGACTCAATACATTATGATGACTCATAGCAAATTATACAGATAAACAGTACTCTATGTGTCAACGTAAGCAGCCAAGAGACTTCTGGTAACTCTGAAGGCCATTGAAGTGGAGGCAAACTTGCAACACAGAATAATGAAAATATTACTATATGGTGACTTGAATGTTATTACATATGAGATACTTAATTTAGTTAGGTAAATCCATGTTATTAGTCTTCCAAATACAGTACGTACATCATTAAAGTTTCTCAAGTGGCAGGAGGGGTAGTAATGATAAGGATTTCCATTACTAAAGACTTAAGACAACTTACACCAATCAATGAAAGGCAGTCAGAAAATAAATCATAGTCATTATTATCCAGCAGCTTTGAAGATAAAACTCATAACTGAGTTCGGGTTCGTATCGAACATTACGGTTTTTGGACCCCGGACCTGAACACGGACATTTCAGTATATGTTTGGGTTGGAGTTCGGTGTTTGACGATTTAATGGCGCATTTTCAAAGGCTGCAGGGCAGCCAATCAACAAGTGTTTGACTCGTGTGCCCTTAGAAGCCATCACAGCCATGCCTAATAATGGCATGGCTGTGATTGGCCAGTGTAGCATGTGACCCAGCCTCTATATATAAGCTGGAGTCACGTAGCGCCGCACGTCACATGAACTCTTGTTGGTGTAGGGACAGGATGCTGCAGCTGTGAGGGACAGATTAGGAAAGAATTCTGATGTTGAATCTGCAAACTACAGCGATTATTTTTGTGGATGCTATACTAAATTTTTGTACCCTGCCCTGAGCCCAGTGCCACAGAGAGTGCAGTGCACTTGCAACTACACGTGTGCCAGGCACATTACTTTAATCCTGTTCTGGTAGCTCAGTGGGCAACATCTAGGCATTTTTAAATACTGCCATTATTTTGGTGCTAAATAGTACATTTGCGTACTGTATTTCTTGCAGTCTAATAAAACCCTTAAATACCACTATTACATTGCTGGTTTACAAAATCACACTTTTTTAAATAGTACATTTGCGGCATGCGGTGCACTTCGTCTCTGAGAGTCAAATAGAACTGTCAAATACTGCTGTGACATTGCAGTTTAACTAATTCATAGAAACATTTTTTTGGTGCTAAAAAGTACATTTGTAGCGTGCACTTCATATCTGAGAGTCAAATAGAACCGTCAAATACTGTGGTTACATCACAGTTTGACCAATTCAAATCTTTTTGGTGCTAAAAAGTAAATTTGGGGCATGCACTTCATATCTGAGAGTCAAATAGAACCGTCAAATACTGTGGTTACGTCGCAGTTTTAAAAATTCTAATTTTTTTGGTGCTAAATAGTACATTTGGGGTGTGCACTTCATATCTGAGAGTCAAATAGAACCGTTAAATACTGTGGTTACATCGCAGTTTTAAAAATTCATATTTTTTGAGTGCTAAATAGTACATTTGGGGTGTGCACTTCATATCTTAGAGTCAAATAGAACCGTCAAATACTGTGGTTACATCGCAGTTTTAACATTTCACATTTTTTTTGGTCATATCTGGTGTATCTAGTGTATGTGTGCAACACTGGCTAGTTACCGCTTCTCAAGAAAGTCTAAAGACAAATAAATGCTGCCTTTGGTGCAGGTAGTATAGAAGGCAAGACTGAGACAAATCATTCGGGTTACGTTTGCCTGTTGACATCTTAATTATCTTAGACCATTAAAATTCAAATCAATCAAAAAACACACTAAGTATCATACAAAAATATGTATTATAGACAAGTTAAAAACAAGACTACAAGTCATGCTATAACAAAATTAAACTAGTTTTAAAATGTGTGGGCCAACCAGTGGCTGTAAAAACAAAGTTTTACTGGTTACATTCATGACTACACACTCTAGTGAACAGGACCTTCATGTAGTGTGTTCATCTTTTTATTTTTTTTAAATCATACAGCATCCTTTCATGTGCTTTTCAGATGTCATATTGTTAATTAACAATTTTTGTTTAGCCTGATTTAAAAAAAAAAAAAAGTGAAAAATAAGTGTTATTGTGGTTGCTTCATATACAGAAGCATTAATACGCATTTCTATATTGTGTAAAGACACAACTACAAAGTTAAAAACCAAACACCAAAACAATGTACCAGTCAATCTACCTGTGCATGGCTAGTGTGATACAAAAAGTCTACATCTTAAAAAATGCAATAACCCACAGAAGATGTTCGAGAATTTTTTTTTTTGCAAATGGAACTTTGATTCGAATTTACTAAATCTGTCACTTGTAATATTGTTTCACACCTACAGCACTTGTTAAACAGATCTAAATGATAGAAAACAGATTGTTATTTTCTACACTAGAAACTACCAGATAACAAGTTGCTATATTTAAACCAGTTATCAATCGCTAAGAGGTACTTCAACAATATTGTAATTCTGGGGCAATACCCTCACAAGTCAAACTGAGAGGTCAGTTTAGAGGGAAAACTGTTGCCTGGATACAATTCTAAAACATTTTCCATATGTCCTTTGCAGACTTTACAGTTTAAATTTTTCATTGATTTTTCAGTGATTTTAAACTTGTGAATAAAAAAATATTTTAAAAAGTATATAAATATCAAAAAAACAAGCTTTAAAAAATGAAAAACCCAACTCTGAAACATGTTTGTCATTGTGGATGTTCAGTTGGTCTGTAAAAGAATAGGCCAACTGGAGTATACTGCACAAGTTTTACATAGGTTGCCATTATACTGTATATGAAATATTTGGAGATACAATTTAGATTACTTGCACTTTGAATCTTTAACACACGCAGCATTACCACTACAGCTTGACAACTTTCCATAGGAGGAAGTTACCAGCAGGCCCCCAGGTGCTCGAGGCTCCTGTTCAGGACCTGCCAGCACAGGAAGGTGCTACCAACACCCAGTGGAACCCAGGTAAGTTGTCAAATCACAAGCTGACTACTTACACTGGGAGGGCTCCAGGACACGCCTGGGACCATAATCTTTATCACTAATCTACAGGCTGTACCAATTATAGTGTTTGCCATTTCAGTAAGTTATTCTTAGTGAACTTTACATGCTGGAAAAACACAGGTGCCAACTGCTGTGGCTTTCTGCAGTGTGCAGACCGGCAAGGAGGGCAGGGTTGAGGAGTGGCTGGAAGATGATGTGGAGCTTCATGAGGTCCTAGACCCCACATGGAATGAAGGTCATGCGAGTGACGTGTGCAGTTTGGAGGATGAGGCGGTGGTCGCACAGAGGCACCAGCACAGCATAAGATGGAGCAGGGTGCAAAAGCGGAGCGGCCGTCCCTTAGCGCTCGTCGTCATGTATTTGCTCTAGAATTACCACAATTACCCAAGTAACAGATGGAGCGATCAAAGGAACCATAACTGATTTAATGAGCCATTCGCAGTTTCACTGTAGTGGCTGTGCACGCTTTTGATGTTCTCACCCTGCTGCTGCTCGCCTGCCTGTGCTGCAGCATAACTTCAGCCTTCCAGCGTAACTTCAGCCTACCCCAATAAAAAAACAGTGTTGGCTACCTCCTCCTCCACCGCGCTTCCACCTACACCGCCACGGTCACCGCCACCGCCACGTCAACCTCCTACTCCATATCCACCTCCTCCTCCTAGAGCAGGGTGCAAAAGCGGAGCGGCCATCCCCTAGACAGTACGCCTGCTACTGCCCACCCAGGAACCGAGCACACCAAAGCCAGCTCCAAGGAGTTCCCTGGCGTGGCAGTTCTTCAGACAATGTGCTGACAACAAGACACGAGACAGAGCCTGAAGCGAGGCATAAACGTGCTAAACCTGAGCACAACCTGCATGACCAGACATCTAAATGCAAAGCACGAGCTGCAGTGGAGTAAGCACCTCAAAAACCAAGAAAGGTCACAGGCTCCTCCTGCTTCCTCTTATGCTGCTGTCTCGGCCTTATTTTCCACCCTGCAAACAGAGGATGTGGCAGCAACGCCACCACGTCTGCCACCGTCCCCAAGCATCTCCACACTGTCCAATTGAAGCGTTCAGCTGTCCATGTCCCAAACACTGGAGAGAAAGAGGAAGTACCCCCCTACCCACCTTCAATCCCTGGCCCTGAATGCCAGCATTTCAAAATTCCTGGCCTTTGAAATGCTCTCATTCAGTCTGGTGGACAGATTTAAAAACCTGATGGCGTTATTGGACTGCAAGAAATAGACCGCAGGCCACAAATGTTTCTTTTTTTATATGTCCCAACATTTTGGTGGCTACCCCAATGAGAAAAAAAAAAAAACAGTGTTGGCTACCTCCTCCTCCACTGCCGCTTCCACCTACACCGCCACGGTCACCGCCTCCTCAATCTCCTACCCCACATCCACCTCCTCCTCCTAGTTCAAGATTATTATTTTTAATTTGTATGTATTTTATGTTATTTCCCTATCCACATTTGTTTGCAGGGCACTTGTCCTACTCTTACCCACATTTTACTTCCTTTTGCAGCCTTCTAGCCCTTTCCAGGACTTTTGTAGAGGCATTTAAGTGCCCAAAAGTTCGGGTCCCCATTGACTTCAATGGGGTTTGGGGTCAAGTTCGGGTCAGGTTAGAGCCCAAACTCAAACTTTTTGATGAAGTTCGGCCAAACTCTGTGAACCTGAACATCCAGGTGTCCACTCAACTCTACTCATAACCGAAAATAGTAACGCAATAACAAACTTTTCATTTTAGACAAAAAATATGTATGTAGAAGGTAAACTTGAAGAAAATTTTGGAAAATTAGCACTGGTCTGAAGCACACGGTGATACATACATACAGAGAATTTACATCCAAAGTGATCAGATAAATACAATACTACTACTATTACTAATAATAATATGTTATCCACTTTTGTAATAAAACTCTGAGGTTTTTGAAGAAAGTCATTTTGAAAACACTTGATAACTCATTCACTAAAACTTGCAAGTGAACATCAGTTTATTCTGACAGAGAGAGATTAAAGATTATGGTGAGATTATGGTGAGTGCACAACAAAGATAGAGTATGATCAAGTGGACAACATGATATGTGGCAGTAGGACAGAAGAAGATAAGATATCTCCGCTTCAGTAACTGTTGACAGAGAGCTTAAGATAGGCAAGGGACAATGTATGTTAATTAAATTAATACATGCTTCTATTCATTCTTAAATGCATTGCTTTAATGGTCATACTCTATATGTACTGTCATTTAGGATTGTCAGATCTGCTTTAGTTGTCTCAACATTCTACATCTATCTATAGCACCCCATAGACCAAAAACATGAAAAAGCTATGATCGTAAAAGAACTGAAAAACTGCTAATCATCAACATTTTCAGATTCTCATTATTACAATGGTTATGATAGTATTGTTAAAATGATGATCCCTTTCACTGCCACTGAAAAAATAAGAAATACTTGTTCTGTGCAAGTGGAAACAAGATTTTTCATTTTATGTCTTTGAATCTGTTGTTGACTACAAATGCCATGATGGATAACTACATATTATATGTCAGTTTATCTTGATGGCTGTAGATGTGAAACCCCTTCAACACCAAGCACTTTCTGATTGGAAAAAATATTAGCATAACACACATTTGAGGAAGGGACACATAGATAGCATTTAAACATATCATAATACAGAAATGTTGTGTATTTATTGCTTTGTAGACAAATGTAAAAATGTAATTATGGAAATTGACTCAATTTTTATTTTTCACATATTCGTTCATTCTTTACATACTATTTCAGAAATGAAAAGTTTTATACAGTGTACAGAGTCTTTTATCTTGCAGTATTACAGTAAATGTAAAACAGTAAATGAATAAAAATGGTAAACTACCTTGCTTATAGGTGTCTGTAAGAACCTGAAGCCATTATTACCAGTATAGCTTATTTAAAAAGGCAACAGAATGTAATTAGAATGTCTGCATTTAACCCCTTAAGGACACATGACGTGTGACATGTCATGATTCCCTTTTATTCCAGAAGTTTGGTCCTTAAGGGGTTAAACATACTGCCGACACATAGTTTAATCATGCATATATATAGAGTGGAACCTCGTAACTCAAACTTAATCCATTCTATTAGGCTGTTCGAGTTCCGATTCATTCAAGAACCAAATCAACATTTCTCATAGAAATGCATGTAAATTTTATTAATCCATTCCAGACCCCCAAAATTACAACATTTTAACACAAATTTGACTGTTTCATAATGCCTTACATGCATAAAATCATATAGAAATAAAATAATAACACAATGTACAGTAAATTAAATGAAATTATTACTTCACTTGACCTGTAATGATGAGAGTTGATGGTGTAAGTGGAAAGGAGAAGAGCTATCATTGTCTGGATGGGGAGTCTCCTTCCGTAATTACAATAGGTACTAACTGTTCTGGCGTTTTTTCCCTTGCTCGTTTCACACCACTGACACCTGACTGAGGCTCACTGGATCTTTTCTTCATAACAATGTTTCTATGGAGTCTTGCTGTTGCCTATGTTTTTAAATGTGTTTAAAGTGAGACATAGCATTATCATTGAACATGTTTGTGGCATGACTTAAAGCAGCTTTATCAGGGTGATAATTTTCAACAAACTTTTGCACTTCAACCCGTGCACTAGGAAGATTTTCCCTTCGCTCCTCCTCCTCCTCCCCTGAAGACAATTCCTCAGATTCCCTCTTTTGCTGCTTCCTCTGAAGGTCCTGGAGTTCTTCAGTGGTGAGTTCTTTCTGGTGATCCTCCACTAACTCCTCCACATCTTCATCATTCACCTCCAAGCCGATTGATTTCCCCAGAGACACATTTTCCTCTATAACTGGAACATCCTGTTCAATACCCTTATAGACTGTTTCAGGGACAGCCTCTGGCCACAATTTCCTCCAGGCTGAGTTCATGGTCCTATAAGACACATCCTCCCATGTTTTATCTATGAGGTGTAAACAGTGTAGGATATTAAAATGATTTTTCCAGAATTCTCTAAGGGTTAGCTCTGTGTCTGTGGTTACTTCAAAGCACCTTTGGAACAGTGTTTTGGTGTAAAGCTTTTTGTAGTTTGAAATTACTTGCTGGTCCATGGGCTGGATAAGAGGAGTTGTGTTGGAGGGCAAAAACTTTGCAGTAATAAAACTGAACACTTATATAAATTCGTCCTCCAATCCTGTAGGGTGAGCAGGAGCATTACCATAAGAAGCAGAGTCTTGACAGGTAAGTTTTTTATTTTCTTGTGGGTATTTATTAACACTTGACCCAAACACCTCATGTACCCACTCAATAAAAAATTGCCTGGTTACCCAAGCCTTGCTGTTAGCCCTCCACATCACCTGCAATTTGTTTTTCAGTATATGTTTTTTTCTTAAATAACCTCGGGTTCTCCGAGTGGTAGACTAGCAAAGGCTGCAATTTAAAATCCCTACTTGCATTCCCACAGAACAACGGGGTTAGCCTTTCCTTCATTGGCTTGTGTCCTTGAAATGATTTATCCTCCTGTTATGTAGGTCTTTTTTGGCATTTTCTTCCAAAACAGGCCTGTCTCATCACAGTTCACTTGCTGGGAAACGAATTCCTCAGCCTCTACATAGGCTTTAAATTCAACAACAAATTTCTCAGCCCCGTCTTTGTTAGCACTGGAGGCTTCACCATGTCTCACCACACTGTATATGCCAATTCTCTTTTTAACATTTTCAAACCACCCTCTACTTGCCTTGAAAACTTCACTATCAGCACTCGTTTCAGGGGTGTTTTTCACAAGATCAGCATGCACATGTCATGCTTTTTCATAAATTAATGAAATTATATCACTGGTGCTAACACCGGTGAACTGTTTTTCATTTATCTATATCAATAACAATTCTTCTACTTCTTCTAGTGTCTGACTTCTTTGTTTTGTAATCAATTTCACCCCTCTAGCAACATTGGCACATTTGATGGCGTCTCTATTTTTTAAAATGGTACAAATTGTAGATTTGGCCATACCAAACTGTGTTGCTAGATCACAGACACGGACACCACTTTCATGTTTTAAAATGATCTCTTTCTTCAACTCTATTGTCGTTCTCACAATTATCCTCTTGGGTTGGCTAATATCCTTGGGACCCATCGTGAGTTTTGCAAACTGAATGGAGCTCTATGTGAAGACTCAATAAAATTGATTTAAGAGTAAGTGGGGCTCTATTTGAAGTCTGAATGGAACTCTATTTGAAGACTGAATTGAACTCTATTTGAAAACTGAATTGAACTCTATTTTAAAATGGAATGCAACTCTATTTGAACACTGAATTGAACTCTATTTGAGGACTGAAATTAACTCTATTTAAAGACTGAATGCAACTCTATTTGAAGACTGAATGCAACTCTATTTGAGGACTAAATTGAACTCTATTTGAACACTGACTTGAGCTCTATTTGAACACTGAATGGTGCTCTGCTGATTAAATGGAGATCTGCTGACTGAATGGAGCTTTTGCTGGCAGAATGGAGCTCTATTTGAAGACAGAATAGAATGGTGATGCATCATTCTAATAAGGTACCAACGAGTTTACCAATGATATTACCATAGAGGTGAATGCTGCGTGACCGCGTGATTTGTTCAGGTACCGAGGATCAATAGCGTGCCGAGACATTTTTCACTAAAAATTTTAGTTAAAATACCGAATTGTTCATGAACAGGAACGTTGGAGTTCCGAGGTTCCACTGTAATGCTAAATTAATGTTAACAGAGAAATGGTAGAGTCCATTCACTCCTCCCCTCTAATTGACTGTAGGAATGATATAACCCTTTGAAACCTCCAGTACTGTGTCAAAGTGGGCAGTGAGATTATCTTTTCAGTGATTAATGGATTCTGACATAGAAATTATTTCTTCAGTATAAATGAGGTGAGTTAGGCTTTTATGGACTAGATGTTTTTCTGAAAAATACATGAAAATAAAAATGTTTATACTCAAATTAGGTAGTGAAGTAGTTAACATGTATTTGTTGTGTCTAACCCTGTTGTCTAACCCTGTTTTATTCATCAGTATGTAACTGTGTAGCTACATATCTTTTGATGTGAAGGTAATTGTGCTAATCTTCAAACCTAAAAGTTTTAAGTGCACAGTCAGATTTTGTCATATATACTGCAAATGAACACTGTTTTGTCCATCCTCAAAATAAGGAGAAATATTTACATAGGTAATCAATGCTAATAATGATCAATAAACATGATTAAGATCCTTAAGTTTCAGTCAAATGTATATGTTTATATTGAATTAAATTGTGGATAATAAATACAGAAACAACTATAATACAAAATACATTTTGTTCTATTATCATCTCTGCAAGTCTTTTCCATTCAGTGTGAATCTCTTTTCATAATTTTTACATACTCAGAGAAATTTACAATTGTTCCCATAGTAATCTCTTATAAAAGACTCTCTCTAAATCGTGGTACTGTGATAGGATGCCACCTTTGCAATAAGTACGTTTGTGAAATTGTATCCCTGCTAAATATTCCACGATCAACTGTAAGTGGTTTTATTGGAAAGTGGATGTGCCTAGGAACAGAAGCAATTCAGCCACAAAGCGGTAGACCTTGTAAAATCAAAGAGTGGGATCATAGAGTGCTGGGGCGCATGGTGCACATAAGTCCCAAATGCTCTGCTGATGACATAACTGAAGAGTTCCAAATGTCCACTGGCATTTAGATCAGCACATAAACTGTGTGGCGAGAGCTTCATGGAATGGAATGGTTTCCGTGGTCGTGTAGCTGCATGCAAGCCTCATATCACCATGTATAATGCCAAGCATCAGATCTAGTGGTGTAAAGTACCCTGCCACTGAGCTCTGGAGCAATGAAAATTAATCATGCTTCTTGTTTGGCAGTCTGATGGGCGAGTCTGTGTTTGCAGATGTCAGGAGAACGTTACCTTCCTGACTGCATTGTGCTAACTGTAAATATTAGTGGAGGAGGGATAATGGAATATGGATGTTTTTCAGGGGTTGGGCAAACTTACTGCTTCAGCATACCAAGACATTTTGGACAATGATATGCTTTGGGTTTGGCCCTTTTCTCTTCCAGCATGACTGTGCCCCAATACACAAAGCAAAGTCCATAAAGACACGGTTGGATGAGTTTGGTGTGGAGGAACTTTGAAGGGTCCGCACAGAGTCTCACCTTAACCCTGTTGAATGCCTTCTCATCCAAGATCAGTGCCTGACCTCACAAATACTCTACTGAGTGAATGGGCAAAAATTCCTACAGAAACACATCAACATCTTGAGAAAGGCCTTCACAAAAGAGTGGAAGCTGTTGTAGCTGCAAAGGAGGAATCAACTACATGTAAATGTCTATGTATTCAGAATGTGATGTCATAAAAATCCCTGTTGGTGTCCAGTAGTTTGTCCATATGTACATATGTGTAGTTATTTTATGTAATCTTTCACATACACCCACATCATAGTAACAGTCTTATATTACACAACTCTGTAAACGTTTATAAGTAGTGATGTGCCGAACAGTTCGCCGAACGGTTCACCACGGATGGCGAACATAAACATAAACTTTGACCCTGGACAGCTCACTAAGAATGCAGCTTCACAATGAATGTAAAATGGATGCTGTCCAGGAGGTGGGAGGGTCTGGAGGGAGGGTCTGCTGCTGATTGGCTGGAATGTGTCTGCTGACTGTGAGGTACAGGGTCAAAGTTTATGTTTATGTTCGCCATCCGTGGCAAACCGTTCGGCGAACCGTTCGGGACCTCATTATTTATAAGCAGTGTTTATTGTTACTAAAATTATATTAATATTAAAAAGCATTCAGCAAAACAGAAAAAATGTGAAAACATTGAAACACATATTTATTCAGAACCCAAACTAATATGCCACATTTAAATAATAATTATTGAAAAGCATTAAACTTAATTTGTTCAGCAAATTCTCCCTTCTAAAAATGTAGTTGTCTATTGAGAAGATCAGTTGTTGTATATATTTAATGTCACTTTTAACTTAGAATCTAAAAATTAAAAATGTAGATAACATCTTGTAGATAAATATATCGGGAAACTAAAATACTAATAGTTTGAAATGCAAAACTGTATCAAATATGTATTTATTTAGTTGTCCTAAATACACTAAAACATTATTTGATATAAAACTATACTTTTGGCCTACTAGTAAATATATTGGCCATCATGCGACTCGGAACCACATTGATGCGTAGATTACTTGACAGCAATAGTGGTCACATGACCCGGAACTGTGTACAGCTAAGGGACATTATGGAGGATAATGCTCACTGACATGGGCCCTATAAATAGTGTTTTGGGGACATGGGTGCTTCAGAGATACCTGATAAACATCTGGCAAAACATTATGATTTTATGTGGCTGGCCATCAGTGAGATCTAGTGTATGTTCTGTCTATCACCCACCTTATGTTCCTGGCCATTGTATATTGCTGCCCCTTGTTTATATCCTTTTTTTTTTTTTTTGGTATTTGTTGCTTTTAATTTTTTTGTATCCAATAAATCTACATCTACTGGAGAGATTTTTCTGATGTCTAGAATCTGCATTCCTACCTGTAGTTACTCTAGCTGTAAAGGGGGGAACCTGTTGCAATACATATAGAGCCTGTCGTCAGTTCTATACAAAGTGAGTGGTTCTCATTATTATTACACTTGTCATAACATGAGTTATATGTTGATATGTTTAAATTGATTTGTTCTGGCTTATGGATACTTACAAATATTGTTCCCAAGTGCTCTCAGAATACATAAGGGGGTACTGTATCTCTATTGTCTATTACTGTGTGTTGTTTATTATTCCCCACTATTCTTTTACAGTTCAGCTTTACATTTTCTTTATTTTACATTTTTTCTTTGGTTGATTGTAAACTGCATGTATACTTTATTATCCTTAAATATATAGGGTAGCCCCTGAGCACTCTTTGTATAACTGAAAAATGAACTGAAACAAAGTTATATTTTATAAATGTTCACAGTTATGAATTGCACACTAAGATCTGCAAGGTTTATCTTTGCAACTGTTGCCATTCAGCTTTAGTTTATGGCAAAGTTAGAAATGCTGTATCTTTGTAACTCTTTGCAACAATTGGAAATGTCAAAGGACATTTTATTCCAATTCTATGGAATCCTGAAAATACCTTTTCAAGATTGTATGTTCACCAAGCCAAGGACTCCATCCAGAGTATGTATTTGCCAGGAACCAAGGTTTTCTGAGCATTGCCTCCGTCATCCTGCCTTCTTCCCATAGTGTATGCTGCTGCTATCTCTTCCCCAGGTAAACCATGCACAAACACCTGGCCATCCATTTGATCTAAAAGAAAACATGATTCATCAGACCAGGCAGTCTTCTTATATTGCTCTATTGTCCAGTTAAGATTAAAGGCACTTCCTGCAGTGGACAGAGGTCATCATGGGTACTCTGACTGGTCTGCGGCTACACAGCCCCATACGCAGCAAACTGCAATGCACTATGTTTTGACAATTTTCTATTATGGCCAGCATTAGATTTTTCAGCAATTTGAGCTACAGTAGATCTTATGTGTGATTGGACCAGAAGGGCTAGATGTCACTCCTGGTGCATCACTGAGACTTGGCGCTCATGCTGATCCACTGGTTGTCCTTCCATTCACCACTTTTGGTAGGTAATAACCACTGCATATCAGGAGTACTCAATGCATGCTTAATGTATCCAGAATAGTTTATGAAAAAAATATAGAATGCTTTCCCAAGATGAGTTTCAGACAATGAGTAGTGACCATTAGATCTCTACACTGTAACTGCGTTTGAGCAGGGTCCTCAACTACCTATTGTTCCTGTTACACTTTATTATTGTCTCATTTGGTAAATTCCCCTTTTATTGTAAAGTGCTGTGGAATAAGCTGGTGCTATATAAATACCAATAATAATAATAATAGTAATAGTAATAAAAATATAAAAATTAGATCAACAGAATAATAAAAAAAGCATGCAAAATAAAAAAAAATAAAAAAAAATATTTGTATACATGAAGGTCTGCTATTTTCAAAGCACTGCAGCTCAATAAGCATGGGAGTACCCATCTTTATTGGGAGGAGGGCCCCCAGAAAAACAGAGGAGATGGATATCCAGGAGTAAGTAAAGTTGTGGAACACCAATTGAAGCAGGTGATGCATCCAAACAATACAACTTACAAGGGAAGAAGCCCTGTGAAATACTCCTCTGATACCATGCAAGTATTTATGGCTGGGAAGCATGACATGAAAAATGTGTATAAAGTGTTTACAAGGACCTATTGCACAGTATGGACTAAATATGTGTAAAAAATCAAAAAAAGAGAGCGCAAATATCTATAGGGTGAACGACCTAGATGATAGTCGATATATGTTCTAATGAACCAATGTAAATATGCTCAATGCACTATAATGATTAAGCAGCTAAAATAATAAGAAGTTTCCCAATTCCAATATACAAATACTGATATAAATTTCAGCGCTTAGTTAATAATCCCCATATTTAAATATTCCTATGTACTAGCAACTATGATTGCGATTTTTAGATTTTTTCTTTTGTTTTTATATCCATGTATTTTATTGTATTTTAAGAATATTGCCTTTTATTTGTTTGTATATACTGTCAGAAAGTTTTTTGTATTTATCTATTTGAATCATTGTATGTTTTAACACAAGTGTTAAAAATAAGGGTATACACCTTTAAGAGATTTAAATCCGTTTGCCCGGCAAAGTATATAACTGCCGAGCCACCCTTAGAGCACCTATCTTGAAAAAGCCCTCGGAAGAAGGGCGAAACGCGTTGATAAGGTGCCTACATCATTTACATGCAGAAGACCACCCGAACTCGTAATAGGAGCTGGAGTGATCAAAATTGTTTCCCCACTGATACCAACGTTATCAGCGTGCCCGTGTGCACCAGGCAGCTGTGACATTTTTGGAGGAACCAGATCAGCAGTTTTGACTTTACACCACGAGCAGACCTGAAAGAAATCTTTCTCCCTGCAAAATTTATCACGATGAGTACCATTTTTTATATAGTGTCAGAGTTTTAATTTTGGGGGGAAGTTACTGCTTTGGAAATAAATTTTGATACAGAGTCACACTATGTATCTTTTTATGTCTCTTTTTCTCTAAGGTATCCTTGTATATCTTTGAACTTCTGCATATTGCTACAATATTTGGACTTTGCTTCTGAACTTCTATATATTGCTACAATATTTGGACTTTGCTTCTGAACTTCTATATATTGCTACAATATTTGGACTTTGTTTTTTGAGCGAGACTATACCACTGTTTTATATATTTTGGACATTTTTTTAATATTTTGTATAGTACCATATATATACTACTTGCATATAGATGCACCCTTGTTATTTATAAGGGGATTATTAACTAAGCGCTGAAATTTATATCAGTATATGGACTAAATATGGTGGACATATAATTTCAAAGTAAACAGTTTACTGTACCCAAATAGAGCAAGTCATTTATTATTTATTGTTTTGCTTTATGTGTGTTTGTTTCTTTCCCCATTTTATGTGTAATATATATATATATATATATATATATATATATATATATATATATATATATATATATATATATATATATATATATATATATATACTGTTCAAAAAAATAAAGGGAACACAAAAATAACACATCCTAGATCTGAATGAATTAAATATTCTTCTGAAAAACTTTGTTCTTTACATAGTTGAATGTGCTGACAACAAAATCACACACAAATTAAAAAATTGAAATCAAATCTTTCAACCCATGGAGGTCTGGATTTGGAGTCACACTTTGATGTAATGTCCTTAAAACAAGTCAAAATGAGGCTCATTAGTGTGTGTGGCCTCCACGTGCCTGTATGACCTCCCTACAATGCCTGTGTATTCTCCTGATGAGGTGGCACAGTCTGTGGTGCAACGTGACATTGGCAGATGGAGCGAGACATGATGTCCCAGATGTGCTCAATTGGATTCAGGTCTGGGAAACGGGCGGGCCAGTCCATAGCATCAATGCCTTAGTCTTGCAGGAACTGCTGACACACTCCAGCCACATGAGGTCTAGCTCTAAGGGGTTGAAACAAAAAGCAACGTTTCAACCCCTAAGGGTCTTTGTCAAGCTCTAAGGGGTTGAAACGTTGCTTTTTGTTCTGTGGTTCCAATAAAAATTGCCTTGTTTGGAATTCATTGGAGTGCCTGGATTATTTTCATATTCAAATTCCACATTTGGTCCTCTTTGGTACTGGGACTTGTCCAGCATAGCACACAGGATTCCAAGACAAAGGGATGAGTGCGCTTCCATCACATAACTGTACATACTTTGAACTGATGTCAAAATGCTGACTTGCATAAGATGGAAAAACTCCTTAGCAACTTTCCCAGCTGCAGTGCTAACCTTGAAGCTAGGCCTTATTGTGCCATTAGGCCATTTTCTGAGCTTCAACTCTGATCGATCATATGCTCAAAGGTTTTTTTTGTTGTTGTTTTTTTAACTTATTCCTTAAACTCAAATAGCATTTTGTTAACGTAGTTATCACATAATTTGTTGACAATATATTAACAAACAATGACATTATTACTATATATGAAAATGTGAAAATATAGGCATTGTGATCATTATCCGTTTATCTCCACCTTTTATTGAGAATTGTAGTAAATCTGGAAGGATTATTCACCAATTTTCCTTAAACTATTTTCTATTTAATAAAAGGTTGAACCTCCTACATTGCATTTTCAGTCTTTGACATAAACATTTTGCTTAAGAAAAAAAAAAAGTGTCTGTATATTTTGTTCATTCTGTAGGTATGTATTTCAATTTGAGTTTGGTAACACTCAGTAGTTCCATTATGTAAACATAAGAAAGAATAAATGAATTCGGAATGTTTTTTTTTTATATATATTGGCCAGTGATGAGTGAAATCACAGGTAACTTTCTGACATGCACTGCGGAGGAATCAACTTCACAATGTTTCTTAAAGTCTTCGACTTGTAAAGTTACAATCACAGTATGAGATGTACTAAATATTCTTGAATAAAATGTACTTGCTATGAAAATATGCTCTAGAAAATATCTCTTGTATTTCTTAGTATAACATTAATCAAGTTTTCTCACCGTTAACAATATATATATATATTTATTTTGAATGCCTCAAACCATATTTTATCACCTCAAACCATTTTATTTCATTTTAATACTTCCCAACATTGCAGAATGATTTGGAAAATGTCACAGATTACTGATTTCACAAAAAGTACATGTTTTTGTATGGAAAATTACATTTAATTTTAGATTCATTTTCTAAACCTACCCAAAAGAAATGTTACTGCGATTTGTTAGGAGTATATGTCTCTTCTTTTGCAGATGAGACTCTCAAAATTCATGCATGTCTTCTTTTCATCTTTACTGGTATATAAATAAGTGCAAAAGATAAAATATCCAAGTCAAAGTATTCTTCAGCTTGAGAAGAAAACCTGAGCAGAGCAGCTTACCATCATGGTGTTAAGTGAATATTTGTGCTAGTTAGCTGTGGACCAGTTTCTTTTAACCTTAGTGCTCCAACAGAGTTAAAGTTTAAAGACGAGGGAAGCCTGGATTTATATATATTTTCACACTCTTCAGTGGTTGTCACATTCATATATTACCCAGTTCTAAAAGCTGTGTTAAACACAGATAGCAATACAATTTGTTAAAGGAACCCTCCAAGCACTATAACCACTACAGTGTTCCCTGGCACCTCCCTATTGCAAGAAATCAAACCATTTTAGAATTGCCTCGGGTATTCCAGGCCTGTGCCCCATCTGTACTACTTCTCACACAGAGGACTGAGGATATAAGCATCCAAGTTACAAAAGGTTAAAAGCAAACATATGGATATGAGGCTTTAATCATGTATAATACCTTATAGAAGTCAATGTAATAAACACCATATTTGTCTAGTGCTCTTATAGGTAAATAAAAAAAAAAAAAAAAATCCTATCTAAAATAACCAACATTATCAAAACATATAATAGAAAAACACATGCTGTGACTTCCTGTCCATCTGTCATCTCTGAAACACCAGTCTGATTTCAGCAGACACCTGGTGTGGTGGTTTTGTGGATGACATCTCATTCCATTGATGTAGGGCTCCACTGGGTATAGCCGACCACTCGTCAAACATGGCCGTGGTTGCACATCCTCAAGACCCTTTTTAGGAGACCACCTTTGCCTGCTGGCCATTAACATGAGTCTCAGATTGTGGAATAGCCTTCAGGCTGGGTAAAGGTACCAGTGACTCTGCCACCCAATTTTCTGTATATACCTTTGTTACATCATTACTTTTATTTTTTTCCACTTTTCTTTCCGTCCCATGCCATTTTATGCTTACTGCATTTGATCTAACCTGCTGCTTCCCTACCTCATCCTGTTGTGGACAATTAAATATTCTCCACTGAGGCACCATCTTTTCCTCGAAGTACTAGGTGATGGGCTCTTCATACTAGGCCATAGAACTCATACTTGGACCACTGATTGGGAACCAATCTCAGCCCATCTCTATGATTTAATTACCATTCATTACAACATTGCAGACTGAATGACAATAAAAATAGCTGGCATTTTGGAATTGCACCCATTTTTTTAGTTAAGTGACAACCAATTTCTGTATATAGAGAAATACACCTTCAAATTCTTTATTAGGCATATTTTACTCCACTCAAGCTACACACAATGTGTAAAAAGACAGACAAAATATGTGTGCCTATCTGACAGAGCAGACATGTATTATTGTGTTTGCAGTTGCCATGTAATCAGAAATTTCAGGATGAAAGTCCATCATTATTTGGCTACTAACAAATTGCCAACTCCTGCTTTGACACCTGACTTTCAGTATTACTCTAGCAAGAAACCATTTTGCAGGGATAGAGCTGTAATACTCCCTCTCCATTGTCCATATTACAGACAAAGCTCTGATGCTTTTTATATGTACTGGTTACAATCCTTGATTTGTTTTCCTGCAAAACTATAAATATTTGAACATGCAAAAAAATACAGCATATTAATGTAAATATATAAAATACAATAATTTATGTACATAAATCTATGCCAATTGCATGTTTCTTTTCAAAGAAATCAATTCAAATAATTTTAAACTAGTTTTACAGCCTAATTGTGAGATATGTTTGTATGTATGTTCACTTTTAAGTATTTGTTTGCTCAGCTGCTTGAGCAGACTTCTACTTGTCTATAAGTGTCATTTTTCCAGAATTCAAGCTCACATTTAGGTACATGATCTAATGATTGTCTTATTTTGGTAGAGCAGGGAAAAGCAAATCCTATTAATATATGTTTTCACCTGAACCTCAGATCAGTCACCCAGGATATCTAAATGACATGCATCTGCTGAATACTGTATGCCACATAGAAAACGGAAATGAATAATCAATGCCAAACTGTCGATGTCCCACATCTAATAGTTTAATGGAAGATGGCTCGCAGGATTAAAGTATGATGAATAAACATGTTCGTCTTGCAATTTAATCCTGTCACCTTGAGTTTATCAGCTGAACCTACATCTCTCTTGGTACTGAAATAGCAACCTGTGTTTATGAAGTATGTTTCTAGATCTCAAATACAAAAGTGAATAATTATTGAGTAATGTTATTAGATGAATTTGAAAATCTGATTTTAAAATTTCTTATCTTTTGTTTATTAACTTAGCGAAAGTCACAACAGCAGAACATTATGAATAGCTTGAAAAGCCGAATAGCAGGTTCTTATTTTGCTTGTTTATAAATGCAATATAACAAAGAGAAAATCCAGAACATTTTAACAATAGCAGCGATGATTGACAAGATGTAAATTTTACTTACAAAGGAACGAATAAACAAATCAATGAATAAATAAAGCTTTCTGTTGCTTTTAATACAGTGATAAGCCCCCCAAAAAGTCATTAAACCTTATATGTTAGCCTGGATGGGATTATACTTAAAAAAGTTACATTTTAGAAGTTGTAATAATGATCAATTAGGAATAATTAAATTATATTTTATATAGATTATTGATTTGTGAATTTAGAGTTATATAAACTTTGTGCTAGTGGATATATCTGGATTGGATTTTCTTGCTTTGTCGGTTTTGGGAAAATAATCAGCAAAGTCCAACGTAATGCAAGTAAATAGTGTTGTGAAATTGGGATGCCAGATGAGAAAAGAGGAATGAGTATGGGATGAGGACAGGAGGTCTAGAAGAGAAGACCTCCTTGTTAGAAGGTAGATGGAGAAAGGTAACATATGTAGTCTACTCTCACTTTGGAGCAATGAACTGCAGTGAAATGTTTGGCACAGAGAATGGGATCAATATCACCATTGTGGTGGCCATCAAAGGGAAATAATGGAATAATGAGGAGAATATTTAAAAACAAGATGGACCAGGACAGTCTATGTTTGAAAGCCATGGGAAATATGAACACTGGCAAAGATAACATTAAAGTAACACTCCAAACACCATAAAAACTACAGAGTGCTACCCCACTGTATGTAGTCAGTTTTAAAACAGGGACATCCACTTTCTATGAGTGCTGTCAGCCAGTGAGCTAAGCCCATGTTAAGTAGTGGAGGTGGGTTGTGTTTCTCGATGGAACCTAGATAAAATGGTTTGATAGGGCTCTCCTGGTATCATAATTAGTACAACACACTGGAGTGGTTATTGTTCTTAAAGTGTTTCTTTAACACTGTGGAGAAAAAACCTTCAATTTAGAATGTCTTCGTATATATAAAAAATACTGCTTTTATTATTTTGTATTTGTTTTGTTCTATAGCAATGTAAACTGATTTTCCATTAGAGATGATGTTCTTTTTAAATTTATCTAGGTATAATCTAAAAAAAACAAAACAAAAAACTTGGATGTGATCACAGAGATTCACATTCGGGACCAAACTAGCCAGGTTGAAAAGTAGTTTTTCTTCAAATTGTCTATTTAACACTAAAACTTTGTATTCCTTGGTCAGTGCTCATCAATTCCAGTTTATTCAATTACTATGTGTGAATTGAAATGTGTATTTTATTGTGTGATTGAATTTGAAGCGTTTGTTTAGCGTATGGCTGTCAGTTGATTTTTGTTTTTCTGTGAATCTGTCAATGGTTTTATATGTTTAGTAGAAAATAAAGTACCAGCTCATGTGAGAACAATGCAACAATAAATAGTTAAATAATAAAATATTTCCATGTATCATATAATAATGAATTATGACCAGTTCTCAATTGTATTTGTTTATTAAGAATCTTTCTGAAGGCTACATGTTGCTAGTCCTCTTCTGAGTTACTGTCATGCCGTATCTGTTCCGGGTCTGGCGTTTCCGGTATGCGGAGCCGGCCCCGCCCCCTTTTTGCCGCGGCTCTCTTACGCTATTTAGAGAGACCGCGCCAGATACAAACTGCTTGGTGATTCTCGGACCTACTTCCGTTTTTAGACGCCGGCTACACGAGCTTCACTCTCAAGCTTCTCGAAACCTTTGGACTGCTAAAAGGATTGCGCTTTCCATCCCCTATTGGATCCTGGAAACCGGACTGTGTTTACCATTTATTACTTGGACTCTATCTACCCGATCTCATAGAGGACAACTCACCAAATCACCATAATCTTAAATTTAATATTCACTCTAATCTAAGGAGTCTCATTTACAACTGAACTGTTTCTTGCTTGCTAAAATCTTCTCTGCTGCTTGCATGCTGTTCCTATGGAAGATAACTCCCATCAAGCTTAAGTACACTATTCAATTTATCTCTCAGGATTTACTTATTAATGAACTGTGTCTTGCTTACTATAACCTGCAGTTTCTTGCTATTGAATTGTTACTTATATGCTATAATCCACAGTTACTAAAAATTATTGCAATCATTAAGACTTCGCCTATTTCTCTAATTGCCTGCAATCACCACAGTGCTTTAAAGCTACAGTATCCTTAATAATTTAGAAAGATTCTCCGTCTCATAGCTATTGTAATTAAGGAGTTCTACAAGCTGCAGTTGAGTTCCAATTCCAAAAACCCTTATAGCATAACAGTTACAAGGGTTGAGAAGGGGCTGGGATAGGCAATTAACAATAAAAAAAAAAAATATATATATATATATATATATATATATATATATATATATAATTTTTAATTTTTTTAAATTTTTTTTTTCTAATTCTTTTTATTGCCAAACTGGCATTGCCTCGTGTAGAATAAAAAATATATGGAGTTTATTGACTTAAGACTAAGGAGCAGTGGCGGATCCAGGGGGGGGCAACGGGGCAATTGCCGGTGGCGCAGGGAGGGAGTGAAAGGGAGGACCCGGAGCTCAGCCTGCAGCTCCTCCGGGTCCTCCTCTCGCGAGATTTGGAGAGTTGCTGCGGTTACCACGGCAACGCTCCAAATCTCTCGAGAATGAACTCTAGCCCGGGAGCTCGGGCTAGAGTTCACTCTCCACACTGGGACCACCAATGAATCCCCCACCGGACCACCAGTGAAATGTCCCCTCTCCCCCCAGTAAAGGTAAGAAGGGAGGGGGGACATAGGATATTTATTTATTTTAATTAAATTAAAAAATATATATATTATTAAAAAAAGCCACACACACATACATTGCCCCAATACTGCCCCCCCAATACACACAAACTGCCCCCCTATACACACAAACTGCCCCCCCATACACACAAACAGCCCCCCCCATACACACAAACAGCCCCCATACACACACAAACGTCCCCATTCACACAAACTGCCCCCTATACACACACACATACTGCCACCCATACACACACACTGCCCCTATACACACATACTGCCCCACATACACACATACTGCCCCACATACACACACACACTGCCCCATACACACACAAACTGCCCACCATACACACAAACTGCCCCCATACACACAAACTGCCCCTCATACACACGCACTGCCCCCACATACACACACTGCTCCCACATACACACATACTGCCCCACACACACACAAACTGCCCGCCATACACACAAACTGCCCCTCATACACACGCACTGCCCCCACATACACACACTGCTCCCACATACACACATACTGCCCCCCCATACACACACACTGCCCCTCATACACACACACCGCAACTGTTACACACACATACTGTCCCACACATACACTGCATCCCTGACATACACTGCCGCCCTCACTCACACACTACAACCTTCACACACACTCTGCACCCCTTACACATTGCACCACTCACACACACCACTGCTCCTATGCCCTACTACAGCCCTATTTCCCAGCAGATCTCAGGTAAGTTGTCAAACTGTTCTTAAACGGTTTGACTACTTACTGTGGGAGGGGGTCCCGGCACTATTGACACCATAACCACTACACTGAGCCGTAGTGGTTATTGTGTCTGGATTATTTCTTTAAATAATCTACAAGTGCCCCTCCCGAGATCAGGCTCTGGATCCGCCACTGCTAAGGAGTCTGTAATTTTGGTTTTGGGTTTAATATATATGGCACAAACAAAAGGTAATGTACCTAGTAGGAATTAGGGCTAATACAAGTTAGAAACAGGAGCTAAATCGAGGTGGGAATCAGAACTATAGGAAACCTTGAGTATTAGTTTGTGAGAGTAGATAACACTGGTATACCTGGCAGCTTCCTGGATAATAGTATACATGTATACTAATATTTAAGATAAGGACACAGAAGGTGACAATGAACTTGGAAATTTGTGGAATACGGAATGAAGAAAAAAAACAAAGAATAATTGGGGGAAAAGGGCAACACAGGCGTCATTACATCATTTTTAAAACACAGTAGCATAATAGAGATAGAGAAGAATGTCAGGCTGTTGTCTATAATAGTCTACAGTTGGTCATTCATTACAGAAATCTTTAGAAACATGTATGTAAGCACAGGCAAGAAGAACTACATCATGATCCAGATAATATTATTGGAGAAACATACTTTCAACTTTCTTAGCTTTTGTTTGGTATTTTATATATTTCTTTTTTAAGTAATGGAAGGTATTTATATTTTTTTCTTTATAATGTACATACACTGATAAAAAATAAATAAAAAGGGAATAGGCTGCACAAAATATGAAATAAAAGTTTAAAAGAGAGAAAGCCCTTATTGTACTGATATAAACCTGCTGGAAATAGTATTCTTGGAGGTCAATTTATTGTCCTCCTTGCTCAGTAAATAATTCAGTCTTTTAGTAGAGATGAGGCATTTTCTTAAAGTTGTCCTATATGAAAAAGAAACAAAAAAAGACACCAATAGTGTAGCCCAATAAATACAGTGTCCAAGATAATGTAATGATAATGGTACACTTACAAAGAAAAAGCCTTCAATCAGCTCTTAGATAAGCCTTTGAGCGGAATAATCCCCACTCTTGGATAAAACTGGAGACGTCCCTTTGGATATTCATGATACAGTCACCATATGAAATAAACGGAATAAAATATAGTGCTCTCTGCACAATACTTGCATTTTCTGGACTGTTCTAACCTAGTCATCGAGCCATCACTATTTTGCCCTTGTCAAAGTCACACAGATCTTTTTGCTCGGCCATTTTTACTGCTTCCAACACATTAAATTCAAGAACTGACTGTTTAATTTCTACCTAATATACTCACTCTTTAACAGCAGCCATTGTACTAGTATAATCAATGTTATTTACTTTACATGTCAGTGGTTTTAATGTTGTGGCTGATAAGTGTATATCCTGATAGGGTAAAAAAGGTGGACGTTTGTACTTTATAAAAAAAGAATAAACAGTTTGTCAAATATAGTTGATACTCAAATGGGGAATTTTCTGTGAAAAAAATAAAAACAACAACAACAAAAAAACTGACAACTTCTGATGTACGAAGATTACTTTGAAGAAGAAAAAAAGAATATGGGAAATGTATAGATATAACAGTTAAGTATATGAAATACAGGCAAAACAATGAATATGGATTATCCTCTTTTCTCCAAACATCTATTATTCATGGTATCACTTTTTGTTTGTTTTGCTTTTATAGTAACTATAGCTACGTGAGCCGTGACTCACTAGTAATGCCTATGAGAGACTGAAATCATCTGAAGTTACCCTTCTCTGTATATATAGAAAGTATGTTATATTCCCTCTGCTACAATCTTAGGTTGTTGAACGTCTTGAGGGGACATGAATGGTATGTTGATTTTAGACTGTCATTGTAGGTGGAACTAGTCTGATGATTAATGGTATTATAACCGCAGGTGGTTCCTCTATTTACCGCTATAACATCTTAAAGCATAGAATTTAGCAAGGCCTACCGTACAGATATCTTATCTATAATATTATATGGTTAGTAAGAGTTTCTCTATTGCAAATATATAAATAATTGAGAATACAATAAAAAGAGGGATTGTCTTGGAAGCAATAAAGTTTTGTCTTTTAAAATATTTTAGTAAATAAAAATATAAATATAGACATAATAATTTAATAATCAATTATAATAATAAACAACATAGTTTGTAAGATTAAAATATATGCTTGCAATATCAGTAAAATATAATAATATACCCTCTTGAACAAGTCAGTCAGGATTAAATGGAACAACGTCTCTGCATCCAAAGTTCTCTCCTCTGTCCATAATATTAATAAGTACACATATTTATACCTCAGATTTTCAATTAGGTCATGTTAGGGCCTACCTTAACTTGGCAAAGATACAAGACCAGAACTTGACCTAGACATCTTATCTATTCTCATCTTGTTTGGACTAAAACGTAAAGTTGGACAAGACATGGGAAATTCCCTGACTTGGTGTCACACTAACCCAGGACAAGATAGCGTCTTAAAGTCTAAACATTATATTCATATCAATATATTCCATTTCTAACAAATTGTCTGTTTGCAAAATCTCTTAAAGCCAAAGTACACATTTTAAAAAAATACAAATTTCCATTCTAAAATCCTGTAATATTTGCATATGCCCTTAAAAGTGTAGTTTCTATTTTTAAATGTGAGCAAAAGCATTTTTGAGATCCTGATGTTAGATAAAAAATGCAATCAATAGGCTATGTTGCATGGAATATAGTTTGCAGTTCTTTAACCCCTTCAGGACAGAGTCAATAGTGCACGTTCTGATCAAAACAAAACGTAAACAAAAACTGGAATTTGCGCTATATGTCTGTTCAACCGTAATTCACCGCTGTCACGTTAAGTGCACCCACACTTATTATATATCATTTTGTTCAGGAGAAACAGGGCTTTAATTTATCATTAACTATTCATATATGGAACATAATTTATTATGAATACAATTTTAAAAAAATGTGAGAAAATAAGATTTTTTTTTAATTTGTATTTCCGTGTGACATTTTAGATGTTAATGTCATAATACTGTTAGGTTTTACTGCAAAAAATGCACATATTTGTAATCAGTGATGTCTCGCGAGTACAACATTACCCGCCATTAACAGTTTTTATGGTGTTTTGGAAAGTTACAGGGTCAAATATAGAACATTCCATTTTCAAATTGAAATTTGCCAGATTACCTTTGAGACGGTGTGGTAGCCCAGGAATGAGAATTACCCCCATAATGGCATACCATTTGAAAAAGTAGACAACCCAAGGTATTGAAAGTGGGGTATGTTTAGTCTTTTTTAGTAGCCACTTAGTCACAAACACTGGCCAAAGTTAGCGTTCATATTTGTTTTTGTGTGAAAAAAAAACAAAAAACTAATATTTGGCCAGTGTTTGTGACTAAGTGACTACTCAGAAAGACTGGACATACCCCACTTGCAATACCTTGGGTTGTCTACTTTGCAAATGGTATGCCATCATGGGGGTAATTCTCATTCCTGGGCTACCATACGCTCTCAAAGGCAACATAACCTATCTGGCAAATTTAAATGTCAAAAAAATGAAATGCAAGCCTTATATGTGTCTCTCTAACTTTCCAAAACACCATAAAACCTGTACATGGGGGTACTATTCTCGGGAGACTTCACTAAACACAAATATTAGTGTTTTAAAACAGTAAAACATATTACAACAAAAATATAGTCCATAAAAGTGCTGTTTGTTTGTAAAAAAATGCAAAAAAAAGTCACTTTTACTTAACATATCATCGTTGTAGTACAATTTACCAGTTTGAAACACTAATATTTGAGTTCAGCGAAGTCTCCCGAGTACAACAGTAGCCCCTAAGTACAGGTTTTATGGTGTCTTGGAGAGTTATAGGGTTAAATATAGTGCTTGCAAATTAAATTCTCTGCACTTTCTCCCTTTGTTGTCAGGCATGTCAATCAAATTTTAATTAATCAAATCACATAATTATGTTAAAAGATTACTTAAATATACACGTAGAATTTTAATATATATGCATGTGTAGGTATTTAAATTCTACGTGTATACTAATGTAATCTTTTGTGTAATTATTTGTATTTATCTAGATATATATATATATATATATATATATATATATATATATTTGCTGTTATTTGTATTTTATATATAGATAGATATATATAGAATGTCATTCTAAGTGTATTTTGTTACCAATATATATATATTAATAACAAAATACAGTTAGAATGAAATTACATATGAATATATAATTTATATAAAATTTTGTTTTAATATTTTATTTATTTATTTTATTATTTCATTTATTTATTATTGTAATTATATATATATATATATATATATATATATATAATATATGTGTATGTATCTATTATATATATAATATATATATACATATTATATATATGTAACATCATTCTAAGTGTATTTTAATACTAATATATGTACTTATATTAATATTAAAATACACTTTGTATGACGTTACATATATATAATATGTATATATATTATATATATAATAGATATACATATATTATATTTAGAAATAAATTTCTATTTTATTTTAAACATGTTTAATTCTTTTTTTTTACTTTCCCACCAGCAGGGGGACTGTTTGACATTTTAGACAGTCCCCCTGCTGGCAGATCCACAGCCAGCTATAGGGGGCCATGTGATCGCTCTTTGAGAGCGATCACATGGACCCCGGGCGCCTCATTTGCCAGGGGAGGGCTGCCTGGGCTGTCAGGCAGCCCTCCAGAAGAGGATCGCGGCGGAGGTAAGTACCTCCGATCTCCTGGGGGCTTCAGCTGTTACGGCGTTCTATGCCGCTGCAATGGCTTTAAAGCCCTTTTAATGCAGGACGGCATAGAACGCCGTAACGGCATTAAGGGGTTAATTAATTTGCCATGCCAAAGTATGATAGAGAGCAGAAACAATCAATTACAATGCTGGGTTATTTTACCATAGTAAGGGTTTAGTATGCTTACTAAATAACAAAACATTGTTTGTAGTCTACAGTAATCTTACAGTTCAGCAAGCAGAGTAACCCATTACTCTTGTAAGAAAACACAGCCCTTACTCCTTATCGGAGAGAAAAAAAAGATGTAGACCCCCCCTCGGTCCTGGACATCCAATGGTAGATTCTATTACTATGCTAAAAGCAACGGAAGGTTTAAAAAATACAGGAGATGGAGACGGACATGGAGGTTGAGGGACATGTGGAAAGTAGAAAGGTTTGCGTAGGTGTAGAGCACTAAAAAGGTTAAAGGCAACCTTTGTTGTTGGTAAATAGTCTAATGCATTACTGTCAGTTTGATTGTTTGTGAATATTCTGCTAAATGTCTTTCTCTGTTAAAATCAATCATTTACTGGCAGTTTAGTGGTTTTACATTTTGTTTAGGGCATGTAATAATATAGCACACATCATTTGTCTTTAACAATAAGATTGTCGTTAACATATTGTATTTAATATAAAAATTATTCCAACCATCTGGCAGGTTTAACTATATTGTCTTTCAATGTAAGGGGATTAAATATACCCGAGCAATGCTTACTGACATTACCTAAATTTCTTGTCAACGAGTGCACTTAGTTTACCTGCAGAAAACGCATTGTAAAGAGGGGGCCACTCCAGTGCTGCATGGTAATTAATTCTCCACCGGTAGATTCAATGCTTCTCAATAAGATGCATCCAGTTGGAGGAATGTGGTTCTAAGAGATGCGTTTGATTGGACAGAAGCCATTTTTGGACAGAAACAGTGTGGCTGCTCCATTTAAAAAAAAAAAATAATTATTTACAAAAAGTGCAGATTTCACTAGAAAATGACACTTGTTGACCTTGTTACACCCTCCTGCTGTCAATCAGACATCTCGTCCTGTTACTTACTAGTTGCTTAGTTAACTGGAGCTAAAGTCAAGAGACAGGTAATTGCTCATTGCACCTGCCTTGCAATACTTCTCATTGAGCTGCATTGAGAAGTCTGTGATGGACAGCCACAGAAAGCATGGACTGAGTAAGAAAAGGAGGGCTTACAAATGCTTCAGAAAATAGAACAGCTGCTTTTGTAAGCTGGTTTAGATATATCCCTAATGGAAAGGCATAATGAAATGCATGCCTGTTTTCATTTGGGTGTTTCCAGTGATTTAAATAATAAATAAAAATTATAAAAATAATTGCATGTTTTCAGTGATTTAAAAATAATAATAATAATGTTCTATTAAGGCAGTAGAATATTCCTTTAAAAGATATTGTGAGAGGTATTAAGAAAACACAAAAAATATAATATACATATGTGAAAATAATATATTTATATTTAATACTGAAGCGTTCCTTTATATGGGTGTAACATTAAGTTACACAGTGCTATACAGCTATTGAAAATATTTTCAACAATTACGGCATCTTCCATGATAGAAAATATAAGAGTTCTTGACAGATGTATTGCAGCTACCAAATCTTTTTTTAGTATCCAATTAAAAAGAATAGGAGCAACTTAGCGCTTTCCAAAAAAAATTCAAAGTTGACATGTTGAGAGCACAGGTAGAGAGGGTATTGAGGGTCCTGTTCAGACCAGCTGTTGATCTTATTGAATATTAAGACTAGTTAATTTGGATGTAAAGATAAACATTCACAGCCTATTAATGCATGTTAGTTAAGTAAATACATGTAATATAGTTAAGTAAAATAAAGTACTAAAGCCCAAGTATGGTATAAGGTCATTGAGGCAGCTGTCTATGGTTAAAGAATTCCACAGGGGTTCTAGAACCATGAATTTGCTTGGCTACATTTACAATCCCTATGTAATGAATGTAGAGGGCCCAAACTGGTAACCTACAAAGGGTCCTATGGGATCAGAGTCCTTCTCTGTATGTCTTGCAATACCTATGCATAGACGTTAATTCCACCTCTCATCTAAAGCAAGGTATGTGTAAGGAAACATATCTGTAAGGCAAGATGTCCAGATGTCCTTGACTTTTTTTATACCTGTTGCATTTAGTGTGTTAACCATTTTTATCTAGGTATCCCCAATTATCTTGCATAGACATTGCATAGACACATCAAATGGATGTTTCACTATTCTATTGGATGATAAACCCCATAAATAACTTGGAAAGGTTTATTGGAAATTTTTATGTTTGCATAAGCGATTGCTCGACCTGTTCTCTAGAAGAAAAAGAGGCATTGATATTTATCATGATGAGTTTCACTCAGATCTTTGGTAGATCAATGCATTGATTCACAAAGTCGTCTGCTGATCCATTGTGCAATCATTTTTCTTTCCAGGATTGATTAATACAATCTTAATTTGCCTTTATATGCTTGCTTAAATTATTATAGTGTCTTTGGTTGTCATGTACATAGAAGCAGACCTGAGAATTCAGTCAACTCCTATCTTTATATTCCCATTTTAATGATTCATTTATTTGAATGTTAATGGTCTGCTTTCTTAAAGTGGACATTATACTATTTAACTAATTGATTACACTTGTATGAAGCTATATTACATTTGTGAAAATAGTCTATATTTCATTTCCTCTTTCTTATTTCAAACTGATGGAAAATAATAATTCCTAAATTATAGTAGAATTGTTATAGAAAATTGCAAGGTGTTTTTGTTCAAATGTTCTTGCATATTGATCATTTATATGTGTATTGCATTATATGGTATTGGTTTGAAGATGACTGTCTCAAAGTCCTTGAATTTTATAAACTCCTTATTGGATTATTATCTTTAGTGTATTCTTGAAATGTAATAGCCATATCGGTATGTAAATTCTTACTTCTATTTAGACAAAAACACAAGGGCATTTCCAAGACTCTGATCATCTGCTTTTACTTAGGCCTTAACATTCAGCACTTTTTAACTTCTTGAATCCATTTATTCCTTCATTTTCTGTTCTACAATTGTTATGCTATTGTTATAAGGAAAGGTTCTGACACCATTTACATACAGAGATTAAAGGGACACTATAGTCACCAGCGCAACTACATGTATTCCTGACCCTATAGTGTTAACACGACCATCTAGCCCCCCTGAGCCCCTCATGCCTCCATAAATATAGTAAAAATCTTACTTTATTCAAGCCAGAAGCTGTAAATCTGCATGCTGTTAGACTCAGGAAAAACAAGCAGTCTGCTGACAATCACAGTGCTTCCCCATAGGATTGGCTGAGACTGACAAGGAGGCAGATGAGGGGCAGAGCCAGCATGATTCAAACACAGCCCTGGCCAATCAGCATCTCCTCATAGAGATAAATTGAATCAATGAATCTCTATGAGGAAAGTTCAGTGTCTGCATGCAGAGGGTGGAGATACTGAATCACAGGATGCTCGTGCACAGCAGATCTGAGTGGATGGAGGCATATTATGCCTCCATCAACTCAGAAATCCCTCTGGTTCACTCTGAGTGACTGCAACTGGAGGTGTTCCTAGCTTTCAATGTAAACACTATATTTTCTCTGAAAATACAGTGTTTACATGAGAAAGCCTGCAGGGAGCTATAGTTCTCACCCGAACAACCTCATTAAGCTGAAGTTGTTCAAGTAACTATAGTGTCCCTTTACGTTTTTTTTTCTGTTAACAATATAAGCGGCTAATGGCTCAATTTTTACCATAAGTATAGAAATAAACCCTATGTTGGGTTATTTAGAAGTTTATTACCATTTTAACATTGCAATATATCCAGTACTTTAGTACCCAGCAACACATTTGTAATTAATTATAATGTTGTTCTAAATTGCTGTTAATTAGAGCCTACAATGTTGTGACTATTTACAGATGTGATTCTACGTTCATTCTCATATTTTATGCAACTCTTCCTGAGGATTTATTACACTCTGTTCAGTTTTATTGGCATTTAAGTATGGTCATTGACCGTCTTTCAACAAAAACTTCCATTAACGCATTTCTTGAATCAGATCACCTGCCTTTATTTCAGCAGTTTTATATTTTAAGTAGAGGTATTTATTTTTCTCCTTGACATCCTATTGCTCCTGTAAACCTTGAACACAGAACTTGTTTAACTTATGCAACTTGTGAGCCCCAGACTGGGGTTGGGGTTCGAAGGCGTACAAGAGTGTTTCCATACATAATTTTATTGGTCCTCCTCAATCTCATAGTTTAGACGTCTGTGGGCAATTTTGAGTTTGAGTTAGTTTATTATGTTTTTAAAGAAAAAACTAAAAACTATCTTTGTATAAACACAGTTTTTAGAGGAAAAACATGTTTTTGTACCTCTTGTTTAAAAAAAAAAGTAAGTAAAATTTAGATGGCTGTTTTTTTCTGGGTTAACACCCTAATGTAATTTGCTGGACATGCCTATGTTGAAATTTATTTACTATGCACTGAACTGTGAAAATGAAAATGAAGTGAATTGAGCTCTGAATTGTAACAATCAGGTTGAAATGGCCAAGCAGGTATAGTGGAATTCTCACTTTTATAGCTATTAAACCACTGAAACATTGGAAATCACCTATACATCTGTTAGCCTTTTGCTTCATTTAATGTGTGGTTTACTTTAAATGTATATTAATGGTTCACCCCAGGCGTATTCGGGGGTGGAGCACCAGGGCATGTTCTCCCCTGAGCTACCAAGATCACAGACAAGAAATGCCTCTTAATTAATTCCTTTAAAATCATCATTATTGTTTTTTTCTATTGCCAGACTAAAATCACAACCTGCTCTGCTTGTATCAGTTTACATCACTGCACCAAAGAAGCAGGCCTATTCTACGTATGTGGCTGAGTTACAATATTTCCATCTCCTACCTTCTCACTACCTAAAACAAGTAAATGATTGTGTGTCTGTATGGCTATGTCTTGTCAATGGTTGATCTATGAATGTGTCTGAATGCGTGTGAGTGAATTTGTAAATGTATGTCTCTGAGTGCAATGTCTATTTGAATGTGTGAATATGGTCTGTGTCTCTGTATGTGGCAAACGAGGCCCCGTGGAGAATTTTTCCAGAATTGTACATTTTGACTTTGTTGAGATCTAATTTGGTAAAAGAAGGTGCTAATGGAAATGAGGGGTTAATAGCAGGACAACATTGCAATCTAGTGTGGGAAAGACAGGGGTTTATTGTATGGAATGTTAAAATCTAATTTTGGGAATGAAAGGGTTAATTTGTAACAGAGGGAGATAATTATTGGCTAAGAAGACACTGGATATAAATTAGAAAAGAGAGGGTTAATTGGCAACAGGAACATCATAAGGGGGATACAGGCAGAACCAATAAATGGGCCCAGTTTAAAAGGGCCACATTTTTTTGGTTTGGGAGATAGATATATCTTCCTTAATCAGACCACACTGTCCAGTAGTATTAGGGTCCATTATTAGAAGAAGCCAGCTCCCTCATGGGTGGGAGCACTGGGTGATGTTATATCATAGATATTAATTCCTCTCTCGATTACTACGGAGCTGTTGTCAAACTAGCAGCTGAAGGCCCAGACAAAAGGCAGTATGTGGAGGGAACAGGGATGTGGCACTTTGTCATATTGCCACCCTCTCATGCCCATACCAAGTTGCCATGAGTAAGATTGCAAGTTATGGCATTTGAGGTAAGATATGGAAGAAAAGGGCAAAGGATGGGGGACATATTTGTTTAGTTTACTTTGTCGGGAAGAGGATCTGTGTGTCTAATTGTGTGTATAGCTTATTGTGGAAAGCAAAAAATAAAAAATAAAGTACTGAGAACAAACAACCGCTAAAGTAGCACTGTGACCCCCTGCTTAGATTTCAAGCTGATTTTAGCGCATCTTGTTTTATTACAAAAAGAACCAGGGCTATTTGCATATCACACTGATCCCACCTAAAAGAGCTGTGCTTGTTTTAATTTGGGATTCAAAGAACAGTTTTTGGCACCAGAAAAAAAAGGGATGGAAATGAAAACAGGCTGTTTTTTGGTGGGTGCAGATAATCAGCTTAGTTTACCATGATGGATAAGAAGTCTGTCAAGACAAGCCAGCTGAATCTCTTGTTAAATCAAGAGATGGAAAACAGATGATTGACAGTTATGGGACAGCCAGTAAATGTTGATAATTTTGTGTTACTGTGTATTTTACCCTTAATGTATCTGTGTGGGAGTTGGAGATAGACTGTGTCATAGTTTCTGTGTGAAACTAGGTTTTAATTACAAACACGTGTTTCTTTTGCAATACAAATGATTAAATGTAATTACCAAAAGTTTAAGTGATAAAAAATAGGATATAATTTACCTTACAAGGATTCATACATGTACAGTTTGGGGAAAAGCAAAGTATAACGTTCGATGGTTTTATTTATCAGGACTTAATAACAATCACATATTCCTTAGCAAGTCTTAACATTTGGTAAATACAATCTCAGATGAACAACAACACATGACCTATTACACCATGTCATGATTTATTTAACAAAAAAACAAAACAATGGAAAAACTATGCGTTAAAATCTAAGTACACTTATATTTAAATAGTAGAACCACCTTTATCAGCAATAACTTGAAGTAAACATTTTTTTTGACTGTTATGCTTCACTTGGAACTAGGCAATTAGAGGAACACAACTGCAGAAATATTTTGTCGTACCATACCTTTAAGAGAATTTGAGGAGGATAATTTAAAGCTTTAATTTTGTTTTACTTATCTCTCCAATATCTCTGATAACGATAAAGAAAGTAGACAGTTGTAATTACTTACAATAACAGGATAGCTTGCAGCATAAAACGAAAATGGAATCTCTTGATTGGAGATGTGCAACAGTTGTAGCAAAAGGAAACTAAGTCTTCACACTATTTGAAATAGCAGTTTAGCATGCAGCACAAAAGGAAGATGACTTGACATGATTGAAGAATTGCAACAATTGTAGCAACAGAAGAAACCAAGTATTTTCAAGATAATTAAGTGGTTGAATTTTTCGTTTGTATCAATGTAGCAGGGTGAAGTAGAAATAAATCAATACTTATGGTTTTCCAAGTAAACTGTTTCTGTGGCTGGCTCAGAGTGATGGGAGAGGTCCTGCTGAATTATACAAGAAGATCCCACTTAGTTAAGCGAGATGTCGGTATTCCAATTATCAGTCCGGGTCTTGGGAAGGAGATGGCACAGAGGTCAAAGCAAATTTTCAAGGAGAGGAGAAGGCATCAGCAACGGTTAGCAGGTCTGGGCCGCTATACAGGAGGAAATAATAGGAGAGTTCAGTTTGGAGTTCTCAAAGTAGAGACAAAATCACTAAGGCAATTGAATTTGGTGCGACTTCCCTTTAAGGCATGGTAGCCGTGCGTCATTCAAGTGGGAGGAGTTAATTGCTGAACGTGGAAGTAACTGCGAGGGACCGGAGATTGGTGAGTTCTGACAATGACTCTCACATCACTGTGAAGGAATTTTAGCCCACTCTTCTTTACAACATTGCTTCAGTTCATTGAGGTTTACTGGCCTTATATTTGCCTCATATTTGACTCTAGAATGCTTTGGTACCCAGAGGAATTCATGGCTGACTCAATGACTACAAAGTTCTCAGGTCCTATATCTGCAAACAAGCACAAATAATCACCCCTCCACCACCATGCTTGACAGTTGGTATGTTGTATTTTCACCAAAGTGGAACTCGTTTTGTTCCAGTAGTCTTGTATTTTGTTCACATCCAACTTTGCAAATCTATGCCATGTTGCCATGTTCTTTTTAGAGAGAAGATGCTTTCTCCTGGCAACCCTTCCAAACAAACCATACTTGTTCAGTCTTTTTATAACTGCACTGTCAAGAACATTTTTTTTGCAAATTCTCTAAGCACTGTGATCTTTCCTGGGATGTCCACTCCTGGGAAAATTGAAAACGGTCTTGAATATTTTCCACTTTAGAATAATCTTTTTCACTCTAGAATGATGGACCTTAAATTGTTTGGAAATTGCCATACAACCCTTCCCAGTTTGATAGGCAGCAACAATTGCTTCTCTAAGATCATTGCTGATGCCTTTCCTCTTTGTCATTGTGTTAGCACTCACCTGAATGCTCCAGACCAGCAAACTGCCAAACTTCAGTTTTTATAGTGGCGGTCCCGCATGCTGATGATCCATTAACCAAAGGTATTAGATTAGCAGCCCCAGTCTGCTACTTAACTTCTTAATTCCTATGGAAGCAGTAAGGGTGTACCTACTTTTTCCACACATGCCTTCTCCATTTTGGCTTTATTTTTGTTAAATAAATCATGACACAGTGTAATATGTTATGTGTTGTTGTTCTTTTGAGGTTGTATTTACCTAATTTTAAGACCTGCTAAAGAACAGATCATTGTTATCTCCTGATATGTGAGACAATAGAATCCAGAGATGGTGTACTTTGTTTTTCCCATGACTGTATAGAGGAAAATTCTCATAGATAAGAAATATATTGCAGTATTTTAAAGCATGAAATAATAATGACAAAAAAACCCTATATAAATACACTCACAAAAGAAGAGCTCAACTATAACTTGTTAAAAAAAATAAAATAAAAGTGCCTCAAGGGCCTATACCCATCTTTTAGCTTTTGAGATGCAAAGAATGGGCTGGCATGGCCGTCCATAAAGGGGGGCATTTTTCAGCTTGTTCTGCTTATTTTCGTGTGAGATTGAAAATACAGTGCAATACCGGCGCTGGCCAGAGATAGAGACAGGGATAGGAAGCTGCATCTTATCCCTGCTTCTCTCTGACTGAATCTGCAGGGGGGCAACACATGCAGCCAGCATAGACCGCCTACAGATCAGGTAAGTGAGGCATGGGGGGAGAGAGAGAGCCTATAGATCAGGTAAGTGAGGCATATGGGGCAGAGAGAGAGCCTACAGATCAGGGAAGTGAGGCATGGGCAGGAGGGCAGGGAAGTGAGGCATAAGGGGCAGAGCCTACAGATCAGGAAGTGAGGCATCAGAGAGCCTACAGATCAGGAAGTGAGGCATATGGGGGACAGAGAGAGCCAACAGATCAGGGAAGTGAGGCATATGGGGGGCAGAGAGAGCATACAGATCAGGTAAGTGAGGAATGGGGGGGAGACAGCCTACAGATCAGGTAGTGAGGGATGGGGGGGAGACATCCTATAGATCAAGTAAGTGAGGGATAGGGGAGGTAAAGTAAGAGAAGGAGAAGGAAGGAGCAGAAAGGAGAAGGAATAGAAATGAGCAGAAAGGATCTGGAAGGGACAGCAAGGACCACAACAGGTAAAGTAGGAGAAGGAGCACAAAGGAACACAAATGAGCAGGAAGGGGCAGCAAGGAGCAGGAAGGGTAAACAAGGAGCAGCAAGGGTCTGCAAGGAGCAGCAAGGGGCAGCAAGGAGCAGGAAGGGGCAGCAAGGAGCAGGAATTGTCAGTAAGGAGCAGGAATTGTCAGTAAGGAGCAGGAAGGGTCAGCAAGAGCTGGAAGGTAAAGCAGCACAAAGGTAAAGTAGAAGGAGCAGAAAGGGTCAGTAATGAGTTGAAAATAGCAGCAAGGAGCAGGAAGGGACAGAAGGAACAGAAAGGTGAAGTAGGTGAAGGAACAGAAATGTGCAGGAAGGGTCTGCAAGGAGAAGGAAGGGTCTGCAAAGAGCAGAAAGGGACAGAAGGAGCACAAAGTTAAAGGAGCAGAAAGAATCAGAAGGAGCACAAGGGAAAGTAGGAGAAGGAGCAGAAAAGGGTAGCAAGGAGCAGAAAGGGACAGCAAGGAGCACAAAGGTAATGTAGGAGAAGGAGCAGAAAGGGTCTGCAAGGAGGAGAAAGATAAGAGAGAGACAGGAGCAGAAGGGGGAGCACAATAAGCAGAAAGTAGCAGAAAGGTAAAGGAGCAGAAGGAGCCAAGGAGAAGAGAAGACAGTGTCAGAAGAAAAAGAAGGCTGTGTCAAATGAAGGAGAAGAAAAGGAGATTGGAGGACAAGTTAAGTGAACCCTCCACTTTATTATGGACACCACATCATAAGGCTTTGGTACCTGGGCCTGGCAGGGAAACTTTGGACCTCATCTACCCAGTTAAAAAATTATCAATTTTAATGTATTCACTTTTATTTACTGAGTGTCAGGAAGCACAGAGTGCTGCTGGGTAGGGGTGTTGCTTATTGGCTAGAGCGGTCAGCTGGCACTCTAAGCCAATCAGTAGCTCCCCATTCATAAAAAAGTAAAACATTTTATGAACCGGGAAGTAGCGATTGGCTTAGAGCGTCAACTGACCACTCTAGCCAATCAGTGGCACCCATGCCTGACGTCAATCTGCACTTTCTGACACTCTGTTTCAGAAGCCAAATACCACTGAGCGACCTGGAAATCTGGAGCTTGAGGAAGCCTTTGGGGTTAAACCATTTGAGAGCGGTTTAACCCCTTAAAGGAAAGAGAGCATCCAGGGGCTTCCTGGCATCATAGCATTTTCATTAAGATGAAGTTGTTATGGTGACCAGCATGTTCCTTCAATTTGCTTAAAGGAACACTATAGTGTCAGGAATACAAAAATGTGTTCCTGACACCATAGTTGTGAAGATGCTATTCACCCTGGCTTTATGTGATAATGACTATGCTCCTCCCATTCATGACACTGTCAAAAAGGGACCAAGCATGGATGTCATTACAATTATGCCCCCCCTGGAAAAATTCCTGCGGACGCCCATGGTTGCTGGTGCTGCTGTGGGAAAGGCTGCACACGTCTCCAAATAGGAAAGAAGCCTCCATTATAAGCTGGGTGCATTTATATGATTCCTACTTGAGAGCTATAGGCGGTTCTTCTATTTGCTTTGTGAGACTAGATTTAGCTTACTGCTATATATAATCACACAAAAAAATAATTCAACATGTAAGCAAAGTGATAATAGTCCAAAAGCAGCTTGAACACCAATACGAAATCTCTCTTTTCCGATCAGAAAACTGGATAAAAAAGGGGGGTAGGCGCAGCACTTCCATAATCCTTGACAAGGTATATGTGGAGAGAACCAGAGAAAAAATAATAGTGTGGTATTTAAAACTGTAGTGATGATAGGTAAAATAAAATATGTGCACTCACACTTTCCTGGAGCTGGGCGGAATAATCCCTGCCTATGGATCAAATGCAGAGGTAATTCTTCCAATTATAGGTGTGGTAGGGGATATCCTCATAAAAAACAAATAAAAATCGTATATTGTGAAGTATGTAGAGCTATGAAGCAAGGGTAGGTAGACATTATAAAATGTACACTCACGTGTAATGGAGCCTTAAAACCTGGCTTGAAGTGGTATGATCCCCACTCAAGGATACAGATGTAAATAAAAAATCTTCTGTCCATGTATATGTGGAGATAAACAAACAGAACCACAATAGTGTACACCATTAAAGGGAGTGTAAGCAGAAATAAATAAGTTTAACACATGCTAAAGAGCAACTTCCGGTTTGCTCAATCCAAAGAGTTTAGGTGGTATGATCCCCACCAGGGGTATAGCTCCAAACAATCCAACAGCAGCAAAGTTAGGTCCAATTAAACAAGTACTTTAATATTAAAATTAATAAAAGTAATACAATATATAATAAAACAAAATAGTGATAAAAAAGTTATAAATAATACACTTACTGCTGTATATACCCAGCCAACCTACCAAAGACACTTGAATCAACTCTTAGGGGTAGATAGGAGATTGAGATTGTGTCATTGATAATAGTAAGAGAATAGTTTACCAATTTACATTTTATTTTGTTTGATGTTTGTAGAAAGAAAATGTTTATTTTTGGGGTGTGTATTGCTCGGTAAAAGGCAAAAAAACCAAACAATAAATCACTCGAACTTTGAGTGGAAGATAGCAGTTTCATTCATCTTAGTGTGAGACTGCTGGTTATGGTCAACTTACAGTGTTTGATGGTTTTTGCGAGATTCCTAGTATGAGTGCTGCCCATGAGTGCACATAAACACATATGAATGGACAATAGTTTTGAATAAGCAGTGTTTTTGCCAAGATACTGTGAAGTTCTAAACACATACACTTACTCATTGATACAAATCAGTTTACTATTAAATTGTTGCAAATTAACTACCTGAGCAGTAATGTACGAAGTCTGCATCTTTGTGGAGAGTTTATGCAGTATTGCACAGTCTGTGCTGTCTGTGGCGTCCTGAACAGTGTGATTTATGCAGAGCAGGCTCGCATTTTGAGTGTCATGGCACACAGTACCCTAAGCATGCACACTACTTGGTTCTTGTGGTAAAAGGGTTAGAAATCACTATTTGTCTGCACTAGACAAATTCCCCCTTAACACCACCCAAACTTAAATCTAGTAACAAAAGCTGCTACCGCGCTCAGGTCTCAAAATAATTTTTGCTCACTAGTGCCATTACAGAGAGAAGATATCTGAAGCATATCAGACTGGTCCCACCTGTAGGGGCAGTCCAGAATCAAAAAGCTAGCAAGTTCCCCGATTGGAAACTAACCGAAGGAGTTCTAATATTCTTTGTTTTTGCTTCAATGCATTAAATTGGCTCTCCCCACGTTAAAAGGGCAATCCAGACATGGACCCCATGCTCACTGTGCCTAAAGGAGTATAAGCTGCACCTCACTGACAAGGCCTAAAGAAGGATGAAATGATCATCTGGGGTTGCTGTATCTCTCATGCAGAGGGAACTTGTTGGCATTTTGGTTCTGGACTGACCGTACGGGTGGGATCATTCTGATATGCTTCAGACATGTTCCCTCTTTAATGGCACAAGTGAGGAAAAAAATTATTTTGAGACTTGAGTATTCCCAGCACATACTTGAAAATGAGAGAAATCTCAGTGCAGCCTTCCTGGTAAAATATATTATGAATATAAATATTCTTCTTGCTAAACACAGACAAATTAACACTTCCAGTATGCTGTAATCAGCCATTCTGCTTCACTATGTAATCACTCCATATATGCACTGTGCACATCGCATATATCTATAGTACATTAAATTATGCTTGTTGGGCCTACCAGGTATTTCTGTCCCTTCTGACATTTTCTGTGCATGAACAATGAGGAGGACAGATTATTGCTGCTGCACAATGATTGTTATGTCATTAGTTTGCGATTTACTTAGAACTTCATGGATCTTTTGTAACACCTTGCAGCACAATGCACAATGAGAGCAAGGATTGTAAAAACATCTACCTAAATCTGTTGTGGACTTCAACTTCCAACATTATCAGCATGCGTACAACTTGCGCATGATGAAAGAAGCAATCCACAAAAAGGATGGAAGGAATAAGATTGATAGGCAACATGACGACCAAGGATCTAATTGGCTGTTAACCTGTCCCAAGCAATGGTGCCACTGTTACTGTCACTGCTACAATGTGGATGGAAGAACGGGAAGACTAGAATAAAAATCTCTTTACATGATTAGATTAAAGAGGCTGACAGACTCGAGTTGCTGCCATCCCTATGCTGGGACATATCAAGTAAAAATCCTTAAGATTGCCAGCAGGCGATGTGGCTCAAGTACCCAAGTACGCTCATTATTATTCAGTTCATAGCTGCAAATTTCAGAAAACTCACTTACAAACATTTGTGGAAAACAAAAGGCAATGCTGCAGACTGTACATCCCAATGGTCATCATTTAGGAGGTGCTTATGTGTTTTTCTGGAATTTTTAGGGAACCCTACAAACACCCTGAAATATAAGGCAAATCAGGCATTCAAAAGAAATTGTGAAAGAAACTAAATGTTTTTTTATCTATACCACAAGAGTTATTGTTATGCATTTAAATTCTTAGCTTGTTATATATATTGTGTGTGTGTGAATATCTATATATGCTCTTTTGTTAGAAATGTGCACATGGCTTTTTGATGCATATCTAGGGCTAATTTATGTAAAACTGAGATGGCTGAATTAGTATCTATTTGAGTGGGTAGATTTGTATCTGTATTTAGAAACTAAAGACTATTTTCATATTATTTTTCATTTATTGAATATACTTAGCAGATGAAAAATAGAAAAAGTGAGGTTAGGTCTCCAAATAAAAATTAGATGGGACCCACCTGGAATTACCTCTATTGTTAAAATATCATAAATGGTAATAGACTTCATTGAAAATCAAATACACATAACAAACAAATCCACATAAAAAATGTGTAAACACAACCCACCATGTATAAGACAATAAAAAACACAGCAATACACCTTTAAAAACTTGGGATAGGAATACTCATATACATATATATACACACATGTATATAGATGAGATCAGCATCTGTAGTATATAATATTGGATTAAACCAGACTGTAGACAGTCTCATATATATATATATATATATATATATATATATATATATATATATATATATATATATATATATATATATATATATTCAAAGTCAGGCTCAAAATATAGAATTTGCATTCATCCCATGCTCTGTCTCAGTTATAGGTGACAAAGTGCCTTATAATAACTAGACGCTGAACATGCTATGTCCAAGTGACAAGTTCTGTGGTCTCTACAAATGACTAATCTTGGCTGCGTCTAAAAAGACCTTGTTAGCAGAGAAGGATAGCAGATATGAATAGTCCAAGTGGTAAGGATAGTAGCGATGTCTTAAAGGATACATTGTAATGAGTATAAGAGAAACTTAGATACCAAAGGAAAAAATAAACTTGTATAAACGGCAAAACAGTATGGCAGTGTTTAAACAGTTTCTAACTTGTGCACGGTGATACTAAGCTCCCAGTCCCCACATATTAGATTAACCAGCTGCCTGCAGAGTGCAAATTAACAATTATAGACACTAACCAGCTACTCCTGCTGCTTCAAGGCAGCCAATATCCACTATCCAGCTAACACTGCTGCTTCAAGGCAGCCTACCTAATAAGTCCCAAAGTACTGACTTGAACTTAGCGTTAAGACACTAAAGAGTCATGGCAAACAAAGAAAGTCTACCCCAGGATAAAGTTAAAAAACATAATACTGCATCGGCATAGAGCCCGACGTGAGTTTCGGTGAGAATGTCCGCCTTTCTCAAGAGCTGGTAGGCATCTGAACCATGTCTGTTATAAGGGAGAATAGGGAAGTGAAATGCCTCCCTCATTAGGAAACCAACCAATAGCGTGAACAGGGGAGTAAACTGTGGGCGGTTCAAACCTCTCCTCCCACCTCCACCTGGTATTAGCAAGGTGCACACACACATGACAAAATTAGGTGTATTTACATTTTGATATAGTTACTAAGTAGTATAGAGAAGGGGCATATTTTCCATCCCTGCATGGTAAGTCCCATCACAGGCAGGCATCCCCCTTGGGATATAGGGCAGAATTAAGGTAAAGTAAACCATCAAGCAATCAAAAGATTGGGTTACTTGATGGTAAAAATATTTTTACTGTGGGGTAGGGTAGCCCTTAAAGTATGGGATGACAAATAGTGAGTTTGCCCTCTAATGCCTCACATGGTTTGGACCCACTGTGCAGACACTTTTTATCAACGGGTGAAAAGCCGTACACTGTATATATATATATATATATATATATATCAGTAACTAATGAAGAAAAAAAGGGGGTATATCTACTAAGTGAATAATGTTTTAAAATTCTGTAGTATACAGCTTGATTCCTCACAGAAAAATCCATTCGATCATACCAATATGGTCATTATCCACACTGAGTGTTATATAAAGAGCAGTTATATATTTATCTGATTTACTTCTATATGTCTACACAAAGTCAGAATAACCATATACATGATAAAGATCCAAATTCAACATTAAAGAATAAATAAGAAGATAGGCTAAGCAATATTTACAAATATACATAATTAACCCCTTAAAACCGGAGGGCGTACTATTACGCCCTATTCCAAGCGGCTCTAAACGTCACAGTTTTTCTTACTTACCCGGTCACCGGCGATCCCACGCCAGCGATCGTGGTCAGGGGATTCACCTGGGATCTCAGGGAGTCCCCCGTGGCGGATCCTGCCTCCTCTGCCCCCCCCCGGCCATGTGAGAGTAAGGTCCTTGCGAGGACCTCACAATCACATGGCCAGGTTAGCTGGCTGCTGCATTGCTAGCAGGGGGACTGCCTGTAATGACAGTTAGTCCCCCTGCTGGCTGGAAATGAAATAAAATAAAGTTAAAATCAGTGTCAATTTTTTTTTATATATATATTTAGATAATGATCTAAGTACAGTTGCAAGAAAAAGTATGTGAACCCTTTGGAATTGTGACGAGACCAATCTCGCCACATTGCATTGGAGAAGCCTGGTTGCCCGCCTGCTGCCTTTGGACTATGGCCCCGTGTTAAAAGACATCTTTTTTACCTGCAGGAAAGATTTATTCATTCTTTTCTGCCTGGTGTTCGGTAGATTTAATCTACCGAACAACCGCACGAATGACTGGACCACCTGGGAGCTGGAGTGTGCCGGCAATTAGCCTCCCTGAAGCTGCGGTTAACCGCAGCTTAATTGACGAATGCTGGGTGGCCGCCATTCGTATCACGAACACGAGGTTGCGGCCATTTTAAACATGCGAACGCACAGCGGTGTTCGATGCTTAATTCATGGAACTGAAATCGGACACAGTTTTGCGTGAACACCGCTGAAGCCGCCGACCTCCCTTCTTGTTCGCTGAAAGTGCACGAACGGCCCGGTGTTCGGTAGTTTTGCTTGAATGTGTTATACCCCAAATAGAAATCCCATGGAGCCCATTTGCATGAAACTGACTGTGTAAAGACTTTAGCTCCATTGCAATTAAACTGTATTCGTGTGGTCTGAGCGCCATTCGCTTAATAATGTTCGCTCAGACCTGAGCTATCTGGGGATATGTTAAATGTATGCTTTTAATGTTATGTGTCTCACATAGTGTATTTTAATAGTAATTCGTGTTGTAGTATCCCCATGTGCATAATGGCGATTTGCCTTTGTGTTTGGAGATAATGAATTACTTCTCAATTATCTCCAAGGCAGAGGGGAGGAAGCCAGGATGCATTGTGGGAATACAATGTGACTGTGTGTCCTGTTTGGCTGATTGTCTGTCTTTTGTCACAGTCTCCCATTTGGTCCCCTAGGGGAGTGTCCACCAGGTGGGAGACCTGCATAAATACTGGGCAGGTAGCCCTCATTAAAACAGACCACTGCTTGACCCTCAACACGGAGCCTTGTCTCGTCTTTGGGGGGATTTACTGAATGCTGATAGAGACTGATTGCTAGGAGTGTAAGCCGCTTGGATGCTTTTCCTATTCGTCTGCTAGCATCGATTCGTATGGTTCTTGTTCGTGTGTTTGGAGTGCTATATTGGATGCCGTTCGGGAGTTTGGAGCATTCACTTATTGGCGGTTCGTGTGTTTGGTGTTCTAAAATAGCTGTGCCTGCATCTCTGGAAAAGGGGACGATTGCCTAAACGGTTTTTACCCCTTGTGTGCAAAACGGTCCGTTACAGGAATGATATGGATTTCTGCACAAATTGGTCATAAAATGTGATCTGATCATCATCTAAGTCACAACAATAGACAATCACAGTCTGCTTAACCCTTTAAGGACACATGACATGTGTGACATGTCATGAATCCCTTTTATTCCAGAAGTTTGGTCCATAAGGGGTTAAACTAATAACACACAAAGAATGAAATGTTGCCATGTTTTTATTGAACACACCATGTAAACATTCACAGTGCAGGTGGAAAAAGTATGTGAACCCCTAGACTAATGACATCTCCAAGAGCTAATTGGAGTGAGATGTCAGCCAACTGGAGTCCAATCAATGAGATTAGATTGGAGGTGTTGGTTATAGATGCCCTGCCCTATAAAAAACACACACCAGTTCTGGGTTTGCTTTTCACAAGAAGCATTGCCTGATGTGAATAATGCCTTGCACAAAAGAGCTCTCAGAAGACCTATGATTAAGAATTGTTGACTTGCATAAAGCTGGAAAGGGTTATAAAAGTATCTCCAAAAGCCTTGCTGTTCATCAGTCCACAGTAAGACAAATTGTCTATAAATGGAGAAAGTTCATCACTGCTGCTACTCTCCCTAGGAGTGGCCGTCCTGTAAAGATGACTGCAAGAGCACAGCACAGACTGCTCAATGAGGTGAAGAAGAATCCTAGAGTGTCAGCTAAAGACTTACAAAAGTCACTGGCAAATGCTAACATCCCTGTTAGAGAATCTACAATACGTAAAACACTAAACAAGAATGGATTTCATGGGAGGATACCACAGAGGAAGCAAGTGCTGTCCAAACAAAACATTGCTGCACGTTTACAATTTGCACAAGAGCACCTGGATGTTCCACAGCAGTACTGGCAAAATATTCTGTGGACAGATGAAACCAAAGTTGAGTTGTTTGGAAGAAACACACAACACTATGTGGGGCGAAAAAAAGGCACAGCACACCAACATCAAAATCTCATCCCAACTGTGAAGTATGGTGGTGGGGGCATAATGGTTTGGGGCTGCTTTGCTACGTCAGGGCCTGGACGGATTGCTATTATCGAAGGAAAAATAAATTCCCAAGTTTATCAAGACATTTTGCAGGAGAACTTAAGGCCATCTGTTTACCAGCTGAAGCTAAACAGAAGATGGATGTTGCAACAGGACAATGACCCAAAGCATAGAAGTAAATCAACAACAGAATGGCTTAAACAGAAGAAAATACGCCTTCTGAAGTGGCCCAGTCAGAGTCCTGACCTTAACCCGACTGAGATGCTGTGGCATGACCTCAAGAAAGCGATTCGCACCAGACATCCCAAGAATATTGCTGAACTGAAACAGTTCTGTTAAGAGGAATGGTCAAGAATTACTCCTGACTGTTGTGCATGTCTGATCTGCAACTACAGGAAACGTTGAAGTTATTGCTGCCAAGGGATGTTCAACCAGTTATTAAATCCAAGGGTTCACATACTTTTTCCACCTGCACTGTGAATGTTTACATGGTGTGTTCAATAAAAACATGGCAACATTTCATTCTTTGTGTGTTATTAGTTTAAGCAGACTGTGATTGTCTATTGTTGTGACTTAGATGATGATCAGATCACATTTTATGACCAATTTGTGCAGAAATCCATATCATTCCAAAGGGTTCACATACTTTTTCTTGCAACTGTATATATATACACATATACATACACACACATACACTGTCTAGGTGTATTTTACTATTAATTATATTATATATTAATATAAAATTACAAATAGACTGATACTGATTAAATATATATATATATATAATTATTGAGATATATATATATATATATATATATAATAAAAAAATGTAAATACGTTAAAAAATAAAAATAACAAATAATAAAAAATAAATAATTAAAAAATATATAGATGTGTGTTATTTCGTTCTAACTGTATTGTGATATTAATATATATATTTATATCAAAATTCATGTAGAACTAAATAATATATATATCTATATACATAAATATATACGTATATATCACTTTATATATATATATACCTATATATAAATAAAAATGTTTAAAAAAAATTATATATATACATACATATATTATTTCTACATATATATTTATGTAATATTTTTACATAATTAGGTATTTTAATTAATTACAATTAGCGGGACCTGCCTGACAACCCATGCCGAAAGTATAGGGAATTTAATTTGCGAGCACTATATTTAACCCTATAACTTTCCAAGACACTATAATACCTGTACATGGGGGGTACTGTTGTACTCAGGAGACTTCACTGAACACAAATATTAGTGTTTCATGCAGTAAAATGTATTACAACGATGATATCGCCAGTAAAATTGACTTTTTTGCATTTTTCACATACAAACAGCAATTACACGGACAATATTATTTCTGTGATACTTTTTACTGTTTTGAAACACAAATATTTATGTTCAGCGAAGTCTCCCGAGTACAACAGTACTCCTCATGTACAGGTTTTATGGTGTTTTCAAAAGTTACAGCGTCAAATATAAGGCTTGTTTTTCATTTTTTTCACATTAAAATTTGCCAGATTAGTTACGTTGCCTTTGAGACCCTATGGTAGCCCAAGAATTAAAATTACCCCTATGATGGCATACCATTTGCAATAGTAGACAACCCAAGATATTGCAAATGGGGTATGTCAAGTCTTTTTTAGTAGCCACTTAGTCACAAACACTGGCCAAAATTGGCGTTTTTTGAATTTTTCACACACAAACAAATATTAATGCTAATTTTGGCCAGTGTTTGTGACTGCATATCCCGAACTGTTCGCCAAACGGTTCACGAACTGTTCGCCACGGTTCGCCGCGGACTCGAGTCAGCTGACACATTCCAGCCAATCAGCAGCAGACCCTCCCTCCCAGACCCTCCCACCTCCTGGACAGCATCCATTTTGAAGCTGCATTCTTAGTGAGCTGTCCAGGAGGTTGGAGGGTCTGGGAGGGAGGGTCTGCTGCTTATTGGCTGAAATGTATCAGCTGACTGGAGTCCGCGCGAACCGTTCGTGGCGAACCGTGGCAAACAGTTCGCGAACCATTCGGCGAACAGTTCGGGACATCACTATTGTCCGTGTTATTTGTGAAAATATAAAACAAGATTTTAAATTCTATTATGAAATAGGTGAGATGCAAAATTCTGCAATTTAAATATTTTTCCACTTGCCCACTTTGGCCTTCATTTTATAAAAAAATAAAATAATAAATTACAATTCAACATACTTTAATGTATAGTAAAAAAAAAAAACTTTTTAGCCATAGTTAATTATATTAAAGATTTTATCATAATATATAATAATCAAAATGTATCATACTGTATATCATTTAATATCAAGTATATCATGTAAATTGAGTAGTGCATATTCAACTTATTAAAGACCAATAATGTCCCATGTCATATTTATCTGAAGTTCACAGCTTCTATTTTCAAACAAAACTCTATTAATTTAATTAGTAGGGCACTTAATTTTAAATAACTAGAGCGTTCTATGCCAACATAGGATTTTAATATTCAGATTGTGATATTTTGGGGTTAATGAAAACAATGCTTTAGTAAAGCTGAATTAGAACCACAGTGGCTCGTTATATTACTGCTCATGTTGGTTTTCAACTTATTTTAGAATATTGTCATTCTCAGTAAGATATAACAGTGCCTACTGAGCTAGCACAAAGTGGACATGGTGAAAATACTAATTTTTAAGTCAATAAGCATTAAAACTACAGGAAAAACTGGGGCAAATCATGCATTTTTTCTCGCATTTATATTTTCTGATATGGTAAAATATATATGTAATTTGTGGTTTGGTTCAACTGTGATTAACCCCAATGTTGAAAAACATGGCAGAAAATATTAAGATAAATGTCCATACATAGCCAGAATCCTCGAGTAGACCCGTGAATGTGATGATACAATACAGTTTAATTAGATCCACCATCCCTGTCTATAAAGAACAATCATAGATAATGAAGAAGAAGAAAAAAAAAAACCTTCCAAGTACAGCAAATGTAAATGACAGGGGAGGGAAAGTTGCACCATTCAAGTCTATTCTTGCAGAAAATTACAGAGAAAATATGAAAAATTGCAGACTTCATCCACATATTGTGTGAGATAATTATTGTTTTCATTGGAAATTGTGAGAAAATGCAAACAGTCGTCTTTACAAAATCTGCAAAAGAAAAAATAGTTTTTCTGTTCCAATCACAAAATATGATAAAAGTTAACAAACCACGGCATTACACAAAAGGGAAGAAATACATGTATTTTCTAAATATGTATTTAAATATTTTAAATACATATATAATTATTAAATTAATAGAATAAATCTTTCGTTTTTTTTTAATCTTCTCACGATACACATTCCAACTTTTTATATACCATATAATACTTTTTTTAATTGGGCCCAGCAGCATTCATATTATGTATGCTTGTCCAAGTGAGTGCAGCCCTCTTAGTTTCATATGTAAATATATTTAGGATTCCAGGACATCTACCTTATTTTGCATCCATCTCTTTCACAGGTGCCTTATCCCAGCGCCCTTTTTAACCTTGATTTCATATGCGTGTATATGTATGACAGATCATGTTTTCAACCTCTGTAGTGCATGGATTTCACCCATGCAATTATTCCCCGTAAGGAACAGATAATAATGCACAGATAACATCCATGCAGTCTAAGTGCACTAATATTGGAGAAACCGGGACACAAATGCCCTAGGCTTCCTGGAATTAGAGTAAGTTACACACCCAAGCAGTACATGCTGTTTTGATAACGGCAGGTGAATTTGTTGCTGCCTGTGACTATTCTCAATGGCAAGGTTTGGGTAGTAAGGGGTGCTGAAACCAGCAGTATCCACCATAGGTAGGAGCCCAATATGCAAAGAAAAAACACAATACACATGGTAAAATGGAAAACAGGTATTTTGGTTATGAGAACACAAATTAATAATACAAATAGCAATACTAGGCAACTGGGTTGGCCTCTAGAATACTTGGAGCAAAGCCACTAGAACAGCAAGCAGTATACATGAAACAAGGCATTTAGGAGGCAGCAAACAGGATTCAGACTGGGAGACAGCAATTAGGATACAGGGAGCATGGTCTTCAGGAACCAGAGAGCATGATACAAGGAGGAAGGCCTTGCTTTTGTCTTATTTTGATACGTAATGTAAAAACGTAGTAACTTTTATCGGGTGTGGGGAGGGGGGTACTTGATCAATTGCAGCAAATATTTTATACTGTAATAGATGTTGGTCACAAAAGGCCTGATAATTGGCTTTTTGGCTTCACCATCACTAAGTTAAAATTTCCAAATGATAAGCCCTGACCTTGTCCTGTAATATACATAAAATACTTGTGAGATTACTTGTATGATTCATCTTTAAAATGTATCTTAAATTATTTACTCTGAATCATTTTTATTCCCCAAAAAAAGCTGTTTGCATGTACAGAAGATGCAGTAAAAATAAAATGTAATTTAACTTGAACAGCCTTAGCAAAATGTGGCATTTTTTTCAAAAAAAATGTAAGCTATGAATGCGAGATGTGTAGGTGAGATGGGCACATAGAGGGTGTGCTATTAACACTGATTGATTGTTTTTCCTAATATTGTGGAGTGTCTAGTCTTGAAAAATTGCAGTCATATACAAAACGTGCATATCTCAGTCTGGTGTGCATACTTGTTTTACTGATTGGTAGTTCTGGATGTGGTCTATATACAGGGTCCATCTCCAGGTAGTTGACCTTTCATGGTTCCTCAGACCATTAAGTACATCATATGTCATTATTTTTTTTGGTATTGACCCAGCGTCTTTTACTGGTTTTCCTGCCTGTAACATGCTAATTTTTTAATTGTTACTTTGGCTTCCCTGATTTTGGCTTAACTCTGACTCTGTATTTTTACTCCTTCTGGAGTATTTAGCATTAAGCCTAGTCTTTATAAGGACCAGTAATACAACTCTATATTTGCTTGTCTTTATGTTTTTGGTCTTTATGTGGTAGGTCCCTGTCCTGATCTAGTGTGTTGGATCTAACTGGACACTAATTGGAGGCTGGTAAGAGGCACTGGATTAGCTCATGTCACTATCACACATGCTGTTAAAAAGCTAGCTGAGAGTGTGACTGTATAGAGAATCCACAGCAATTGCACACAGAGTAAATCTAACACACACTGCATTCTGTGAGCCCCCTTATCTCATCCTTGTTCTTGACCTTCTATTACTTTTATTCTTTTCGTTTCAATGGTTTGTTTTTCAGTCTGTATTTAGGTGCTATTTGCCCTTGTATAGTGAAATGTGATTTACAAAAAAAAAAAAAAAGACCCCAGTGCTCTTAATTTAGAATAATTACATTTTAACAGAAAGGTACAGAAAAATAACAAGTTGGCTTTCTACTTCGTGCATGGCCCTAAAGCCTTTTAGGTAGCATATTCAGTAAAATAATATATGGGGGCAAACATAGAAGCGAAATGCTCATTTTCCTATTTGACTTCCTGTCTTTTGTAGTCTTTTTGTCTTTTACCATTTTTTTTCTTATAGTCCTCATATGTCATCTGTCTTGTAAATTGTCCATTCTATTATTGTCCCCCTGCCTTTATATTTTGTATTGCCCCTATATTTTTAGCATTTTCTTTTTCCTTAGATTATAGGCTTGTGAGCACCAAAAATCAAATGCATGAGATTGCTATGCTTTTTTCTGTCAAAGGTTTTATTAGACTCTGTAGCCATAAAATACCGTGCTCTATAATTTCCTGTCAATGTTTAATTAAATTACAATAACTGTGACAAACTAAAACAATTTGAAATCTATAAAATATGATTTTTGTTATATTAATTATACATAAATAAGCTGCTCATACAAAAAACTATTGCATTTCATATACTTTACTTTAAATGTATAGATGCTATAAGATAGCATTTGCCTTTAGTAAATCAGTCCCTAAATGTTTTGAGAGCACAGATAATATCCTTGACACTTTTCAGTTTGTTACTCTGAGTGGCCACAAATTCGACCTATAAGAAATAGGAATAGCTATTTATTTTGCAACTGTGTATTCCAGCTCAAGGCCATGTGTCAGTAAGAAAAATGAATCAGGCGACAGAAAGAATTTCCAAAGATTAATCTTCATGAAAGATACTGTTTGTGTAAACAGACAGTAAAACAACCATAGGTTTAATGTGCACTTTTGTGTAACGGAGCCAAGAAAAACCCTCACCAACAAATAATTTGAAAAATTAATTCAAATTAGGCTTGGAATGAGCAGACACAGATACCCTGGTTAAATGAGCGTGTTCTTAATTAAGGTGGAAATTACAATACACTAAAACAAATACTCAACCTGTCATATGCCTGTTAATTATTAATGCTATTCAAAGAGTATTGAAGCTTTAGATATTGGTGAACCATTAATTAATCAATTTATTCTGCCAGTTTGATCTCTTAAATATTTGCTTTAGATTTTTTTTTTAATTAAAAAATGTATATGTAATGCTCTAATTTCTAGTAGTTGATTATTTTAGATTAATATACTAAAAAAGCTGGTTAAAAACCAGTAAAACAAATAATAGTACTATGGCTAAATGGGTGCATTATTAACTCCATTTGTGTAAGGCAGTTGTTCTGAACTTCAATAGATTTTTATTTTCAAGCTGGCAGAATTTAGTTCATGCTGCTATTTTCATACCAAATTTTCATACCAAAAAAATGCGGAAAGGCAACTTGGACAAGTTAGGAATAAGCAGGAATAATGGTATTTGTCAACAAATCTGAAATAGTACTTGCACTCTGTCAAAACAAAAGGTGCAGGTAACTGGGTCACCACTAAAGAGCCTAAATCCCAAAATACAAAACCCCCAAATGATACCGCACTCAAGAAAGAAAGTATATATGAATATAAATTAATTGCCACAACTTAATAAAATTGGAAATAGCTGTCATTTCTCCTGTGTAAAGAAACCAATGGTGTATAGATAGTCATATTGAATGGTTTGCCCACCGCTATGAGAGTGTAGAATGTAAGATCACCAAAAGTGCTGTTTACCTATACACAGCTCAAGTACAAGAGAGAAGGTACAGTGCTTGGTATACAATCAGTCTGGAGTGCAACACAAAACAAAATATATGCAACATATATACAAAATATGCAATACTGCCTGCCAATTATCCTCTATTAAGCAAACAATACTCTGAGACAATAAATAGGGTATATTCGGCAGACAGACATTTGGCATGAGGGCACGCCACATTTGGGCATTTGGGCATTCGGGCATTCGGGCATTCAGGCATTCATTTCAGGCATTTGGCAGTTTGGCATGTCATTCGTTTCAGTCATTCGGCAATTCGGAATGTCGTTTGTTTTGAAAAATAAACATGTGTGTGTTTTTTCATTAAACAGCAATGTTTTACATTGCGTAGTGGACCACAGCAGCACCCAGACCACTTAATCTTAAATAAGTAGTCTAGGTTTAGTTAGTAATTAGTAGTGTTAGTTTAGTATATATACAAGTTACAAAATTATATTTTCACTGCACAGGTAGTGTAGCCAATTTGGGAGCACTACCAGCAAGCAACACTTCTGCACAATATATAATCCCACCCCTGTGACACCATCTTTGTAGAGAGTTTAAGAGCAGAGGGTGCGCATAGTGTGAGAGCAGAGAGTGAGCAAAGTGTGAGAGCAGAGTGTGAGAGCAGAGAGAAAGCAGAGAGAATTTGTGTGTGAACAAGCAAGTGAGTGTGTGTGAGAGAGAGCGCAAAGTGAGAGCAAGTGATGGCTGGTAGACCAAATTAATCACTGCAGGAAAGTCACAGTGCCTCAGATAGACACCCTGGCAATCAGACGACCTGGCTTGCACAGCCACATAATCTCACACCCCCCCTCTTCAAAAAAAAGAAACAAAATGCAGAAGAAAAAAGGCAAAACCCACTCTCTCTCTCTCCACATTTAAAAGCAATGTGGGTCCCCAAGTTTGCAACAAGTTAAGTACAATAAATGTAATGTAATTTATCCCTCTCTGTCTCTTGTGCTATTACAACTAGCCTGGTCACATGAATGCAAGCCAACACCCTGACAGCCTGATGTATATTCTATCTAACCTCAATGACTCTGTGTGCCTTCATTGGCCAAGTGTCAGTGACAAAATCACTATTAATTGGCTGTCCTCTAACATCAATCACAAACATTTGCTCATTTCTTTGGACAGGGAATAGTGAAACCGGATTGGGCAAGCAAGCATTACATTGCACAAAAGCAATTAGCTTATTGGTCAAGATTCCTGTCATCATTCACATAATTTTCCCTCCCTCTCTATTGTTTTGGCACTTTTCAGAAATCCGAATCACTTCAGCACTTCGTCACTTTGTCGCTTCGGCACTTCCGAACTACCGAACTTCGTTACTTCGGATCTTCTGCGCTTCGGAACCCCAGCACTTTGGATATTTGTAAGCATCCGAATGTCTGAATGGCATGAAATTGTAACGAAACAAATTGCACATGTCTATTTAAAACATTCATTTAAATCAGATAAATCAGAGGGATCCTATATAAAATATAAGCAAGCCAGTAATGCATGCAAAAACGTGTAGAATGGACTAAAATAGAAAATGAAAAAGTGATAGACCAAATATAGCATCACCAAAAAGTTATTTACATTTGACATACATTTGAAAACTAAAATGAAAGTGCAGATTCATTAAGATTAGATAAAACAGACATTTAAATAATATTTTTCTTCAGCAAGCATCAAGGAGGAAGAAAGGCAAGAAATATGCAAATCATTGCTGCATACAACTTGCAAAAATATTATGATTGAATGACGCAAGACAAGGTGTTACATGAAGTAAAGAAAGAAGAAAGTCAATGTTACCAAAGCCCGAGGGCCTGATAGTTTTCACCCACAGGTAGTTAAGGAGCTAAGTGGGAAAATATGCAAACAACTGTTTTTAATTTTTCAGGAATCTTTACAAAGTAATACAGACTTTTGTTGCTTCATACTGGCACTAGTGAGATGTCACATAAGTTGCCCCCTGTTCACTTGCTGCATAATTTGCACTTTGCAAGATAGCCTTCTTAGGTTTTGCTTCTTACATAGTTACATAGTTACATAGCTGAAAAGAGACTTGCATCAATCATTTCAGCCTTTCTCATATTTGTTTTTTGCTGTTGATCCAAAAGAAGGCAAAAAAAACCAGTTTGAAGCACTTCCAATTTTGCAACAAGCTAGGAAAAATGTTTCTTCTGTGTGATGTATTAGCCTCTACCCTTTGCCTTGATGAAGATGCAGATTTCATCAGTGGCAGTCAATACACTAGTACGTAGGCGATTAAATCTAATGGAAATGATGATAGTGGCACTGGCAATGGTATTGGTTGTGAAATAGGTCATGGTGCTGGTGATGGTAACATTGAAAAAGGTTGAAATCCACATGCCAGTGCTACAAGGTACAGCAGATGTCACAATTGGCTTCACTGGATGAGGCAATTCTAAAGTAGATACAGATGGACTTAGAGATGGTGGAGAAAATGATGAGGTAAATGCACACTAAATGTCAGAGAAAATATTGGACTGCTGCCTTCTTTCTCTACACTCTCCTCTTCTAATTCCTGTAGCTCATCACTCACATAGTCGAGTAGGACAGAGGTCAAAATACAATGGCACTCTCCCCAAAAAGAGATTTTATTTGTACAGACACTTAACAAAACAAAAAAACAAGCTGTTAAACTGTACATTGGTGATTCCAAGTTGGTGTTAAGTAGCAGTGGCTTGCATTGCAACACTGCACTAGCTATAAACAACAGTGTCACACTAGGTTGAATTAAGCAGGCTACCTCTATCACTCCTTATTTGAGTGCCAATGTCAGAGTAGCTAGCAAAGAGCTACTTTTTTTTTTACAACAACAGCACAACTCCCTCCCCTAAAAGGGATTCTCTTTCGACAAACAGTTAACAAAAAAATAAATTAACCAACTGTAAATTAGTGATGTACCGAACGGTTCGCTGGCGAACGGTTCCTGGCGAACATAGCATGTTCGCGTTCGCCACGGCGGGCAAACATATGCGCGGTTCGACCCGCCCCCTATTCGTCATCATTGAGTAAACTTTGACCCTGTACCTCACAGTCAGCAGACATATTCCAGCCAATTAGCAGCACACCCTCCCTAGCAGACCCTCCCACCTCCTGGAAGGCATCCATTTTAGATTCATTCTCAACCTGCATGCTTAGTAAGAGGAGGGAAAGTGTAGCTGCTGTTCATAAGATAGGGAAAAGCATAGCTAGGTTAGGGATAAGGGTATGCTTTTTTTAATTTTTTTTTTCTATGTAATGTAATTGCACTTAGTTGTCTGCCACTGCTGCCAGCTTCTGTGTCAGGCTTACAGTGCATACTGTGCCCATTTCCCCAGTCAGTGCCACCACTTACATCTGGTGTCACAATAGCTTGGATTTAAAAACAAAAAACTTTTTTCACTGTTATAGATTGAATAGCAGTCAGTTGTCTGCCACTGCTGCCAGTTTCTGTGTCAGGCTCACAGTGCATACTGTGCCCATTTCCCCAGTCAGTGCCACCACTTATATCTGGTGTCACAATAGCTTGGATTTAAAACAAAAAACTTTTTTCACTGTTATAGATTGAATAGCAGTCAGTTGTCTGCCACTGCTGCCAGCTTCTGTGTAAGGCTCACAGTACATACTGTGCCCATTTCCCCAGTCAGTGCCACCACTTACATCTGGTGTCACAATAGCTTGGATTTAAAAAAAAACACTTTTTTCACTGTTATAGATTGAATAGCAGTCAGTGTCCTTAAAGCGGGTGTGTTACGCTAACAGTGGATACGCTGACAAGTGCCACCAATTAGATCTGGTGACACAAAGTTTGGATTTAAAAAAACAAAAAACTTTTTTCACTGTTATAGATTGAATAGCAGTCAGTGTCCTTAAAGCAGGTGTGTTACGCTAACAGTTGATACGGTGACCAGTGCCACAACTCACTGGTGTCATAATAGCTTGGATTTAAAAACAAAAAACTTTTTCACTGTTATAGATTGAATAGCAGTCAGTGTCCTTAAAGCGGGTGTGTTACGCTAACAGTGGATACGGTGACCAGTGCCACCACTTAGATCTGGTGACACAAAAGCTTGGATTTAAAAACAAAAAACTTTTTTCACTGTTATAGATTGAATAGCAGTTAGTTATCTTCAAGCAGGTGTGTTACGCTAACAGTGGATACGGTGACCAGTGCCACCACTTATATCTGGTGTCACAATAGCTTGGATTTAAAAACAAAAACACTTTTTTCACTGTTATAGATTGAATAGCAGTCAGTGTCCTTAAAGCGGGTGTGTTACGCTAACAGTGGATACGCTGACCAGTGCCACCAATTAGATCTGGTGACACAAAGCTGGATTTAAAAAAACAAAACACTTTTTTCACTGTTATAGATTGAATAGCAGTCAGTGTCCTTAAAGCGGGTGTGTTACGCTAACAGTGGATACGGTGACCATTGCCACCACTTAGATCTGGTGACACAAAGCTTGGATTTAAAAAAAAACAACCACTTTTTTCACTGTTATAGACTGAATAGCAGTCAGTGTCCTTAAAGCGGGTGTGTTACGCTAACAGTGGATACGGTGACCAGTGCCATCACTTATATCTGGTGTCACAATAGCTTGGATTTAAAAACAAAAAAACTTTTTTCACTGTTATAGATTGAATAGCAGTCAGTGTCCTTAAAGCGGGTGTGTTACACCAACAGTGGATACGGTGATCAGTGCCACCACTCACTGGTGTCACAATAGCTTGCATTTAAAAAAAAAAAAACTTTTTTCACTGTTATAGATTGAATATAGCCGCGTCCTTAAAGCCGTGTAACGCTTAACAGTGTGGATAATGTAGTGACCAGTGCCACCACTATATCAGGACA
>OW240922.1:23652091-23685455 GCA_933207985.1 Pelobates cultripes | reverse complement strand
AGTGTCAATCCATATCTGCCAAGTGACCCTATGTAAGGGGAACAGTCTCTATTCTGCTCTGTGTTAGTGTGTATCATGGTCTCTGAGGACAAGTGTCAATCCATATCTGCCAAGTGACACTATGTAAGGGGAACAGTCTCTATTCTGCTCTGTGTCAGTGTGTATCAGGGATCCTTAGGACAGGTGTCAATCCATATCTGCCAAGTGACCCTATGTAGGGGAACAGTCTCTATTCTGCTCTGTGTCAGTGTGTATCATGGTCTCTGAGGACAGGTGTCAATCCATATCTGCCAAGTGACCATGTAGGGGAACAGTCTCTATTCTGCTCTGTGTCAGTGTGTATCATGGTCCTGAGGACAGGTGTCAATCCATATCTGCCAAGTGACCCTATGTAGGGGACCAGTCTCTATTCTGCTCTGTGTCCGTGTGCATCAGGGGCTCTGAGGACAGGTGTCAATCCATATGTCATGGTGTCAATATGTCATATGTCAGGTGTCAATCCATATTCATTGTGATTTAGGAATGTTAGGTGATTTCTGCCCTTTATGGATTAAAACCAGACTCTGTATCAACTGTGTAATTTTCCATGGGAGTTTTGCTATGGATCCCCCTCCGGTATGCCACAGTCCAGGTGTTAGTCCCCTTGAAACAACTTTTCCATCACTATTGTGGCCAGAAAGAGTCCCTGTGTGTTTTAAAATTCGCTTCTCCACAACCCAGGGAAGCAGGGCAATTTGCCATTTAAAGGGCCCGTTACAAATAGCAGTTTGTAACAAGGTGTCAATCCATATCTGCCAAGTGACCCTATGTAGGGGTAACAGTCCCTATTCTGCTCTGTGTCAGTGTGTATCATGGTCTCTGAGGACAAGTGTCAATCCATATCTGCCAAGTGACCCTATGTAGGGGTAACAGTCCCTATTCTGCTCTGTGTCAGTGTGTATCATGGGACCCTTAGGACAGGTGTCAATCCATATCTGCCAAGTGACCCTATGTAGGAGGAACCAGTCCCTATTCTGCTCTGTGTCAGTGTGTATCATGGTCTCTGAGGACAGGTGTCAATCCATATCTGCCAAGTGACCCTATGTAGGGGAACAGTCCCTATTCTGCTCTGTGTCAGTGTGTATCAGGGATCCTTAGGACAGGTGTCAATCCATATCTGCCAAGTGACCCTATGTAGGGGGACCAGTCTCTATTCTGCTCTGTGTCCGTGTGCATCAGGGGCTCTGAGGACAGGTGTCAATCCATATGTCATGGTGTCAATATGTCATATGTCAGGTGTCAATCCATATTCATTGTGATTTAGGAATGTTAGGTGATTTCTGCCCTTTATGGATTAAAACCAGACTCTGTATCAACTGTGTAATTTTCCATGGGAGTTTTGCTATGGATCCCCCTCCGGCATGCCACAGTCCAGGTGTTAGTCCCCTTGAAACAACTTTTCCATCACTATTGTGGCCAGAAAGAGTCCCTATGTGTTTTAAAATTCGCCTGCCCATTGAAGTCAATGGCGTTTCGGGCGGTTCGCCAGTTCGCGAACATTTGCGGAAGTTCGCGTTCGCCGTTCGCGAACCGAAAATTTCGGGTTCGCGACATCACTACTCAAGAAGCTTAGCGAAGTAGAAAAAAATTAATGAAGTTGCATATTAATGGCTATTATTCCATATACATAATAAAAACATGCTATTTATGTGAAGTTCTAAATATTTAGTGAATTAGACCTAGCAAGTCAGTAGAAACCAGATAACACATTTACTACTGGCACTGTCCCTGTCATCCTTTCTTTCTTGTAGAAGTATTTGCGTAAGATGTACTAAACGTGCTCTTTCAGATTAAATCAATTGTGATTTGAGCTAATTTGGGCCAATTGGCTGTTCAGCCAAATTCCATATCTCTAATGTGTCCTACCGGCATATAATTGAACATTAGCAGGATAGCCAACATGTTCTTTTGATTTGGTATTAGAATTCTACCCGTAGAGCCAAAAAAAGAGATTGGTGGGAAAAAGATGAATAATAGCTAGGGCACAACAACTAAGTATTGATTTTATTCACAGATCAAGTGAGAAGTGACCAGCAGAGGGAACGAGGAGTAGCATTAAAAATAATCTATATGTATATATTTAACAAACATATATAATATATAAATACAGATTATTTTTTTTCTGCTCTTTCTCTTTTCCCTCTTGAATGTTAAAAAATATTTATATTATGTATATATTATGCAGTATACTGATTGGCCCATTTCCACACCCTTTTTGGTTTGTTCAAATGTTTGCCCAGATGTTTTTCCATGGCTATATTCAGCCGAACCATCACATGAAGAAGCAACGGACATCCCAAACAAAAATTCAATTTTGGGAAAAATGATTTGCAGAATCAAACTTTATCGCCACTTGTCTTGGGTTTAGATATGGTGCACAGTGTTATACTGGGCCTTACTACCTTGTACAGGCTCTCATATAGTATTGTTTGAGAGAGCATGAGTTATATTCATAAGCTTATGCTGCAGTAACTAGCTTTTTACCAGCCAAAGTGGTTTTATTTATTTCTTTACATGATTCAGAGTACTTATGAGTAAATAACTACTTTCCCAGATATCCCAGAAGGATTGGAATTTGCACAGAGATGCAAAGCCATGAATAATGTAAAGGGGTTCTATTGGCTGAGAATTGAGAGGCACTTCCTAGTCCTTGGTTAACCTGAAGATTTTCAGTGATGATAGAAAGGCAGCTAGGGAACAGAGTAAATGGACTTCTCCAAGCTCTGTGTTTCAATAGATATAAACAGAGTAGTTACAGTGGAATCTAGACCTGAAACAAATTGTGAACATCGCCATTGTCAAGGGAAACAACCATGGGTCGCAAAATAGAAAAAAAAATCAAAAGCCAACAGAGGCTTTGCTACCCTAATGCCACCTAAACAGGCAAAAGCCTTGAGGCTCAACGACATGTTTCAGCTACCGAAACCAGCGAGGGCCCCGGTGACGCCAACTACTGACATCCTTCGCTTTGCCCACAACAGCCACTGCAGCTGCGAAGTTAGCCCAGCACTTCCGTGACACTCGTGGAGGAGTACCCAGCATTGCTCTTCTGGTACCGAATCCAACAGCACCTGTGTTTGTGGCGACGCTGCGGATGGTGGTAGCAGCCCCTGCTCAAACTGGAATGTCCCACAGCCAGACTGGGCTATGTACCCCAGTGGTGTTCCAGGTCAGAGGAAAATTCCAGGGTCAACATCCCAGAAAGGGAGAAACAGGGCCACTAGGCCCACAAAGAGTCCCGGGGCAAAGCACCATCCTGTTTGTCATGGGTGCCAGCACCAGGGTCATTTTGTGAGAGACTGCCCCTCCTGGGCCCATGGTCATAATCACCTGGCTCCACTAGACAAGATGTTGGGAGAGTGGGGTCCTGAGTAATATATTGGGATAGCAGAGGAAGCGGAGGTGGATCCTCACCAGGACTGTTCGGACTGGCCCACCTGGTCCCTGGGAGTGATAGATGACCTAGGCCGTCATCACTGCCAGCGAGTGCTGGTAAATGGCATTCCTGCAGAAGGGCTGTGGGACACTGGCGCATTCTTGACTATTGTTAAGCCTCATTTGTTGTGAGGTGCCCAGCGATTGCTCCAACCCAAAGTGATTGCTGCCGGGGGTGACTTTATATGGCCCGTGTGTGGCTGGACTGTGGGGCTGGCTGTGGATATAGGGAGGTGGGAGTGTTGCCAGTCCTCCCTGTGAATGTGTTATTGGGGAACGACCTGGGGCCCATGGAGAGCTACTTCGTCCAGGATGTAACAAAGCAAAGAACCTGCTCCTGGACAGCATAACCCCTTCAGCCACAGCTACTACTCAGCCACTTCGCCAGCGACCAAGGAGATGCAGAACTCACCCCACCCCAGTCGTTCCGGCATCGCAACCACAGGGCGGCACTGGCACCCACTCTGAGGATGTACCAAGGGTGCCAGCAGCCACCATCCAAAATAATGATCCACTCAGCCCACCATACATGAAGGTGGCACTCCCACTCTGGCAAAGGATCTGTTAAGACCGAACCCCCTGATCTTACCAAGACTGCCTGGACTGACCTTGTTATCCTGAGACAGGAGACCCTAGTGGACCCTAGTTTAGCTGGGATAAGGGACAGGGTAGAGACAGGAGATGTAGGACCACAGGGAGAGAGGATCTTTTGGGGGGACTGCTATACAGGGAGTGTAGTGTGAGGGAGGCAGAGCAGGAGTGGAAAGTGACCCGTGAACTTGTTATCCCTTCTTACTGACTTTTGCCAGCTGAAAGAGAGTTTAAGTACCCACCCGGTGTTGGCCACCCCGGATTACAACAAGCGATTTATTGTGCAAACGGATGCCTCTTTGGCACTGGGGCAGTCTTAAGTCAAGTGGAGGATCAGGGGAATGAGCATCCAGTAGCTTTTCTTAGTTGGAAGCTGCTGGATCGAAAGGTCAGCTATGTGGCCATAGAGAAAGAGTGCCTTGCTGTAGTCTGGGCTCTCAAGAAGCCACAACCTTATTTCCATGGTAGGGAGTTCAAGGCGGTAACAGACCACAATCCCCTTTGCTGGCTAAACTGAGTGGCAGGTGACAATGGGCAATTGCTGAGGTGGAGCTTGTCACTTCAGCAGTTAAATTTTACCATCCAATATTGCAAAGGCCAGTCACATGGCAATGCTGATGGACTGTATAGGAGAATAGAGGGGTCCTCTTGCAGCCTGTGACCTGGGAAGTAGGGTCACAGTCTGGCAGCAGGACTTTCTTGGGTTCTGAGAAATGTGACAAAAATAAACTTTAATGTGTCACATGGCACAAGATGAAGAGCCTTCCCCCATGCTGAGATACCTGCCTGGCACTTGCTGTTTGAAGATAAAGGTTGTTGCTGGTTGTAACAAGAAAGAAGCTGGTTGACCTTTTTCCTTGCTGTAACTATCCAAGATCTGCTTTAATGAATGCAGGTGGGTAAAGGGACTCCAAGCACAGGTCATAGCACTTAGTATAGTCATAAACTGTGCAAGTTAATGGAAGTACCCACGGACGATATTAGTCTGTATCGTCACAGACACATAGAGTGCTAATAAATTATAGAATGCCAAAAAATATAGGCCTATTGATTTCAATTTACCTAAACTGCTTTGTGCTATCTCACATCTTACTCATTTGTCAAGTTTGCTTCAATAGTTCTATTTAGGGATCTTTCTCTCACTACCTTAGCTCTTGAATCTCAAAAAATCATTAATGCTCTGAGACTTAAGTAAAGTTTCTCCAGGAGAGCAATGAAAACAGAATAAGCAGATTTAAGATACACAATATATGATTCCTAAGTAACGAATGACCTAGAGAACATCTTAACAGTGGTATTAAATGTTAACGCTTCATTTTTAAAAGTAGATTGTCTACCCTTCATAAATGAGCAAATATTTAAAGCATTTTTGTAGATATCATTTTTGTGGAATTCATCACCATCAGGAAAGCTCACAAGGTGTCACGCATCTGATCGAGAAGGGGTGCTGACGAGTGCAGCAACCTCTTTATGTTGGAACCCAGAATGCAAGGAAATAAGCACACACAGAAATCAAGGCAAAAACAAGTGTATTGCTATTTACAAGAAACACTTGTAAATAATGATATACAAGCACAGATAAGTTAATGTAAGAGAAGGATTCAGGGAAGACTCTGGATACAGGGGAGCAAGGAGGCTTATGCATACAGAGAACAAGTAACTCAGGTAGATAGGTAGCTCGGGAACTCAGGAAGGCAACTAACAGTAGGGAGAAGGGAGGCCTCTGGATACAGGGAGCAGGAAGACATCTGGATCCAGGGAACAATGAATTCAGGGCAGCTAGCTCAGGTAATCAGGAAGGCCACTAGCTCAGGAACTCAGGAAGGCAGCTGGCTCAGAACTTGAGGAAATAAGCAAGCCCAGGAACTCTGGGAAGCAGCGTGCTATGGGACACTGTGGCAAACCTAGCCACTTGTGGACACTTAGGGTGAATATTTTGTTAACTGTTGCTATGCTCGTTTTATATGCAGTGTGTAGCATTCGTCTGAATATTATATCAGTTATGTATTTTTATGTAAAACTGTAAATTTTGCTGTAAGGAGAGATAATGTGATTAACAGTACATTCTTGCACATTTATCTCTCCTGTACAGCAAGGCATGCTGGGAAACAGCCTTGCAGGCTAAGTTCCCCACACAATCCTCTGTAGTAAAACCCCTGCAATGTCATTCAGGAAACCCCTTGCATGGGGCCTTGCATAAATACTGTGACAGTTGACTCCCAGACTATGTTTCGTCTAGTCCTTGGGGAAGAGGGATTATTATTACGCTGCCTGTGTTTTACCTGCTTTATCCTGACTACCATCGGAGATACCGTGGATTATACTGCTACTCCGCTACAGACACAGACTGTTATGTACTACAAAAGTATCAGACCAAAAACAACATTAATGAACTGGCAAACAAGAAGGGGTGAAACACAAATAAATAGAGAGAAGACCATTGCAAAGCAAGGTGGGCTGGGAACAGAGAGAGAACTCAGTCTGGGTGTGGCAGCCTGCAACAGCACCACAGAATGGTAGTGGCACTGTGAGGTACTGCACCAGACAAAGTAAACAATTGTGACACAATGAGAACCTCTGATAAATGTAGATTCCAATGCTCAATAAGAAGTGTTAGTCAAAACTTTTTTGAGCTCCCTCATACAGCTACCATTGTTTGTGTTATAATATATTTACTAATGTTAGATATAAATCTACCCATTCCATATGGATATTTATTTTTGTTTTTATTTTAAAAAGAGTACAAAAGTGGATTTTTAGTGTTTTTAAGAGGGTATGTTAATTGTTTTCATATTCACTTTGTGCGTGATAATTTTTACCTATAGATACCATACACACAACCTTTACTGCTTGCCATTCTGGGCTTTACATGTGCTTAAGTGCGATGCTCAACAAAAGTTCTGATGGAACAGTATGATGGGCTTGCCAGCAGTGTAACAGCTGGGGATGTTAGTGTTAAAGTCTGTAAAGTGGTGGAGGCTTCTGGATCTAAAGAATCAAACTGGGGGGAAGGATGCTCTGAGGATATAATATCTGCCAGGTTCTGTCTACTAGCTTATCCATTGAAGGGGTAAATCTTCATGTATCACAATAAAACCAGCTGGGTTGGTTTATCAATCTCGTTACATTTTACCAATTTGACTCTATAGCACCACCCCTCCCCCCCAGATCTGAATTCAGTTTTTTATTTCTATGTATTTATTTATGATCTTATTTATTTTTTGTATAAGACCATAATGGAATCTTTTTACTCTAGTAAATGATTTAAAAAAATGATTACTTTGTAAATAATCTTTAGCAATTAAGCAATTAAAAATACAGAACATAGTTATTACATAGATTACATCTCTAGCACTACAACAATAATGCAGAAATGTGTCACATATTCATCCGCTTATAAAAATGTGGTTAATGGCATTTACTGTCCACACAGGAAAAGTTGTGCCGAGCAGCAACCAAATCCAAAGAAGCATTAATGCTGAGCAGCAATTATGCAAATGGGAACCTGGTAACTGCCTTTGGGGTCAAAGGCCGGTTACAGCCTATCAGATCTAGAGGAGGGGTATTTAGGCCCAGTTCTCATCCTGCTCAGTGCCCTGTCGTGGTTTCCCTTGTGGTTGTCCGAGAACGCGTTCCTGATTCAAGTTTCTTCTGGTTTTTGACTTTGGCTTTGATTTTTACTTCTCTGTATTCTGTATCCCTGACTTCTGGCTTTCTCTTATCGTTGTGTCTCTTTCTGTATCCCCTGACCTCGGCAAGTATCCTGACTATTCTTTGGTACGTTAAGTCCGGCCATTCTAAGGCCCGGTAATACGTTACCTATTAGTCATCTGTGTGACACAATTCTACGTGCTGGATCAACTAGTAATCCTGACAAAATGGAGGATGGAAGAATTGGACAACAAAGAAAGAGATTAAAAAAAAAAAAGACATGCAGGATTATTCAAATGTTTGACCTACAATTTGACATGCACGTTTGATTCCTGACAATCCATAGTTTATTGATTTATCCTGAAAGCAAAAAAGGAAAAAAGAGTGAGGAAATTAAATATTAAGCCAACAGTCAACATTTCTTGGAAAAAAATAATAAATTATGTGTATCACTATCACTGAACTATATTGAATTTGATCTTGTTTCAAATGCTTTCATGCCATTGATAAACCCATGATAAATCAATCAATGATAAACCCAGTCTCCATATAGCAGGCAATAGAACTACGCTCATGTGGGTCACCCATAGTTCTAAAATTTGACCTGTCCCCTTTGATGGATCTAGGCAATAAAGATTACTGTATTAAGAAAAAGTCCCGGAAAGTTAATTTTATTTTTTTTTTCATTTCAAAATTCAGAACCAGCGGTTAATTGTTCTACCGATTCCTTGTGAGATTTTAATGACTGGGGTTCTGTTATTTGTGAAAGATAAGCCTTTTTTCATTCCACAATAATCTTTTGCAATTTCCCTGCACTATACATGTGTTTTTGTGTGTACTTATAGATACCATACACACAACCTTTACTGCTTGCCATTCTGGGCTTTACATGTGCTTAAGTGCGATGCTCAACAAAAGTTCTGATGGAACAGTATGATGGGCTTGCCAGCAGTGTAACAGCTGGGGATGTTAGTGTTAAAGTCTGTAAAGTGGTGGAGGCTTCTGGATCTAAAGAATCAAACTGGGGGGAAGGATGCTCTGAGGATATAATATCTGCCAGGTTCTGTCTACTAGCTTATCCATTGAAGGGGTAAATCTTCATGTATCACAATAAAACCAGCTGGGTTGGTTTATCAATCTCGTTACATTTTACCAATTTGACTCTATAGCACCACCCCTCCCCCCCAGATCTGAATTCAGTTTTTTATTTCTATGTATTTATTTATGATCTTATTTATTTTTTGTATAAGACCATAATGGAATCTTTTTACTCTAGTAAATGATTTAAAAAAATGATTACTTTGTAAATAATCTTTAGCAATTAAGCAATTAAAAATACAGAACATAGTTATTACATAGATTACATCTCTAGCACTACAACAATAATGCAGAAATGTGTCACATATTCATCCGCTTATAAAAATGTGGTTAATGGCATTTACTGTCCACACAGGAAAAGTTGTGCCGAGCAGCAACCAAATCCAAAGAAGCATTAATGCTGAGCAGCAATTATGCAAATGGGAACCTGGTAACTGCCTTTGGGGTCAAAGGCCGGTTACAGCCTATCAGATCTAGAGGAGGGGTATTTAGGCCCAGTTCTCATCCTGCTCAGTGCCCTGTCGTGGTTTCCCTTGTGGTTGTCCGAGAACGCGTTCCTGATTCAAGTTTCTTCTGGTTTTTGACTTTGGCTTTGATTTTTACTTCTCTGTATTCTGTATCCCTGACTTCTGGCTTTCTCTTATCGTTGTGTCTCTTTCTGTATCCCCTGACCTCGGCAAGTATCCTGACTATTCTTTGGTACGTTAAGTCCGGCCATTCTAAGGCCCGGTAATACGTTACCTATTAGTCATCTGTGTGACACAATTCTACGTGCTGGATCAACTAGTAATCCTGACAAAATGGAGGATGGAAGAATTGGACAACAAAGAAAGAGATTAAAAAAAAAAAAGACATGCAGGATTATTCAAATGTTTGACCTACAATTTGACATGCACGTTTGATTCCTGACAATCCATAGTTTATTGATTTATCCTGAAAGCAAAAAAGGAAAAAAGAGTGAGGAAATTAAATATTAAGCCAACAGTCAACATTTCTTGGAAAAAAATAATAAATTATGTGTATCACTATCACTGAACTATATTGAATTTGATCTTGTTTCAAATGCTTTCATGCCATTGATAAACCCATGATAAATCAATCAATGATAAACCCAGTCTCCATATAGCAGGCAATAGAACTACGCTCATGTGGGTCACCCATAGTTCTAAAATTTGACCTGTCCCCTTTGATGGATCTAGGCAATAAAGATTACTGTATTAAGAAAAAGTCCCGGAAAGTTAATTTTATTTTTTTTTTCATTTCAAAATTCAGAACCAGCGGTTAATTGTTCTACCGATTCCTTGTGAGATTTTAATGACTGGGGTTCTGTTATTTGTGAAAGATAAGCCTTTTTTCATTCCACAATTATCTTTTGCAATTTCCCTGCACTATACATGTGTTTTTGTGTGTACTTGTTGATGTATATGTGTATTAATAATTTGGTGGATGTATATATTTAACTGGATTTCAAGAAAAAAAATAAGTAACTATCATATATATCCTTAAATAGCATGTGTAAGTACTGTTTAAGAAATTCCAAGTAGTGGATGTGAAACCTCTTTCACTGGTTCCAGATACGTTTACGGTGAAAATGATCCACATGAGCAGCTTCAAGGCATAAAAACATATTCTCCCAATGGTTGTTCAGATAACATTGGGAAAGCCAGAAGAATAAGTTACAAGTTAATCCAATTTCTGACAGCTGCTTATCAGCTACAATAATTTTTCCATGAACTTATCTGGGATGACAAAGTGCCTTCTCAATTTATAAGTCGTCTAATCTAAATGACTTTCTCTAGTCTTATTACATGTTATACTTTCTGTGGATCCTGTTATGATTTTTATGCTGTACAGATATCTTTGTGCTGACTTGTATAGGATGTTGATTTCTTTTTAAAGAGCTCTTGATTTTCTATTGTGCTTTTTAGTGCTCTTATGAATCGGTTGTGGACTATACTCTTACAATTCCCTTGTGGAGTAACTACTATAAAGCATTGCCTTTGCTTATTGTCTCAAGCCCTTTTTCAATGTAAGTTTTTCACATCAAATACCATTGGTCCTGTCTAAGATGTCACAATCTTTTGAACATAATAATAGGTCAAACTACAAATAAGGCATTATACATGTTTCGAAAATTATGATCAAAATAATGTACTATAATCACATATATTTCTCACTAGTGACAGATTGCCATGATACAGACAAGATACTTGGTAATATTTTATGTTATCTTAAAGGGAAACGTGTTAAAAAAAAATAAAAAATAAAAAAACATCAGTTTTATAAATGAGAGAAATATTATGTTTATGTTCCAGGAAATAGATTTTTTTTTTACATTTAGTCTAGATAGTTGGATAATTGCAAGGCATCCCTGATATTTAACAGATGAAACACAAAATAGAATATATATATATATATATATATATATATATATATATATATATATATATATATATATATATATATATATATATATATAATATTACTAATAGATAGCAGAATGTCCAACTCAAATTGGCAAATTTTGTTACACTTGGGGGAAAAAAATAGCAATGTTGTCACACACTATTCTTAACTCCCTTTTTAAAATGCTGAATTGCTGATTTTTCTTTCAAAAAAGTATACAAGATACACCTAAGAATTCTAAAAACAAAAATACAACTAGTGCAATCTGCCCAATAATATTTTCTAAAAATAAATATATGATTTAAGCTATAGATTACATATAATCTAATGGAAAATTCATCTATATAATACGGCAACTGCCTCTATCTCAAGTTATTAATCATATTAATAACATTGCTTGACAGCTTTATAAAAACAAATGTACTAAGGCATTTTTTACCCAGCATTCTTTCGTCCATCAACCAATTACCTTTCAGGATATATATGAGTTAAATGTTTAAGTAAAAAGGCAAGCTAATGGTTGGAAGCTCAGTAAAACATAGGACTATTTTAGCATACATTGTTAAATCTTCTTCCAGAAATTATTGGAAAAAAATTATATGGCACAATTTTTTGTTTTTATATATGTTATCTCAAAACTGAATAGAACTTATCATGAGGACTTTTTCCAACACAACAGTGCACAGACTTCCCGCCAAAACCAAAGGAGTAGTCACAGAAGAAAACAGAAATCCAGCACAACCCTCCAGATTCAATGATCCTTTAATTAAGGTGCCAATAAAAGGATCATTGAATTTGAATATGAAGGTTTGTGCAGCACATTCTGCTTTATTTTTTGTTAACTCAAAATTGCACACAAGACTGTGCTGTTTGTACGATTGTGACTCTGACAGAAATGGATATCTGGACAAGTAGGAACAATTTGTTTCTCAGTCTTAATTTTCTCAGCCCCTTATCTTGGTCATATCCTAAGGTACCATTTTTCTTTGCTGAAAAATTAGATGTGTAAGAAATAGTTACATTGATTTAGGAAGCAGCTTCCCCATCTATCGTATCTCAAGCCTTAACTGGATCTACTTCAACCACAATCATGTCTTATTGCATTATTGTTTCAAGTAGTAATTAAAGTTGTTTTTTTAAGGTAAATTATGAGTTAATAACACACAGCAAAAACAAAGTGCTAGCCTTAGGATTTTTCATCTATAATAAACAAAGGAGAATAGGGCGTATAAATTGCATTTCACCTCAATAGCATATGGGCTGGCACATTTCTTAATATTAAATGTTAAAATAAAAAAATATTTAATGCTTTTTATTGTATTTAGAAATAATTACTAGGAATTGTGGATAATTGACAGTGGAGCCATTCATTGTAGTCCAATATATATTTAATTGGAAATATTCCATCCTGTTAATTTTCACCATGGCTATAGCTGATTAAAAACTGCAATTATCTTGTCAGTTCTTCAAAATTCTTTACTTATTGATTATCTACAACTTATTTCAAGGTGAAAGATTGTAAGACCATCAATGCAAAGGTATCTGGATAGGCACCACAAAATTGCATTATCACAAGGGAATATTTACCAACAGTTTGATCTCTGAATTCATAGAATCTCTCTGGTATTTATAATTTTATTTATTCTTAAAAGCCACACAGATAAAAATGAAATGTAAATAGGCAGACATAAATATGTAATTTGCTTCCAAGTTATGGAAAAAAGGCATTATTGCCAAAATATAAATTTATATATATATACCAGATTGGAATAAATAGTTAAAGACACAAAAACAAAATTGATGATCGTATCCAGTCAAAAATATCAACTTGGAATTAAATTCTAGTAATGCTGTAGTGAAAGTATTGTATCAAACCATCCAAAGACATGACATTTGGGGCTCGTGTACAATCTTGGCAGTAAATAGTTGTCATAAACTGTAGCTACGAGCAACAGCTGGTAGCTTGTAGTGGTTACAAATAACCATCAGGTTTCTAACCTCATTAACCCCCAATGTTTGTAGCCTAGTAAAACTAAGCACTGCTTTTACAGATATCAACTACTTAAAGGGAAACTCCAGTGACAGGAAAACAATCCGTTTTCCTGGCACTGCAGGCAGGGCCGTCTTTAACGCGGGGCAAACGGGGCAGCTGCCCCGGGCCCAGTTTCTCTTGGGGGGCCCGAGGCACCTGCCCCGTGGGCCCCGCTGACCCCGGCGGGCGGGTGGCGGGTGGCCGGTCAGGCAGGCGGGCGCGCGAGGGAGCACTCACTGCTTCCTCTTCAGCTCCCTCGCGCACCGCACTGATGCCGGAGCCGGAAGATTACGTCATCTTCAGTATCCCTTGTGAGGGAATGAAAGAGGAAGCAGTGAGTGCTCCCTCAGCGGCGCCCATATCCTACCCGACGGCACCGCCCACCCACCCAGTGACCAGGAGCCCAGCACCACCACTGGACCCCAGGGAATAATCCCCCCAGCACTCCAAAAGGTAAGGAGGCTGGGAGGATTACATTTAAAAAAAAAAAATGTGTGTTTGTGTGTTAGTGTGTGTGTGTGTTAGTGTGTGTGTTTGTGTATGTGTTTGTGTGTGTGTGTATGTGTGTGTGTGTATGTGTGTGTTAGTGTATGTGTGTGTTAGTGTTTGTGTGTTAGTGTATGTATGTGTGTTAGTGTGTGTGTTAGTGTGTGTGTTTGTGTGTGTTAGTGTATGTGTTTGTGTGTTAGTGTATGTGTGTGTTAGTGTATGTATGTGTGTGTTTATGTGTGTTAGTGTGTGTGTGTATGTGTTAGTGTGTGTGTATGTGTGTTGGTGTATGTGTGTTAGTGTATGTGTGTTGGGTGTGTGTGTTTGTGTGTTAGTGTATCTGTGTGTTTGTGTATGTGTGTGTTAGTGTATGTGTGTGTGTGTCAACATGTCTGTGTGTGTGTCAACATGTCTGTGTGTGTGTCAGTATGTCTGTGTGTGTGTCAGTATGTCTGTCTGTCTGTGTCAGTATATATATGTGTGTATATCTGTGTGTGTCAGTATGTGTATGTGTCAGTATGTCTGTCAGTGCGTCAGTATGTCTGTTAGTGCATGTGTATGCATGTGTCAGTATATCTGTCTGTGTGTGTGTGTGTCAGTATATCAGTCTGTGTGTGTCAGTGCATGTGCCTGTGTGTGTGTGTCAGTATTTCTCAGTGTATGTGGGTGTCAGTATATCTGTCAGTGTGTGGGTGTCAGTATTTCTGTCAGTGTATGTGTGTCAGTATGTTGATCAGTGTATGTGTCTGTGTGTGTGTGTGTCAGTATGTGGGTATATGTGTCTGTGTGTCAGTATGTCTGTATATGTGCCTGTGTCAGTATGTCTGTCAGTACGTCTACCAGTGTATGTGTCTGTGTGTGTGTCAATATATGTACCTGTGTCAGTGTGTCTATCAGTGTATGTGCCTGTTTATCTGTATGTAGTCAGTGTATGTATCTGTGTATCTGCTTGTGCGTCAGAGTGTGTACCTGTGCATCTGAGCCGCAACTTTAAATACAAATACACCCCTCCATTCAAACTTCAACACTACATATAAAACACACTCCTGCATTGAAACGTCAACACTACATACAAGCACACTCCTAACATTCAAAAACAAACACTACACATAAATGCACACTTGCATTCAAACTCCAGTACCACATACAAACACATTCACACAAACATACTCCATACAAACACATGCTTACATTCAAACATACTAACATGGCTCAGTGCTAAATACAACCCTGCAAGCATGGGAAATTGGTAGAGTCCCAGCTGTCAAAGCATTGTTGGAGTTGCACGACAGATGGGGTTCTACCTTTAGTCCAACCTTGCAATTGGGGGTCCCAATAAAATTCATTCTACTTTAGTACCGCCACTGCGTTGGGATGGATGCCGTGATTGCATACCAGGGAGTGAGGGGCGAGAGCGGCAGGGCACAGGGGGCCCAAGCAAACACTTGCCCAGGGTCCATTCATTATTAAAGACGGCCCTGCCTCAACCTATGGGTCACGTAGTATAAACTGTACACAATAGCAGAGGCTTGTGAAGGCCTTTTCTCCATGCATCAGGAGTTGAGCTCAGTTTGAACAATGAAAGAGAATACCCTGCACTCCAACCCTCAAATGGATAATTCTGGTGATCCTCCTGACAGCCATGCTTTAGATTTTGATTTATGTTCTTCCAAAGCTAAAATCAAAGATTCCATCTAATGCTATTTTATGGCTCAGTTGTAGTTTTAATTTGTATGTATTTTATGTTATTTTAAGTGATTTCCCTATCCACATTTGTTTGCAGGGCACTTGTCCTACTCTTTCCCCCATTTTACTTCCTTTTGCAGTTTTTTGTTACTTATCCGGTCGCCGGCGATCCCACACCGACGATCCCACGCCAATGATCACGGTTGGGGAGACTCACCTGGGATCCCATGGAGTCCCCCGGGGCGGACCCTGCCTCCTCCGATCCCCCCCAGCCATGTGAGAGTGAGGTCCTTGCGAGGACCTCACAATTACATGGCCGGGTTAGCTGGCAGCTACATTGCCAGCAGGGGGACTGCTTGTAATGACAGTTAGTCCTCCTGCTGGCTGGAAATAAAATAAAATAATGTTAAAATCAGTGTAAAAAAAATAATATACTTAGATCATATATATATATCATATATATATATATATGATCTAAGTATATATATACTCATATACATACACACATACACTGTCTAGGTGTATTTTACTATTAATATATATATAAATATATATATATATATCAATATCAAATTACACGTAGACTGATACTGATTAAATATATATATAATTATTGTTATACATATTTATATATAATATAAAAAAATATGTAAATACGTTAAAAAAAATTCTTTTTAAAAATTTAAAATTAATAATTACAGAATATATAGATGTGTGTTAGTCATTTTTAGTAGCCACTTAGTCACAAACACTAGCCAAAGTTAGCGTCCATGTTTGTTTTTGTGTGAAAAAAAGCAAGAAACTAATATTTGGCCAGTGTTTGTGACTAAGTGGCTACTAAGAAAGACTGGACATACCCGACTTGCAATACTTTGGGTTGTCTACTTCTGCAAATGGTATGCCATCATGGGGGTAATTCTCATTCCTGGGCTACCATACGCTCTCAAAGGCAACATAACCAATCTGGCAAATTTCAATGTCAAAAAAATGAAATGCAAGCCTTATATGTGACTCTCTAACTTTCCAAAACACCATAAAACCTGTACATGGGGGGGTACTGTTATTCTCAGGAGACTTCACTAAACACAAATATTAGTATTTTAAAACAGTAAAACATATTACATCAATAATATAGTCCATAAAAGTGCCGTTCGTTTGTAAACAATGCAAAATACTTAACTTTTACTTAAAATATCATCATTGTAATACAATTTACCAGTTTGAAACACTAATTTTTGAGTTCAGCGAAGTCTCCTGAGTAAAACAGTACCCCCTATGTACAGGTTTTTTGGTGTCTTGGAGAGTTACAGGGTCAAATATAGTGCTTGCGAATTAAATTCTCTGCACTTTCTCCCTGTGTTGTCAGGCATGTCAATCAAATTTGAATTAATCAAATCACATAATTATGTTAAAAGATTACTTAAATAAACACGTAGAATTTTAATATATAAATGCATTTATAGGTATTTAAATTCTACGTGTATACTAATGTAAGTTTTTATGTAATTATATGTATTTATCTCTATATATATTTGCGGTTATTTGTATTTTATATATAGATAGATATATATAGAATGTCATTCTAAGTGTATTTTGTTACCAATATATATATATATATATATATATATATATATATATTAATAACAAAATACAGTTAGAATGAAATTACATATGAATATATAATTTATATAAAATTTTGTTTCAATATTTTATTTATTAATTTTATTATTTTATTTATTTATTATTGTAATTATACGTATATATATATATATATATGTGTGTATATATCTATTATATATAATACCCTATTATATTATATATATGTAACGTCATTCTAAGTGTATTTTAATACTAATATATATATACTTATATTAATATTAAAATACATTATGTATGACGTTACATTTATATAATATGTATATATATTATATATATATATATATATGCATATATTATATATTTATAAATATATTTATTTTATTTTATAACATGTTTAATTCTTTTTTTTTTTACATTTTCCCACCAGCAGGGGGACTGTCTGACATTTCAGACAGTCCCCCTGCTGGCAGATCCACAGCCAGCTATAGGGGGCCATGTGATCACTCTTTGAGAGCGATCACATGGCCCCCGGGGGCCTCATTTGCCGTGGGAGGGCTGTCTGGGCTGTGAGGCTGTCCTCCCGAAGCGGAGTGCCGGGTAGGTAAGTATCCCGGGAGCTCCAGGGCTCAAAGCCGTTACGGCGTTCTATGCCGCCGCAATGGCTTCAAAGCCCACTTATTGCAGGACGGCATAGAATGCCGTAACGGCGTGAAGGGGTTAAGAGGTTAAGATTGCCTCTAGTGGCTGTTTATCGGACAGCTCCATGGAACGACTTTGGACATCTTAACGTTTTACATTAGGACGTCCAGCGTCTTAAAAAACCCCATAAGAAAGCATAGGTCCCCACATTGGCTGATGTTGGAGGAGGAGCCCGACCCTGTGCTAAGGGAACTTGGCACTGGAATCAGGTACATGTTTAATTTATTTAACCATTTACATGGCTGGGTGGGTAAGAGGCCAATGGGGACAGAAGGACACTATAGTGTTAGGAATACATATTTGTATTAATAACTCAATAGTGTTCCTTTAAGAAACATATCTGAAACATGGTAAAGCTTATATACTTGACTTAATCCAGATTTCTTGAATAAACAAGTCAGCACTATTATCCAGTAATTAAAATCCTCTGAGAAATTATGAACAATTTAATGGGTTTTAATGATGATTTATTTGATGTAAAAATCTTATATCACATATTAGGCTTTTAAAGATACAGACCACGAACACTGCAAGTTAGTTGACAGTATAAATTCACATGAGCACAGCTTGACCAGCCAGTGTCTTGGCATTTCAATAGAGCTGTAACCATGTCAAGAATAAAAAAATCTTGAATAATTGCACTGTTCCTGAGCACTGACACTGACTTTGATCATCATAAGGAAGTCCATTATTTATGTATTTATACATCTTTTCTTACATAGAGCTCTTATCCAAAGAACTTTACAATTTCATGCAAAATGAACATTGTTAAGTATATAAACAGGGACCAAATAATTAGACACATTGAAATAAAAGGAGAACCTTGGTATGATGAAAATATAAAGTAGAAGCAATGTTTACAGTCACAAAGTACTGAGTGTGGAGAAAATAGAGGTCTGTGAAAATACATTAGGTAAAGTATAGAATAGCGACAAAAAGTTAGGTTCATAAGAAGCAAGAGACCACAAAAATCTATATTTTATACCTGCAAACAGTGACACAATGTCTTTTATTACAGCTATAAATAGTAAAAATAGTTTTGCAAAAACAAAACAAAACAAAAAACATGATGGGGTCAGTGAGATGTGTCCTGTCGTAATATTAACACTTTTTGGCTCAGCATTGAGGAAAGTGAAAGACAAACTAATAAACACATGCTGGGGTCAATGACACTATTATGTAATTAGATGGCAGGCTATGACACCATCATTTTGCTCTATTAAAAATAAATAAGTGGGAGGTAAATCACACCATGATATTATGATATACTGGACATCCCTCTTCCTCCACCTCATGACCTGGATTGAGGGTAATGAATTTATAAGGTCAATTTTGTAAAACAATGTTTCTAAATAAAATACATAGTCTTGATTAAAGTCCCTTTTACTTTTACTAATTGGTATAAATGCAAAGTTACACATGCTAGTAAATAGCATTTGCTACAACACTAAATTTTAAATAGGCAAGGACTACTAGCAAATCACTGAGTATCTTTCCAAATCAAGCAATAAATGTCTACATCAGAATTAATATGGACCAACAAAGTATAAGTGCAATAAACCCTAGGGATGTGCATGGGCAAAACATTTGGTTTGGTTTGGCACTTCCGAAATTCGGGACTTCAGCAATTTGACACTTTGGCAATTCGGCCCTTCGATTTGGTTCAGCACTTCCGAAATTCAAGACTTCGGCAATTCGGCAATTCAGGACTTTGGGACTTTGGCAATTCCCTAACCCTAACTCTATGGTTAGGGGTAAGGTTAGGGTTAGATTCCTGTCATAATTGCCTTAATTTTAGCTCCCTCTCCTGTTTTTCCACTTTTCAGAAATCCAAAGCACTTCGGCACTTCCGAAATTCAGCACTTCGGCAATTCGAATATTCTGAAGCATCAGACATTGCACATGTCTAACAAACCCTTTCAGTACCAGTGGTGTGCTACTTACATCACTATTGCTCATATCTAGGACAAACAAATGCTTAAATGATGTTTGAAATGTAAGCCAGCTATCTTTATACACATAATTCTGTTGCATGGAAACTTTTCGAGTTAGCCTTAAAAATGTACAAGCTTTGGGAAAATAAATAGCACTTTTAGGTCTTTTGGTTGTAAAATAACTGACTTAAATTGGCAATTAAGAAAAAGTACTTTAACTTACAGTAGCAAAGTTGAATTAATTATAAGTGTGATGCAAGCATAGTAGAAAAAAAAAAGATAGCTTGCAGTTTCTCAGCAGAGTACATCTCAAAAAGTAAAAGTACAAACTAAAAAAGCAGATCTTCGGCTCTAAGGAAAAGCGCAGCTGTGTAATAAGATGAGAAGAAGTCAAAACATAAATGCAAATGCCTTTGATGGTTACATTTACCAGTTCTAAAACTTAAATAATTATGCATCAAATGAACTATATTTGCGGCAATCTGTACTTAGGTAAAGCAATTAGACGGATTGAGGGACACAACCTGAAATAAGGAGGTGGGTGACTCATACTAAAATATAGACTCGCAGGTAATTTTTGTCGATGATGGTGGTAGATCCAAACAATTAAAAGATCATGTTTTGTCGATGATGGTGGTAGTTCCAAACAATTAAACAATGTGTAGGGTGGGCATCCCATTGTCCAATACCCAATAAAAGTGGTTCCAGGTCCCCAATCCCCTAGCCAACCTCCCTTACATTAAATTACACTACTTACCGCCTCACCCTAATAATAGTAGTGAGGGTAGCTTATTAAGACTAATTAATACTAAATTATACTTGCCATCTGAAGTCTTCTTTCTTCTAACTCTTGGTTTACTTCAGCCCCCAAAAAGATCAAATGGAAAAATCCATATTTTCTATAATCTCATTTTTATTTATGGATTTGGTCTTTTTTGGGGTTAAATTGAAGTTAAATTAAAGAATACTTCAGATGATAATCAACATTAAAAAAGAAAAGAAAAAGGTTTTAGTCTTAATGGCTCCTTCACTATTATTAGGGGCAGGTAGGGTAACCTATTGTAAGGGTGGAGGGGATTGGGCTAAAATTTTAAGCATTTGTGTGCAAGTTTTAGATGTCTGGCAGCATTCAGTCTGGCTGAAATTTATACCAGATTTAGACCATTTGGGGCCTGAATGGCAAGTTTCGGACAATGTCTGGATATCTGGATTTTGCAGCTGAGTAACTCTGTATTTGAAAGTTAGTGAATAACTCTCGTAGTAGTCAGAGGTATCAGATGATAGTGAAAAACTACTGGAAAACAGCAGCATATAGCGAGCTAAATATTAAGTTAAAATAAGGGTTAAAAGAAATGGAGGAGTAAAGAAGAAATCAGGCGAAAGAAAGCCTTAGTAGGACATAAGAGAAAAGATGTTCAGAAGGGGGCGAAGAGGCTGAAACAAGTGAATAAGGGAAAACCATTGACCATTATAAAGTGCTTTGTCAACTACTATATTAAAATACACAGTAAAAAATGCATGTAACACTAATTTGATAATGACACAATTATATATAAATTTATTATGTTTTTATCATAATGCTGCAAAAACATCCACAATATACTGCTCCTACATTTTTACACACAGACACCACTTCCAAGACAACTCCCCAAAATTGACAGAAAAAGTGCAGACGTTTGAGCAATACTTTCTGGTCTCTTCTATCTCTTCGACTAACAGGGGCATGTTGTGACACAAGGAATTGGTGATATAGTGGTATAGAGAGAAATATCCTGTTCTGAAAACTAATGGAGAATAAAATGTTTAGTAGGAAAACATTTTTTGAGACTAATTTGGATCTAACATTTCCCTAAAAATTTTAGAGCATCCCTAAAAAAGGACATGGTTTTCTATTACGGGTCACTTAACTAGTATTAGTATTAATTATTAGTATTTAACATTTTTACATACCATTTTGTTCTAAATATTGCATTTATACAATCAACTCATGTTTTGGTGAATACAAACTGTAAGCTAAACTATTTTGTCATGTTCTTTTGTACATAAATACAGTACAATGAGAGCTATACATATATCAGGTAAATGACATTAATAAAAACAATAGTCAACAAACAGCAAATTATTTATTTATTTTTAAAATATTTTGTCAGAAAGAATATCTTGATCTAGTCACGAGCAACATATACAAATACATTGTTCCATGTACAATAGGAGAATTATATAGCATAATTGTAACATTACTACACAGACAATAGACATATCAATTCCAATTAGCATTCTGTGTTTGTTGATAACAAGTAGACAAATACAGATGTTTCTAGTGAAAAGTTTGTACATTTCTCGCACAGTTTTTTCAGTGGGAAGCTAATGATAGGCTGAGTGCATGAGCTGATGTTCTTGGCTCCCAGTCCAAGGCTTCCTCATTGAAGCAAAGGATATCGGCAGAAGAAGAGAGGTAGAGTACATGGCCATCATTTGCACAACCTACAGACATCATAACATCTATATTGAAATGTAGTTGTTATGGTTCCTGAAGAGCTTATTTTTAGCTATCCATTTTCCAACGTCTGAGAATTCATCTTGTAAGTTGTGATAAGTTACATTTTATTGCATAGATAATTGTATCACCCGCATACATGCGCGTAGTTCATCGTTTGCACACAGCTGGAATTGCTGTTAAGTGATTATCAAAATGCATCATTTAGAACAAAATAGCTAAATTAGAACAAATGCTGTTTCTATTCATTTGCAGTTACCACAATTTGTTATTTTTTGTAGATAAGCTCACCTAGTTGCTTTGTAGTTAATGATTTTACAGTTAAATAAGAAATTGCATCAATGAAAGAAAAATATAAATAATTGGACCATAAACCACTGAGTTTATTGTGTGTTGATAATTTTGTTGTCAAAGTTATCTGATTATAAAATATATTTTGTAAATTACATTGTATTCTAAGATATCTTAATAAAACTTGCATGTATAAATTTCTGTTATCTTATGCGTACCATAATCTTTTCAAGCGTGTGCCTCACCTAATCTTTCTTATTTAGTGCCCACTTTGTTCTTATGAACTTTTCTATTTTTTTTTTAATAACTATAAAATAACTGATAGCAGTTATTTTATTTTAGGTATACTCTAAGTGCCTCAGTATACATTTCATAGTAAATATGAGGGAATATATTACAAGATGAGGGAATATATTATCAAAACTACATATTTAATGCAATAAATAAATAGCAAAAATGTATGAATTAGAATTTTTTTTTTAAATCTATACACCAGTCTATATAATTTCCATTTTGAGGTTTTTCCAAGTGTTTTCCATTCTCTGTTTATACTTTTTTGTTTGTACTAGTATCTCGTCCACTTCTCCCACTCTGCCATTTCCAATAGGAGAATTGAGAATGCATGATGTCACGTGCACCAATGACCAGTGTTTCCTAAGTGAAATTATGCAAAAATGTAGACAAGGAGACAGCTTTTACCTTTAAAAACTGCAGATATTTTTCTGTCAGTATCATATAAAGCAGTTTACTTTGTTATGTAAAAACAAAAATGTGCAATACAATATGGCGCTATACAAATTCACAAGCATAGAGTGCAGCTAGTCACCACTGTGAACTAAATCACACAATTTCACCAAATGAATACAAGGTATATAAAATAGGAAAGTGGTAAGCACACTTAGTTGTCAAATAAATTATCAGTGATTTAATACTAAAAGGTTACTAGTACTAATAATAATGATTTAATAATACAATGTAATACTGTGTAAATAAACAGGGATTTGCTGATACACACAGATATAAAAACATATATACCCTTATAAGGGGTAATAATTGTGATATTATATCTTTATTATAGCCAACGCACATTTTCCTGAGCCTGCAATTGGCTTAGGTGTATCTGCATTGGAGTGCTGAATCTTTTGTACAGCCTATGTGGTTAGAATCTCCCCAAATAGGATGAGGATAATTCAGGCACCAAGTTAGAATAAAACAATCCAAATTTATTACAACAAATATATAAAAATTATTAAACAATATTAAGTAGTGTGTGTGACGAAGTGCCCTTCGCCACTTGCGCCTGGAAAGGACTAATTACCAGCCTCTTGCTGTATGACTATGACCCCTTGAAGATTATGCCAGTAGAAAACACCATTTGGATTTATTTGTGTTTTCAAAGACTGTTCTGGCCCTTTAAATGGTACTGGCACAGATCTGCAACTTCCAATGACTGTCATATATTCTAACACTGACTGAACTTAACTGTCACAGTGTGCATCCAGGTAAGAGTCCTTTCATTCAAATACATACTCAATGCATTTCGGCAAAACAACTTTGCATTTGATGTCATTTTATCAGGCACTTGTATGAACACATAATTGTTATTTTGAATTGTTTAGAATTATATTTAAAACAAGCTTTTTCTTAAGTCAAAATGATGGTGTATAAATGTTTTGTAGTTTGCAAATTATTTATACAAGCAGACTGATTATGTTTTTTCTGTGTACTTAAATCCAATTTTGATTATTGTGGGAGGTTTTTGCAGGTGCACAGTATGATAAAAACAACATTGTGTACTACAAAATTTAATGTAATTGTTCAATTTGCCAAGAAGCCATCTAAAATATGTTCAAAATGTCACCAAATATGTGCCAGAGAGATAATGCAACATATTTAAAATGTAGATTAAGGGGACAGAGAGAAGCACTCAGGTAAGAGACACAGGAGTACTAGCATATTAACATATTTTTTAAGCACACAATGTATTTCAATAGTAGCTTGCTATGCATACTTTTTTCATTTGTAAAGTCAAATTACCTTTAATACAGCAAAAAGTAAAACAGCTCATTTTTAATCATACACATATTATTTTCAAGGGTGATTATTATTTTTACAATATGATATCATGTCTATGAATATTATCACTGGAATCTAATTGTATTAATATAGAATACAGTATTAATAAGTTCCATTACTTTTCAAAGACCCAAACAAACTGCCTGTCCACCTGGCTGCAGAATGATTAACTAATATAAGTTTTCTTTGATATAGTATCTCAAGATATATAGAACTCAATATATACTCTCAGTCCTCCAGTGTGGGGTAAAGAGGTTATATAGAATTACAATTTAGAATTTACTTTATAATTTGCTCTAAAAAAATAGTCCTCTTTCTGGAATTTAGAGTGGAAAATACACAAAACAATGTGATATAGGTATAATGTATTCCTGTGATTTATCAATATATTTTATCAATATGTTATATTCCCATGGATTAGGTATAGAAATTTGTTTTATAACAAACTTCAAATTATCCTAATTCATGCCAATTGGGTGGCTGTCCAAAATTCAGTTTTCCAAATCACCACATTTTGGGGAACCCAACTTCCTCAAGCCCAGACAACTTGCTCATTTTGTATTTGTGATTTGGAGTGTCATTCCGATACCAGAAAAAGGGGAGTTGGAAAGGAGAAGAGGATGACTTTTTTTTGTGGGGTAAATAAGCAGCTTAGTTTGCCATGGTGGACAAGTTATACTGGCTGTATCTCCTCTCCAATCAAACAAAAAAAAAAAAGATGATTGATGGTCTAGGCACAGCCACTAAACAATATATATTTCCAAGCAGGATTTTTCCATACACTTTGACTAAGGCTATTGAGGGAAATTGGAGAAAGAACCTAGGTACACCAAGGAAATTCCCACAAAGTCAATCTTTATTAGTGAACTAAGTACATGTTTTGGCTTGCATAGAGTCTTTATCAGGCAGGGGGGCCAAGTATGGAGCCTTGGGGAACATCACACGTGACTGGAAGAAGGAGGGAGATGCTATCAGAAATGGCCACATATTGTAATCGGTCTGAAACATCTCATGGAAACCATTTTAGCCGATGATCATCAATGCCTGACACATGCACAATGGTTTAGTCACCCTCCTGTTTCCTATCTTTTAGGTGCAGGAGGGTGACTTCTCTGGGGTCCAGTGGCTCACACTGATGGGAGTTAGAGTTCCCACTCTGACTCCCTCTTCTCCTCCTCTTCCTCCCACCCCGGCTATGTGTAAGCTGGGAGTGACCTGGGCAGTCACTTCCTCCCAGCTACGTTTGAAATCATCACAGGGGGCCCAGTCGTGCTGTTAAAGCGCTGCGCGCTGACCAGGCCCCCTGGAAATACATAGCATCAGGTGGCCCTAACAGCATGGGCCACCCGAAGGGCCCCTGAACACGTGGCACCAGCGGATCAACAGTGCCGGCTGGGGCCGCAACACATGGCCGGCTGGGCACCACGGTTGCCGTAATTCCGCCACTGTCCTCAACCACTAACACTTACCATAAAAAAGTGTACAACTATTACATTAAAACAATGTGATGTCACCCAGCCTGTGAATAAATGTTAATAATGAAGATTTATACTTCCTTATACTAAAAAATAAAAATAAAAATCTGAAACTCTACCAGCTGCATTGAGACAGCCACATAAAGTCTGGACTGGGGAAGAAGGGGAGGGTTTGCAAAGGCAGCAGACAAGAGAACTGCGTGTTTTGCAAGCTGTTTTTAGATATATCACTAAAGAAAAAATGCGTAATTAAATGCAAACATGTTTTCATTGGGGGCATATCTACTAAACTGTGGTTTGTATGTATTTTGTATTTGTGCAGTCCATTTAATATGCAGTATATAATGTTCAAACAAAGTTGTACTGACTTAAATTAAAGGGAATAAAATTATATGTCCAAGCTTAAATCAATCACCAGAATGTCCACTAAAATACCCAATGCATTTCATCTAACAATTTCTTTAGAGACAATAAGTGAACAGCAAATGCATAATAAAATAAACAATCACTAATTTTTTTTTTTTGTATTGTATTTGTAGAAAGAAAATCCTTTTTTGGGGGGGAGAAGAGTTTGTAGTTCTGTAAAAGAGAAGAAGAAAGTTCATCTTTCCTATTCACTCCCACATTGGCACTCTCAAAAACTTCGCTAGAGACAGCCTGCTTCATTCATCCTAGTGTGACACTGTTTACGGTTAGTACAAAAGTACAGGGTCACACTGCTAGGCACTGGCACCTAACGCTATCATCAATTTACAGTTGTTAAAAGCTTTTTTTGACAAATGATTTTAGTAATAAAATTACTTTTTTGGAGGACTATGCTATTCAGTAAAAAATAAGAAAAATAGTTCCTCTTGCCTAGCTACTCTTATATTGGTACTCACACAAACTTTGCTTGATCGAGATTGCCTGTTCCATTCACTTAACACCAACTTATAATCACCAATTTACAGTTGGTGTTTTTTTTTTTTTTTTAAGTAAAACCCTTTTTTAAGGTGTTACTTGTTAAGTAAAACAAGAAGAAAAAAGTTCCTAGGCCTAGCTACTAGGATGAGAAGAAGAGTATGTGGCTTACTCTGTGTCTGGTTGCCCAGCAGCGTCATGTCCACTGTCCCATGTGTGAAGTAAGTGAGTGTTTTCTCTTACAATGAACATTGTGAATCCACAGTCCTTACAAATGTACCTGCAACTGATCAAGCAAATAGCCTTCCTCAAGTTCAGTCTCCCCAAGCTGGTTTACCTTGCTCTTTACTTTCAACAATTTGGGCTACAGTATCTGTGTGATCAGACCAAATGGGCTAGCCTTTGCTCACCATGTGCATCAATAAGCCATTTGCACCCATGACCATGATGCTGGTTAACCATTTGTCCTTCCTTGCAAACCTTCAGGTAGGTATGGACTACTGCATACTGGGAACACCCGGCAAGACTTGCCATTTTGGAGATTATCTGACCCAGTTGTCTAGCCATCACTATATGGCCACTGAGAAAACCTTTAGATTTTCTCGCTTGTCCATTTTTCCTGCTTCCAACACATGAAATTCAAGAACTGACTGTTCACTTGCTGCCTAATATATCCCACCCCCTGAAAGGTTTTATTGCTATGATATAATCAATGTTATTCACTTTATCTGTTAGTGGTAAAGTTGAGCGGACACCTGGATGGCCGGGTTCGGCCGAACTTCTGCAAAAAGTTCGAGTTCGGGACACAAACTTGACCCGAACTTGACCCCGGGGACCCGAACTTTTGGGCATTAAAATGGCTCTAAAAAAGTCCTGGAAAGGGCTAGAGGGCTGCAAAGGGAAGTAATATGAAGGTAAGTAAGTACAAGTGCCCTGGAGGTAAGTAGGACAAGTGCCCTGCAAACAAATGTGGATAGGGAAATAACTTAAAATAACATAAAATGCATAAAAATTAAAAATAATAATCTTGAACTAGGAGGACGAGGTGGATGTGGAGTAGGAGGTTGAGGAGGCGGTGACCATGGCGGTGTAGGCGGAAGCAGCGGTGGAGGGGGAGGAGGTAGCCAACACTGTTTTTTTTTTTGTTTTTTTATTTATTGGAGTAGCCCCCACAATATTGGGACATATAAAAAAAGAAAACTAGGAATAAGTACACTTGAGTATAACATTCGTAGGCATGGCTGTGATGGCTTCTAAGGGTACACGAGCAGGGCCATTTGAAAGAATTTGGGGGCCCCAAGCAAAATGGACATGGAGGCCCCCGGGCAGCCCCCACCCCTGAGCGGTGGGTGGGAACCCTAAATAACAATGAGGGGGGTGGGACCTACTGTCCTCCCCGAGACCCCCAACCCTGCACGGCGGGTGGGGGCCCTACATAACAATGAGGGGGGACCTACTGTCCTCCACCCGGCCCCCACCCCTGAGTGGTGGGTGGGGGCCCTAAATAAGAATGAGGGGGGTCTACTGTCCTCCCCCCCCAGCCCCTAGTCACCCCCCCCAAATAAAAGTTATCCCCTACAACCCCCCTCACCCTAAAAATAGTGAGGAGGGAATAAAATAACTAACCTGTAAATAAAAATAAAACTTACCATTTGATGTCTTCTTTCTTCTAAAATCTTCATTTTTCAGCCCCAAAAAGGCCAAATAAAAAACCATAATACCCGTCAAACTTAAAATAAAATAAAAAATCAGAGCCCCCCAAAAAAACAGGCGAAAAAGGAAAAAACCTGACGCAAAAAAAAAAATCCATCTTCACCCATGGAGGGTTCCGCGCAGACTGCGCCCCGCAGTTAGGCTAAGAACACTCTGATTGGTTGGTTTAAGCCAATCAGAGTGCTCTTTGCCATTTTACACAGGTGGGAAAGTTCTTTGGAATTTTCCTACGCTGTGTAATTTGACTTGGAATTTGGACTTGGAATCTAACCAATCAGAGTGCTCTGTGTCATTTTATACAGCGTGGGAAGGTTCTTTAAAACTTTCCCACGCTGTGTAAAATGACACAGAGCACTCTGATTGGATGGATTTCAAGCCCACCAATCAGAGTGTTATGAGTTAAATTACACAGCGTGGGAAAATTCCAAAATAACTTTCCCACCTGTTTAAAATGACCAAGAGCACTCTGATTGGCTTAAACCAACCAATCAGAGTGTTCTTAGTCTAATTGCAGGGTGGGGGAAGGCTTATAAAGAGCTCAGTCTGTGCGGAGCCCTCCATGGGTGAAGATGGATTTTTTTTTTTAGTGTCTTGTTTTTTCCTTTCTCGTCTGGCTTTTTTTTGCGTTCAGATTTTTTATTTTATTTTAAATTCGACGGGTATTATGTTTTTTTATTTGGTCTTTTTTGGGGCTGAAAAATGAAGATTTTAGAAGAAAGAAGACATCAAATGGTAAGTTTTATTTTTATTTAGAGGTTTGTTGTTTTATTCCCCCTCACTATTTTTAGGGTGAGGGGGTAGGTATGGGATAACTTTTATTTGGGTGGGGGGTGACTAGGGGCTTGGGGACGCCTAGTCACCTTGGAAGGGGGGGAGAATTTTCATTTAGGGCCACCACCCAACGCTCAGGGGTGGGGGCCGGGAGGACAGTAGGTTCCCACCCTCAATTTTATTTAGCGTCCCCACCCACCGCTCAGGGGTGGGAGCCGGGGGGCAGGACAGTAGCCCCCCGTCATTCTTATTTAGGGCCCCCACCCACCGCTCAGGGGTGGGGGTCGAGGTGAGAGGACAGTAGGTCCCCCCATTGTTATTTAGGGCCCCCACCCACCACGCAGGGGTGAGGTTCGGGGGGGAGGACAGTAGGTCCCACCCCCCTCATTGTTATTTTGGGCCCCCACCTGCCGCTCAGGGGTGGGGGCCGTGGGGGAGGACAATAGGTCAGGAACTCTGACAGGAGGCATCGTGGGAACAGGGAGGAAAGCAATTTGCACTTCACTGCATTGACTATCAAAGGGGCGCTCACACAGTTTATAGTTGCATTTTATTCTTAACCAGTCGTTGTCTTGGGGCCCCAGGCCAGCTCATGGCCCCAAGCAATTGCTTGGTTTGCTTGCCTTGTCACAATGGGCCTGCACACAAGTCAAACACTTGTTGATTGGTTGCCCTGCAGCTTTTCAAACGCGCCATTAGATCGCCCAACAGCGAACTCGAACCCGAACTGTTACTGAAATATTCTTGTTCGGGGTCAAAAAATCGTAATGTTCAGTACGAACGCGAACTTTACAGTTCGGGTTCGCCCAACTCTAGTTAGTGGTTTTAATGATAAGGCTGATCAGTATATTTTGGTTAAATGTATAGGGGATCTATTCGATACTTGTCAAATTTCAGAGACTTTGAAAGTGAATTGTCAATTTCTGGGTAAAATTGTCTTGCTATATAATATTACTCCTGAATGTCAGTGATATATAACACAACTGGTTGGAATCAACTGACATTGTTTAGTTCAAAGTAATATCTGCTTTAAAAAAAAAAAGATAGCTTGCAGTTATAAATATAACTTAGTGAACTCAGTTGGATGCATTATTCAGGATGGACCCCTGCCAAATCTACTGACAATAGAGAGTTTATTGTATTTGTTTTGTTTGTTTGTTTTTTGCAAAACCTACAATCTATTTTCATTTTTTAATTTCAACGCTCATGATGCTGATTCCTATTCCTTGACATACATCTTTGAGGAGTTGATCAATAAGCTTGATATGGATTTATTTTCCAAGACATTCAAAAAGTTTTTTCACTAATTTTTTAGCTCTTAGTAAATAGCATGTGTTTCGGCTGCCTTGAAGCTGCTAGCTTGAAAAGACAAGAATCTATTTATTTTATGTGATTTTTAAACTCAGTTCAACTGTTGAACATTGTTGTAGCGGTTAAAATCTATAAATATTAAAATAAAGCATTCTAAATTTGCTCCTTATTATGAACTATAAAAATGGCAAACAAAATTATGTTAATTTGTGTAGAAAAATAAGACATTGGCTTACTAAGCTTGCTTTGAAATATTGTTAAAACTGTCAATTATAAAAGGCCATATTTCATAACATTTATCGTGTATATCTCTGTTAAATATACTGTGGAACATTATAGCCCTATGGTTTATGTACATCATTAACAAATTCATGTTGTCTGTGTGCTACATTTGCATTTTTACACTCTCCCTAGCCTAGTAAATTGATACCTTCAGGTCTTTCTCTTATTTAATGCTTTTCAAGTGTGCCATGGGACCACCTACATATTTTCTTACGTGGACGTACAACACAATGTAAGCTATGTTGTGTTCTGTATATAGATGGCAGAGGAGTATAGCTGATAATCTACAGAAACAAAATATAACACAATAGTGTGATATTGTAAACAAACATAAGAACTGCGCAAATATAAGAGGAACTCACAAGATGTAGATAGTAAGATCGCCTTAGGGTGACTCCCCTTGGATAAATGAGAGGTATTTCCAGAACTCCCTCTCAGCTGGTTGCTGGCATCGCCACAATATGGAAGTCCGGACTCAGGAAATGGTTAAGAAATCTGCTTTAGTTAGTATGTATAAAAAGTAAAACAACAAATATGGTCCAACATGTTTCGTCTGACAAAGACTTCTTCAGGGACACAATAATAAAAACAAATACAAATATCCTAACAAAAGGACAAATTAGCAGCATCTATATACATTTTCCATTTTGTAAGGGATAAAGTCTGGAATATCCCGAGAGGAAGCTACTTTCATTACTACGAAAAGTGATTGTTTTTGTACAATTGTCTTATAGAGGTGTGGGTTTTACACATTCTGTTGCCTGTCTGTCACATATATGTTGTGTTCTGTCTGGATGTGCCCAACCAAAACATAATTCAATTTTTTTTTACATAATTAAATATTGAACACAGCTACTGATTCATTTTAAGGAATTGTTTTAAGTTTTTGTTACCTATAAGCACAAAATACAACACAGTGTTGCATATTAATGTTTTAAGAAAGTTTAAGTACCATATTTACTCGAATCTAAGGTGCATCTTTGTTGGAAAAATAAAGTTTCCAAAATTTGAATGCACGTTAGGTTCAATTGAGCAGTAGATTCAAGTATGAAAGGGGTAATTCGAAATTCGCTGAGGGAAAATTTGCATTTCCCCATTCGTACTTAACTCTAATGCGCCAAAATCCACTGCATTTTAGAATTTTTCAATGCAAAACCTATGCCAACATAGAGTGAGGATAAACTTTACTTACTGTACATTTCTGAAACAACAGCAAGACAAAATGTGTACCAAATGCCACAGCAAAGAAGATAAAGAATAGCAAGCTGAATATTGCACATTTATATTTAAAGTATTTTTAACAAAGGCCATGCTTGAGGGTACCCCTACATCTTCAGTAAATATTCAGTAAGATGAGCCCAAGTCTTAAAACATTGCTAGCTCATCTCTGCAGGGTTCCTTTTTACAATTTGTAGTAATCTTTGTAGTTGTCACACTTTAATTTATTACTGAACATCTGCAGGCTATAGTATTATGAAACTGTAATTTATCTTTTTCCTTGGAAATACCAGTATTTCATCACCGGGGCAAAATTAAAAATTCCTCGGGGGGAAATTCGCATTCACTTAGCTGTGTTAGGGATTCAAGACTTGGTGTACAGAATATTCTTGTACAAATGTGCATTACATTTGCTAAAAAAAATATTGTCAGCATCCTGGTTTCAAAAATCTAAGCGCACATTTGATTTGAAGGTGCAATAGATTCAAGTAAATACTGTATATTATGGAACATTTTAAGTAGATTTATACTAATTGGTTATACAGCAAAGGCTTAAAATAACCTTGAAATCCTTAGGACTCATTACATAAAGAAGAGAAGGGTCATTCTACATTGCAAAATTCACTAGAGGGAGAAGGTTTGATTCATCAGTCAGACAATATTTGTCCACCTCGGAAAAGACAGAGGTGTATACTACTCCAAACCACAAGCAACAGAACATTTTCTTAGACAATGCAGTTTATATTTTACTTGCACTAGCCCATGTATTTTTTTTTTTTTAAGTAAAACACAAACAAACATTGTTTTAGCATTTGTCAAAATTGCACCAGGAGCATTAAAGAGGTGTAAATAGTACATCAAAGTCTTGACAAGTTGTAACATGAAAAAGTTAACCAAAAACCAAGAAGGTATGAAATATTACAGGCAGAAAAGATTGCAAATGTCACGATTCGGGGAACCAAACACGCTGACACACACACACACAAAGTGCAGTACCGGACCTTAGAGTGGCCGGGCTAAGCACACAAAGAATAGTCAGGAAACAAGCCGAGTAAAGGGGAACCAGAAGACAGAATAACGATAGACAAGCCGAGGTCAAAGGGTAGGAGAAAGTCACAAAGTTGGATAAACAAGCCAGAGAATACGTAACCAGAAACACAAGTTCAGTAGT
>OW240922.1:23614807-23651991 GCA_933207985.1 Pelobates cultripes | reverse complement strand
CTACATATGATAAACTGAAAAGTGCATTTGATTCTCCTTCCAGGAACCCACACTGATTCCAATAGCATTTTGGGCAGTATCTTTCATGAACATACCAACATATCTTGGTCTGAATGCTCTGCCCTCATGAACATAGCATCTGACTTATCTATAACAATCCGCCCGGCTGACAAGGGAGGTGGGATTGTCATTATGAACTATGGATTGTACAAACTCAATATAATGAGACAACTCTTGGAAACACATATAAATATGAGGTCAGCCCTCAGGACCCAGGTAAGAAATTCAGTGCACACATATTTGAAGCACTGAAAAGTGGTTTTGAAGCAAATTTTATCTCTCAAGCTGAATTTGATCATTTGTACGAACAGCATCCTCACTGTACAATATTGGAAACCGCTCCACCCCCTAGGAGGACCCATCGTGTCTGCAATAGGGGGCCTGCTTGAACCTATAGGCAAATGGATTGATTAATTACTTAAGGATCCAGTTATGTCAATACCTTCTTTTGTTAAAGACATACCTACTTTCATTAGCTAAAGATGATTATTCTACCCGGTTCTGACACTTTACTGATGGTAATTGATGTTAACAGTTTGTATACTGTTATTCCAGTGATTGGTGCGATGCAGACTAATCTACAAAAATTTTAAAACTGGTTAAGTCCCCCTATTGAATTTGTTCTAGAAATGCTGCAGCTGGGTCTCATTTTGAATTATTTTAAGTTTGAGAAAACTTACTACATACAAAAGATTAGTACATCTATAAGAGCAGCTATGGTCCCCATGCATGCTAACGCATACATGTATGGTTGTGAAAGAACACATATTTTGTCTCAACATCAGGAAAATATCCTGCAGTATTTCTGCTTCATTGATGACCTATTTATGGTATGGACAGGGGGTGAAGAATCTCTGGAATTTATGTTGGATACAGTGAACCAGATTTAGTCTGGTACGCTTATCATACAGATACAGTCACACAGAAATTTAATGTTTGAATCTGTTGATATTTGTTGAGGGACACCCTTAAGGATTTATAGAATCACTAGCGGTTTCCCAATACCTTCAAGCCCCATGTAACAACTCTGACTACAATCGATGTGAGATTCAATTAGGAGACATGACTGAAATTCGCACAAAGAGGATATTCGAAACAGCTACTCTCCAAAGCTCTGCTTAAAGCTAAAGAACATCATCTACATACTCAAGCTAGAGCACCTATAAATGAGACTACTGTTGAAAAACCACAAAGACTAGCTTTTCCCCAGAGATTTCATACTAGATCTTGGAAGTTTAAAGCAGCTGTACTATGCAATTATTATACAGTTAAAAAAGATAATACATGTATGTATGTAGGTCAGGGCCGGCGCGTCCATAAGGCGGCACAGGCGGCCGCCTTAGGGCGCACCGGCCTGGGGGCGCAAATGTCCGGGTAACCGGCAGGAGGGAAGCGCACAACTCCCCTCTCCTGCCGGTCACTTCTTGTAGCGTGGCCGAGCGCCAACCTGCAATGCCGCGGACTGTATGGAGGGGGCGGGGATATGAACGTCATATCCCTGCTCCCTCTGTAGCACACAGTGCGGCTGGTGCCCAGCAGGGGCGGAGCTACCACTGGCCCCCTTCTAATCGGCATGGGAGGAAGTCCTCCCAAGAAGACTACAGCAGCAGAAGGCAGAGAGGAGGGGGGCTGGGCAGGACCAGCTCCTCCAACTCCCAACTACCTCAGGCAGCACTCTGGATCCCAGGTAAGCCACCCTCCTGAACCTGTTGGTTGAACCAGTGTGTCTTTGTGTATATGTCTGTCAGTGTGTGTATGTCTGTCAGTGTGTGTGTATGTCTGTCAGTGTGTGTGTGTGTATGTCTGTCAGTGTCTGTGTGTATATGTCTGTCAGTGTGTGTGTATATCTATGTCTGTCAGTGTGTGTGTGTATCTATGTCTGTCAGTGTGTGTGTGTATCTATGTCTGTCAGTGTGTGTGTGTATGTATATGTCTCTGTCCGTGTGTCTGTGTGTATGTGTATCACAGTGTGTGCGTGTGTGGCAGTGTATGTGTATATGTGCATATATCTCAGCATTCAAACACCAACACTACACACAAATAAACACCTGCATGCAAACGTCAACACTACATACAAACACACCCCTGCATTCAAATGTCAACACTACATACAAACACACCTCTGTATCAGACACCAAAATTATATATAAACACATACCTACGTTCAAAAACCAACACTACACATAAATGCATGCTTGCCTTCAAATGCAAACACTACATACAAACACACCGCTACAATCATACAAACATACTCCATACAAACACATGCTTACAGTCAAACACACAAATACTGCTCCATGCTAAATACAATCCTGCAAGCATGGGGAATCGGTAGAGCCCCAGCTTTCAAAGCATTGTTGAAGTTGCACGACAGATGGGGATCTATCTTTTAGCCATCCTGTGTACATACACAGACCGTCATACAGAGACATACAGTATGTATGTCTCTGTATGACTGTGTGTATGTATTCAAAAGGAATAAATGCAGGCAACACTCCAATAGTACGGATGGTATATTTATTGATAGGTGAACCACCCCAAAGAAAGTGCGTCGTTTCGGCTCAGCAGAGCCTTATTGCATGAGCTGAAACATCACACTTTCTATGGGGTGGTTCACCTACCAATAAATATACCATCCTTACTATTGGAGTGTTGCCTGCGTTTATTCCTTTTGAAGACTTTACTGGTGGATCCAGCGATGTCCGCCTGACACGGAGCATCCACCACTGTTGATGGCCGGAGCATTTACACGGTATCAGTGTGCAGGGTTCTTTGTTTGTCTGTGTATGTATGTCTCTGTATGCCTATCTCTATGTTTCTTTATGTCTGTGTCTGTATTTCTGTGAGTGCCTGTGTCTGTATGAATGTATGACTGTGTTTGTATGACAATGTACCTGTATGTGTAGATTGTATGACTGTGTTTGTTTGTGTGCCTTTTATGACTGTGTGTCTGTATATCTTTGTGACTGTGTGCCTGAAAAATTATGTCTGTGTGCTTGTATGGTTGTGTGTCTGTATGTTTGTGTATTTGTGCATGTATGTATTTTTGCCTGTATCTATGTCTATGTGGGAGAAAAAGAGAGATAGATAGGGGCTGGCGGGGAAGTAAGAAATACATAAGAGGTGTTGTAGGAGACACACTAAAGGGGGGTGTAAGGCACAAAGGGGCCAAAAGGATAAGACATTCAAGAGAGTGGATATGCAACACTAATGGGGGTAAGAAATTCAAAAGGGGGCTACGAGACACAGAGGTGAAGATGCATTGTTTATTTTTTTTGGGGGGGGGGGCGTCAAAATGCATCTTCGCCTGTGTAGTCAAAAATCCTAGCACCGGCCCTGATGTAGGTGGAACTGTGATGTGAGATAAGAATAACAGAGCCTACCCCAAGTACCCCCCCAATAATGACAGACACCGAATATGGATGTAACAAGCCACAGCATTTATTATAACATAAATACTGTAAAACACATCCATCATTGCATCAAACTTTATCATTTTCCTTAGAATAGCAAGAGATAAATACATAAATAACCCATAAATTAACATATATTATTAACACTGTCATACAGACTTCAACTTAACTAAACATCCTTTCCAATGAAATTGACCATGTGCCTATGCAGAAAATTGCCCCAGAAGGTTCTCGCCTCCTTCCTCATGCATAAAAATTCCCTTTTGATTTCAATGCTTACCACCAGCTAGTTTATAGCTCTGTGGACACGTCCAAGTCGGTAACTTTATCTTACAGAGCAGGGGAGGTTGAGACCCAAACCTGGTCCATATCATGACACTCACTGTAACAGCCCCAAACCAATTGGCAAAAACATGCCCCCGTCAGCTGTGACACAAAATTACAACAAACAGAAAAGGGGAGGATGGGAGGGAAGTTGTTTGTTGGCTCGACTCTCAAGTGGCAGCTTGGGAGTCGAGCCAACAAAGCTATTAATTAATACAACCAATCACAAGCATCCATACCCACACTCATACATGTACCCTTATCCGCTTAGCTATGCTATCTCCCCAGGGCCTCTATCTGGGAAATTCTTACTTAGATATCGCAGAAACACCAACTTCAAAGATATCTTTGTTCATAATGATCAATTTTCCCTCATTAAATCATCAGAAACAAATAAATGCTGGATGCTACAGATGCCTGGGCTGTACTACCTGCAAATTGATGGTCCCGGGAAAGACGTTTTCACATTCCGGGACTGAAAAGATTTACTGCATTAAACATCGAATCACATGTACTACTACACATGTGGTATACAAAATTGTATGCACATGTGATTTGATGTATACAGGAAAGACCTCCAACAACTTAAGGGAGAGAGGGGTTATAGGTCTTCCATATAGACAGCCTTGGCCATGGAATCATCAGCAATACTGGTAGCACAACATTTTCTGGGCATGAAACATGTTGTTTCCTCGCTATGATTCATAAGTATTGCCCACATTCCAATGTCTCCTAGGGGAGATGACCAGGATTGGGATCTCCTCATACGTGAGGCTTTCTGGATTTTTACATTGGGTAATCTCTCCCCAGATGGTTTAAATGAAATTAATCCTTTACATTGCTTTCCCCCAGGAGATAATTTAGGCAATATTCCCCTATAGCCATGTATGTACGTAGTGGGGAATCGCGATGCAGCCTAGCACAAATCTAAACCCATTTACCCCCCCAATAACGACAGACCACTTAGTATGGATGAACAGGCCACAGCATTTATTATCACAAACCAAATTACTGAATAACACATCCATAACTTTGTTTATTAAATCTCTTCTTTCTGTAACCAAAAGGTTAGACATAAATAAGCATAAATTAACATATATACATATATAACTCCACCCATAGTGTTATACAGTGACCCAACCGTCCTTGCCAATAAACATACATACAGAGGTTCCTAATCACCACTTCGTCTCACCTCCCCCCTCGTCATAAAAATCATATATTTCCAATGCCCGCCATCAGCCGACCTTATCCACGCTCGATGGGCATGACACCTCAGGCAACCTAATGTTTAACCTTTTAAGCAGGGGAGGTTGAGACCTAAAAAACTTGTTCATCTCATTCCATATACTTAAACGTAACCACTAAAACTCAATTGGCAAGGACATACCCCCGCCACAACCCCGCTGTTTTACACCTAAAATCAGCGGGGGACCCCACCATAACCAGCCATGGCCTGTTCACCCACTTCTTGCAGCGCTAGAATAACATAGGCCTATTCCAACCACCTGCAAGCGCACCCATCCCCTCAAGATAACTAGGCCGCATCCAGCCAAACCCGAAGGCGAACTGTAATCCCCCAAGACAAACCCAGAAACCCATCTCGTCAGAATTTTACAGCATCGCACCAAGGCACTCACATCGCTGAGCGCACTGCCAACAGGGACGGGCGATAGCCTCAGCCTAGCCCCTGAGAACCTCTGGGAAGAAAAACAGAATCCGCAACATGTCCAGATTGAGGAGCACCCCATACAACACCGAACCCATATCATTCCACCCAGAGATGACAAAAAACCCCTGGTACCTCCAAGAGGCGGGACAGCTGACCCCGTACGAGGAGGACCACACCCCCACCATGTAACTGGTGCCAGACCACTGAACCTCCGCTCCCGAAGGCATAAGATCCAACCACTCGCCTCCTGGCCCAAACTACACACGAGCATCCCACCATCCCCTTCCCGTAACCGCGGTGAGAAATCCATTCGGAGACCAGCAGGGTGAACCTGAAGGAACCCACCACCCTGACTCCCAAAATTTGAGTCCCTGAACCATTGGCGCAGGCACGCCAAGCCTGGCGGCGACCGTAGCCATCCCAAACCAGAATAAATGCCCCTCGAACTCCCCACCAACTTTCAGGCAAATGATGGAAACCTGCACCGCCTCCGATCAGAACAGAATTTGTCAGGCCATCCTGGGAACCCGTTACATCGTGTTAGGAGCCCAAACATTACCCCATGCATTCCATCTACCTTAGGAGAAAGCGGAAAAGCCAGGGCACGTCGACCCCGAAACATCCAAGAATCGCACAGATTCCATCGACGCATCAGCCACACCGCAACTGACTTACCCGTCCCAACGACAACAGCAGTCGAGCGGCGAAACCTGAAATAAGTCCATCCACCAAAACACCCCACCACTTGCCGACAACTGTAACATGAACAGGAAGCTGAGCCCTGCCAATCGCAGAAATCACCCCTAGCGCCCTCAACAGACGGAACCAAACATGTAGATGAGCAGTCCACTCCCGGAACCTACTAGGAAACGTCCCCATCCGTCCCGATCACTCCCGCCATACTGGAGTGGGCCCCACGCCGCCTCATAGGGCGACCCATGGACCAGCTTCATCAGACCGTTGGACCAGGCGACCACCTCCACTGCCCTAACATCGACCCCGTGACACCTCTGCCCGAAGTATGCCCAATAATGACCAAGACAGCCTGCGCCACCATCGGGAATACCCGGACACAAAAAACCTAAGACCAGCCGCCCTAGATTCAAACAGAGCCATGCCAGGCGCTGCAACCAGAGTAACACTGGCGTAAAGTGTACTGTTACCTGACAAGACAGCCCGCGCCGCCCCACGATGGTCCCAAAGGAAAACCCACATACCTGTTCTAGAGCCGGGCACCCAATGCCTACCATGCCACCAGAAAGGGGAAGCTCCAAGAACCCCAAAGTCCGCCAGAAAACCGATCCTTGCCAGTGTAATGGGCAAGAGTCAGCACACCATTGAGAGCCCAAATTGGCCCCAAACCCCCCCAAAACCTGCTGCAGCAGCAAACAGCTGGAAGTCAGCGGAAAGACTTGGGGGGGGGTGCCAGATTGCATAAGCCACCGTTAAGGGAGGCCCAGAATGAACCCCATACAGTCCCAAGGGCAATCCCAACAAGCAAAGCCCAGCGAACACAGGAGAGCCCAAAGGTAGTGCAGCCTAAACCCGCAACACCCCTCAAAACCACCGACGCATACTGCCCTATGTCCCAAACCGCAGTCAGGGGCAACCGACGTCCCGTTGCAGGAATCGATCCCACTATCCAGGAGACTACAGCCCGTATCCCAACCTACGGATATGGCCTGGGCCACGGAACTCCGAAACTCATAAAACTACCCCAGGAAAAACACTGTAGCAGCAGAGTGCGGACATGCTGCACCGACGGCCCCACACATAAATGACATCGGGAGCAACCTACATGAAGGCACATAACCACCCAATCCTGACCGTCGGGAACACAACCTGGAAACAATAAACCCGACGGGCATACCAGCAGCAGCCGTAAAACCGATTCCACAGCCGCCTTTGTCAGCATGGCCCCGCAGCCCCACCCACGCAGCCCGCTGCGCCGAGCCATCATCCCAAACCTAGCCCCCGGGAGGAAACGACAACCGAGCAAATAAGTAACCTGGAGATACTGACCCTGCTCCTCCTCCTTGGGCACCACAGCGAACTCCAGGGGTACCCTAAACGACTGGGAAATAAACTTATAAGCGTTCTTGGTAAACTGGACCCACATCGCCCGATGGAGCTCCCACATGAACTGAGGGCCCCCATCCCGACCGATTGCAGAGAGGACGGAAAAAACACGCTGTGCTGAGGGGCCAGGTGAGCCCCAAAGAAAACCAGCGGCAAAACCCATCCGGCCCCAGGCCAAGAAGGGTTGCACTGCCAACCGTTGACGAAAGTGCAAAACGTACCTCCACCAACCCAGCTTATCACAGGGACGATACGCGTCCCGAGAGTGTCTTGACCGCTGAACCACGCAGCGTCGACTCGGGGAGCCCTGTCCGATATGCCCTCTGGGGTGCATCCGACCACAGCATGCTCCCCACGACCCTCCCTGAGCCCCTAATGTCCCCCTTAGTCAAGGGACCCCCGTGGCAGGAGGGAACATCCTTCGATACAAAACCCCATTCTCCATCTGCTCCCTAGCGTTACGCGCAAGCCAAGCGGGCCACATGAGCTCAGCAGCCCAGAGTCACGTGAACCTGGGAGGCATCACCGGCGCTATCAGCTGCGCCAGAAGCTGCGGGAAAGCGTACCTAAATATATAATACATACTGAAAAAGGAAAGGGGGAACCTAAATTTTGTTTTAACGTGGATTCCCCATATATATATAATTTTTTTATTTTATTTTTTTTATATATTGAATTCTCCCCCTTGTACTTGACGTAGGATTCCTTTTTTTTATTTTTTATTGTTTAGTCCAATAGGTAATTTACCTTGTATTTCTGTCCTGTAATTTTTTCCCTGTCTGTATCAATTTTTTTTTTTTTTTTAGGAAGAAAGGAAGAAAGAACGTACGCACGCGAAGCGCTAAAAGAAGGGAAATGTACTCACCGGACGCAGCCTGGCGATCCAAGCCCGGCACTGCGCTCACAGAAGGCTGAGGCAAAGAAACAGCAGTTCCAGCATCCACAGGAGACATCAGCTGTGATCCAGGCGCCACCTGATGGACGGATCCATGAACTGCAGCAGCATGCTGAGAAGAAGCAGCAGAGAAGATGAGAGCCCACGCCCCAGAGGAGATGGCCGAGGTAAGTGACCTGGGGGAGGGAGGGGGTTCAGTCAAGCTAGAGGGGCAAGGTAGAGGGGGGGGGCACAGAGAGGATGCAGGTAGGGAGGGATAGAGAGGGAGGGGAGGATTAGAGCAGGGGGGGGAGAAAAAAATGGGCAGGAGGAAGGGGGGACCAGGGGGCCCAGGCAAGGGTAAGCTGGGTCCCCTGGAAGAAAAAGGAAAATAAAGTCAGCACTAAGAGGGAGGGAAGGAGAGACAGAGCCCTGGGAGCCTTCCTCACTGGCAGAGGAGGCTCCCGACGGGCAAGGGGACCCCCCCCCAGCGGCCCGCGAGGGCCCACTCACCTCCCCGCCGGCTGCGGGGGATCTGCATAGTTGCCGGGCGGCCACCCGCCGCCCGGATCGCGGGATCCGCCTCCCACCGCCCCCGGCCCGCAATCCAGCACTGGCGGCCGGGGCGGTTGGTGTGGAGGGGGGGAGAGGAGTAGGCCGCGCGGCAGCCGCACCAGGAGGCCGCACGGCAGTTGTAGGCCGCATCCCCGGCCTGGAGGTAGTAGGCGGCCCAGTAAGTAGCTGGCTGGGCGGCCATGGGGGTAGCAGGCCGCGCGGCAGTGGCAGGCCTCGTGTCTAAAGGCCGTGCCACCCGCGCGGCCTCAGTAGGCCTCAGATCCCGGCCCCCCAGTAGTAGGCCGCGTGCCTGCAGCCCCAGACACGCGGCCCCCGCGGTGCCCCGGGCCCAGGCTCCTGCTCCTCACTGGGCCCAGGGAGTAGGATCCAGGGACAGCCTGGATGGCGGGTGGGAATGCCTGCCAGTGCTGGTGCGGCCCCCAGGGGCAGGGGCCGCATGGGAGGCAGCAGGGGAGACCGCAGGGGGTGCTCCAGGGGGAGGGTAGGCCACGGGGGGTGCCCACACCGGCAGCCATACCTCCAGTAATGCTTGTAAATTGCCTCCACAGGTGCCGGCCACCATCCACGCTGCAGCAGCCCTGAGGGACGACAGGATCGCCTCAACCTCCATCCCTCAAGCTGTGTCAATCTGCAGGCCCAGGCAAACAGGAGCAGGAGGACAGGAAGCTGTTTGCTGGCCCGAATCCCAAGTGGCACTGAGGTAAGACCTCCCCCACACTAACTTACACAGAACATAATCCCACCCACACACTCTTTCCCAACCAATCTCCTGCATCTATCCCCACACTCCTACATGTGCCCTTGTCCGCTTAGCTGCGCTATCTCCCCAGGGCCTGATTTGCTATTTGTATTTCTCCAGTACTTCCATTTGGCTGCTTCTCAATGTTTTCTTCCTCAGAAAGCAAGTAATGTATTGTTCTATGCCAGTAGACCATATTGGTCACAAATTCGTAAGTAGACTGTTGTCACATGTATTGTTGAAATCAAAACGGAAATTAGAACAATATTGCCATATAGTATTATAATAAATGCTATACTCCTGGTTATTATTAAAAAAAAAAGTTAGTAGCACGTAAATCTTAGGTTTCAGTATATATAATGGGCATGAATTTGGTAATAATCTTGGGAATCCTTGTAAGTGGCTAAAAAAACACTTTTATTTTTATTTAGTATTGTTTTAGTCACATTTTCTTTATAAAGTTTACCATTGTTTACCACTGTTTACCATTGTTTATCACTGTTACTCTGAGCTACTCGGATATTTAAAGGGCACATTTTACAAATTAAATGTATGGGCAAAGGAATTAAAGGACCACTCTAGGCACCCAGACCACTTCAGCTTAATGAAGTGGCCTGGGTGCCAGGTCCAGCTAGGATTAACCCATTGGGTTAATCCTTCCTCCAATTCCTCTAGTGGCTGTCTCATTGACAACCGCTAGAGGCGCTTGCGTGATTCTCACTGTGAAAATCACAGTGAGAGCACGCAAGCGTCCATAGGAAAGCATCGTAAATGCTTTCCTATGAGACTGGCTGAATGCGCGTGCAGCTCTTGCCGCACGTGCGCATTCAGCCGAATGGGAGGAACGGAAGAGGATCGGAGGAGGAGAGCTCGCTGCCCAGTGCTGGAAAAAGGTAAGTTTTTACCCCTTTCCTCTCCCCAGAGCCGGGCGGAAGGGGGACCCTAAGGGTGGGGGCATCCTCAGGGCACTATAGTGCCAGGAAAACGAGTATGTTTTCCTAGCACTATAGTGGTCCTTTAAGTAATGTATATATTTGGTTTGATTGTTGGGGCATACCTTTTACATATATGTGTAAATGTTTTTGGTTTTGATGGGATTAAAATACTGATATTTTTATTCTCTTTAAGTATCAGATTTGTGGCCCAAATCTTCATGTTAACAAAATGAACAAAACATGTAAATTAATTAATTTCCAAGACACATATCTTGAGTGCAGGTTCCAGGCAAATGATTTTGATTCATTAAATGTATTGAGGTCCTTGGGAAAACTACACATATGTCAGCAATTAATCTATGTTCACAAAAACAACCTATGCAATTAATAAGAAACTTTATATTTCCATTGAGTGTAAAGGTTTTAATAGAAATGACAGAAAAAAAGGAACCTATTAAAATAAAATAAAAAATATATTTTTGAAAAACAAAACACAAGTGAATCTCAACAGTCTGGTGCTAGATTGTGTTTCAGTCAATTATCTAATGCATTTTCTACTGCTCCAATGTCACTTTGAGTTTGAAAATTGTAATATATGATGAATGTTGGCTATTATATTCTGAAGTGTGGAAAAGACATCAGCTTATCTTAATAAATGCAAACATTTATGCATATTGTCACTTGTTTTAATGTATTCTTGTCAAGTACGGATGTATAATCTGAAGTATATTTATTCTGGAAATTCAGACTACGATAGTCGTTGGTTTAAACATCAGTGAACGCTGATGAGGACCTATTGCTAACTTAAGGAACATTTCATTCAATGAGGCTTCTTTGACCTTTGGTAACAAACTTTACCTAACTTTCCACCAAACCAAACTGCATATAAAGGATGAATTGCCTAAAACCGATGTTAAGTTTGTGTTGAGATGCAAAATGCTCATTGTGCTTTTTATACTTTCTTTTCTGTACTCTTAATGCCTAAGTAGAATAAAATATTTTCACTTCTATTTTAAGTAGAATAAAATATTTTCACTTCTATTTTACTCAATCACATGTTGTACATGTTCAAAATGAAAGTCCTTACTAAATAAGTATATCTCAAGGATTGTAGTAAGTGTACTAGGATTGTAGTACTATAATTGTAGTACTGTAATCAGCAGAGTTATCTCTTCAGCTTCCCATGGAGCCTCCTTCCCATGGCTTGTGGAATATACAGGTTAATAAATCATGTGTGATGCCTAGAACTTCTATTAACCTTATTCCTCCTACCCCTTACCAGATGTTTGAGGATTTGATATACTATTGCAGTTGTGCTTGCACAATTGCAACTGCTTTGTCTCCACAAAGAAAATGTAAGAAGACGTGTCTTCCCTTTATATTAGATGACTGACTTGCAAACACAGTGTCTCTTGGCATGTCCAGCCTCCTAGTGCAAACAGCATCCAACGTTCACTAGTAACGTGCAATGAGAAGCACTTATATCCTCCTCTCATTTGATCTAAGGTGTAAACCCCCAGGTACACAATTTATGACTTGGTAGTATGTGGTTCTGCTGTCTGGACTCTCTGTAGCTACTACCCTGTGGATCAGTAAGTAGAGATAGGCAGGGAGGGATATGCTGGAACTTCCTATCCCTGCCTCTCTCCAAACGCAGCGACCCCTACTTGCCAGTGCTGGTGTTGCATCATAATCTCTGTTTATACTGAGAAAAATACCAGCATTTGTATTGCCAGTATGACTGCAATATCAGCACTGGCCAGGCAGCCTCAAATACTGGCTGTGCCAGTAAAATACCAGCCAGGTGGAAACCCTAAGAGTAGTGTGTTAAAAAAAATAAAAATAAAAAAAAGCTGCAGCTCCATCATCCCCTATCTTAATCCAGCCCTGATCATATCCCCTCTGAGTTACTGTTTTTCTAAACTAAACAGATTTAATTGTTTTCACTTTTCTTCATAACTTAAATGTTCTATTCCTTTTAATAATTGTGTAGGTCACCTTTGCATTTTTTTCTAGTGCCAAACTATAATTCTCTTGAACAGGTGCCCAAAATTGCACAGCATATTCAAGATGTGGTCTTACCATGATTTATAAAAAGACAAAATTATATTTTCATCATGAGAATGAATGCCAATTTTTATACATGACAATACCTTACTAGCCTTAGCTAGAGTGACATTGCATATTGTTGCCTAGTTTGTTGTTTAACAATTCTGAAATCCTTCTCATGCAATTAAGTTTGTATGGCATGACCTATTCATAAAACCATGCTGAGTTTTTTCCAATAACAATTTTCTTCTCAGTGATTTCCTGAAAATTATCCTTTAATAATCCTTCAAATACTTTCTAGTAGTAGTTAATCTCACAGATCTATAATCACCAGGAAAATATATTGAACCCTTTTTGAATATAGGAACCACATCTCCCTTCCTCCATTCTTTTGGTACAACCTGAAAGAAAATAATTCTGAAAGATTAAAAACAGTTTCACTTATGTATTTCCACACTTAGCTCTTTAACCCCTCAAGGACCAAACTTCTGGAATAAAAGGGAATCATGACATGTCACACATGTCATGTGTCCTTAAGGGGTTAAGTACTCGTTGGTGAATACCATTAGGCTCAGGGGATTTATTTACATTAGCTTTCATTATTTTTTATTTAGGTTCCCTGCATTAGTAAGCATACATTTAATATGGTCATGAGTCACTTGTAATTTATATGCATTTGTTTTACTATTACATACCTCCTTTGTTCTTATATTGCCCCTTCCCACCTCCACCATCTTGTGCTGAGCTAAAGTCCATTTCCTTTCTGTCCTATCTCCATTTTGGACAGTTCTGTGTCCCTTCCCCTACCACTACTTTAACATCTCCTCAAACCTTCCGGCTATCATATCCCCCAGCACAGTAGACCCTCTTCCGTTTAAGTGTAATCTATCACGGCTATAACGATTGTACCCTAGCGCAAAAAGTGCTCAAAAAATACAAAACCTTCTTTTCTGCACCAAGACTTTAACCATGTTTTAACCTTTCTAATATTTCACTGCCTTTCTGAAAATATTACCTTGGACGTTCTTTTTTTTTCAGTTTACTTCCTAATTCCCTAGACTCATGCTTTAGGACCTTTCATTTTACTCTGACTTTGTCATTGGTACTGAAGTAAGGGTTACTGGCCTATAGTTGCCCAACTCCTCTCTACTACCTTTCTCGTGAATGGGCACAACATTCACTAACTTCCAACTTCTGGGACTACTCCTGTTAACAATGATTCGGTAAATAAATCCATTAATGGTTTTGCTAATACACCACTAAGCTCTTTTGATAACTTTGGGTGTATTCCATCAGGCCCCATTCCTCTGTAAACTCACATGTAACAAATGACTCATGTGACAGACCCATCCATATGGACTAAAAGTACTGTGTTCGTCTGTTTTGCCGTTTGCATGAATTTCCCCATTCGTATGCCTTAGTTAAGGGAATGTATTTTTTTTGTCGAACGGAACTACCGAACGGACAGCCACCAAGAAGAGAAGTGTGCTGCTGGTTAACCTATTGATCCCAATTAGAACGTTGTGGTTAACCACAGACACTTCTCAATTAAAACCGAATACCGGGTGGTCGCCGTTCGTATGTCGACCACGAGGAGGCGGCCATTTTGACTATGCGAAAGCCCAGCGGTGTTCGACGATTATTTCATGGAACTCAAAACGGACACTTTTTCAACCGAACACCGCTGAAGCTGTCGACCTCCCCTTCTCAATCGACAAAAGCATACGAATACCGGCCGTTCGGGAGATTTAACAACACAAATGGACTTAACCCAGATAGCCTTCCCATGGAGTCAATCGCATACCGAAGAGCTGTAATAGACTTTGACTCCATGGCGATTGAACTATGCGTATGGGATCTGAGTGCTATTCGCCAATAATATGCACTCAGATCCAGGCTATCTGGGGATGTGTTATACGAATGCAATACGTTCGGCAGTTACAAAGTTATGGATTTTAATGTGTTTTATAACTTTGAGTTAAAATGGCGATGTGCCTCTGCTCGGGGAGATAATTGAATTACTTCCCAATTATCTCCCGAGCAGAGGGGAGGAAACTGTGATGCATGCTGGGAATATTGTGGGGTTGTATGTCTGAAATGTCCCCATGTCCTTCTGTTATTTCAGTCTCCCATTTGGTCCCCTAGGGGAGTGTCCACCAAGTGGGAGACCTGCATAAATACGGGCAGGTAGCCCACAGTAAACTCAGTTCGTGTTTTACCCTCAATTGGGATTATTTGCCGCTTGGAAACTATTGCCGTTCGGCTGCTCGTGGCGATTCGTGCATTTGGAGCTCGAGAAGGGAAAGAGCCATACAGGTACCGTTTGGGAGTTTGGAGTGTTCCTTAGCTGGTGGTTCGCATGGTTACACTGCATACGCTACCAGACCACATTATTGCGAACGGGGAGCATTCACTAAACGGCGGTTTGTGCATTTACTACTGGAGGTACCGTAACAACTAATTTCTCCTTTTTCATTACTGAGGTCCCTTTCCTTCATTTTCATCTGTAAATACTAAACAAAAATATTCATTGAGTCAGTTTGCTAGACCTTTATCCTCTTCTACATATCTTCCTTCTTTTGTTTTTACTCTAACTATCCTTGTTTTACTTCTCTTTTTCATGCATTTAAAAAATGTTTTGTCCCCTTTTTTTTACTGACTGTGCTGTCTTGTGCCACACTTTTTCTTACTAGGGCTTGCTAACATAAGACCGGCACTAAGAAAATATGGAAAAATAACATTCTATATCCTTTGGAAAAAAATATTTTTGAATGCTCAAAAGAATAGAACAATAAATATATGTAAAATAAAAATATAATATCCCATTAAAACATATTGAGTATATATTTATATATTAAAGGATCAGTGAATGCACTCAGACAATTTCATCTTACTGAGTGCAGTGGTCCTGTAGTTTTAACCCTTCAATGTAAAACAATGATGTTTTGAGATGCAGTAATTTTTATGCACATCAGTCCCCAATGTGTATCTATAAGCAGTATTGGATTGGTTATTTGTGAGTGAGCCACATGACAGAGGAGGAGTGGGCAGCAGTCTTGTGCATTTTTTTATGTCAAATGGGGGGAAACTAAAATGTATCATGCATTAGGAATACACATTTAGTTAATATTGATCTCAGATTATCTTGTTTTAAATTCATATTATGAAAATGGAATTTACTTAAGGGACATTCTAAGCACCAAAATAACTTTAGCTTAGCTTAATGTATAGCTCATGCACCTACAGTCTCAGTGCCATTTCTCTATCATTGAGGAATAAAATCGCTTTGCTTTTGAAGCCCCAATCTATGTTTCTATGTTTCTAATCAAGTCCTCCCTTGATGTGACTCTCACAGCCCTCCTGATCACTTCCTTTAAAAGTCTACTTTTTAGCTTCCTTTATTGCACATTGTGCTTAATTTAGAAGTTCTTAGCTCCTTCTCTCTTACTTGCCTGCATCAGCCTTCAGTATGCAATTAAAGTAATATTAACAGAGCAGGAGATAGGACCTTGTACAGTATACACACTGTGCTGTAAAGTAAAACCATTATTTTCATGGAGGCTGTGTGAGTTACAGCTAGCAAATATATAACTTCTAAATACCAGCAAACTGATCATTGAGACTGCATTGAGACTGCAGTGGCGTGATTTATACACCTAACCCACTTCATTAAACTAACGTTGCTTAAGTTCTTAGAGTGTATTGTTCAATTTACCTGAGTATAACATAAAGTATATTGGTATGTTGGTGCTACCTCTAATGTTGATTTCCTCCAAAAGGATAAACAAGTTTTCATTGAAGCCTGACAAGTTGTGTAGAATTCTGGAAAATATGTACATTGGTTAACATTAGAAGTGCATGTGTCAGCCACTGCAATAAAGCATTAAAAAAGGGGTAATTGGGCCTTCTAATTTCTTATCTTATCTCGAGTTATCCAATCGCAGGTTATCTGCAACTTTTTTGCAGCAATCATTTGCATATCTCTTGCCATAGGATCCTCATTAATTTATACTAAAGGAAAAGTTATTTAAAATGTCTGCCTTTTCCTGGTCTTCATTAGCTAACAGACCTGTAACGGATCACCTGGCACCGCGACTGGGTACCTCCATTGAAGGATGCTCTTAGTGCTTCCTGAGGTCTCCAAGCACTAGACTAGACACTATAACAACCGCAGACCCCACGAACCACCGCAGCTTGGATGGGTCTCGCCATCTCCTACCCACCCTAGACCTACGACAAGTCTCCAGGTTCCAGTGGGTAAACCTCTCTTTCCCCAGAGAGTGAAGCAGGAACAAGCTCTTAAAAGAGCTTAGTGATTATCCAAGGGAGTATGAAGAGCATACTCCCCTGTGAATCAGTAAGTAGAGCTGGGCAGGGAAGGATATGCCCCCAATAAGAGACAGGACTCTAAATTGAGGGTGAAGTAGAACTGGTTTAATGAGCATAAAGGCATTTCTTATATACAGTTTTCCCCACAAGGTTACCACCCACATGGACCTTGTGGAGCACAGGACACAAAGTCACAACAGCCAATCAACACAGTATTGTACAGTTAGACACCCTCCCCTCTGTGTGTGATACAATTAACAAACACAATGGACTAACTCAATTACCATGGGCAGAAAATATCCATTTTTAACCAAAGCCCATAAACACCCTAAAACACAAACATATCCCCATAAATACAACCTACATCCCTGGATAGCCCTGATCTGGGTGAACAACATATCCAAAATTCACCCAGATCAAAGCAGGAGTTCAAAAGTTTTATGGAAGTTACATTTGTGTAGCGGTACTTACCCTTTCCAGGGGCCGGCCGGGGTCCTCTGTTCGAGCCGCGCGCGGTCCTGCTGCTGCACGAGCCGCGCGCGGCTCAACCGACCGCTGTGACTAGTAGCGGTCACGTGTTCCACCTACTCTAAGAGCGCGCCGCGGGTATCGGGCGCGCTCTTAAAGGGACAGTGGGTGCCTAAATTGGAAAAGGCATCCCATTGGTACCTGTCATGCCACACTCCCCATACACTTACCTTTTGGGGGCGTGGATGTGACAGGGACCAATCAAATTAGATGTTTAGGTATTTATACTCACCTTCTTTCCTTTGTTCCTTGCCCTATCGTGGTTTCTGTATCAGTTCCCTTTAGCGCTTGTTGTGTTCAGTTGTGTTTCTCCGTATTGACCTTGGCTTTATTTCTGACTACGTTTTCTCTTTATCCTTATCTGTTCTGGTTGTCGGCTTGTTGTTTACTGTGTACCAGACCCCGGCTTGTCCTAGTTTACGCTGTCTCTCTGTGCCCTTGATTTCGGATTGTTCATGACTCTGTCTCCTCTCATATACGTCGAGTCCGGCCATTCTAAGGTCCGGTAGACGTATCTCTCCTCTGTGTTGTCTTTTGTTTAGCTGAATCCTGCGTGTTGGGGTATATTCTTGTTACAATTTGACCAACCACAAGCATGACTTTCATGCCCAAAACAGTTCCACAGATTTAGGCTGTGAGGCTGGTCTATCTTCTCCTCTATCCTGGACATAATTGGCTTAAGTGGCTGTGGTAACTTAATTATCTCTAGGTAGAGGAAATATCTCTAAGTAAGAAACTGTAACAAAATCCCCCCAAAATACATAACTCTTATAATACAATGTTTAACCTTAATGTTCAACATATCCCCAGATGGCTTGGATCTGAGGCTTGTCCAATGTTAAAAGTTTCCTATAGTACAATGAAGGGTGAGGTCAGAAAATAGCAAGGGCTGATATGGGATTGAGGAGGGACAAAGCAGCCAGTTTAAACTGGTCTGGCAGTGTCCCTGGGAAAACGCTCTGCTGGAGAAACAATAGGACAGGAAATAGGGGGAGGGGAAAAGGCAAATTTTCCCATAGATTTAAATGGGGCAGAAACAGTGTATTACAACCCCATAAGCCCAAACAGGGTTTTTAAACGGCAATACCCCCAGGGGCCATAGTCACAGGGCAGGAGGCTGGCAAGCAGGCCCCTCCAAAAATTCATGGCAAATTCCCTAAAAACAGGGAGTTTGTCACAAGACCCATCTCTGTTTCCAGGTTACCTACACTTCCATTTTTTGTTTTTTTTAGAATAGATGTACTTAAAAAAATGTTTGGGGTTGGTTTTGCATTCTCTGGCTATCAATTTCTCATTTTCTAGTTTAGCCACTTTAATTGCCTTTTTGCAAGCATTATTGGCTTCCTTATATCTTATATAGGATGCCTCTGATTTGTCAGATTTAAATGCTTTAAATGCCCTTTTCTTATTTTTAATCTCTTGTTTTACTTCTCTACTAAGCCACATTGGTTTCAATTTGTTTCTTTTATATTTATTACCCAATGCTACATACTGAGAAATGTACCTTTCTAATATTTGTTTGAATAGTTTCCATCTATCCTCAGTGTTTATGCCAGTTGATATGTTGTACAGCTGCCTTAATCTTATTGAAACTTTTTTTTTTCAAATTATGAATTTTTTGCTTTTTTGAGTTTATTTAAAAAATTACCATATTGTGATCACTATTTCCCAAATGCTCTCCTACTTGAATGTTGGTCAAAAGATCAACATTGTTTGTTATAACGAGATCCAGACAAACATCCTTTCTAGTTGGTGCTTGTACCAGTTGTGACATAAAGGTGTCATTTAACACATTTAAAAACCCGATTCCCCTTGCTGAAGTACTAGTAACTCTATCCCCATTTATGTCTTGGTAATTAAAATCTCCAATAATTAACATGTTACCCCGATTTGCAGCTTTCCCAATTTGCTCCAACAGCTGTTATTCCTCAATAATATTTACATTAGGTGGTTTATAACATATCCCAACCAATAATTGATTTCCCTTAATTTGCCCCAAGCAGATATCTAACCCATAAAGCTTCCACATTTTCCTCGTCACACTTCACATGCCTTAGATTTGATTTTAACTCATGGTTGATATACAAACATACCCCACCCCCTTCTTGTTTTTTCATATCCTTCCTAAATAATGTGTACCCATTTAAGTTAACTGCCCAGTCATGTGTCTCATCCCACCATGTTTCTTTTATGCCTATTATATCATATTGTTTAGTGTATGCTATTGCCTCTAGTTCCCCCATTTTAATATATAGGCCCCTTGCATTAGTAAGCATTCATTTAATATTATCATGAGTCATTTTTACTTTTTTCATCAATATTACATACCTCCTCTGTTCTGAGCTTCCCCCTCCCCCCATCTCCACCCCCCTTATACTATACTAAAGTCCATCTCCTTTTTATCCTATCTCCATTTTCTAGATTGCTTTCACCCTCCCCCCTACTACTAGTTTAAAATCTCCTGCAACCTTCTAGCAATCCTATCCCCCAGCACAGCAGATCCTCTTCCATTTAGGTGCAATCCATCAGGAACACAACCCTCTTTCCTGCAGCAAGACTTCAGTCACGCATTGACCTCTCTAATCTCCTGCTGCCTTTCTGCTGTAGCGCGTGGCTCAGGTAATATTTCTGAAAATATTGCCTTGGAGGTCCTTTTCTTTAGCTTACTTCCTAGCTCCCTGAACTCCTTCTTTAGGATCTTCCATTTTCCTCTGACTTTGTCATTGGTACCAATATGGACCATGACAGCTGGGTCATTCCCAGCCCCTCAAAATAATCCCTCCAGTCTATCGGCAGCATGCCGGACCTGAGCATCTGGGAGACAGCAAACTGTCCGGTTGAGACGATTAGAGTGGCAGAATACCCTATCTACTCTCTTAATAATAGAGTACCCTACCACCACAACCTGTCTAGCCTTCCTTACCCTCTCTTAAACCCACCCCTACTAGAGTGGCTGTTCCCACGGCTGTTAGAAGGAACAGTTTCCTTCAGTACAGCTACTCCTGAGCTGATGCTCCCAACATCTTCACTAAAATGGGCAAATCTGTTAGGCTGCACAAGATCAGGACTAGCTAAACATTTCTTCTTTCCTCCCCCCTGCTTCCTCGCCCCACTGTTACCCAGCTATGTGCCTGCTCAACAACTGTCTCATCTCCTCCCATTCCACTACCTGCACTCACTAAACTCTGCTCAGTGAGCAGCAGACTCCTCTCAAGATTGGCAATCTCCCTCAGTGTTATAGTGTCAGAAAACAGGATGCCAACTCTTCATTTTACTGTCATGTAAATTAGTGAAATTTTTTTTTGAAAGTGTGCTTCTGCAATATGTTAGCATTGGCCTTAGCTTTTTGGGGCCTGCATACATAAGCAGCAAGTGGGGACTATTGACATTTAAAGCATGGAGCTAATGTCACCACCAAACTACCCCACTTTAGTGACAGATGGTGGCTCTAATTATAATACTCAAAACAAAGGACCCAGTGCCTAGCTGTGTTTGAACTGAGCTGTACTGTGATGCTACTTGCTATTATTTTACATTTAAAAGAATATGCAGCATCATATGAAAAATGTTTAATGCACATTACAGGTGCCTTTCAGTGTTATATAGACTTGAACACTGAACACAATGAAAAAATTTAGTTTTTCCAAATCAATTCATCTATGGAAAAAAAATGTTGAGGGGCGGGAGGGGGTTGAAAATGTGTTTATGAGGTTCATAAGACAAGGTACCTCCATGCAAACTATTCTAGAAAAACAATTCAGACAATCCAAAATGGGGTGAAAATTGGCACATCACTGTACTGCAAAATCTAAATAGTATGCACAATTTGGTTTACATTTCAAGTGAGAAGTAAGCAACAGAGGGGAAAAAAGAAGGAACAGTAAATAAATCTATATTTCTATATTATATATTTTAATTACATTTATAATATGTGCATATAGATTTTTTTATTATTTTTTTTACTGTTACTCCTGTTTCACTCTATTGGTCATTTATCAATAGATCTGTGAATAAAATCAACATTTAGTGGTTGTTCCTAAACCATTATTCATATTTCTTTTTTTCTATCAACCAGCTGTTTATTTATTTTTGGTGCCATGTATGGAACCTGAAATCTTAAAGAAAAAAACAAAAAGCCAGCCCATCCATTGTTCATTTCATTTGCTTTTTGCGATCTGGCCATAAACTGTTTTGGAGTTTGGAATTTCAGATGAGTTTGTCGATCAGCCAAAATTTGGATGAATCACAATTTGTCAGAATGTTTTATTCAATGGTGTGAGTAATTTAATGATTGTTGTCTTTTAACCCTAAACCAGTGCAATTGTCCTAATTCTGAACCAAAAGAAAACCTAAAATGTGTGCTATGCATTACATTGCTATTTAAGGGTTTCTTTTTAAGTGCACCCAAGTGCATATTATATATTATTATTTTTTTAAGGGGAGACATGGCTTTCTTTTAATTATTTTTTATGATTATCTAAATCGACAGTAAGTGTGAATAAAATGTTAAAAATTATTTTATTTTTTTCACAAATTGTCCTATAATAATTTTTGCACATCAAGCATAGCTAAAGAAAAAAAGTATCGGTCCTGATTGTTGAATGTCTCATATGTTTGGGATATAAGTTAATTTGTGGTAGTTAATGATAACCCTATTCCAACTCTTCCCCTAATCCTACACCAACCCTACCCCTAACCCTGTGCTTACAATAACACTCGATCTACACCTACTCTAACCCTACACTATCCCAAACAGTAAACCTGAATTAACCCTAACCCAGAATTAACCGTATCCCTAATGATAACTCTAACCATAAATCTGAGCTTTATAAATGCTCTGTACTGGATAATTGGAGCATGAGTTGGAGATATAAGGCTCCATTCTAAGAACTTTTCATGAAGGTGAATTTGGTGTACCAGTGGTTCCCAAACCAGTTCTCAAAGCACCCCCCAGGATTACCCAGTTGTATCTAAGAAAAAAAACACCTTAGACACAACTGGGTAATTCCTAAATCCTGGATGGTTAACCCCTTAACCCCTTAAGGACCAAACTTCTGGAATAAAAGGGAATCATGACATGTCACACATGTCATGTGTCCTTAAGGGGTTAAGGACACATGACATGTGTGACATGTCATGATTCCCTTTTATTCCAGAATCTGGATTCCCTTTTATTCCAGAATTTTATTCCCTTAAGGGGTCAAGCATGCCTTGAGGACTGATTTAGGAACCACTGCGTTGAACAAGAAAAAGCAGGCCTCTCTGGCAATATGGGGAAGAATAAAATGATAGATGTTTGGTATGTTACAGAAACATTACTTTACCCCGTTAAGGACACAACTTCTGGAATAAAAGGGAATCATGACGGAATATGTCCGTCATGTGTCCTTAAGGGGTTAACTGTCTTGCAATCTCTGGTTCTAGTGCTTGCTGATAACAAAATCGGAAAAAATAAAATTAAGGTAATCGTCTGCTACAATCGAGACAGCTTGGATTTTTTCTGATTAAAAGGAAAACAAAATAATTTTCAATTTAACTACCTATTCACAAAATGGAACTTAATAATTTCCATACGATTATGCTTATTTATTTTTACTATTTCACTTATGTGCAGACATGTTATATTCTGATAATATCACTGCACTGTGTAGGGAGTGAAACAGGGAAGATCATAGAGACTAACTGTCTAACCCAAGATGCATGTATATGGATGAAGGATCCTGTGATATGCTAAAGGTTGTGTTTTTCTCATTTGTTTACGTACACTTTATTTATTTAAAAATTTGCTGAAAGGATCATTATGTTAAAAACTAGTTTTGAGGTAACAGTTGTCCTTTAAGATCACAATCACCTTTAGAGAATCTCCCTAAGTTCTCAGCCTTGATTACTACATTTTCTTCTGCTTTCATTGTGCATGACAATGAATGCTGACTCTGTCTCTGCTGTATGCAGAAGCAGTGTCAATTTTTACTTACAGCAAATCCTTAATTTATGTTATTTGTTTTCTGTTTATACGTAATACGGTACCAACATCCAGATATTTCTTATAATATCTGTCTTTGCAAGAGTGCTTTTTCTGTAAGTAGGATTTGTTTAATGTAAACTATTTTCTCTACAGCTTTCCGTTTTTAAGATAGGATTAGCTTTTTGGGTTGCAGTATATTTTTGTATGAGGAATAAGTATCGGTTTTGTTTTATACTAACAAAGCCTTTATTCTCATTATTTTTGCCAGCATATGACTAGCTGCCAGTCATCTAATATTGCTTATAACAAACCCACAAGTTAGTGCTCACACATAAATCTAAAAACAAAATATTTAAACCATGTTGCTTGAACTGTCTTCAAACGGCACCTCAAAAAATAATGAATAAACAAATATTTTATTTTGTCTATTCTAAACAATACACTGATAGTGTTAAACTCACTAAGAAAGAGTGGAATAGGTGATATTCCCACTCTTAAGGCTTTGGAGGGATCAGCTCTGAGCATGCGTTGGATCCTTTGTAACAATAACGGACTGAGATGTTGTAGGTAAATATCAAGGTAAATATCTATTGTAGTCCAAAAAATTAAAAACAAAGAAAATGCACACCAGAAACATAACATAACAGAGTCTTGCAGGAGTCTGTTTATCCAAGTTCTAAAGTAGAAGATCATATTTTAGACATACAGGAGATCCTTTGAATAAATTAAAATACTTTAAATGGGAACCTAATATTTATCTGGTCTCCTAAGATGTGACTTCTTTATATACTTCCATCCTATAAAATAGGGAATCTGCAGCAGTGAAATACTTTCTAGATTAAATAACAGACCTTAAAAATATATTTTGTAATTACATTTTACAACGGACAACAGAGAATATTTACTTTTTGTATAATTCTAGGTGCTATTTACAACTGGTCAGGACGGCCATGGGACAAAGGTGTGAACCCAGCTATACTAATGTATTTATAGTCCACTGGGAAGAAATTTTAATATAGGGGTAGCATGGCTGGGTGTCATGCCTACTGTTCTATGGCCGCTAGATCGATGATTTGTTTATGATCTGGGGGTGTTAGGGTTCTCACCGTGCCATACAGATGTCAAAGGGGGCTGCCCCATGGATACCCAATAGGGGATTTGATCCTGGGTACATTGCTGTCCCGGGCCTGCTATTGGCTTTTGAGCCACAGCAGTTCTGTTTGTTTCGAGCTGTTCTAGCCCTATTATTCCTGGTTATGTCTGCAGCACTGGGGGCTGGACTTCATCCGTGGTCATTGCAAGTGCTTCACCTGACTCAGATCAGTCATCAGCAGGGTATTTAAACACAAAGAAATACAGGAAGGGGCTGCACCAATAGTTAAAAGGTACAATAGTTTGTCTGAATAGGTAGGGCAATATAACGTAGTTGGACTCACTGATATGGTGGGACTAAAGTTCTGATGGAGTAACTGAAGGTAAAGTCCAATAATATTGCGGTCTCACTCATAAGTAAGTATCTTTATAAGGTGCCTCTTTTTGGATGTACAGTCCTTAATGTCCCTAGTGGTCCAACCATCCCGCTTATATGCAAGACAAAAATGAGGAGACCCAATGGTGCAGTATATAAAAGGCAATAAAATAAACAAATATGTGCAATAAAATGACATTTAAAAGAGCTATAGCGAGCTCTGGTTTGAAGGGCGTGCAACAGTATAACCCCTGCTTTAAAGGATATGTGATGGGAGTCCTCCAGAGGGATGGTATCCAACACTCAGGAGAGGCATATATAAAAGACAGACAATAGTGCTCTCAGTAGAATAAAATATGCAGTATACAAATAAAAATGTACTCACAAGTGAAGTGCAGGCAAACTACACTTTGATATCAGCATTGGTGGTATGAGCCCCATCTCGGATATACTTGGAGTCACACGAAGGTAAAAGGAAGACAGGTAAAAATTTCCAAATAAAAGAAAGTGTATTAAAAAGATGATTGGCACAAAATTGTAACCAAAAAGCCTTTTATTTAAAAAAGATACACAATCAAAATAAACGTAATGCTTTTCACTACTGGGGCTTTATAAACACAGCCTTGCCCTGGGAACTTTATCAAGTCTTTGATCCTGTTGTGTGTGTTCAGTTCCTGTGTTCCAGTCTCTTAACCTTAAACTCTATATTGACCCTGGCTTCTGTCTTCATTTATCCTGACCTCTGGCTATCCCTTGACTATCCTGCTGTTTGTGTCCTTGTCGGTACTGCTTTGGAATCACCTTTCCTGCACAGCCCCCGTGCACAGATTCACAATCCAGGTGCCTTCTTATCTGGTCACCTTGGACTGTGTCTATCTGCAAGGATGAGCAAACATATCTGTGCTACATACTCCCATCTCGGGTAAGAACCCTGACAGGTGGGCACTATACAAGATTTCAATGGTTTTATTACATTCCTCAATAAAAATAGTTGGGGAACCCACCAAGAAACATTAGTAAAGAGGGCATTGTATACCTTGATCTAGAAATATATATCAAGAACACAGAAATTAGCACAAAACACATTTTGATGAGGTTGCTACTAATGGTTACATTGTTTATAGTAGCGGACACTATCTACCTTGGTTAAAAAATATCCCTAAAGGACAATTTATTAGGGTCAAAGGAAACTGCACAGAGCATAAGGAATTTGGTAAACAGGCAGATTTTTTGTTACAACGATTTGAAGCAAAAGAATACCCTGAATATAGCCTAAGAGAAAGTATGAAATAAGTGAGTATGATGTCTAGGGAGCAGTAACTAATAGGTCAGAGTAAAGAAAAGGAGGGTGGTGAGGATTTAACCATGTCAGTTCCTGCTGTTTTTATTCTATGATTTTTATCAAATTAAAAACATCTTTTAATAAACGTTGGTCAATACCTCTGCTGGAAGAAGGGCTTAAGAAATTTGTACTTACATAGTTGAAAATATTTTTTTAGACAAGCTTTTGTTTTAAAACTAGACTTGTACATAGTTATATTGAAGAAGAAACCCTGGGCATTTTTTAAACCAGTCCACATGTTTTTTTAAAAAAAATGTACAACAAAGGGTTGAGGAGTTTAAAAAAAAAAATCTAATTTCTATTTTAGTAGTACCAAAGAGTAGTTTGAAGTCAGAGATTTTATCACACAAAATTAGATCAATATAATATATTTACTAACATGTCCATGTAACCTGCAAAATGCTGGGCTGACTTGTAGGCAGATTAAGGAACATATCTATATAAAAATAGGATATAGGAATCAGTGTATCGGACCATTTTTTCATCATCAAGATCATAATCCTAATGGTCTCAAATGTATTGATATCTGTACGATTAAAAGTAGCTGGAGAGGGGTGATTGAAAAACAGGAGAAGAAGAAAATTGGTATATAGATTAAACATCCTAGCACCCGAAGGACTTAACGCTGAGTTTGATCGATTTATTTTTTAAATATATATTTTTGTCCTGTCTCCTAGCTGCCTTTATTTTCTTGCAGATATCATGGTTGATTTAATTTTTCTTTTTATTTACTGTATAGCTTGATTGTATTAATTATTTTTACTGAATTGTTTTACATTGTTAGATTACTAAAATAATATCCATCGTTTTTTGTATTTTGTTGCTGAATGGACATTATTATCTGTATTTATATCATTTTGATTCTATAATTTGTATGCATATTTTAAAAAGTGAAATAATTCATGATGGGAATATGATACACAACATGTTCTTCTGCTAAAATTAAGTAACATCTTAAATAGGACTTGATGCCAGACTTTATCTTTAACATGTAAGAAAGCTTAAAGGGAGAAGATAAACACATTATGACGAGAGGGACATGGTTGCCTTACAAAGAAACCGCTGGAAAAAATGCTGAGTGCATCGGAGATTTGAATCCACACATGCCAACTCCTATTAGTGCTTGGCATTGTCTTAACTGGGGCTATTTTGCTTGGATAAACAGACTAAGACTCTGCTCTGTTATGTTTCTGGCATTCACCTTTTTTATTTTTTTTATTTTAATTTTGAACTAAAATAAATATTACCCTTGAAGATTATACCATGTTTCAGTTCATTATTGTTACGAAGGATCCAACGCACGCTAGGAGCTGATCCCAACGAGGCCTTATAAATGGAAGAGGCATCTATTCCACTCTTTCTTTGTGAGTTTAACGCTATACATGTTTTCTATTTTGTATAGTGTTTATAATATAGACATATGGCACTAGATTTGTTTCTCATTTTATTTCAAGGTACTCTGTTTAAAAAATTCAAGTAACTCGGGTTAAATAAGTATTTTAGATTGTTTGTGCACTAACTTCTTGGTTTGTTTTTGGTCTTATTAGAATATTTTCGCTGATATTCTTGGTTGGTTAGATTGTTTATTCAGTTACATTGTTTAATTGACTAATATTGTAGTCCAAGTTGGGACTGGTGATGATTTTTATTGTTGGAGTGCTCACATATTCAGTTTAATTTCTATGTTTTATAGATCCTTAAGCCACTCGAGTTATATGTAAAGCAGCCCTGCGATATATACATTTTAAGTTGAGTTTTTTAATTCAATTCCTGATTCAATTTCATGGTTATTCTTGGTTGGTTGCAGCATTTGTACAAAACGTTTGCATATTAAGTATATATGTGAAGGCTTTGCCTGGAGTTGTGGGAGGGGCATGTGGAACCTACTTAAGGGACTCCCCCTTACCTGCATCACTGTGGAAATCTGACACTCCTCATAGGATCATTTCCAGTTCATGACTTCCGGGTCATGATCCTTGTACTTCCGGTGCACAGTTTTTGCGGTCCACAGTCTGCACGGCGCCTCTCCTCTGCTCCACGTTCAGGTATACACTAAAGTGTGAGTTTCTGATATTTATATTCCACCCCCCCCCCACCTCCACAACGTTCAGGGTCCGTACCGGGGGAGGGGGGGCAGGAACACACGTGGACTCAGGTATCCGTCAGCTGATGCCCTTAGGTACTGGTCTCCCTGATGCTCCACTGTTACAATTTCCGGACAATTTCAAGAAAGACATCCTGGAAGGCAAGGATGTTAATCTATAACGTAAAAAATACAATACACAATATGTGGGAAAATGTGTTAGCCATAAATGCTATAAACCACCTGAGTGGGAACCCCTTATACCATTTTAAACAATATAAACCAAATACATACAATAGGTAGAACACATCTGTTGATTCTATCAATATTTCTCAAATGTCACCAGTAGCAGTTCTTCTTCATCATACCTAGTCAGTGGGAGTCCACCAAATCTTTAAATCCAGTCTATGCAAGCAACATTAGCACATGGGACACAATGGGGCACATCCCCTAAGCAATCTGTGCATAGCAAAACATTATTTGTTAAGATCCAAAGTTGACAAATTTTTAGAAAATCTTGAAAAAGACCCTACAGAGGTTGAAACATTGGTCGGAATTATTCAATTTTGCACATGTAACTTGCACAAATAAATAAAAAAAAATAAAAAAAACTTGAAACAAGACCTACCAGTGCACTTATAACCTTTTTGAATATAATATATATAAAGATAAATGCTTGGCACTCTCCTTACAATGATAACTTTTTTTTTTTCACATTTTTTCACATATTTTTGGTTTTTGGATTTTTGTGGCACATTATTCACTAGCAGTTTTGATCACTTTCAGCACTTTTCATTTCATATTTCTTTAATACCATTTGGCAGTATATTTCTACAATCCTCCTTGTTATTTTACTTGCACCCGTATGATTCACTGTTATCACGATCACCATGGTAACTACTTCCCTCCGGCATGCATCTGAATTGATTGACGTCACGGACGGCTTCCATTCACTTCCGGGTAGTAACGGGCCAAGCACCTACACACCATACACTCATTTGATAAGTGTTCTATGATATACTGCATATATAAACATTGTTTTGATTTGTATGAGTTGATCTTGAAAAAGACCCGACAGGGTCGAAACGTCGATTGCTTCATTTATACTTTTCACATGGAATAATTAAAAGACACTTTTTGTCACCTTTATTAAGTCCTGTGAGTGCAGCCTAATTCTTTATTTTCTATATATATATATATATATGTATATATGTATATATATATATATATATATACAGGGAGTGCAGAATTATTAGGCAAGTTGTATTTTTGAGGATTAATTTTATTATTGAACAACAACCATGTTCTCAATGAACCCAAAAAACTCATTAATATCAAAGCTGAATATTTTTGGAAGTAGTTTTTTGTTTGTTTTTAGTTTTAGCTATGTTAGGGGGATATCTGTGTGTGCAGGTGACTATTACTGTGCATAATTATTAGGCAACTTAACAAAAAACAAATATATACCCATTTCAATTATTTATTATTACCAGTGAAACCAATATAACATCTCAACATTCACAAGTATACATTTCTGACATTCAAAAACAAAACAAAAACAAATCAGTGACCAATATAGCCACCTTTCTTTGCAAGGACACTCAAAAGCCTGCCATCCATGGATTCTGTCAGTGTTTTGATCTGTTCACCATCAACATTGCGTGCAGCAGCAACCACAGCCTCCCAGACACTGTTCAGAGGTGTACTGTTTTCCCTCCTTGTAAATCTCACATTTGATGATGGACCACAGGTTCTCAATGGGGTTCAGATCAGGTGAACAAGGAGGCCATGTCATTAAATTTTCTTCTTTTATACCCTTTCTTGCCAGCCACGCTGTGGAGTACTTGGACGCGTTTGATGGAGCATTGTCCTGCATGAAAATCATGTTTTTCTTGAAGGATGCAGACTTCTTCCTGTACCACTGCTTGAAGAGGGTGTCTTCCAGGAACTGGCAGTAGGACTGGGAGTTGAGCTTGACTCCATCCTCAACCCGAAAAAGGCCCCACAAGCTCATCTTTGATGATACCAGCCCAAACCAGTACTCCACCTCCACCTTGCTGGCGTCTGAGTCGGACTGGAGCTCTCTGCCCTTTACCAATCCAGCCACGGGCCCATCCATCTGGCCCATCAAGACTCACTCTCATTTCATCAGTCCATAAAACCTTAGAAAAATCGGTCTTGAGATATTTCTTGGCCCAGTCTTGACGTTTCAGCTTGTGTGTCTTGTTCAGTGGTGGTCGTCTTTCAGCCTTTCTTACCTTAGCCATGTCTCTGAGTATTGCACACCTTGTGCTTTTGGGCACTCCAGTGATGTTGCAGCTCTGAAATATGGCCAAACTGGTGGCAAGTGGCATCGTGGCAGCTGCACGCTTGACTTTTCTCAGATCATGGGCAGTTATTTTGCGCCTTGGTTTTTCCACACGCTTCTTGCGACCCTGTTGACTATTTTGAATGAAACGCTTGATTGTTTCGATGATCACGCTTCAGAAGCTTTGCAATTTTAAGAGTGCTGCATCCCTCTGCAAGATATCTCACTATTTTTGACTTTTCTGAGCCTGTCAAGTCCTTCTTTTGACCCATTTTGCCAAAGGAAAGGAAGTTGCCTAATAATTATACACACCTGATATAGGGTGTTGATGTCATTAGACCACACCCCTTCTCATTACAGAGATGCACATCACCTAATATGCTTAATTGGTAGTAGGCTTTGGAGCCTATACAGCTTGGAGTAAGACAACATGCATAAAGAGGATGATGTGGTCAAAATACTCATTTGCCTAATAATTCTGCACTCCCTGTATATATATATATATATATATATATATATATATATGCAAGTGTATACATAAAACATATGTGTGTATGCATGTATATATATATACATACACACACATATTTTATGTATACATTTGCACAAAGTACTTGATGCATGTGTTTGTCCTGTAACTGTAAGTTATACATCAAGTGATACACACACTGTTTATCATACTTCACTTTTGTTAAGCTTTTTGGCACGTGTTTTCTCCCACCTAATTTGGTAGTTGGTAATATTGCTTATAGTAGCCTTCTAAGAGATACATTTTTAGCATAGAACATGTCAAACATTTTTCTAACTTTTTTACTTATCTTTTTCTAAAACAAATTTTCTTTTTTTTTCAAATTTTTTTTTCAGAATTTCCTTCCTGTTTTTGTTTTCAAATATTTCTAGTAGAGATTGTATTTATTGACTTTTTTTGGCAGAGTGATCTGTTTGTGCAATCCTTATTGATACCATTAATAAAATATTTTGCATATCATTTTTTTTTTTTCTACTTTTTGACTAAGTGCGTATCTGATGTTGCCGTCCAACTTGGATATTTTTGGTTTCCAGAGAATTTCTACCTAATTTAATACATATCATTGTCATTGCACTAGAATTATCACTCAGTAACAGTAAACAGCATCATATCTTCAATGACATAATCTGTAATCATATCTATAGTAGTTGCAGAATAAAGTTAGTTATGAATGATTTTAAGGTATGGATTGCTTCAACATTTTCAACATGTCAGCTTCTAATCTTTCTTGTACATTGCTACTATCTTGTGACCCAACCATTGTCACATTTACACAGCATATAATCATGCAAACATGTTATCATTAAAGAGAAATGTGTGTAGCTAAACATTACTATACTGGAAGGCATAGAAAACTCACTTCTCACTTGACCTGTGAATACAATCAACATGTTGTGGCTGTTCCCTAACTATCAATAATTTTTTTTCCCCCCAATTATTTTTTTTTTTTTTGCCACATGGATGGAACTCTGAATCATGAAACAAGTCAGTTTGCCCTTTGTCCATTGTGTTTTCTTTGTAATTCATCCACATAGCGGTTTTAGAATGACAAAACTCAGACAAATTGCCTGATGCCTACAATTTGGATGAAATTGCAATTCATTTGAAACCGACATGATTCAAAGTCTAGACTTAACATCCTCTGATCACGTACCAGTTGGTGACATGCAACATTAACACTTTGTGAATGAATGCACACATCCACTGTGAATGAATGATGCTAATACTATCTATCCTGTCAATGTCACTAACTATTTATTGACACTTTGCCATGACGACCAGTAGTACAAATTTTCCAAGTGAAATCATTCCATGAAAAACAAAACAAAAACATAGATATTTCAATACTATTTGCTATTTATTAAATGTCAAGTTTCCATGGGCAGAAAAAATATTATGCTCAGTGAGGCCAGGCATAAAGTTCCAGTAGATGTGTCATCAAGTCCCAGTGAAACAAACTTATGAATTTACAAGGGACCAAAAAGGTCCTCACTTACTAATAATAATCATTGATGTATCTCATAGTACCTCTCTGATGGAAGGAACAGCATGACTCTGGATATACTCTGGAGACATCCACAATAAACTAGCTTTGGTGGCATAGGTGCAAATGTTGTAAACTGAAACAATAGAAGTTCAGAGGTGGACTCTGGATATACTCTGGAGACATCCACGATGCTGACTGAGGAGGAATATGGGATAAACTAGCTTTGGTGGCATAGGTGCAAATGTTGTAAACACATGAAACAATAGAAGTTCAGAGGTGGACTCTGGATATACTCTGGAGACATCCACGATGCTGACTGAGGAGGAATATGGGATAAACTAGCTTTGGTGGCATAGGTGCAAATGTTGTAAACACATGAAACAATAGAAGTTCAGAGGTGGACTCTGGATATACTCTGGAGACATCCACGATGCTGACTGAGGAGGAATATGGGATAAACTAGCTATGGTGGCATAGGTGCAAATGTTGTAAACACATGAAACAATAGAAGTTCAGAGGTGGACTCTGGATATACTCTGGAGACATCCACGATGCTGACTGAGGAGGAATATGGGATAAACTAGCTTTGGTGGCATAGGTGCAAATGTTGTAAACACATGAAACAATAGAAGTTCAGAGGTGGACTCTGGATATACTCTGGAGACATCCACGATGCTGACTGAGGAGGAATATGGGATAAACTAGCTTTGGTGGCATAGGTGCAAATGTTGTAAACACATGTGAAACAATAGAAGTTCAGAGGTGGACTCTGGATATACTCTGGAGACATCCACGATGCTGACTGAGGAGGAATATGGGATAAACTAGCTTTTGGTGGCATAGGTGCAAATGTTGTAAACACATGGAAACAATAGAAGTTCAGAGGTGGACTCTGGATATACTCTGGAGACATCCACGATGCTGACTGAGGAGGAATATGGGATAAACTAGCTTTGGTGGCATAGGTGCAAATGTTGTAAACACATGAAACAATAGAAGTTCAGAGGTGGACTCTGGATATACTCTGGAGACATCCACGATGCTGACTGAGGAGGAATATGGGATAAACTAGCTTTGGTGGCATAGGTGCAAATGTTGTAAACACATGAAACAATAGAAGTTCAGAGGTGGACTCTGGATATACTCTGGAGACATCCACGATGCTGACTGAGGAGGAATATGGGATAAACTAGCTTTGGTGGCATAGGTGCAAATGTTGTAAACACATGAAACAATAGAAGTTCAGAGGTGGACTCTGGATATACTCTGGAGACATCCACGATGCTGACTGAGGAGGAATATGGGATAAACTAGCTTTGGTGGCATAGGTGCAAATGTTGTAAACACATGAAACAATAGAAGTTCAGAGGTGTCATGATGCACACTTCCACAAAACATCGGCTTTGATGCTATCTTTGTTGATAGAAATCCGGGATGTCATGACATGCTTTAGAGAAACATGAAACAGGTACATATGTGTTATTCTAGTCATTGCATTGCAAGGACATATCTGCTAGTTGAGAATTCTGTGGAATGTGCCCTTCACCTGCTCTATAGTCAATAGGATTTGTATAAATTGTATTTAGGATCAATAGACACATTTTACTTGTTATCTTCTAAATCTTGATTTACATTTGATTTGTTCTTTCCCTCAATGCCGGCTTGTTCCATTATAAATAAGCTTCAACATATGTATCTGTGGCTGGTTAATTCTTTTTTCATTACTGCAGTTTCTCAGGGCAACACATGTCCTGCATCCAGCAGTGCCATATTATTCATATTCCATTTAGCTGATTTTATTTATTTAAGATTGCCATTTAGTTACTCAACATTTTATTCCACATTGTTCATTATTGGTTTCCATGGCAACAAATAGAAAATTGACACTTCTAGAAATGCCTACCCTTTCACCATAAAGAAATCTTTGAGACAATATGTGTTTGTACCTTTTCACCTCATTCTGTTACACGCTCCCATTTTCACCCTGTGTTGGCCATTTGTTCACCTTCCATTATACGCAGGCCAAAGGCCAGCTGATTACTATCTTAATGCTAACTGAATTTCATTCATTAACACCTAACTCTCTGAACCTTCAGGATATAAAAGCTAGCTGGATAATCTAGACTTTACACAACAAGCTCATTCATGCTTTTTTAATACATTGATCTTGACTTAATATTTTTGGATCCATTTTTTAAAATTATTTAAAGGGGCACTGTTGGCAATAATATGTTTGTGCACATGGTCAGGGCCTTATGTCCTTGTAAAATCCTTGTCCATATGGACTTGCTTAAAGGACCACTCTAGGCACCCAGACCACTTCAGCTTAATGAAGTGGTCTGGGTGCCAGGTCCTTCTAGGGTTAACCAATTTTTTTATAAACATAGCAGTTTCAGAGAAACTGCTATGTTTATGAATGGGTTAAGCCTTCCCCCAAAGCCTCTAGTGGCTGTCTCATTGCGCTGGAAAAAGGTAAGTTTTTACACCTTTCCCCTTTCCAGAGCCGGGCAGGAGGGGGTCCCTGAGGGTGGGGGCACCCTCAGGGCACTATAGTGCCAGGAAAACGAGTATGTTTTCCTGGCACTATAGTGGTCCTTCAAAGTGTGCCCAAATTCATTTTCCCAAGACTTAATAAATTATATTTTGTTAATATTAGTTAAAATAATTTCCTCTGCATATAACATTGAAATCAATTTGTTCGGTTTCTTTTGTTTCAAACAGATTTTTTCAATGTCCGTCAGCTGCTGTCCATTTACATTTATCTAGGTTTTTACATAGTATTTTGTGAGCCAAGAACGTAAATGTAAATATGAAAACATAGTTACTTCTGAAATACCGTATTTAGTTTTCTAAAATCAAGAATTTGATTCCCATTAACAAATTATATATATGTGTAAGACCTGAACGCTGCCATATATTAAAATTGAAATCAGGAATAAGTAAAGCTAATGTAGCTATAGAGAATACAGGTGAAATATATTTAGATATTTTCTTTTTATGGCAGTTTTCGTCCCATATTCAAAATGTAAGGGCTGTTGTTGGTAGTATATTAATATATTTTGGTCTTTAATGTTTTGGGATCCATGCTACTGTTATCAATTATTGTCCATTCAGTCAATATTAGCCCAATGTTTTGGGACATTATGTTGGGAAGAGTAGATTAAAGCACTCATAATTACTGCCCGATAGTAGCCAATTATGTAAGGTAGCCCCATGCCACCTTTCTGAAAGGGTTTATACAATGTGAATGCCGCCACTCATGGTCTTTTATCAGCCCATATAAAATTATTAATAATACTTTGTTCCTCTTTAGCAAAAGAAAGTCTAAGGTGTATAGGAAGCATTCTAAATAGGTATTGCAATCTCAGAAGGACCATAATCTTAATTGCAGCTATTCCTCCTGTACATGAAATATATTTCCCCTTCCAATTTTGTAGCTGAGCCTTTATGCCTTTAATGTCTCATAATTTATTTTGTACAAAATACTTATCGACATGGTAAATGCCACTTCCAAAAATGTAAGATGTTCCTTTTGCCAATCATAAGCGAATACTCGTTGTAATTCTTTAATTTTATCTTCAGAAATATGTATGCCCATTCCTTGGGTATTGTTTGTAATTTGAATATTTACTAAATGTAGCTAGTGTGTTTTGTAATTCAGAGAAACGTGTGTTTTTTTCTAAAGTCATTATAATATCATTGGCAAATAGTGTAAGTTTATATTCTGCTCCCTTAATCTTTATACCATGAACGTCTGGGTTTTGCCTGATTAACTGTGTTAAAGGTTCTAAAGCTAATATGTACAATAATGGAGAAAGTTCCATTTGTTAGAGGAAAGCTATATGACATAAAGCCACTAGTGATGTCCCGAACGGTTCGCTGGTGAATAGTTCCTGGCGAACATCGCTTGTTCGCGTTCGCCACGGATGACGAACATATGCGCTGTTCGGTCCGCCCCCTATTCGTCATCATTGAGTAGACTTTGACCCTGTACCTCACAGTCAGCATACACATTCTAGCTAATCAGCAGCAGACCCTCCCTCCCAGACCCTCCCACCTCCTGGACAGCATCCATTTTACATTCATTGTGAAGCTGCATTCTTAGTGAGAGGAGGGACAGTGTAGCTGCTGCTGATTTGATAGGGAAATTGATAGCTAGGCTAGTGTATTCAGTGTCCACTACAGTCCTGAAGGACTCATCTGATCTCTCTGACCTCACTACCCCCCACACCCTCAGCCTCACTACCCCCCACACCACCCTCAGCCTCACCACCCCCCAGCCTCACTACCCCCCACACCACCCTCAGCCTCACTACCCCCACACCCTCAGCCTCACTAGCCTCCACACCCTCAGCCTCACTACCCCCACCACCCTCAGCATAACCACCCCCCACACAACCCTCAGCCTTACTACCCCCTACACCC
>OW240922.1:23561972-23614707 GCA_933207985.1 Pelobates cultripes | reverse complement strand
CCCCTCACACCACACTCAGCCTCACTACCCCCCACACCACACTCAGCATCACCACCCCCCACACCACCCTCAGCCTCATCCCCACCACCCTCAGCATCACCACCCCCACCACCCTCAGCATCACCCCCTCAGCATCACCACCCCCAACCACCCTCAGTCTCACTACCACCCACACCACCCTCAGTCTCACTACCACCCACAGCCTCACCCCCTCCACCCTCAGCCTCACTACCCCCACACCCTTAGCCTTACTACCCCCCCACACCCTCAGCCTCACTACCCCTCCACACCCTCAACCTCACTATCCCCCACCACCCTCAGCATCACTACCCTCCAACCAGCATTTAAAAAAAACAAAACTTTTTGGACTGTAATGTAATAGCAGTCAGTTTCCTTCACGCGTGTGCATTTCAGGGCCTGCCAGGGCACAGTGTCACACCAGTGCAACTCATATCTGGTGTAACAGTAGTGTACATTTAAAAAAAAAAAATTTTGACTGTAATAGATTGAATAGCAGTTAGTTGTCTGCAAGTGTGTGTGTCAGGCCTACAGCGTCTACTCTGCCAACTTCTGCCACTGCACAGTGCCACTCATATCTGTTGTCACAGTAGCTTGCACGCATAGTACCACTAATCAAAAAAAAAATGGCAGAGACAGGCCACCCCGCAGGGGCCGTCATGGTCGTGGTGCTGTGATTCCCTTTGGCCCTAGAATAATGCCCAGTGTTCAGAGGCCACATACCCTGAACTCGAAAAGTTCTGAGGACATAGTTGACTGGCTAAGACAGAACACCCAATCTTCTACAGCTTCCGCTCGGAACCTTGACGCACCATCCTCCTCCAGCTTAGCTTCGGGTGGGGAGGCTGAGGGTGGTGGTGAGGCTGGTGGGGGGGGTGGGAAGGCTGAGGGTGGTGGTGAGGCTGGTGGGGGGTGGGAAGGCTGAGGGGGGAGGCGAGGCTGGTGGGGGGGTGGGGACTGAGGGTGGTGAGGCTGGTGGGGGGGTGGGAAGGCTGAGGGTGGTGAGGCTGGTGGGGGTCCTGAGGGTGGTGAGGCTGGTGGGGGGAGAAGGCTGAGGTGGTGAGGCTGAGGGTGGTGAGGCTGGTGGGGGGTGGGGAGGCTGGTGGGGGGAGCCTGAGGGTGGTGAGGGAGCCTACCTTCTCTTCCCTGGTGGTCCAGTGGCCACTTATTCCGGTCTGCAGCTCCGCAGAGCTGCAGACCGTGTAATATCGCGAGACCATCAGAGCGTTGCCGTGGTAACCTGCGGCAACGTCCTGATTGGCCAATTCTCGCGAGACACATGGTCTGCAGCTCTGCTCACTGCGGAGCTGCAGACCTGTGTCTGCGATGGTGGCCGGGCAGCCAGGAGGGGCCTCGCACCCGGCGGTATACCAGGCAAGCCGCCTAAACCGCCTATTTAGAGAGCCGCCTCTGTTTGCGGTTGTTGCGGTGCGTTAAACGGGGAGTTTGGTCTGTCACTCTGAAGCGAGCATAACCCTTACACTACCTGATCGATACAACATCATACCTGATGATTTAAAGCATGTTATTCCAAACAATTTAGGAATGTTAGGTGATTTATGCCCTTTATGGATTAAAACCAGACTCTGCATCAACTATGTAATTTTCCATGGGAGATCCCCCTCCGGCATGCCACAGTCCAGGTGTTAGTCCCCTTGAAACAACTTTCCCATCACTATTATGGCCAGAAAGAGTCCCTGTGGGTTTTAAAATTTGACTGCCTATTGAAGTCTATGACGGTTCGCCCGGTTCGCGAACCGAAAATTTTAGCATCCAGAGAAAGGAATACACTGGGTATTTTCCCTCCCCTCAGCTCATATAAAAGGTTCAATAATTTCTGTGTACCCTCTGAGCTTTGCCTACCTCCCACATACCCAAGTGTATCCTCATGTATCAATTCTGGTATAATATTAGTGAGTCTTGCTGCATATACTTTTGTCAATATCTTCAGATCTGAATTCAAAAGTGAAATTGTGCGTAAATTCTCGGACTTGTTTGGGGATTTGCCTAGTTTGGGTAAGGTTGCTATTATGGTCTAATATTTGCTGATAAACTTTTAGAAGGATTTCTCAAACTATTAGAATGTAAAAATATATATAATATACATATAACATTTATCAAGATATCAAAAAATAGCAAAGTAAACAACAGCTGATGAGCTTCTAACAGATTTTACTGAAACTCAAACCAGCAGTAAAAGTCTTTATATTCTTTTCTTATGTTTAGAACTACCAAATATGCACTAGATACCCAGTTGTCCAGACTTGGGGAAAAGATTTATATCTCGCTCTTTCTGAGGGCACTTGTCAGGAGATATTCAAGACCCACAAAACCTTAACACTGAGCGCCAACCATATGGAAATATCACGGAAAATATCATGGAAAATACCATATCGCTGTTACTTGGTGCAAATGCACCTCAAGCAAACTTTGCTGAATACCTCCAAATGTTGTTAGAGATGCAAAACTGGTATAGGAAGTATGCTCCATATCTGGTGGGAATGCCCCCTGCTGTTTAAATATTGGATATAAGTATCCACCAGTAATGGTAATTATCCTCCCAAAAACACCAGATTGCCTACTGCTACATAATTACCCACCCAAATTACCAAAATCAACCAAATATCTAATATACCAAATAAATATAACTGCGCTGACAACACTAAACTAAAATGGCGTAGTACTATGGCACCACTTCTGTCACATTGTACTCCATTAATAGAAAAACAAAGATCTATGAATGCTCCTCTATAACAACCACCCACATAAAAATGTAATTGTGGGAAACAGTTTGGAACATGTGGGAGGTCTCCAAGCGAGGCACCTCACCAAACCAATAAGGAGATTCGAAGTCTCGACAGCCGAGTTCATATTTGATACTTAATGTAAGACATCTATTGTAAATAAAAACATAAACTAAGATTTGTAGCAGCTGGATTCAAACTAATCTCTATGCAATGGCTCATGATACAGATGATATAATGATATAGTAATTTATTGAAATCAAACAATAGCCTTCGCCATTAGGTATACTGTTATTAATACAATGGACCTTCAATATGATCAATTGCAGTAAAACGTGTTATCTCTCTCCTCTTCCCTCTTCCCTCTTCCCTCTCTTCTATCTCCTTCCCTTTCTCTCTCCTCTCCTCCACTAATTATTTTTCAGTTTAAAATATTCCTATTGTTCCTATAATTTATCTGAGAGAATGGTGAAGTGGAATATTATTAATTGTATTATCCATTTATATTGTTAATCATCTATTTCACGTATGTCATGTATTGTTATGTACTGCATGCTAAAACTGCATACTAAAAAAAACCCACCAAAGTATTAAATAGTATTAAAAATGTTTACAGACATATGCAATCATTTGATAAGCTTATTCAAAAATATTTATTCAATGCCATTATTGGAACACAGCTGAACATGGCCAGATGACTATGCTTTTTATTTGTCTATAGATAGATTTGGCATTCTCTTCCAACACACCATTTTTTATTTTAATAAAATCTCCCGAATTAGTTAAATGCTTTATAACATTTTATAATGTTTAAGTAATTTATCATTATGTAAGTAATGCACTTCTGCATATGCATAATATAAACAATTGTGAATGAAATCTCTATTCTGCTGTGATAATAAATGCTACATATTTCTAAAAAGATTGATAAAAAAATGATTGATTTCTTAAAGTGACATGCTAGGCACTGTGACTGTTTCTACTCAGTGAAGTGGTTATAGTGTCTGGAGTCCTCTGTCGTCGTCTTCTCTAGAGATGTCCCGAACCGTCCGTGAACATCTCGCGAATGGTTCGCCATGGTTCGCCACGAGGTGTTCGCGGCGAACTCCGATCAGCTGACACGTCCCGGCCAATCTCCAGCAGACCCTCCCTCCCAGTCCCTCCTACTTCCTGGACAGCATCAACACAGATTCTGTCCAGTTTCAACATGGATGCTGTCCAGGAAGTAGGGGGGTCTGGGAGGGAGGGTCTGCTGGAGATTGGCCGGGACGTGTCAGCTGACCGGAGTTCACGGCGAACAGCTCGTGGCGAACCGTGGCGAACAGTTCGCGAGATGTTCGCGGACGGTTCGCGACATCTCTAGTCTTCTCATTCCGTGTTAAACTATTTTTTAATGGTTTAAAGTTTGAGTGCAGCCTGCTCCCTCCATCCTGCAACAGGTGTGCTGTGAGTTTCAGGCTGAAAATAGTTATCTATCAAAACCTGCTAAAGCCACATCTACAAGGGTCTTGGGTTGGGGGCAGACAGAGACCTTCATGCAGTGTTACATCGTTTGAACATGGAGTAGAGGCAGCAGTTCCATAACTAATTCTATGTTATAAAATAATTATAGCGCTTAGTGTCCCTTTGGTTATCATATAAAATGATATACATTCATATAGTTATGTAATTATTGCCAAACTTGTAATTCAGTAGAGAGCAATAATTTTATCAAAATGTCTTGTTTGATGTTTATATAGACTATATCGACAACAATGAGCAGCAGTAACTTGTTTCCTGTTCCATGGTTTGTTGGCTTAAATTTGACTACTAGATAAAGCTTCACATTTATAATTTTCAAGGCTATTTCTAACCACAATTGATAGCAGACCTTGATTTTCTGTCTTTATACTCAAAAAGGAAAGTAAACTTAAAAAGCAAAGTTCAAACAGTTAAGGACATGTCTCTGAAATCCTTCAGTATGCAGTTTGTTTCAATCTGTCAAGCTACATTTTTATCACCTTTCCTCAACATACCAAGTGCTCTGTGCTATATTGATATTGTTCTCTACATAAATAATGATGATAATGATGCTATTGTCATCTTAATTTAAATGTATTCAAATCGTAATCTGTTTTAGAACCATTTTTCATTGCATGAAATATCGGCGGTGTCAGATAATAAAATAACAGAGATATTCTATACTTAATTAAGTTATATTTACATCACTTGAACTGATAAGTATTTATGAAGACTAGCAATGATCATATATTTAAATACGACATTGCATATTAGCTGTTATAAGCTATACCTCTAAATTTTTTCCAATTTATGAGAGTAGTAAACACAATATATTTTTTTAATAATTCATATCTGTGCATGCATAATTAGTTTTCTTTATATATATTATGAAAAATAAGAGCAACTACTGAAAGCTCATAATTTTAAAATATTGTTATAGTGAAAAAGGTATTAATTGATACTGTAATACTCCATCATTTGGTATCTGCTTAACTAGCCTAATTCTAGCAGAGAAATATAAGAATATATCTTATATAATATGAGAATATTACACAGCAAGAGAGCTTTATTTTTACATCAAATGTCTTAAATCAAAGTCACAATGCATAAGGCCTTGGGGAGTCAGTACAACTAAATGGACAAGGGCACATGTATGAGTGTGGGTATGGTGCTAGTGATTGGCTGTATGTGTTTAGGGGAGTGGTTATGGGTTTGTAGTGGGGCAGGGTTCAGTTTACCTCAGTGCCTGTTGGGATTCTGGCCAGCAAACAGCTTCCCCTGACTCTGTGCTCCTGTTTGTCCAGGACCTGGTGACTTTACCTGCTTGAGGATGGATGTGGATTCAATCCTGTCTGCCCTTAGAGCTGCAGCTGCCCTGGATGATAGCAGGCACCTTCAGGAGCAATGTGCTCCCCTCCAGTCTGGTGTGGCCACCAATGTGGGTCCCCCCCCCTGCGGTCAGGCCTCTGCTGGGGCCTTCCACGTGGCTACAGCCCTGTAGGCACCCGCCCTCCTTCTCCCTGGATTGGATTCAGCACCTAGGGTCCAGTATGGGAGACGGAGCCTGGGCCCTAGGCGCCACCAGGCCGTGTGTCTGCCCCCTTGTGACATGTGGCCTGCTCCCTCTGGAGTTTACCGCGTGCCCCTGGCTATAGACAGCGGACTGGGGGCACCAGAAGAATGCCTATGCAGCCCGGACAGCCTGGGGGACTTTTCCAGCCTGATCGCAGTTGGCGGACGTGCGGCTGGCCATCAGTGGTGAGTGGGCCCCTTGGGGCCATGTGGGGCATGGCTGTGCTGCTATTGGGTTTGGTAGGGAGACTGAGCCTGGGCCCCAGGCGCCACCAGGCCGTGTATCTGCCCCCTTGTGACATGCGGCCTGCTCCCTCTGGAGTTTACTGCGCGCCCCGGCAATGGACAGCGGGCCGGGGCGCCAGAAGAATGCCTGTGCAGCACGGACAGCCTGGGGTGCCTTCACAGGCTGATCGCAGTCAGCGGGCCTGCGGCTGGCCGGAAGTGGTGAGTGGGCCCCTTGGGGCCATGTGGGGCATGGCTGTGCTGCCATTGAGGGTTGTAGGGGGGTCCTCCCTGGGTTATGTGTTTCCTCAGTGTCCAAGGGATGGCCGGGGGGCGTCCCCCTCTCCCCCCCCCTGCATCTGTTCACCGTTTCCCCCTCTCATTCCCCCACCTTGTGGCGTCTCCCGGTTCTCTCTTGGGGGGGGCCCCTTCCCCTGGTTCCCCCCCCCCCCTGCCTCTCTGTTTCGTTTCCTCTGCCACCTCCCTTGTTTAGCTCTCTCTCTCTCCATTCTGCCCACTCCCTCCTGTTTAGCCCTCTCTCCATTCTGCCCCCTCTATCCTGTTTAGCCCTCTCTCTCCATTCCTGGGGCTGTCCAGCAGATGGCGCCTGGAACTTCTGCAAGACTGAATAGTGTTGAAAATAAACTTACTTCAATCCTGCCAGGTTCTTCCTCATTTCCTTTGCCGCGGATTGCCCAACAGGCATCAGCTGGTGAGTATGGTGTTATTTCTTCCTTACAGTCAGGGGGTCCCTCGCTGGAGGGATTCCCATCGGGTCTTCAGGGTTTTCTGAGTCAGTGGGAATAGGGGGCGCAAGCGTGCAGGGAGTCCCCCTTAGGTAGTCAGCTTTCCGGTTTGGTCCGCCGAGCACCGGCCTCAAGTGGTGCAGACTGCCAAGGGGTCATGGGCCGCCCATGCCTAGTGTTGCTAGTGTTCCTTTGGTGACGGTACGCACGATATTAGGCGCCGTTGCGGTTCCTGCAATGACGTGTGACTCTCTGGGCGATTTTGACGTGGAGCGGGGGTCCGCTTATATGTGCTGGGGCTGGGATGCTGGGTTTTTTTTTCACCTGTCGCAAGAAATTACAAAAAAATAAATGGGAAGGGAGAATTGGTTGAGATTGTTTGTCCCCTGCCAATGGAGGAAGCTCCTCCACTGGGGGAGAAGGATAGCGAGGCGTCAGAGATGGAAAAAGATCAATCCATTACCAGAGGGTCCCCAGGACTTTCGCTTATTGGATTTGCACGTTTTAATCTGGCTAGTGTCACTGGGGAAGAGGCGCCTCACAAGTGCTCCGCATTGTTCTGCTACCAGGACACCATTCGGAATGCTGGTCATGCCTGTGGTGGAGGTGTGACGAGCAAATTCGTCAACATTTGGCGGTGCACCCCTCAATTTTCTGGGACATATGGATATGGCATTTGGCTCCCCATTATGACCCGTGCCGCAGCAGGGTGGTTTCTCGTCCTTTCTTGGGGAGGTTGGTGGGGGCGGATCATCTGCCCCCCCGGCAGTGCGGCATAGGTCAGGCTGTTGTTGTACATTTACTGACAATCATTGTGCATGGGGTGCACCGAATGCTCCGCCTGCGGGGGTCCTCATCCAATCTCCCGGTGTTCCTGATGGGGACAAGCTAGTGAGACAGGGGATCTGGGTACTACGGGCAATGACGCCAGTTGTCATAAGCTCAATGTGCCCGTGGCTCGTCCGTTCTAAGATCCGTTGAGCAACCATCATTGTGGTGGGCAAGGGTTTTGGATTCCTTTCTCTTTCGCCCCCCCCCCATCCCTTCTTCGTTGCTGGCTCTGATCTTTGGTCGGTCCGGATTTTCCTGCATGTGGTCAACAATGCTTGGGGTCGCATGGCCGGTACCTTTAGCGACCCCCCTTTACTGGTCTGGCTGGTCTCCCCCTTGGGCATGGTGCCCAAGGAGGAGCAAGGGAAATACTGTTTGATTCTTCATTTGTCAGGAATTTGTGGGGGGTTTTTAGGTGCGTGAGGGCATCTCTTCGGGACGTTGGTGCATCGAGATTGATTCTGTGGCGGGTTTAAGCCTCTTGCCTCGCATCCGGTTCGTGGCTTACGGCAGGACATGGCTGGCACTAGGGCTTCATAAGATCCGACCCCGGCACTTTGTTCGGGTGACTCTGGCTCTGCGGGGTGATCTGGTGGTCTGGAGCTCTGTCCAGGCCGCATATGATGGCAGGTCCTACTGGCAGGTGCCTGAGGTCTCTAACTCGGTCCTACACCTCTTCCTGAGGTGTGGCTTGGTTGGGTTTGGGATGATTCTGTGCCCTAGATGGTGTGCTGCCTGTTGGCCGGACGATTGGCATGTCTCTAGCCTCGCAAGGAATGGGCGTCCGGGGATCTCTTCCCCATGCTTGTGGCATTTGGAGCTCCCAGTTTCGGGATAAATGGGTTGTTTTTTCGCTGCGGCACTCTGTGGGGGTTCAAGCAGTCAATCGTCTGGCAGCTTCCTCCCCTCCAGTAGGTGGCTTACTGCGGCATTTTGGGGCTCTCATGTTTATGTCTAAATGTGTCTTGTAGGGCAGAGCATGTTCCTGGCATTCACGTTGTAGTGGCAGATACTCTCTCTCGTTTGCGCTGGTTGGTGTTTTCGGGCGGTCGGCCCACGGGTGGAGCTGGAAAGGACTCCGTGCCCGGTTGAGGTGTGGTCGCTTGGTCGGACAGATTGCCGGATTTGTACATGGGTCAGTCTATCGAGCCTCGTGGACTCGATATGGTAAGGTGTGGACAGGGTTTCTGTAGCGTAATAGTTGTCACATACGCCTAACATGGAAACAGCTTTGCATTTGGTCTGGTGGAGCATGCTCCAGGGGGGTTTTGATGTCAGGAAGGTCGGGCTACGTTATGCTCCTGACAAAATTGGGTGGGGTTCCCCTTCTGGTCTGGTGCTCTATTTTGAGGCCTGTCTCTTTGCATTGGTCTCTTCCCTGGAGTTCGTTGGGGCCAGAGGCGTTGGGGAATTGGTGATTCCTAGTAGGCCATGCTTTGGTGGGGTATTGTTTGGCGCCCTATGGATCATATCACTACACACATTTGACAGTCAAGGTCAGATGTTTTGCACTTTTTCCTTTGTGGAGAATTGTGAGCTGTACCCAGTATGCACGGGCCCTCTTTTGGGTCATGCAGATGGGATCTTTCTTTCCCATTCCCAATTCTTTGGGTCTTTTGCTAGAGTCTGATGGTTCTGGTGATTGTCAGCAAGGAATGTTGTGGCATTCCTTTCGGTTTGGCTGTGCCTTGTAAGCTTTTAGGATAGGTATGCCAGCGCAAGTGGTGCAGAGAATCGGGAGGGAGTATGGTGAGATGTCTCAGTGAGCTAATGCTGGTTTCGTAGAATTTGTTCAATCCTTGGGGGGGTTGCGGGTTCAATTCTCAGTAGCGGTGGCTCAACCATTCATCCCTTTGAGGTAGATAAGAGTACCAGTACTTTAGGTAAAAGTAACAATTCCCAGGGTGCACTTGGAAAACAGAAAATATCTGAATGACTCTTTCCTGGTTATACTCCCAGGTGGCATGCAGTTGTCTGTCTGGGAGGTGAGCTATTGGGTTGTGCCTTCTGAAACGAAGGTTCGTTTGGTTTGGCACCAGAGATATGAAATGGGTTCGGCTCCTCCTGGAGCAGGTTCAGCTGTCCCACCTGTCCCTAATGTTTGGGTTATCCACCTGGGGGTCATTGAGCTTGGGACGATACCAATGTGGTGTTTGGTGTCTGCTCTTAAGAGGGTACTGGTGCGTGTTTTAGTTTTTTCATGATGTGTGGCTCGATTGGTCGGTGGTCATTTCCCGTATCTTTTGGCAGCGGGCCCATAATCAGGGTGCCGTATAAAGCTAAAAATTGGAGGGTCTCTAGGGTTTGAGGGTAAGGGAATTTTGGTTCGCCACTGGGTGTTTTCACACGCGTGGCAGCTGTATTTGTGGGTGATAGAGGTCGGCTTGACCTTTTTCATCTTGCCATGCAGAAAGTGGTGGAACAGGCCTGGGTGGTTTGGGTGGGGCGTGTCCGTGCCATTGGGGTTGGGGAGTATCAGATGGAATGTCAAGAGATGGACAAGGTGGATCTCAACCTCCCCTGCTCTGTAGGGTAAACGTTTTATTTACTGACTTGGACGTGCCCACCAAGCTAAAAGCCGGCTGGTGGTAGAGCATTTAAAGATGAAGGGAATTTTGGTTTGGACGAGGGGGGAGGAGAGACCCCAGTGGGTAAGTTTTGGTGCATAGGCACCTGGTTAAGTCGTTGGCAGGAACGGTTATTTAAGTTGGAGGCTATAGGGCCATAAGTGTTAATTTATATGTTAATTATGGTATTTATATATATTTATGTGTCTATTTATATTTGAATTAAAGGGAAAAAATAAAGTTTGGATGAGTCCTACACTTGTAAGTTTAATAAATGCTGTGGCCTGTTTCATCCAATATTCGTTGTCTGTCCTTATTGAGGGGAAAAGTGGGGTAGTCTCTTTACTCTTAGTCACACCACAATTCCCCGCTACGAACATACATAATAATTTATAAATATCATCTTATTATTACATTTTTCAAGGCAATTATTTTTACACTACTTGATGGGAAATGAATTGTTTTACCTATGCAATGCTTAGTGAATATTCCCCTAGACATACAGAGCAGAGGCGGCTCTCTAATTAGGTGGTTTAGGCAGCCGCCTAAGGCCTCGCGCTGGCTGGGGCCTCGCGGCCGCCTAAACCACCTGAGGGCAGACTGTGTCGGTTCCTCGGTCACTGACCGAGGACCCGACACCAGGAGGGGGCCCGGCGGCTTGCCCAATATGCTGCCAGGTGCAAAGCCCCTGATGGCTGCCCGGCCAGCCATCAGAAACCGGTCTGCAGCTCCGTAGTGAGAACTGGCCAACCAATCACGCTCTGATCATCTCGCGAAGTCAGACCCCCCCTCTGATGGTCTCTCCCCATCACCCCCCTCCCTCAGCATCACCCCCCCATCACCACCCTCACCACCCTCAGCATCACCCCACCTCACTATCACCCCCTCACTATCACCCCCCACCACTATCACCCCCCTCACCTCCCTCAGCATCACCCCCCTATCATCCCCCTCCTTCAGCATCACCCCCTCACTATCCCCCTTCACCACCCTCAGCATCACCCCACACTATCAACCCCCCCTCACCACCCTCAGCTGCTGCTGGGGATAGAGGGTGCCGTGCTACTTTCCATGAAACACAGGCTGCTGCTGGAGAGGAAGACCGACTGTCTCCACTCCTGTAACATTGTCCTGTTGCTGGGGAGAGAGACCGACTGTCTCTGCTCCCTGTAGGACACACTGCTGCTGGGGGGGGAAGGATGACACCTTCGGCCCCCTGGCATGCATACTGCTGCTGGGGAGGAAGACCAATTGTCTCCACTCCCAATACAATATTCTGCTGCTGGGGAGAGAGACCGGCTGTCTCCTCTCCCTGAAACTCACACTGCCGCTGGGGAGGAAGGACAGTACCTTTGGCTCCCTGGGACTCACACTGCCGCTGGGGAGGAAGGATGACACCTTTGGCTCCCTGGAACTCACACTACCACTGGGGAGGAAGGACGAAACCTTCGGCTCCCTGGAACTCACACTGCGACTGGGGAGGAAGGACGACACCTTTGGCTCCCTGGGATTCATACTGCTGCTGGGGAGGAAGGACGACACCTTTGGCTCCCTGGTGCACACACTGCCGCTGGGGAGAGAGACCGGTTGTCCCCTCTCCCTGGAACTCACACTGCCGTTGGGGAGGAAGGATGACACCTTCGGCTCCCTGGGACTCACACTGCCGCTGGGGAGGAAGGACTGCACCTTCGGCTCCCTGGGACTCACACTGAACTTCCACAGTTTTTGCTCAAAGTCCATTGCCGCATGGTTCTCAGCACTCAACTGGTGCATTACTTGGAAGACCACCTCATTCGAAGGGTCTGGGCCATACCAGACCAACTGCCTCTTTACCTCCTCAAGGTAAGCGTCACCCTCGTAGCGACGTATCAGGTTGAGGTGCTCTTCACAGGGTTCTATCCAGGGTCTTGCTCACTCCATGCTGCTATAGGTAGGGACGCTGCACAGTGGCTAGTGTTGCCCTCAATAACCTCTCATACGATACCAGTCAGTGTTTCCAGGGCGCTGCTCCTTGCGCTAGGACGCCATCCCACCAATGCCAACAATGTAACGGATCACCTGGCACCCCGACTGGGTAGCTCCGTTGAAGGATGCTCCTAGTGCTTACAGAGGGCTCCAAGCGCTCCGCAGACACCATAACCACCGCAGACCCCACGAACCGCTGCAGCTTGGTTGGGGTCTCGCCCTCTCCTACCCACCTTGGACCTACGACAAGGCTCTAGGTTCCAGTGGGTGAACCTCTTCTCCAAGCGAGTGAAGCAGGAACAAGCTCTTAAAAGAGGTTAGTAGTGATTAGCTAAGGGAGTATGCAGAGCATAGCAATCCCTTGTAGTGCTATAGCAATTCCCCTAATAAGATACAGGACTCTAGATTGAGGGTGAAGAAGAACTCTGTTTTACTTGGCACCAAAGGTCCTTTTTTTATGGAGGTCTTACACATACAGGACAGCCCACAGGGTTTTTCAGAACAACCAATAAAAACATTACAACACATACAATAAAGTAAACCACTCCCAGTAGAAATTCTCCCCTCTGCCTGTGATACAATTATCTCAAGACAATAAACTAACTTAATTAGCACAGGCAGAAAATATACAGTTTTTACACAATTCTAATAACATTAAAAGTATGCATGCAATATTAATAAAACATATTTGAAATCAGCGTCCTTCAAATATAAATATACTCAAAAATCATAAAAATCTGTCCAGTAGATCAAAAGTTAGATGGACGTCCTTTTTGAATGACTGCAAGCATGGCTTTTCTGCCCAAAACCAGTTCCACAGGTCTATCATCTCCTCTGTACTGGAGATAATTGGCTTAACTGGGTGTGGTACGCCAACTATCTCCAGGTACAGAAAATATCTCCATTTACAACAGCAGCTAAAATACACAACAATACATAATTCCCATTAGTTATGAGGAAGGAGGCTGGCAATTAAGCTTCTCAATAAACCAAGGACACAGGGCAATTTGTCACATAAAATTCCAGTTACAAACGGCACTTTGTAACACTCCATGACAACACATCACTCTTCAGCAGAAGCAGAATCTGGACCTATGGATGAGTTTCTTAAGACTTCAGTAGACTTCCAGGGACTCGTATATGCTTTCCAATATAGCACCTATGTTTTTCCAGCTTCAGGAGTTCTGGCCCTAATGAGGTTGAATCTCTGACACAACTGAGAGTGGATCTTTAATCATTTCTGAATCCACTAGGCAGGAACTCTCTAAACCTTTCTCAAAAAAAGAGGCTTCTATGCAGAAATTGTCTCTGCAACACAAGGAATTGTCCATGACATGTCAGAGGAATTTATTCCTAGACAGGGGTAGGCACATAGAGGACCTTGACTCAACAATATCCATGCCTGTGGCTATCCTGAGATCGATTATACTGAGCCCCTTGATGAGATGCTGCATGACATATTTAATAATTTCCTGGGCAATACTGACCCAGACCAGATTGTGCTTGACAGAGCTCACTGAGCACTTCATCTCCCAGACAATGTGTTGTGCCTTGGGATGTAATTTGTGTATCCACTCATATTACCTAAAGAAAAGTATAATCACTAAAGCTCAAGACCAACAATACTGGCAATTTTGCAGATCCATGATCAGCCTATAATAGGATTGAACTGCCTGGATTCTAAATAACCAACAGGATGTTCACCTGGTTACTGCCATACACATGGATCTAAATATACCCTATTGCTGTGGTCACCCCTTTACATCACATGCTGTAGACTCTCAATCGATGGGAAAGATTCCTGGGGAATGCCACTTTTTGGCCACCTTGGAACTCTCTGACACTAAAGTGCAAAATTGGCTAGTTCAGCCCAGAATTGGCTGCTTCAGCCCAGTCCCAAAGATGATATCCACAGCATTAAATACCACGTAGGAGTGCTGCTTTGACTCCCAAGTGTTAAGAGGACATCCTCGTTCTGCCTGCTTCTCCCCACCCTGCCCCCGGCTAGTGGACCCACTCCGTGCCCTCTGACCCCTGCACTGCATCAGCCTGCCCCCCAACCTCCCCCCTCCACCTGCGGCTAGCCGGAACCCCATGTGGCCCTCACTCTCCCGCCACCGGCCTCCTGGGGGAAACTCGCCCACTCCCACCCATCTACCCGGGCACCAGCCCCAAGCTGCTCACCACCCCCAGCTACACCAGCCCCCAGCTGCTCACCACCCTTGGAGGGCCCCCTGCACTTGCCTGCTGTGTCCGCCTCGCCTGGGGCCTGCTCTGGGCCGTCCTGCCCCTGGCTCCGTTCTCTGCCGCCTCCAGTAATGGGGGCACCCTCCTGGGCCGCGCCCTTGTCCCTCCTGGCCCTGGAGAGGGCCGTTCGGCCGCCGGTGCAGCCCTTGCTCCAGGCGCCACCCCAACCACTCCAGGGGGCACGCTGCCTGCCTCCCGGGCCGCCGCCCGCCGGGAAGCTCCTTGCCGAGGCCCCGGCTGCACCGTGGGAGGTGGGGCCTCAACCACATGGCCTCCGGGCCTGCTGCTGCTGCCGCCTGCTGCCTCCAGACCGCTGGCGCCTCCAACCTCCGGTTCTGCACCTGGACTCAGGCACCATGTGGGCCTCCTGGCCCGCGTCGGTCTTCCTCCGCCGCCATCCCTCCCTGCTTCCGCCGTCAGGAGCTGGTCCAGCTGGGCCCGCACCCAGCCCGCTCCCTGTCACAGTGCTGCCACCTGCACTCCAGCCAGCAACCTCTCCACGTCCTCTATCGCCCTGCAGAGGGAGACAAAAAGAGAAAAAGCCCTACCCAGCAAAGTAGTGAGCACCAGAGCGCACACAAACTCAACCAGGTAGGAAACTAAAAGGTGCTCTATCCAAAATGGCTACCTCCTTAAGTAGACCAACTCTTATTCCCACAACCCACCAGTCCTGGCCGGCTCCTCCTAATCCCGCCTCCTAACCCCTGTCAAGGCCCTCCTCCGCTAAGGTGTGCTTTGGCTCCTTGGGGCTACATGATTGGCAGGTAATCTGATGTGCATTCACTCCAGGCTAAACTTCTTAATTCTCGGGCAGATTTTTTTGGGCATGTTCACCCCTTTGGGCAGTTTTGGTTACGTGATTTGCGTCAGTAGCCTACCCTTTTACACGCCCACTGAAATTCTGCTTTACTGGACACTGCTGTTAGGTAGTATGGATTTATTTGAAAGATGAAAGCGAGACATTAGCATAGGGTATATGTTTTCTTAAAGCTACATGCTGAGAGTTTCCCTCCAGCACCAACTCCACCAGATACATGATGGTTGGGAGGTATGACTGTTTTCATATTTTATGTCAATAAGATTCTATAATTAGGCCCTTCCAAGGTACCTCTCTCATTTTCAAGAACCCTGGCGTTCATCAGCCTGGCCAAGCTTGAGTTGGACTATGGTACAACTTTGGAAATCTCATTGCATTTTACATGCTGCATTGTGAAGTTCATAGCCCTTTTTTCCTGCTTGTCCCTGATTTTGTTATTAGCTTTTACTTGGGTGGGGCCTGAACAATATATTACATATCTTATGATGCGTGTTATACACATCCTATTAGAGACTTATTGTTCACACATTCTGCATTTATTTGTATCTTTGAGGTATTTTCCTGAACTTATAAAGATGTTATGATTTCCTTTTACAGTTCACATTCATGCTTACATTTATGGTGTGACCTATCAGCATCGTGGCTGCTTTGCTAGGCTACCCACTGTTTTCTATACAACATGTGCTTGATATCAAACACATGCATTTCTTTTGTAACAATGAAGCACTACCTCTCTTTTGGTATCACATAGCACACCCCATCCAGTTATACCTGAGGGCACTGTATGATTTGTATAACAATATATATATGGCTGGGGGGCCCTGTATACCTGAATGCTGGATGATGATTTATATAATAATAATATATATATATATATATATATATATATATGGCTGGGGGGCCCTGTGAAACTGGTCAGAGGGTGCTGTATGATGATTTATATAATAACATTATCTGTCAAAATAGAGTCATTATACTAAATGTGTTCCTTGAGACTAGGAAAAGCAATCCTTAACAAATAACACCTGTAGAGAACTCCTAGAAGCTCAAAACCATTTGGCTACCCTCTTAACACATAATCAAAGAGAGTTTTATGTTTTTATGAACACTCTAATATATATGGCCGACTTTTAATTCACATATGGAAGAGACAGCAGAGATATCATATCCAATAAATTGGCTCAGCATATTTCTAGCTGAGTAGCTCCTGGGCCTGAGGTAAAAGTGTTATGTCTGCAGTGGTGGGGGAAACAGAATCATCATAATCAGATTTATCACCAAGACTAGACATTAGGAACACTTCTTTGCTACTTCATTTTAAGTCTTCATTAAAAAGTGACAATGATAACCCCACAAAGCATATTATGTTACCTTTATTAGTTGCTTCTTGGGGGACACCAACAAGATATATGCTTGAACTAGGTATGGCAGAAATAGCTGCAGAGGTCACAAATTGTTGCAGCATGAAATTGGCAGAGAAAAAAAAAATTGTCTTCTATGTGTTGATTCAAACTTAACAGAAATTGAGTAAATCCCACTATCATGAGGCTGAATACTAATAATAGAGGTGGGGATTGTGGTAGAGGCAGTAGTGGCGGAAGGGTCAGCAGTCCTCATGGCCGAGGAAGAGAAGGTCCAACTCTGAAAAGCCATGACACCATTACTCATACTGGATTGGAGAAGAGGACCTCTTCCCCTACCCTTCCAATACATGACATTCATGACTGTGGTTTTGTTTTTCTTTTTACTATAAATTAGGCAAGGTATATAAATGATTGGGAATTGTGTAAAGTAGCACAACTTTATTCATAAAAAATAGGTGTTGGTGCTGTAAAATGCACTAGTGCTTGTGGTATTACTGTTTTAGCGTACATGTGTTTGACGTTAAGAAACATCGCACAGTGCTCACACATTTGCACAGCACATAATGGAGCGAACAAATAAAATAAAAAAAATAAAAATGTAAAAAAATAATTTTCTTTTCCAAACACTTAACAATTGTATATTGATAAGCTAGTTTTACAATAGTATCAATGACAAAACACCTGCCAATCTCTTGTATCCTACTAAAAGCAGCTGGCAAGGCCCCTGGTAATAGCTGCTAGATATATGCAGTAGAACGCTAAACCAATGCCTCCCAACTCTGGTGGTCCATGAATTGGGGTAACAGTGAAATAGGGGTAGGAAGGGGGTATTCCAGTTACAAAATTGCATCACTGGCCCATCCAAAGATGGCCAGTCTGCCAGATAGTTTGCCAGTTTATCCTGGTGTGAATGCCATCATTCAGACTGTCCCATTGAGGGCAAGCCCTGCAGGGATTACTGCTTCACTGCTCTCTGGAGGGTCCTAATACCTTGAGGAGGATGTGATTGTGTCTAATTAGGTGCTTGCGCTATGCTTATTATTAGTATTTATATAGCGACAACTAATTCCGCAGCGCTTTACACTATTATGAAAGAGCGAGAAAATTACAATACATAAGACAAATACACAGTGACACAGGAACAATAGCTAGATGAGGGCCCTGCTTAAATGAGCTTACAGTCTAGATGAGGTGGGGTACAAATACACAACAGGGCAGCAAGGGTGACAGCCACCAAGGTGGAAAAGTAGCAGAGCTGGAAGTGGGAGTGGAGTATGACTCTTTAGGAGAGCAAGAGACAGATTTGGGTAAGAATAGATAAGTTACTCTGGGAGTCCATAAGCATTGGACAGATGTGTTTTGAGGGACTCCTTAAACAATTGAAGACTAGGGGTAAGTCTGATGGGGGTAGGCAGGCTGTTCCAAAAGAAGGGAGCTGCCCCCGAGAGGTCCTGCATGCGCGAGTTAGCAGTAAGGGTGTGAGCAGCGAACAGGAGAAGGTCACCGGCAGAGCGGAGAGACCGAAAAGGGGAATATCTATGAATCAGTGAAGAAATGTAACAGGGGCTAGAGTTGGTTAGAGCTTTATAGGTAAGGGTTAGTATTTTGAATTGACACCTATATGATACAGGAAGCCAGTGTAAGGATCAACAGAGGGGCAAGGTATGGGAGGAACGACAAGTGAGAAAGATCAGCCTGGCGGCAGCATTCGTTACCAATTGTAGCGGGGCAGTTCGGCTTTTGAGGAGACCAACTAGGAGAGAATTACAGTAATCCATGCAAGAGATTACTAGAGCATGAACAAGCTCTTTGGCAGCATCTTGCGTGAGAAAGGGGCTGATGCTGGCAATATTTTTAAGGTGGAATCGACAGGCTTTAGCAACATACTGGATATGTGGGGCAAAGGTGAGGCCAGGATCAAAGATAACACTAAGACAATGAGATTGCAAGGATGGACTGATGCAAGCATCATCAGCTTGCAGGGAGAGCGAAGGAGGAGAATCAGCATTATGAGGGGGAAAAAAAGGGAGAACAGTTTTAGAGAGAGATTGAGTTTCAGAAAGCGAGAGGACATCCAATCAGAAATAGAAGAAAGACAAGCAGTGACACGTTGCAGGACTGCAAGGGAGAGATCAGGGGAGGATAGATGTATCTGGGTGTCGTCGGCATACAGATGGTAGTGGAATCCAAAGGAGTTAATGAGTTTGCCAAGAGAGGCAGTATAAAGAGAGAACAGAAGGGGATCAAGAACAGATTCTTGGGGGACTCCAACCGAAACAGGGCGAGAGGAGGAGATGTCATTGCAAAAGGAGACACTGTACAAACGTTGGGAGAGATAGAAGGATAACCACGAGAGGACAGTGTCACAGAGGCCGAGGGATTGAAGAGTTTGGAGGAGGAGGAAATGATCAACAGTGTGAAAGGCAGCAGAGAGGTCAATAAGAATTAGTATGGAGTAGTGGCCTTTGGATTTAGCTGTGATTAGGTCATTTGTAACTTTAATAAGCGCAGTCTCAGTAGAGTGGAGGTGGCAAAAGCCAGATTGAAGAGGATCGAGGATGGAGTTGGATTTTAGGAAATGAGTCATATGAATAAAGACAAGTCTTTCTAGAAGTTTTGAGGAAAAAGGAGGCAGGGACGATAGTTGGAAGGGGAAGACAGGTCTAGGGATGACTTTTTTTAGGTTGGGACGACAGTAGCATGCTTAAGGGGAGCAGGGGCAACACCAGATGAAAGAGCAGTTTAGGATGTGCGTTAAGGATGGCACAAGACAAGGGGGAGAGATATCTGTTAAGGTGGCAAGGTACTGGATCAAGCAGAGAGGTGGTGGGGCAAGAGAAGAGGAGAAGCAAAGCCACCTCCTGTTTTGTAGCTGGGGAGAAGGCCTGTAGGGTAGGGAAGGTACTGTCCATGTGTGGTTGCGAGAGGGAGGAGCAAAGGGGGGAGAATTCTTTCCTTAACTGTTCAATATTGTCGGTAAAGTAGCATGCAAGGCTATATGCTGAAAGGTCAGTTTGAAGGGTGGCTTGAGGTGGGCAAAGGAGAGAGTTGAAGGTATTAAAGAGATGCCTGGGATTGCGTGAGCATGAACTAACAAGAAAGGAAAAGCAGGATTGTTTAACAAGGGTGAGGGCTGTGCTATATGAACACAAAATTAATTTATAATGGAGGACATCTGACAAGGTGCAGGCCTTCCTCCAGCAGTGTTCAGCTGAACGGGAGCATCTCTGCAGATACCGGGTCAATTTAGTGTCCAATGGTTGGAGGTGCGTCTTCCTTGAGGTGCATCTTTGGAGCGGGGCTGCAGCGTCCAGGGCAGAGGTGAGGGTAGCATTATATGAGAAGATAGCCAGAGAGGGACAGGAGAAAGTGGGGGTGAATGAGCGCTTTGAATGGAGATCAGCTGAGAGTTGCTGGAGGTCAAGAGAATTCAGGTCCCTTCTGAGTTGAGGGCAGTTAGGGTGATGCTGTTGGGTGAGGGGTCTTTCAAGAACAAATGATAAGAGGTTGTGATCTGAGAGAGGAAATGGAGTGTTGTGGAGCTTAGAGATAGTGCATGCATTAGAAAAGATAAGATCGAGGGTATTGCCAGCTACATGTGTGGCAGTATTTATCAACTGTGATAGGTCAAGGGAGGAGGTAATGGAAAAAGTTTGGAAGCTACTGAGGTCAGGGATGGGTTAATGGGAATGTTGACATCTCTGAGAATTAGGGAATGGATAATATTTGAAAGGAAGTAGGGAAGCCAGGCAGAAAAATGGTCAAGGATCAGACTAGGGGAACGGGGTGGGAGGCGGGGAGGAGGGGTGATAGATGATGAGGGGCATGTTGCGGACTGTTGGAAAGTTCTGTTATATGATACATAATAGAGGTGGCAAAAAAACAATTATTCCCAGTTCTGTCCTTTCTGTCTAGCATTGCATATCATGAAGTGTGTATGTGTATCTGTGTGCATGTGTCTGTGAGTAAATATCTGCACCTGTATTCTTACAAGTGTGTTATCTGTGTCATTGAGTATGTGTGTAAATATGTCTGAGAAGGCATGTTGGAGAGTGGTCCAAACAGTGAGGTATTAAGGGGTACTAAAGCTTAAATAGCAGCTCTTGATACACTAATATTTATATCATATTTTAGTTGCATAACTAAAAAGAAATTAAATTAATTAAAATTCAAAAAAACAAAATTAATTTTAAAAATGACTATGACTTGTTACTTAAAATCTAGATCATTAACTAGGTGTCTTGATAAAAATATTTCATGTGTATATTAAGTTTCCACATTTTTGTAAGTTGTTAATGTTTTCTTTGGCAAATTACATAGCAACACATCTGAAAAGAAACCTGCACCCATCAAGTTCAGCCTTTCTCACATCTGTTTTGCTTTTGATCCAAAATAACATATTGGTTTTACAATATATGCATGTTGCTATGTAGTATCATTGTAATGCTCTTTATAGTATCCATTTTAATATAAGTAGGTTTGTGTGCATTTTATGTAATACAATTTAATTACTGAAGTGTAATAAAAGAATGTATTTTTCTTTAAACATCTGTTTTACATTAGTATATTTGGGCATTCATTTTCTAATGAAAACTTTTTTGTCTGAATTTTCTGCAATTCATTCAGTGGACGAATGCAAATTCCGAATGAATAAAATGAAGAACGAATTGCTTGGACAAAATTTCATCCATGCAATTATTTATTTCATTTGTTTTAGATAGTTACAAAAAGGGAGCTACCGGCTAGTGTCTCCCTCCATGTTATCTTTAAAAATAGAAGCGGTGGAGAGAGGTTTTCCTCCACTTCTTCCTAAATGCCCCCATGTCCCCTCACTCAATGTATTGTCAAATGGGGTCAATATGACCCCCTATTAGTAAAATGGCAGTTAAATCCTCCCTCATGCTCCAATAAATTTGGGGAACATAGTGCTCCCCATTCCTCCACTCATGCTTTGTGATTGGAGGATATTAAAATTAAAAAGCTGCCTAAATGTCCCATTGGTATCAGGTGGGGCGGGGCTCTAAATAAAGAGGTGGGCCTATTGTATTTAGACTCCACCCATTGGCAGCAGCTCTACAAAAGAAACCTATTGTACCCACATCCCATCCATTTGCCATGTTTGGGGGTTCTAATTAATAAAGGGAGGGTGGAACTATTGGCCACCACAGTTCCCACACATTAGCAGAAGTGGGGGCTGCTTATATTAATAATCTATTTTGGGAGGTGACTAGGAGCTTGGGGACCCCTAGTCACCAGGAGGGGGGCACTACTAATTATAGGTTTAATATTACTAGCCTCTACTGCTGTCAATGGATAGAGGACTGGGGTGGACAATAGGTCCACCCCCTTCCAATTATTTAGAGCCCCTACCCACCGCCAATGGGTGGGGGCTGGGGAACACACTCATATTTAATAGTCTCCACTCACTGGCCATGGGTAGAGGCAGGTTGGGAGGCACCTGGTCTCCTCTGTTTATTTTAACAAAATCCACTTATAGGGCATGGGTAGGGACAAAGGTGGACACTATGTCCCTACTAATTTATTAAGAGCTCCATCATGGGGGTACGGTGGAAATGTGCTAGTCTTTTTTTTTATTTTATATAGTGAGCAGCTTAGTATAATTGAAGATGTCTGAAAGACCAACTTTAGGAAAATGAAGGGCTTTTCTTAATTTTGGTCTCTCAGCATCTTAGTAGATAGCTCCCTAATACTAATGTGGCATTGCCATAAGTACACCAAACAAAGGAGCTATCTACTAAACAGCTCCCTAAATTGGTACATCTAAATATGGAAATCTTACAAGGGTACCAAGTTAGGTGGTTATCTGCTAAATGGCTGCATTACAGAATTTCATTTGTTCAAATTAAATTCCAAAAAGAAGATAATGGCCCAATTTCGTCCAAAAATGAATTAACAAATGGACAAAATTCAGATTGGATAATACAATATTTTTTTTTCTGTATGTATTCAGATTAAACTAAAATATTGGCAGTACCACGGTCTAGTAATTAGTTAATTGTATGCTTTATATAATTGTATAAGTAAGACAGATTGCAATGTTAAACTGCATAACTTTTGTACCAGGGTTCTGTACTGAAGTAATGCTAAAACTTGACTTGAGCAAATGCTCCAGGCCAGCTTTTCATGCAGGTGAAATTCTGCAGCAATGTTCTCCAGGCTGTAAATGGTTGTATTCATAGAATGCAAGCCTTGCAGAAGAATGCAGAGGTGGGAAGCGGTCACTGAGGGCTGCATCTGATGGGGTGCCAGCCAGCATCTGTAAATAGTACTGCAAGGTAGCATTGCAGATTCTCTCTCTCATAGTGCCCCCTTAAGGTTCTCTGCAATGCACACTATAACACCAGGGTCAAATACATGGTGGTGCATTTTTTTCACTGCTATATGACCGGTGTATCGTCGCCATATGGGCATCTGGAACCTTGGACAAACTCCCCACAAGACACGGGCACTAGGGTATATGTGAAAAATTGTCCACAGCTTTATTAAATATATAAATAATAATTATAACTTTCCATAGAAACATTTGGGTCATTGCCCCATGCCCCGCCCTTACTTCTGTATCCTTCCGTTGGGTATATATATATATATAACATTATACCAACATAGCATCACTTAAAGTGCCAACCATTTATTATAATTTAACCATGGTAGGGGTATACCCGGATACCCCTATCCCACTAGGTTCTGAGCCATTGACAGGACTGGAAACCTACCAAACATTGCAATAACCATTAACATAACCTTCCTACTGGGGAGCCTATTTCCTCTCCTAGAGCTCCCTTTCCCGTCATGAGCTCAGACCTTGAAACCTTAAGCCATCTTAGCTCCCCCACGCCAAAGAAAGTGCCAACCCATGTTAAGGAGATCCCACTGCGGAGAGGTGAACTCCATCCATGTGATAGTAACTGGGCAACCACACCTCTAATTATTGATGTCTTATTACCACCACCCCCACTTTCCTGACCAAACTAGCCATCAGGCTATTAACCTTCCCGCAGCAGCAATCGATGGCCAACGGGTCACGCGCGTTTCGCCACTGCCGCCTGGGCACCATCTCAGACGACACAACCAGTACACCGGGAAGCATATCCCGCAATCTATTCAGATCCTGCTTCATTCATTTTACCAGCTGATGCTGCAGTACCAGTCCCAGATCATTCCCCCTTGCGTGGAGAACTAGGAAGTCCTCCACCCGCTACCATGCGAAACACTGCATTGCAAACTCCCCCCCAAAAAACCCCAATAACCAAGTCAACAAAGTGCCAACTGGTCCTTCGGAAAGCCCAGCTGCTGTCCCTGAACTCTAGCTGCGTCTCTCCTCTCGGCCCAGAACACGAATGAGTGCCCGACGATCCAGGCGACTTTTCCTAGGAAAAAACAAAAACATCACCAACTCACAGGATACCCAGGTCCTTCCACCCAGTCTCAATCCAACATACCCAAACGCACATATGACCGAAACCTGACTGATTACCATCTCCCAATCCACTTGACCACAGCCTCCCCCAGGCCCAAATGTGTGGCTTAAGTAGCCGCCCCAATTCGGAAAGAATGAATCCTGAAGCGGCCCGGTTGTAACCCCAACTTCGCCAATCCCAACCGAAAAACCTTGACAAAACTGAAAGCGAGAGAAGCAAGAGCTGTCCGCATGTAGCAATAACGGCCCTCCCCAACAACGGGCCTATTAGCCATGTATTGCGACACCGAGGTTACTGGACATAACACCGAGTCCGGCACGGCACCTAGTGTTACATCCCTATCTCTGCCCCTGACATGAGTTTTGGACCTGGCCAGGTGTACCACGAGCCTCCGTTCTTGCATGTGCAACCCAGACATCTGAATACCCCCACTGGCTACCTTATTAACACTTACCAATTCACCAATCCTGAATGCTCCAAAGAAGGCTAGGAGAAACGCTGCCCGAAACAGTAGCCCCTCAAACTCATCCCAACATACCTCTGGTAGTGTCCCCAGAAGACCCCCCAGCACCTTCACAGACACTGGCCTCAGAGCATCGGGCACCCGGCAACCTTTACTGTACCCCTTAAGCACCTGACGAATCACAAAATTCTTCGTGAGATTGTCCCACCCGCGTAACTTAAACTTAAAGGCTAGGGCCGCCATGTTCCTATGCACCACTGCCGGTGATGGATTCCCAGCTAGCAAGCAAAACGTAAACCATACGCGACTCCCCTACCAGCGCCAGATCCAACCCAGTCCACGAGTGTTCCCATGCTATCCAGACCTTACTGTGTGCAGCCCAGGTGCTCGGCACTACTGAGGCTCTAATGTATCCCCCAAGCAGTATGCTCCGAGCTGCCACATCTAATCCGGGCACGCCAGCCCTACTTCTTTTGCTCCAGGCGCTACCATCCAAAACCAAGGCCACTGAAAATGAGATAAAGCATCAGCCACCATGTTTAGTTACCCTGGCACATGCCTCGCACAGAAAACTGACCGACATGCAAAACAACACAAAGCGACGTAACAGACGAACCACCGGCTGCGATGAAGCGGACAGATTGTTAACCGTGTGCACCACCGCCATGTTATCGGAGAAGAAGACTACCTTATGGTTCCGCAGCTTGACACCCCATAGAGCCAGTGCTACTATCAAGGGGAACAACTCCAAGAATGCCAGGTTACGTGTGAGGGGGCCACCGCTCCGGGCACCAGAGGCCACCAAAATAAGCCCTGAAGCCCACGAAGCATTCGTGAAGAGCTCGAGTTCCTCCACTGAGACCCCTGCCTACTGAAAGAACAACGTGTCAATAAAATCCTGCAAAAATGCGTCCCACACCGCCAGGTCGGCCCGCATCAGCAATGACACCCTGATGAAATGATGATGTAACCTCACCCCACAGTTGCTGCTGACAGGCTCCGGCTAAAAATCCGCCCCATCGGAATCACCGTGCAGGCAAAGTTGAGCTTCACGATGAGTGCGCACTCGCAGTACCTCTGCAACAACTCCCCGCAGCCCCACCAGCTTATCCCGAGGCAGCCGACACTCTCCTCACACCGAATCAATTTCGAGACCCAGGAAACTCAAACACTCCATTGGGCCCTCTGTCTTGCCCACTGCAAGACAGGTGGGGGAGGGGCTCTAAATAAAAAAGGGGTGGGCCTATTGTATTTCGAGACCCAGGAAACTCAAACACTCCATTGGGCCCTCTGTCTTGCCCACTGAAAGACAGGTGGGGCGGGGCTTTAAATAAAAAAAGGGGTGGGCCTATTGTATTTAGACTCCACCCATTGGCAGTAGCTCTACATAACGAACTGCCCCACCAACCACTCGATAGTACGCAGTAGGTGGAGACATGCCACCGAATTCGCCAGGCCCACACAGAAGAAATCATCCAAGTAGTGCACCACCGACTTACTCCCCACCTCCGTCCTAACCATCCACTACAAGAAGGAACTGAATGTCTCAAAGTAACAGCATGAAATCGAACAGCACATAGGGAGACCAGTAACAAGTACCCAAATACCCAAAGTAACAACCCAGTAGGTGGTAACAGTCAGGGTGAACAGGCAGCAAGCAAAAAGCTGACTTCACATCCACCTTGGCCATCAAGGCCCCCCGCAAAGCCTACTTTACCAGCTCGACCGCCTGGTCGAATGTTGCATAGGAGACCGAGCACAGTTCCTCGTCAATGTCGTCATTCACCGACTCCCCTTTCGGGTAGGAGAGGTGGTGAATAAGTCGAAATTTCCCAGGTTCTTTCTTCGGAAACACCCAGAGAGGTGACACCCGTAAATTTGCCAGGGGCGGCACCCCAAAAGGACCCAGCATCCTGCCCAACTGCTACTCCTTTACTAGCTTCTCCCGTACCACTTCGCATTCGTGCTTGAACCGACACGCGGACCCCCACTTGCACTGGCCCTTGTTGAAGAGCCAGCATAATCCCTTTTGCAAGGTGGCCGATGAGGCAAACTGTCCCCTTGCACCGTCTGTCTGTTGAAAGTGTTGCGCCTTCTGCACCATCATCAGCTTCATCCAGAGAGGTAGGTCCATCTGGTCCCACCTTATACCTGGATTAGCTGCCAGCCGCTGCTTAAACTGCTCATCATGCTGCCACCACGCGAGCCCACCGTACACTTCCCAGATCCCATCCAAGTAGCAAAACAACAACAAGCACAACCCCAGTGACTTCTCACCCAGGACACTGGTCAGAATGCAAAATGCCCTTAACCAATTACCAAAGGATTTCGGTATCTTCCGATACCTCTTCCTCTTTTCTTCGTCTTCCTTCTTGTCATCTTTCTTGTCCTCATCCTTGAGGTCAAGAAACTCCTCCAAAGGGAGAAGTGAGAAAAGTTTGCAAAACACACCCTTCCATAAATGAGAATTCCTGACGGTCACTGGACCGTCCCCTGCCGAACTACCGGAATCTGAACGGTGTTACTGTGCAAAACTGGGGGAGTAACTGGCACGCTTCAACCCCCAATGGAACCCACTCCCAATGAAGCTGCTGTGTGACCTGCGCCTCCTGTGGCGTCGAGGCCTGGGGGATGCTCCCCTACTCACCAAGCCTGCCCTGCCCCCTGGCTACACCCTACCCCGCCCGAGGTGCGGTCCATCCAACCCACCTTCCCTGGGTCATTGGAGGCCTGACCTCTGACCCCCCCTCCTGCCCTGTGGTGTTCCCCCTGTGTGCACCTATGCCCAACCCCCACCCCCACCCCCACCCCCTTCAGCCCTTTGAGGTGCGCTGTACTTCCCCTGCCTCACTAACATAACCCCCGCCCCCCGGCCGGACCCAGACCCCCCCAATGGTCCCGTTCCACGAGTTGCCCCAGGGGATCCTCTGGTATCCACGGAAGCCCCCGCTCTGAACGCAGCCACCGCCCGTGTCCTGGGCCCCCGACCCATCTGGCGGAGCCCCTCGTTGGCTCCGGCATCATGCCGCAAGGCAGAGCCTCGATCATGCGGCTGCCTGTGCCTCTGTTCGCAGCCTGCACCTGCCACCTCCTCACCACTCTGGTCAGTCACACCAGGGCCCAACTCCAGGCTCAAGCGACGTGGGGGCCTCCTGGCCCTGGTAGGCCAACCGCCGCCACCGTCCTGTCCCTCTGCCGCTGCCAGCACCTATCCCAGCTGGGCCTGGATTCAGTCAGATCCACAGTTCCTCGCCGCCATCCTGAAGCCCTCCAGCATCTTCTCCACGATCCTGCAGGGGAGAGAAAAAGAGAAACCTACCAGACCAAATGAGTAAACACACAAGGTGCACACGAACTCAGCCAGGTAGGTAAGTTAAAAGTGATTCTTCCAAACTGTCTGCCTATTTATATAGCCCAGCCCCCTAACCCTCCATTAACCAATCCCACTAGCCTCCTCCTATGCTCGCCTCCTAACCCCTGTCAAGGCCACCTTTCCACTAAGCTGTGCTTTTGCTACAAGGCGCTACAGGCTCCCTGTTTCCTTCTGACCAGGCAGTGCAGCTCAGGATCAAACATCCTGTGCTTTGCATTACACCACACAGTTGCTTGTAGCAGTGAGAGCACAAACACATTGCACTCTACACTCCTGCTGAAAAACCATAAGCAGATTTAAACAATGAGAGGGAGGCCTTCACTGTGAGTTAATTATTTTGTAAGGTACTGTCCAGTGAGTGTGTGGGACTTCCTGTAAAAAATAAAATAAAAAGTTTTATATTTACAATATTACTGACGCATTGAGACTGGCCAGATGTGGGTGTTTGTGTAGTTTTTATGTCTGTCTGAATAGCTATTGTATGTGGTTTGTGTGTGGGTAGTTAATGTTGTGTGTGACTTGGTAGTTAGTGTGTGAGCCATGGTAATAAGTGTTTGGTGTGGGTGTGTCTGGGTAGTTAGTGTGTGAGCCATGGTAATAAGTGTTTGGTGTGAGTGTGTCTGGGTAGCTAGTGTGTGGCTGGGTACACAGTATGTGTCTGTGTAATTATATGTGGTGTGTGACTTGGTAGATTGTGTGTTTCTAGGTATATGTCTTGTGGTGTTTTGTGGATAGGGTTGCCACGGACTGCCTGGCCAGTGCCGGTATTGCAATAATACCGGTAATTCAAATACAGTCTATAAACTGAGATTAGACTGCAATACTGGTGCCAGCCAGTTGGGGTCTCTGTTATTGGAGAGAGGCAGGGATAGGAAGTTACATTGTCTCCCTTCCTGCCTCACTTACTGAATCTGCAGGGGAGCATAGAGAGTTCAGCCAGCAGCTCAGGTAAGTGAGGAATGTGGGAGACACTGTTAGACATGATGAGACAATGTGAGACTTGGGGACACTGGGGGACTATGAGAGACATTGAGTCACAGAGAGAGACACTGGGAAAGACAGGGAGACACCGATAGAGGCATGGAGACACAGAGAGAGACCTGGAGATACACAGATGGGTGTTAACACGAGGTAAGACAGATTTGGGCTTGGACAAGAGGAAAGAAAGACACAGACAGAAAACAAGCGGTCTGTAGTCTTTGCAAGCCATCCCCTTTTACTTAGGTGCAGACTTTAAGTCTGTGCTGGGTAATGCTCTGTTTAGAGGCTTCTCATGCCTCCATGCATGTGACTTACACAGCCTTCCTGAACACTTCCTATAAAGAGTCAACTAATGTTTATCCATTTATTGCAAATTCGTTTTAATTTAAAAAAAAAAAAAGTATTGTCTCAAGTTTAATAGCTTGCAAGACCTTGCAGGAGCCTCCTGTATTCAATGAAAATTAAATTTAAATAGCAGATGATAAAAACTTTAAAAGTAAGTTACACATAATTGAAAATTAAACCATTTTGCTTTTATTCAGTCTGTCAGTCACAGCCAGGTGAGGTGTGTCTAGGGCTAAACAGAAACAAAAGTGATTTGAATCCAAAATGTCAGTTAATTGAACATTGAAACTTCAGAGGCATAATCTATACACACAAACTGCTTCACTAAGCTAAAGTTGTTTTGGTGACTATAGTATCCCTTTAAATGACACTTTTGTCTATGATGCAGATCAGCTGCTGTGGGTCCATTGAGTGAGCACTCAGAAGGGCATTTCAGTCTCCCCAAACTGAAGAGCAGTCCCTCTATACAGAAGAATTAAAATGTAAGTATTGTTTTCTGGATTTTACAAAAAATGTCCCTATGTCACTCCTTGTTATTTACAGCCTATGCTGTCACACATACATAATTAAATATGCAAATTATAATGGCTGGAATGTTTTTCCAAGAAAGTTGGCAACCCTATTTGGGGTAGATAGTGTGTATCTGGATAGTTGGTGTGTCATTTTTATATGTACTATTACTTCAGCATTGTGAAAGGACAGTTTTTTTTGTTTTATGAGTGGGTAGTTTGAGGGGGTGCGTGTCTCTTAATTATGTAGCCCAGCACTTTTTGTCGCTAAATGCCCCAATCGAGTGTGTCACCACTAGATTTGGTGGTGCACTTAAGCTTAAGGAACAATATAGGGTAGGAACTCAAACGTGTATTCCTGTTACTATTTTGTTAAAAGCACTATTTAAACTCCCTGGCTGCACCTTGCCCCCCCCCCCCTTAAATATATTTAAAAACTCACCTTATTGCCAGTGCCGCTCAGGTCTGCCTGCGCTGGCACCACCCACGATCCACCTCCTTTGCTGACATCATAGGAAAGCAATAGATTGGCTGAAACTGTAAATTCTGAGTCATCTCCCTATATATTGTCTAGTGTGTGTGTGTGTGTGTGTGTAGATATATATATATATATATATATATCTGCAGGAGATGTGATGCATGGCCTGGCACGTTGTCGCGATGAAGTTTCAACATTTGCCTATAGCTGCATCCATTTTCATCGTATTGCATCTCTTAACTGATGAAGAACATTGAGGCAGTACTCCTTATCAATTGTTTGGCCTGGAGGAGTGTACTCATAATGGACAACATATTCCCAACATATTCCCAATCCAAAAATACACTGAACATGGTCTTGATCTTGCTGTGACTGTTGAACATTCTCAGGTTTTGTGCTTGCTGCAGGCCCTCCTGAATGTGGATCACTTAACAATTTTCAACCATCATTCAAACTTTTGATTGAACTGCACTAATTGCATCGACTCCGAAAGGATTCTTAATCATCTTAAAAGTTTCCACGGAGGAATCTTCAAACTTAACTCACAATTTGATACAGATTCCACTCTCCTTGGCTGCCAGACTACATGATTTTAGCACAAACTGTTCTCGTTATATTGACAATGGTTGGACTTTTTTCAGACAGACCTCCTATATATTCAGTGATAGTTTGACAGATGTAGATGACTACACCCCATCTGCCTTTGAATCACATTCTCCCCCCTCGTCTTTGCGTTTCCACCACATTACTCCATAAGTGTGTGTACTGGTCAGTATCTGTGTGCCAGTGTGCGTGTATATGTGTGTTTTTAAATGTGCATTAATGTATGTGTGTATGGGTCTGTATCTGTGTATTTGTGTTTAGAGGCCATGTATGTGTGTCCATGAGTGTGTGCATGGTTCAATGTTTATGTATCAGTGTGCATCCCTCTCTAAGGCCAAATTGTAAAATACAGCTTTGCACACCTTTTTAGTACCATATGCTGGGTTAAGGTCCTTCATCCTACAATGAAAACTTTATAACTCCTAAAAAGTGAACCAATAATTTATACATTTTTATTCAGTTCATCGGAAAGAGTCATTTCAGGCAGCTAAATAAGTTAACGGGACACTAGAGTCACCAGAACAACTACAGCTTATTATATATGTTTTGGTGAGTATAATCATTGCCTGTGGGCTTGCTGCAGTAAACACTGTCTTTTCAGAGAAAAGGCAATGTTTAAATTACAGCCTAGAGATACCTCCAGTGGCCACTCCTCAGTTGTCTACTAGAGGTGCTTCCTGGGGCGGTGCTGCTCAGTGTGCAGCACTTCCATTTAGTGCCTCCACCCTCTGTATGGAGACACTGTATGTGACGAAGTGCCCTTCGCCACTTGTGCCTGGAGAAGACTTCTTGCCCTGTGACTATGGACCCTGGGAGATTTGGCCCGTTCAATTCAGTATGATAGGAGTTATGTATTTTTGTATCATTTTGTGTTTTACTGGGAACGTGCTCAATGGAGTCTGCTTCTATCCCTGGATAATTGGATTACTTTTCCCATTGTCTCCAGGCTAGAAAGCTCTGTAAAACCAGTTTGGGCCAGATAGCCATGCTGCCAGCCAGGCCCCACTCTGAGCTCTGCTCTGCTCCCTCACACTCACTGCAGTGATGCCGGCGCTGGAATATGACTTCACTCCGGCATCACTAAGAGGCGTTCGAGGGAGCTGAACAGGAGGATAACTGTTCCCTCGCCACCTCCACTGTGAGTCTGTCTACCAAACCCAACCACCTGCCAATGTGTCTGCCTGCAGCAGCTCCACTGGACTGCCACCAAAATGTAAGCACATAATTAAAAAAAAAAAAAATTGTGAGAGTGTGTGTGTGTCTGAGTGTGTGTGTGTGTCTGAGTGTGTGTGTGTGTCTGAGTGTGTGTCTGAGTGTGTGTGTGTGTCTGTGTGTGTCTGTGTGTGTCTGTCTGAGTGTGTGTGTGTGTGTGTGTGTGTGTGTGTGTGTGAGTGTGTGTCTGAGTGTGTGTGTGTCTGAGTGTGTGTGTGTGTGTCTGGTGTGTGTGTGTGTGTCTGTGTGTGTGTGTGTCTGTCTGAGTGTGTGTGTGTGTCTGTCTGAGTGTGTGTGTGTCTGTCTGAGTGTGTGTGTGTGTGTCTGGTGTGTGTGTGTGTCTGAGTGTGTGTGTGTGTGTGTGTGTGTGTGTCTGAGTGTGTGTGTGTCAGAGTGTGTGTGTGTGTCTCAGTGTGGGTGTGTCTGTTGGTGAGAGTGTATCTGTCAGTCAATGTTTATGTCTGTTAGTGAATGTATGTCTGACACTGAGTGAGTGTGTGTCTGTCAGTGAGTGTGTATGTGTATCTGTCAGTGAATGTGTGTGTCAGTTAGTGTCTGTCGGTGAATGTGAGTGAGTGTGTATGTTTCAGTGAAAGTGTGTGTTGGTTAAACAGTGTGTGGGACAATGACTGCATCTGTCAATGAGTGTATGTCAGTGTATGTGTCTTTTAGGCAAAGAGCCTGTTGGTTTTTAACAGGAAGTGAAATTTAGAAGGGGGGTGCCTGAGTTTTGTCATGGCTAGGGCAGCACAAAACCAGAATACACCACTCCCTCCACCCTCTGTCAGCCCTACCTAATGTAGTCCAAGTCGGCCATCCCTTACTCTCCAGCACCTGTTGATCAACCTCCCTAGATAGATATAGAGAGTGATGGGTAGATATATATAGAGAGAACACAAAGCTTTATAGGTATTTATGAGTTTGTCTGTCCCTTTACATTTATTTATAATAAACATATGACACTATAGGATACCTAAAGTGGTAAGCAAGTGTTTGTGTGTGATGTAGTGTGTACGTTTTAGTGTCTGAATGCTGAGTATTCCGAGGAGGTTTGGGCAGGAATTGTGGGCATGTGTTGAGTGATGCAAATTGTGGGGATATTTATGGGATAATAATAGTAACAGTGAGAATTGCCCACTAATTCAATTCTCAGATCCCAAAGAACGTTTATCGTGTTAAGTGAAATGTATTTCATATAATTGATATCACAATGTATAAAAATAGATTTTATTTATGATAACCAATAATTAACAAATAATATTATGTACATGCATGACAATAATCAATGAATATTCAGTATAAAATGGTATGCAATACAAAGAAATGGGTATTACGTTTCAATGGCTATTAACTCATTATCTGTCAAGAATTCTGACGATTTATGAGGTATCTTTAACACAGGCTGAAAGTGAAACTTTTCACACAGAGAACAGAATTCCTCAGAGTGCAGCGTAAGGTCATAAAGTTTAGCAGACAGTTAGAATAACCCTTTCAATGCTGGCTAGATCTCCTAGGTAGTTAAGATCTATTCTTATGTATTTTAAATAAAATAACATTTAAACCAGTTCATTAGTCATTTTCTTAAACCATCCATAAGAGAATTTAATATATTATATAAGCAGATTTTTAATTTGTCTAAAAGATATCTATCTTAATTTAGAGCAAATCAATACACCTGGATAAAAACAGCGGTATGCTAACACGTGATAATATCACATCAATATATAATTATTCTTAATTCCACCTGCAGAATGGAATGTTTATAACTATATATTCTTAGTTAACTAAGATTTCTTAATATGGAAATCTGACCGTGCTTTATCCAGTCATATATAATGCTATTAATACATTTTAATTAAATTAATTTAATTAAATGAAACCAGTATAATTACCAGTTGAGTAGATATTTCATCCGATTGGTAGCCTCAGGAACTTATTTGGATGTGTCTCTGCATGGAGGTTGGAGTCCCCAAACTTCCAATTCCTCTCTTTTCTCTCCTTTGCATATCTTGCATCTGCCTCCTTCGTATATCTCTATCTTCCCTTTGTCTTAACTTTTAAAGGGCCAGACTCTCTGTACGTCATCAGTTGATAACCCAATAGAAGCACTAGAGGTGTGGTTATCTTCCAGATCGCAAATTAGTTATTTGGTCTGTAGAGGGCAGTCTTGTCCCACTAAACATACCTATCCAGGAAAGAGTTAACTTTTCCTGGTGGCTATTTTGACGTCATTTTGCGTTATCTTTATAGCGCCATAATTTAAAATTTCAAAGGGTTTCTTAAATTTTGTCCAGACTTAGCGTCTGCAATTCCTGCCATAATTTCTGATATGACAGATCATGAACTAAGTTTACCCTTTTCCATACAATGGTACCTTATATATATAGACAGTTAAATATTAAATTATTTAATCTTCTCTGTCACAATTGTCTGGGTTTAGATTTGATTATATTCCATTAGCATTTTAGACAGTCTATCCAACCCCCTTCCTTATCACTTGTTTGTATATACTATGCATTCCTCAGATCTGGGAAAGTGGTTAGCTTACAGATAGAAATATAGTGTCTTTTTGTTAACTTGAAATAACAAAATGGAGTCTGGTCTGTTCAGAGTGACTCAGAATATACACTTTTAGTTTCTATCATAGCACAAAATGTCTGCCGATATAAATACTCTGACATAACCCCCCTTTAGTGCATTTCATAGCCAAAATTAATTTAGCTTATGAATAAGCACTATAGAAGTTATCAGACATATTGTGCAATCACATCATTTCTAACATAGGCCCGTGCGTGGAATGAACATTTTTGTATATATTTGTACCTGTAAAAGTTTTGAACTTTACATTTAGTACAATCAACCATAATATCATTATTACATAGTACATTGTTTTCATTTGAAAAATGTCTTTGGGAGTTACATATGGTATGGTCAATAAAAAGCAAATCTCCATACGTTCCGGATCAATTAAGAGAGGTATAGCGCTCCCCATCTCAAAGGCCAGATTTAATTGCATAGGCTCAATTGTCTCTCCATCCACATTGGCAAGCATCGCATGAACAATATCCTTGGATACAAAATACAGAGGTATGCGTCCCCCTGCCAATTCGATCATTCCAGTTTGCACTTCGTCGAGAAAAGCAAGTGTGTGGAACAATATTGGGTCATGCAGAAATAAAAGTTCACGCTTAAATAAGTCATGACTTTGGTGCAACTCAGTGGATTTGGCAATTAACTCCGAATGCAAATTTGTTGTAACAACTGTGTCTTCCACAATAGTTAACACGTCTTGGAGAAGTGTTCTTTGCTGGTTTATCACCTGATGAATATCGTTAATGTGTTGCTTTAGCGCATAGATTTCCATATCCAGCTTTTGGACAGTAATAGAGTTGGCTGCAGACATTCCAGTTGCGACAACTGCACCGACAGTGGCACAAACTAATGCAACAATTATAGCGGTGAGGAACCTTTTGGGTCGGTTGCTCATCGGAATAGAACTGGATACAAATGGTTTCCGGGCTTGCTCCAAGATGTTTCGCACACGGTCCTGTGCTCTTTGGAGGTGCATCTGGTACCAAGTCTGTAACTCAGGAAGCTGCATCGATGAAATGTTGTATGCCTTCTCGATGGAAATCTTGGGGTCCAAGCTGACGAACACACGTCTGGTCAGGATCCTCTTCTCTGTTAAGATGAACCCTGGTGTCTCTTGAATCAGGATGCCGGAGGATGGTCCCATCTCTGCGATCGGGTCGGTCCGTAGCTCTTGGCACAGGAGCAGTACGATCCAGAAACACGCCACATCCTTCTTGGACATCTTTCGACAGTCACGGATCAGGAACTCGTTTCAGACTTATCTACTAATGATTCAAGGTTTGTTAAGCATACAAACTTATAACAGTGTGACATCACTTGGCCTAGGACAACACATTATTACGATTCATCAACATATGTATTCTCTCTAATTCTATTTTTATAACTTCATCCCTCACTACATTTATTACTGACTCTTCAGCAATTTGCCTATAGCAGTTAAACAAGCTAGTAACCTGCTTATAAAATGTAGTTATTGGATGGCAAGGAAATGGTTAATGACATGAACGTACATGAGATCATGGCACATCACAACATTTCACATCATACTATACCACGTGAATCAAGCATTCATCCAGGTTAGTCGTTCACCCTTCTGCGTCTGAATCCACACCTATAATCCTTAATTGAGATTTAGGATGACAAGCACGCAACTGGTTAATGTGAACCCACTTTTCAATAAAATCACCATCCTTAGGAATTTTTATCTTATACGCTACAGGGGAAATTTTGTCAATAATGACATATGGCCCTTTCCAAGAAGGTAAAAATTTCTTTTCCTTGACTTGATTTCGCGCAAAGTTATACAGATAGACTTGATCTGTGATTTCATATTCCTTTTTCGTGGTTTTTAAATCGTAATAGGTCTTCACCCCTGTCGCTGCTTTTTCTAGATTCTTTTGGGCAAAAGCAAACGCATGCTGTAAATGCTTGCGCAAATCTTCGATATACTGATGCGTAGTGGCAGCATTGATCAAGTTATGATCCGAAGTACGATATAGTAAATGCTGTGGTAAAACCATCTTTCTTCCTGTCATCAATTCAAAAGGTGACAATTTGGTAGCAGTGCTAGGTGTAGCTCTAATCGCCATTAAAACTAGGGGCAATTTAATGTCCCAGTCTTTACCAGACTCCTTAACATATTTCTTCAGAATATTAACGATAGACTGGTTATATCGCTCTACCCCCCCGCTAGACGCAGCGCGGTATGCAATATGTAGCTTTCGTTTAACACCTAGAATGTTCCACATCTTAGCCATTACTTCGCTGGTAAAATGACTACCTCTGTCTGACTCAATTCTTTGAGGCAGACCGAACCTGGAAAAGACATGGTTAATCAACAAAGTGGCGCACACGGTACTCGTGTTCTCTTTACAAGGCAAACATTCTATCCACTTTGTGTACATACATGTAACGGTTAACATGTATTTGTTACCTCTTGAAGATCTTGTTACAGGACCTATAAAGTCAATTTGAATATCAGACCAGGGTAATGACACCCCCCTCTTCTGAAGTGGTGCACGATGGGTTGGACCATGGGGTTGATATTGCGGACAAATCAAGCATCCCTGACAGTATGTCTTAACATCCCTCAACATGTGTGGCCAATATGCATAATCACGCAATATCTCATATGTGATCTTATCACCACGATGCCCAGATGTAGGTGCATCATGTGCGTGTTGGAGCATTAACCCTCTGTATACAGTTGGGACTACCCATTGTTGTATACCATGTTTAGAAGTTCTGACCAGCAACCCATCCATGATACTAAATTGGACTTTATATCTCATCAAGATTCGTAAATCTTCATTATCTCTGCAATCCACATCTGTGATGGGATTGGCAGTAGGGTCTTCTATATGTTTATAGAATATGCCTATGACGGGATCATTCTTTTGACTGGTAATCAGGTCCTGATTAGGAGCTTCTTGACTCCATTGCACGACGTTTAAGTCGGCATTATCTCTAGCCTGTCGTCTAGTTATGGCTTCAACATGAATTGAACCCATAAGATCATCAATGTTTAGGGTTTCACCATTGATGGCCGCTTGTTTTGCCAGTGAATCAGCTAAATCATTACCATCCTTGTCAATACCTTCTATTTTAGAATGGCCCTTGGTTTTCTTCCAATATATGGTTAAACCATTTTCCTTAACTAACTCATCAATTTTACAAAACAATTTCCCATGTTTAACAGGTTTGTTATTGCTTTTCAGCATTTGGTTACGTTTCCAGCTAGGCAGATATTCGATGAAACTGTTGCGAACATAGTTGGAATCAGTTATAATAACAAATTCTTTGATACCATATTCTATTGCCATTTGAATGGTCTTATATACTGCACAGAGTTCGGCTATCTGACTGCTTTTGGGACCAATATTGTATCCTATAGATACATTAGGATAATCACCTGTCCAGGCGATTCCGATACCTGCAACTAACTTCCGTTCAGCACCAGCGACGTGGTGATATGAACAACCATCAATGTATACCCACGGTAGTGGTCGACAGTATTCCTCGTCATAAACTTTATAAGGAGATAGCAATTGCTCTTCTAGGAAGTCATCTCCGGTGTCATTATCATCCAGAGATGGAGCAGTACAGTCATGTAATTCTGCTAAACCTTGGGCAACTGGGCTTCTCTTATTATGTTTATAACGGACTTCTAACGGCCATCCCTGTAAGGATAGAGTCCATGCAGTAATCCGACTGTTAGAGAGATTACCGTCTCTAATTCTTTCACTCTGCAGATACTGTAGAGGTTGGTGAGCTGTTTCTACAATTATTTTCTCACCTTGGATATAGCTACGAAAATTTTGTAGTGCCCAGACAGTCGACAATAACGCCTTCTCACACGTGTTGAATTTAACTTCAACAGGTGACAAAGTCTTGCTAGCATATGCAATAACTTTGTTTAAACTGTCCTGCTTCTGATACAGAACAGCACTTATGCTTAAATCGGTATATCCTGTCTCCAGATAGAAGGGTTTACCCCCCTCTGGGTATGCTAAACAGGGTGCCTGAGTGAGCTTCCTCCTCAGTTCACTTACCGCTTGGTCCTGAGGCTCCCCCCAGTTCCAGGTAGTTTCCTTTTTAAGCAGGTGTAAGAGTGGTTTAGTTATTTCTGCATAGTTATCTATAAACTTACGGGAGTAGTTAGTCATACCAAGGAACGATCTTAATTCCCTGATGTTTGAAGGTGTTTTAGCCTTTAGTACGGCTTCAACCTTCTTCCTCTGGGGATTTAATCCTTCAGAAGTTACCTCATGTCCGAGGAAATTGACATGGGTGCGACACCATTGCGCCTTTTGTAAAGACAGTTTAATCCCTGCCTCTCTTAACTGAGTGAGAACATGTCTAATCTCTAAGATATGCTTATCAAAGGAAGTGCTTTTCAGCAAGACATCGTCGACATATGATAACGTTCCTCTCTCGAGTGCGTCAGGCATAGCTTTATGCATGAACACAGCGAATTCATGACCAGAGTTTATATAACCGAAAGGCATACGGGTCCAGGTATACTGCTGCTTTCCAAATGTGAAGGCCAATTTGTATTGGTCTTCATTATGGACTGGTACAGTCCAATATCCCTGCGCACAGTCAATGGCAGTGAATATTTTGGATCCCTGCATTTGTACCAAACATTGGTCTATGTATGGCGTTGGCCAACCAGACATATAGACGCGTTTATTTAGCTGTCGTAAGTCAGCGCATAAACGCCATTGTCCATTAGGTTTCAGAATCCCCAAGATCGGATTATTATACGAACTGTGCACTGGACGTATAATGCCCCTTTCCTTTAAATTCTGAATGATGTCTTGTAGACCATCATATGACGCTAATGGGAGTCTATATTGTTTGATAAATACAGGTGGTAAATTTGGATCAGTTTGTATTCTGGCTACGTGGAGGTTAGTTAACCCACAGTCGTAGGAATCTTTGGCAAAAATATCTTGGAATTCCAAAAGGATTTCCTTTAGCTGTTGCCGCTCAGCATCGTTGGAGCAACCGTCAGCTAAAGATATTTGCTCTTCTAGCCTTTCCTGAAATCCTGGAAAGATTTCAGGCTGGCCTATCTCATAAGCTTCTTCAAGCCTAGAAGTTAGGTCAGTTCGGTGTTGACTTACCTTTTCTCTTTGGTCGTGATACTCTTGTGATTCCTGCTCATTGAGCGGATGATCGAAGGTGATAGATGCTTCTTCGATTTTACACGAGCCTTCTTCAACATTGAAGGGATACACAGATAGGATAGTGAATAATCCTTCTGGGGAGGAATGGAATATTTGATCGACAATTTCGTCCTCAGTTAAGTATTCTTCAGGGATGAGGCCTATAATTTGGTTTTGGAAACCAAATGTATAGTACTCAGCATCCAATGCTAGACCTAATAATGTTCCTTTTGGTAAAGTAACACTATTGGGTGTAACATTGTTGACCATGATATAGGTGGGATTCTTACCAATACTTACCATTGGTGTATGTGTTACCACCATCCCTAATTGTTGTATCCTGTTGGATAAACAGATTAGGGCATCAGAGTTTTCCAATCTCTGACCCTCCTTGACCTGTAGGGGTAAAAGAAAATTACTTGTCCCCTGTGGAATGGTTATGTCATCAGGAACTTGGATACTTACCGCATATGGGAGTATTTGTCCTGATTTCAGGGCGTTTTCCTCGTGTAGGTATCCACAAGGATTACCTTTTAACCTTGTCCACAAGTTGGAATTAATCAGGTCAAGGTGTATGGCAAAGCGATGTATGACATCATTGCCAACGTAAACCTGATAGCGAGGTTCGTCTATCACTAGGAATAAATGTTTAACTGTCTTATTTCCGATGGAAATAGATAGTAAACATTTTGCTATCACATTGTGACTCTCTGATTCGCCATCCAGATTCTGGATCCACCTGTCATGTGGGGAAGCGTACCTGATCATTTTAGGATTAGCGATCTGCTTTAACAGACTTCTGCTAATATAGCTGTTCTCACTCTGTAAGTCCAGCTTTGCATTCCTACTTCTTCCTAAGTCATGTATTTGCATAGGAAAGAATAAGTTGTTATTAACCCTTTCAATTCTGGCAAGGAATTGAGCATGACCTGCCAGATCTACAGATTCAACATAGTCCCTGTGGAGAGAAATGGTTAAAACATCACCTTCCAGAGAGACATTCTGGATCCTCTCTGGAGCAATTCTTATGGAATGCTCATCTACAGGTGCGATTGCATCATTCACCTGCAGGATAGTCACGTCAGGTGACTGACTATTTCTAAAATGTACCTCTATCGAGTCAGGTCTTTCTTCTATCACATGGCAGTTACGATCAGATTGTACATGTGATTTCTCATAGGTTATGGGAACCTTAGCTTGTGACCATACAATTCCATTTACACAGTCAATAATTGTGTTAAGTCTTCTGAGTATGTCTATACCCAGAATCAGTCGGTCATAGGGGAGATCTACCACTATCACCGGGTGTCTAAAGGTTTTGTTACCTATTTTAAACTTTAACCATGTATTGCCAATAACATGAAGGGCATTTCCTCCTACACTCAACAGAGCATTGGGGAAACCTCTTAGCTTCGGCTTATCCGTTGCTAAGTCCATTACCTGCTGGAAGTAGGTATTGGATAAGATAGTGGCTTGTGAACCAGTATCTATTAACCCTTTAAAAGGCTGGGGTAGCGAATCCTGTATTTCTACAGACATGTAGTACCTTCCTTCATGTTCTTCTAATTCACATAAGAATTTAGAATGTGTCAACATATTACTTGTTTTCCATACATTACCGGTCACAGCAGTAGTTTCTACCTGTACTGAGGAATGCTCAGTCTTACCCACAGGCCCATCCTTTTTAGGAATATCTTGAACTGTCAAGCGGGAACTAGTGGTCGGCATCTCATCAGTTAACCCTTTCAGGTCTGGATCCTGGAAACTTGTGGCTGCTGGGGCTATTTTAGCCTTTGGCTGAAATGAAAAAACAGAGGAACACGTCGCGCCTCCTTCACCCGGAAGTGAAGTGACGGTATAGGCAATAGGTTTTCTAACACAACTATTGTTTGTCTGACTATGAGTACCTGGAAAGGAAACAGGGTTAGGCATTACATCTACTGATAACCTAGCCTGTTTAGTCACAGTGGCTATTATTGCTGCGGCACCTGTTGTTGTTGCTGCGGTTGCACAGGTAGTTCTGCAATTGGAGCTATCCCTAAAAAAGGATTTGTGGCAAAGACTTGGTTAATCTTTGTCATTCCCTCCATTAATTTGCCCATCTGGTCTGTCAATTGACCAACCTGACGACGCAAATTATTTCCCCCATTGCCGTTTTGTCTTTGCCCATTAGAATTTGGCTGGGATGGCTGAGACTGTTGGGAGTTATTGGAAGCAGATTGGTTGTTTCTGTTTCCATATCTCCTATTTCCCTGAGGATTCCTTCTCCATTGGGAATTGCCTTGGTTCTTATTAACCCAGGGGCGTTTATTCCCATTGGCATTGGATTTTTCAGAGTTATTAGAGGAATTTGCAGAATTGCTTCCGGCGTTTTCCTGTTTCTGAGGTTTTGGAGTTTTCAAAACCTCGGAATAGGTCCTCTTTTTCTGTTGGGTTTCTAAACCTAACTGAGTTTTAGTCTCTGACACCATTTTATCACCAGGTTTCTTAACCTTTGGCTGATTTTCGTCATGTGCATGGTGTATAGTATACAATTTCATGCACTGACTGACTAGCCATTCTAATGGTAACTTACAATCGTAATCTCTTGCGAGATTCATTTGTATGTTTACCGGCATGGCATGAAAATACAGATCTTTGAAGTCTGTGCTTTCATACCTGGGTTTTCTTTGGGCCACGGAGTATGCATTTTTAAGAATTATTAAAAATTCTCTGGGGCTTTGATCTGGACGGCACTTTAAGTTATAAAGCGCCTTCTTTGCAGAAGCAATGGTTTTATACTTACCATATTCCATGATTATTTCATATTTCATCTTGGACCAGGACATTAACTGTATAGCTTGAAGACTTTCTAGATAAACACTGCACATTGAATCAAAGGTCCATGTAATGAACCATTTCTTATGAATGTCATCATACATGCCCAATGAATTCATTGCTCTATCATAATTTTCCAGATGTTCAGATATGTTTCCTGAACCTCTAGAAAATTGTGGGACAGTCTCTCTAAGGAATTTGATGACCTTTGGTGTTTCATAAACAGGCGTCGTTGATTTACGATCTCTGTTTCTGTGTTTGGGTAAACGTCTATGCGATCTGTCTGCTGAAGAGGAATTAGACCCGTACAACAGTGCAGATGGCATATCAGTTACATGGCCTTCAGAGTGGACAGTGCAATCACTTTCACTCCCATCACTCTGAGCTTCTTGTTCACTGTCACAACTCTGATCTGCATCAGAATTCTGCCAGTGTACAGAACCATGTCTGTTTTCATTCCTATCACCTTGAATCTGATTCTTTCTGTCAAGCTTGGCCAGGACAGTCTTTTCAAACTGTTCTGCCCAAGATTGCCAAGAACCTACAGGTGTTTTCTCAGAATTACTCACCTCTTTTCTTAGAGACTGTTTTATGAAAACCTGGTTTGGTGTGGGAAAATCATAATAAGGAGGGGATTTACAAATAGTCTTTTCTTGCATTTTTGTGCAACTTTTTGGCACAGAATGATGACTACCAACCTCACTGTCTAATTTCTGACTCTCCTTTTCATACTCATCCAATTGCATTTTAAGCTGATTTATTTCCTGTGCATATTTATCCATCAAAGCTTCCATTTCTTTTTCATGATCAGCCTGACGAGTTTTATGCTCAGCAAGTATATCTTGGTATTTCCCATTTTGAATGCCCAAATCGTCACTGTACGTGTCCAATTTGGCATTCAGTGACTTGTTTTCATCACACACCTTAAGAAGTGCTGTCATAAAGAAAGGCCAAGAGTGTATTATGTACGCCATTTTCCTTTCTATGTTCTTTTGTTCAGCAATTTCTTTAAGATATATGATGATGTGTTCATCAGTTAGAATGGTGTGTTTAGCTTCCCATTCTATGCTTTTCAACCAAACCTCATAGGTTGCATCATTTTTCATATGTTTATGAATATGAACTAGAGCATGTTTTCTTAGGTCTTCAATTATTTCAGTATTATCTGTTACAGATTTATCACTGCCACTGGCCATTTTTATTTTTATTTTATTGATTAATCTCAATACAAAACTCTTTTCTATATTAAGATTAAATTGCATGAATTACACCAATATTATTATTATATATGAAATACAATTTCAACTTAAACGATCTCAGCACCGTGCCTCCAATATGTGGGGATATTTATGGGATAATAATAGTAACAGTTGAGAATTGCCCACTATTTCAATTCTCAGATCCCAAAGAACGTTTATCGTGTTAAGTGGAATGTATTTCATATAATAATATCACAATGTATAAAAATAGATTTTATTTATGATAACCAATAATTAACAAATAATATTATGTAACATGCATGACAATAATCAATGAATATTCAGTATAAAATGGTATGCAATACAAAGAAATGGGGATTACGTTTCAATGGCTAAACGGCATTATCTGTCAAGAATTCTGACGATTTATGACTATCTTTAACACAGGCTGAAAGTGAAACTTTTCACAGCGAAGAACAGAATTCCTCAGAGTGCAGCGTAAGGTCGTAAAGTTTAGCAGACAGTTAGAATAACCCTTTCAATGCTGGCTAGATCTCCTAGGTAGTTAAGATCTATTCTTATGTAATTTTTAAATAAAATAACATTTAAACCAGTTCATTAGCCATTTCCAGAAAACAATCCAATAAGAGAATCTACATATTATATAAGCAGATTTTTAATTTGTCTAAAAGATATCTATCTTAATTTAGAGCAAATCAATACACCTGGATAAAAACAGCGGTATGCTAACACGTGATAATATCACATCAATATATAATTATTCTTAATTCCACCTGCAGAATGGAATGTTTATAACTATATATTCTTAGTTAACTAAGATTTCTTAATATGGAAATCTGACCGTGCTTTATCCAGTCATATATAATGCTATTAATACATTTTAATTAATTTAATTTAATTAAATGAAACCAGTATAATTACCAGTTGAGTAGATATTTCATCCGATTGGTAGTCTCAGGAATTTATTTGGATGTGTCTCTGCATGGAGGTTGGAGTCCCCAAACTTCCAATTCCTCTCTTTTCTCTCCTTTGCATATCTTGCATCTGCCTCCTTCGTATCTTTCTTGTCTCTCTATCTTCCCTTTGTCTTAACTTTTAAAGGGCCAGACTCTCTGTACGTCATCAGTTGATAACCCAATAGAAGCACTAGAGGTGTGGTTATCTTCCAGATCGCAAATTAGTTATTTGGTCTGTAGAGGGCAGTCTTGTCCCACTAAACATACCTATCCAGGAAAGAGTTAACTTTTCCTGGTGGCTATTTTGACGTCATTTTGCGTTATCTTTATAGCGCCATAATTTAAAATTTCAAAGGGTTTCTTAAATTTTGTCCAGACTTAGCGTCTGCAATTCCTGCCATAATTTCTGATATGACAGATCATGAACTAAGTTTACCCTTTTCCATACAATGGTACCTTATATATATATATATATATATATAGACAGTTAAATTTTATTATTTAATCTTCTCTGTCACAATTGTCTGGGTTTAGATTTGATTATATTCCATTAGCATTAGACAGTCTGTCCAACCCCCTTCCTTATCACTTGGCTTGTATATACCATGCATTCCTCAGCTCTGGGAAAGTGGTTACCTTACAGATAGAAATATAGTGTCATTTTGTTAACTTAAATAACAAAATGGAGTCTGGTCTGTTCAGAGTGACTCAGAATATACACTTTTAGTTTCTATCATAGCACAAAATGTCTGCTGATATAAATACCCTGACAATACTGAGCTCCCCCCTGCAGCCGCCAGAAGAGCCAGCTCCCCCTGCGGCCGCCATCACACAGGTAGCAATTATGTGTGTCAGTGTGAGTGTATGTCTGTGTCATGGTGTGTGTGTATTTGCTGTGTCATGTAATGTGAGTCTGTCTGTGTTGCGGTCTGTCTGTGTCATGGTGTGTGTCAAGGTGTGTGTGTGTCAAGGTGTGTGCCTGTCATGGTGTGTGCGTGTCTCTGTCATGGTGTGTGTGTGTCTGTTTGTGTCATGGTGTGTCTGTGTCCAGTGTGTGTGTGCCTGTCATGGTGTGTGTGTGTGTCTGTCTGTCTGTGTCATGGAGTGTGTGTGTCTGCCTGTGTCATGTAATGTGTGTCTGTGTCATGGTCTGTCTGTGTCATGGTGTGTATCATGGTATGTGTGTGTCTCTGTCATGGTGTGTGTGTGTGTCCGTCTGTGTCATGGTGTGTCTGTGTTTCTGTCTGTGTCACGGTGTGTGTGTGTTTTAAAAATAGTGGTCTCCCCTCGACTGGCCCTGCCTCTATGGCTGAGATCATCAAGCTTGATAATCTCAGCCAATCTGCACTGACACAGGAAGAACCTCTAGCGACCGTCTCAGTGTCTGCCACTAGGAAGCAATGTAAACACTGCCTTTTCTCTGAAAAGTCAGTGTTTACATTGAAAAGCCTGCAGGGACAGGCTATAGACACCAGAACCACTACATTAAGCTGTGTGTGTGTGCGCGCCTGCTAGTGAGTGGGCTTGCTTGCATGTGTGTGTGTGTCTGCTACTGAGTAAGCTTGTGCATTTATGTCAATGACCTTATTTATTTCAGTGAGATTGTTTGTCTTTGAGGCTGTGTATCAATGAGCTTGTGTCGGTGAGATTGTCTGTGTCTGCATGTGAGTATGCTAACTGTATAATTAAACATTTTACTCTGAATGGACCAATATTTTATATTAAAAAAAGATAAAGATATATATATATATATATATATATATTACTCAATCATCTGGGGTGACAAGACATAGCCTTACATATTACATGCAACAATATATGGCGCAATGACTTATGGGGCTGGCATAGATTTTGTTCCCAGGGCTGCTTTGTATCCCCAGTCCGGCCCTGATTTTGAGCCACCTCCTTCTTCCATACCTTTTTGGTGCAGGGGGTGGCTTCCCATGGTCTAGTGCCATCTGGAGAAGTCTGATGGGAGTCGGTCCAAGACTGCAGGCTCTACCTCTTTTCCGATCCCCCCCCTTTTATCACTCTTCTGCGCTTTCTTTTTGGTAAGCTGGGAGAAAGGGACTTGGTACTTACTTCCTTCCAGCACCGCAGCTTCACACAGACCAGATTGCCTTTAGGTGGCTCTAAGTGCATGGGCAACCAGATGGGCCCCTTTAACTTGCAGGAGGTCATTCCACTAAAACCCACAGCGGGCCCCGATTTCGAACATTATACCATATATGTAAATTAATTTTCAAAATAACAATTACAAGAAATATACAGTGAGATTTTCTCTTGTTTATGTAAGTGTACCACTTCAATGTTTTTCATTTTACCACCTTGTAATGAGGACATTGGTGGTGCAAGGAACCAAACTTTGATTAGATATACATCAAACACCGCGTACTGGCTTTAATTAGTTGAATCATCATAAGAACCTCTGGAGTTTTCCATTCAATCATTTTTTCTGTAACTGAAACCAAAACATTACATTTAATATAACCTTGCTGTGCATTATTAAGTAATGACTATATAGGTGAGCTCTTTTAGTGTCCCACTTTGGAACAGCCATCTTTAGCGCTCATGGATCGGAAGCATTACCTTTCTGACCATATACAATTGGAAGTTCTGAAATGGATCCAAAGTTCATTTTTTAGATTCCGGTCACTTGCACATTGGAGTTTGCATCCTGGTTATTCACAGTTTAAAGAAGAAAACAAGTTTCCTTTTGTAGCTAAGCAAACCAATTATAGAGGAGCAGATGATCATTTTATCCTCAAGGTAGTCTAAATATTGATTGTAAGGTATACCTTTTTTTGTGATTTTTTTGCTAAATCTATACTTTTCATTTGTCTTACAGCTGCAAGGAGGTATTGGTAACTCTATTAAAAGGGACGCTTAGGCTTTATTATACAAATACTGCATATACAGTGCCTTGCAAAAGTATTCACCCCCCCATCCCCCTTGGCATTTGCTTATTTAAACATTTATCAATTTTTGTAGATATTTTTAGCATATGAACATAATGTATATATAGGTTTTTGGATGATGTACGTATTAAAGGAAGAGTCCTCAAAATCATATTTGAATTTAACATGTGTCCTCTTGTTTTATTAACATTTATGTTAAAATTATTTAATAAAGTTATACAAATTAGAACATTGTGTACAGTATTATAAAGGAAACACGTGGTGCATAGTTCTCAAGCATTATAAAAGGTATTGTGTACAGATAGTTTTTCCTTGATATTGTCTGCATTCTTTTGGACACAAGGTTCTTCATTGGGGGCGGGGTCTGACAGACAACCGAGCAGGTTGCACATGGCTGGAGCTCCTCAGATTCAGGCTGCAATATTGCTGGTATCCTGATAAACTTGTTCTAACTCAGCCCGAAAACCTAATGATAAATTATACTTTACGAAATCAGTTTTTAAACAAGATTTTGTGATAACCTACTTATTTAATGGGTACTTTTAACACTGTAATATCACAAAAATACACACATTTTACTTTTAATTGTAATATTTTATTTACACACCACTTGAACTATATATATATATATATATATATATATATATATATATATATATATATATAAAAAAGTCCATAAAGTGCCAGAAAAAAAGTATAAATTTCTACAAAAAAAATGTATATACACAACACAAAAATGCCACTGACATCAATATATTATAGATTCATCAAAACCTGATCCGACAATAGCTAGTGGGGGCAATCAATTTAGTACATTCAGCGACAACTGCAATTGAACTCATTGGGTTCACCAGTAAAATTGTTAAAGGAGACCTGTGGGGTTGAGATGAACTCAACAGTCATTTATTTAATGTAATAGAAACCAGAGTAAGTGGTTTCCTGGTTACACCCCCCTGGCTGTCAATCAGACAACAGGCCTTGTTACTTCCTGGTTTGGTTAGCTCAGTGGAGCCAAACAAAAGAGGCAGCAATTGCTCAGAGCACTTGCCTTGCACAAATTTTTATTTTCTCCATTCAGTTAAAGTTATATTATATTATACAGGCACAAAATGCCACAGATATAAAAATATAACTTCATATCTTTCTGATGCAAAGCATTTGATGGTAGCTTTGTAAGCACCAGTTTCTACACCTATTATAAAGCTCTGAATACAAATAAAGATGTTGATTAAAAAAATATATATATGAGAATATGTAATAATTTATTTAGTTTTATCATACAAACTGTAGTTGTTATAAACAAATATAAAACAGGTAACAAAAATGTTCTAAAGTAACAACAGAGAGAATCGGTCCTTATCCTTAGGCTGGGGTTTTGCCCATTTCTTCTTGATATACTGGATTTCCACTTTCCCAGAGGATCTTGCCAGTGCTAGACCCATCAGACCATTATCCTTTTCTGGTTCACCAAAAATGGCCATGCTTAGAACTCTGCAGGATTGGGAAGGAAAACAAAAAAAAAAATACATTATAAGATCTGCTTTTCCACAATCTGAATACACACTTAATTTGTGCAATGTTTAAAGGAACATTCTTATGCTACAAATAAATATTTTTAATTTTAACAATAGCAGACTTGTTTTTAAGTGAAGATTACTGCCCACCCCCTGAAAAAAATTAAAATAAAAACAACAATTATGCAGCACCAAAACAGTCTGTTCTCTGCAGCCCGATGCAAGCACAGTGAGTATTGCAGACCCATGGTGCATGCTTGCAATAGCAACAATCTGGTGCTTTTCATAGAGAAGGCCTGAATCCAGTGCTTCTCAAAGAGAAGTATGAGCAGTATTCGGCATGGCCACACTGTGGGTGACGATGCAGGATGGGAAGACCTTCCAAAATTTAACGTCTTCAATTTTTACCATTAACAAAAACATTGAAAATCACCTACAATTTGTGAAAACCTGTTTTTTGTCCCACGAGATGCAATTTGTTCTACTGTTTGCTTTCTAAAAGCTGACTGCGAGGTGCAAAGTTTATAACAATGGGTTGACAGGGAGCTATCATGCAAGTCATTTTTAGACAATAAATCTATAAAACCAAAGTATTAATGGATTGTACTGAGATTCTTTTTACAGATGTGGGAGACTGCCATTTACAAGACACATTCACAGCTGTCAAATTGAGTGTCTCTTCATTCCATTCCAGAGAGAAGTACAGAAAGTTTTTCCTATCTGTAACCCACAGACAGCAAGAAAGAGGCACAAACACACATGTAATGTGTACAGAGGGAAATCATGCTATCTGGCAGAATTCTATTGGCCCCTGATCAAACTCTGCAATTAGAAAGGTTTAAAGGTTACTACCAGGCTGCTCTTAAAGTAGCTGTGACATCAGTTGATCAATTAAGCCGTGTAAAGATAAAAATAAACACTGGTTTACAAAGCCCTGGTTATAATGATTTTGTCAGTAATCCATTTAAAATACAATTTTTGGTTTAGTGGTTGCCTTTTCATGACATATACAGGCAACCGATGACAAAGAATTTTGAGAATATTCAGACAATAATCATCTCTATACTTACTGATCAGACAACGTGGATTCTTTGGCTATTGGTTGCAAATCATTCTGTAACAAATCCCAAATGTAAATGCAGCCTGTAGCATCCAAAACAAAGAAAACATTTGGTCGTGTCAGTGACCAACGTAGAGCTGTAACCGACTGTCCATTGGTGCTCTCATTCCACTGCATAACTGGAAACTGCACGCTCGTCGTATGTAATCGTATGCACCCGTCTGAACATCCAGCCTTAAAAAAGCATAGCCAAAAAAATATCTTCGTTACATTTCTTATATGTGTATAATAGAACGCAGAAAATATACATAACCCAAGCAATAGTTACTGCTCTTTGTTATTTATTATACATAATGTATCTACACTATACATTTACAGACAGCTAATTTGACACAACAGACGGAATCATGAAAAAAAATAAAATATATATGTATATATTTTTTTTAAATGTATTTTTATATAGCAAGGGGGCCCAAAGCACAGATACATAGATAAATATATTCCAACTTGACATGTCTCATTATATTGACCTCAGAAGAATATAAAAATGAAACTTCATGGTTTAGTTGGCAGATGTAAGTTGAGTTTGTATACACTCAATGCTATTTAACAAAAGCATATTCATCAATAAAGTCAACTAGGATAAATGCACTGTAAAACATCAACACAAAATGTTATGGCTCCTCTTAGAGGGATACACTAAGCACCATAACCACTACAGTACACTTTGCCACACCAGCTCAGACTGAAAAGACTGTGGGCTCTTGATTGTAGGTATATAATAAGACATACATTTACAATGACATAGTGGTTCTTAACCCTTGAATCAGAACTAAAAATTAAGTCCCCATGCTATTTAAGGTTTCCCCAAAGGATGGAAAGAGCACATCATATTCATCATGCCACCAGGTAACTGCCCACAATAAACTGGTTATTGTAGCAGCACTGTCTTCTCAGTGTAAGAAGTTCTCTATTGTACTGTGGAAGAGTCTTACGAAAGTACTTTTCTCATTAAATGATATATTACATAATCAATGAAGAATGGGTGACTGAGCTAATTTTCCTATTGATTAATGGGTTACTAAATTAGTACAGTGCATGTAATTTGGGTCCCTGACAAAAAAGTTTAAGAACCACTGCTGTAGCATATTATGGCAATTATGGGAGAATGCATTGTTGATTGCTTTTATATTGGTCAAAGGAAAGTGCTTTTAAATATGAACGGTCACTTCTCTGGAAATAACAAGATTACATTATGAGCGGCCATAACTGGGTACTATTTTAAAATTGGGCATTCTATGTGATGCAATTATTTTTTACCTTACAGAGATTTATGTAGCTTTGATAGAGCTATAGCAAGGTTTGTGTAGCATGCGCCTTTACTCCTCCCCTGTATAAATGTGTCTAACATTTCTTTCTTCTGCAGCACACTATAAATAAATATGTTATTTATCTGTCTCTTTTAAAGAACTACATAAATAAATAAATGATGGGGGTTTATAGGAACATAAAATGAGAATATCCAGAATTGTTCTCCAGTGAGTGGTCCAAACATGCGTCACATTAAATACATGTCACAGGGATCTTACATAGGATCGTCATAAATCAGTTGCCATGTCTTACCAGAAATGCAGGCACTTCGAATGGCGAGAAATCGATCGTGGTGACCTTTGACAGTCGGATCGTACTGTGAAGGGGTTTATAGTGCTTTGGAGGTTCTATTAATCCATATCGTGTGCCATGAGTTACAAGCCCCTGTTGAAATAATATACATTGCTATTAAAAGGGAGGAAAAACATTGTAATACTAAAAAGAATTTATCAGCTAAACAGCAATAGAGATACTCTTACAGTACCAGAGAATAGCAGACATTTCTGTATACTGGCTTCAAACAAATCTATACTGCGATCTGCATTAAACATGTCAATTAAAACCTAAACTCTAATTTTATTATGGGTACTTACATCCAGTGGATGGCATGTCTATCTTAAAACCTTTACCTGCCTTCAATGTGTGGAAACATCCCTTAGGGACCTTGGGCTTACCAACACATTTTTTTGCCCAAACATTTATATACTGCATGCCATTTAGCCACATTTCACCCTAAAGATTTAAGGTTCTTTTACTGGAACCAACTTAGAGATGATGTGCTGATTCCTGCATATTTCTTAAACATTTTACAGGAGTTTTGTACAGTAGATATTTCTTACAATTGTCTGCATTCTGTTTGAAAGAAGGTTCTCCAGTGGACTAGACTAGAAGTTCATCTAGAAACAGCTTCTTATAACAGCTTTGATGAAGTCCAAAGAAAATAGAACAATAAACAAACAAAAATAACAAAACTACTCTCGTGATGTCCTGATATCATAGATCCAATTGTAAGTGAAACAGAGTAAAAGAGTTAATAAGGGGGGTGGAGCCTGACTGCCAAACAGACTAGACGTGTGTTGAGAGAGCTCCCGCGTCTGGCTTCAATACGCGAGGGTGA
>OW240922.1:23548036-23561872 GCA_933207985.1 Pelobates cultripes | reverse complement strand
TATTTGAATAGGAAAGAATAAGTTGTTATTAACCCTTTCAATTCTGGCAAGGAATTGAGCATGACCTGCCAGATCTACAGATTCAACATAGTCCCTGTGGAGAGAAATGGTTAAAACATCACCTTCCAGAGAGACATTCTGGATCCTCTCTGGAGCAATTCTTACGGAATGCTCATCTGCAGGTGCGATTGCATCATTCACCTGCAGGATAGTCACGTCAGGTGACTGACTATTCCTAAAATGTACCTCTATCGAGTCAGGTCTTTCTTCTATCACATGGCAGTTACGATCAGATTGTACATGTGATTTCTCATAAGTTATGGGAACCTTAGCTTGTGACCATACAATTCCATTCACACAGTCAATAATTGTGTTAAGTCTTCTGAGTATATCTATACCCAGAATCAGTCGGTCATAGGGGAGATCTACCACTATCACCGGGTGTCTAAAGGTTTTGTTACCTATTTTAAACTTTAACCATGTATTGCCAATAACATGAAGGGCATTTCCTCCTACACTCAACAGAGCATTGGGGAAACCTCTTAGCTTCGACTTATCCGTTGCTAAGTCCATTACCTGCTGGAAGTAGGTATTGGATAAGATAGTGGCTTGTGAACCAGTATCTATTAACCCTTTAAAAGGGTGGGGTAGCAAATCCTGTATTTCTACAGACATGTAGTACCTTCCTTCATGTTCTTCTAATTCACATAAGAATTTAGAATGTGTCAACATATTACTTGTTTTCCATACATTACCTGTCACAGCAGTAGTTTCTACCTGTACTGAGGAATGCTCAGTCTTACCCACAGGCCATCCTTTTTAGGAATATCTTGAACTGTCAAGCGGGAACTAGTGGTCGGCATCTCATCAGTTAACCCTTTCAGGTCTGGATCCTGGAAACTAGTGGCTGCTGGGGCTATTTTAGCCTTTGGCTGAAATGAAAAAACAGAGGAACACGTCGCGCCTCCTTCACCCGGAAGTGAAGTGACGGTATAGGCAATAGGTTTTCTAACACAACTATTGTTTGTTTGACTATGAGTACTTGGAAAGGAAACAGGGTTAGGTATTACATCTACTGATAACCTAGCCTGTTTAGTCACAGTGGCTATTATTGCTGCGGCACCTGTTGTTGTTGCTGTTGCACAGGTAGTTCTGCAATTGGAGCTATCCCTAAAAAAGGATTTAGAGCAAAGACTTGGTTGATCTTTGTCATTTCCTCCATTAATTTGCCCATCTGGTCTGTCAATTGACCAACCTGACGACGCAAATTATTTCCCCCATTGCCGTTTTGTCTTTGCCCATTAGAATTTGGCTGGGATGGCTGGGACTGTTGGGAGTTATTGGAAGCAGATTGGTTGTTTCTGTTTCCATATCTCCTATTTCCCTGAGGATTCCTTCTCCATTGGGAATTGCCTTGGTTCTTATTAACCCAGGAGCGTTTATTCCCATTGGCATTGGATTTTTCAGAGTTATTTGAGGAATTTGCAGAATTGCTTCTGGCGTTTTCCTGTTTCTGAGGTTTTGGAGATTTCAAAACCTCAGAATAGGTCCTCTTTTTCTGTTGGGTTTCTAAACCTAACTGAATTTTAGTCTCTGACACCATTTTATCACCAGGTTTCTTAACCTTTGGCTGATTTTCGTCATGTGCATGGTGTATAGTGTACAACTTCATACACTGACTGACTATCCATTCTAATGGTAACTTACAATCGTAATCTCTTGCGAGATTCATTTGTATGTTTACCGGCATGGCATGAAAATACAGATCTTTGAAGTCTGTGCTTTCATACCTGGGTTTTTTTTGGGCCACGGAGTATGCATTTTTAAGAATTATTAAAAATTCTCTGGGGCTTTGATCTGGACGGCACTTTAAGTTATAAAGCGCCTTCTTTGCAGAGGCAATAGTTTTATACTTACCATATTCCATGATTATTTCATATTTCATCTTGGACCAGGACATTAACTGTATAGCTTGAAGACTTTCTAGATAAACACGGCACATTGAATCAAAGGTCCATGTAATGAACCATTTCTTATGAATGTCATCATACATGCCCAATGAATTCATTGCTCTATCATAATTTTTCAGATGTTCAGATATGTTTCCTGAACCTCTAGAAAATTGTGGGACAGTCTCTCTAAGGAATTTGATGACCTTTGGTGTTTCATAAACAGGCGTCGTTGAATTACGACCTCTGTTTCTGTGTTTGGGTGAACGTCTATGCGATCTGTCTGCTGAAGAGGAGTTAGACCCGTACAACAGTGCAGATGGCATATCAGTTACATGGCCTTCAGAGTGGACAGTGCAATCACTTTCACTCCCATCACTCTGAGCTTCTTGTTCACTGTCACAATTCTGATCAGCATCAGAATCCTGCCAGTGTACAGAACCATGTCTGTTTTCATTCCTATCATCTTGAATTGGACTCTCCCTCTCAAGTTTGGCCAAGACAGCTTTTTCAAACTGTTCTGCCCAAGATTGCCAAGGTGGCTTGGTAATGTCATGAGATGGGGAATCTTTTTCCATAGGTGATTTTTTAGAATTACTCACACCTTTACTTACAGACTGTTTTATGAAAACCTGGTTTGGTGTGGGAAAATCATAATAAGGAGGGGATTTACAGATAGTCTTTTCTTGCATTTTTGTGCAACTTTTTGGCACAGAATGATGACTACCAACCTCACTGTCTAATTTCTGACTCTCCTTTTCATACTCATCCAATTGCATTTTAAGCTGATTTATTTCCTGTGCATATTTATCCGTCAAAGCTTTCATTTCTTTTTCATGATCAGCCTGACGAGTTTTATGCTCAACAAGTAAATCTTGGTATTTCCCATTTTGAATGCCCAAATCGTCACTGTACGTGTCCAATTTGGCATTCAATGACTTGTTTTCATCACACACCTTAAGAAGTGCTGTCATAAAGAAAGGCCAAGAGTGTATTATGAACGCCATTTTCCTTTCTATGTTCTTTTGTTCAGCAATTTCTTTAAGATATATGATGATGTGTTCATCAGTTAGAATGGTGTGTTTAGCTTCCCATTCTATGCTTTTCAACAAAACCTCATAGGTTGCATCATTTTTCATATGTTTATGAATATGAACTAGAGCATGTTTTCTTAGGTCTTCAATTATTTCAGTATTATCTGTTACAGATTTATCACTGCCACTGGCCATTTTTATTTTTATTTTATTGATTAATCTCAATACAAAACTCTTTTCTATATTAAGATTAAATTGCATGAATTACACCAATATTATTATTATATATGAAATACAATTTCAACTTAAACGATCTCAGCACCGTGCCTCCAATATGTGGGGATATTTATGGGATAATAATAGTAACAGTGAGAATTGCCCACTAATTCAATTCTCAGATCCCAAAGAACGTTTATCGTGTTAAGTGAAATGTATTTCATATAATTGATATCACAATGTATAAAAATAGATTTTATTTATGATAACCAATAATTAACAAATAATATTATGTACATGCATGACAATAATCAATGAATATTCAGTATAAAATGGTATGCAATACAAAGAAATGGGTATTACGTTTCAATGGCTATTAACTCATTATCTGTCAAGAATTCTGACGATTTATGAGGTATCTTTAACACAGGCTGAAAGTGAAACTTTTCACACAGAGAACAGAATTCCTCAGAGTGCAGCGTAAGGTCGTAAAGTTTAGCAGACAGTTAGAATAACCCTTTCAATGCTGGCTAGATCTCCTAGGTAGTTAAGATCTATTCTTATGTATTTTAAATAAAATAACATTTAAACCAGTTCATTAGTCATTTTCTTAAACCATCCATAAGAGAATTTAATATATTATATAAGCAGATTTTTAATTTGTCTAAAAGATATCTATCTTAATTTAGAGCAAATCAATACACCTGGATAAAACAGCGGTATGCTAACACGTGATAATATCACATCAATATATAATTATTCTTAATTCCACCTGCAGAATGGAATGTTTATAACTATATATTCTTAGTTAACTAAGATTTCTTAATATGGAAATCTGACCGTGCTTTATCCAGTCATATATAATGCTATTAATACATTTAATTAATTTAATTTAATTAAATGAAACCAGTATAATTACCAGTTGAGTAGATATTTCATCCGATTGGTAGCCTCAGGAACTTATTTGGATGTGTCTCTGCATGGAGGTTGGAGTCCCCAAACTTCCAATTCCTCTCTTTTCTCTCCTTTGCATATCTTGCATCTGCCTCCTTCGTATCGTATCTCTTCTTCCCTTTGTCTTAACTTTTAAAGGGCCAGACTCTCTGTACGTCATCAGTTGATAACCCAATAGAAGCACTAGAGGTGTGGTTATCTTCCAGATCGCAAATTAGTTATTTGGTCTGTAGAGGGCAGTCTTGTCCCACTAAACATACCTATCCAGGAAAGAGTTAACTTTTCCTGGTGGCTATTTTGACGTCATTTTGCGTTATCTTTATAGCGCCATAATTTAAAATTTCAAAGGGTTTCTTAAATTTTGTCCAGACTTAGCGTCTGCAATTCCTGCCATAATTTCTGATATGACAGATCATGAACTAAGTTTACCCTTTTCCATACAATGGTACCTTATATATATAGACAGTTAAATATTAAATTATTTAATCTTCTCTGTCACAATTGTCTGGGTTTAGATTTGATTATATTCCATTAGCATTTTAGACAGTCTATCCAACCCCCTTCCTTATCACTTGTTTGTATATACTATGCATTCCTCAGATCTGGGAAAGTGGTTAGCTTACAGATAGAAATATAGTGTCTTTTTGTTAACTTGAAATAACAAAATGGAGTCTGGTCTGTTCAGAGTGACTCAGAATATACACTTTTAGTTTCTATCATAGCACAAAATGTCTGCCGATATAAATACTCTGACAAAATCACATCATGAAGCTCCGGCACGCCCAGTAAGGCATGTCGTTACTGTTTCTCATAGTGAATCACAGGAGCATGGCCATTGGTGGACAGTCTGGAACAATTACAGGAAGCAGGGAAAAAGCAAATTGGGAAATGACATGCAATCAGAAGAGGAGCAAGAAATCTAAGTAAATATTACAAGAGTAAATTAAAGCAAATTTTTACACTATTTAGAGGGGGGAGCATTTAGTGACAGTAGGTTTACTGTTGGGTGACAAGGATATGCATTTTTTACTTATACAATTCCTTTAAGACTGCAGAATAAAACTGTTGGACATATATTTTACCACCAGTTGCTTATTAATGCTAATTTGATAAGGAAGCAAATCTGAAATTTTCCACCATGATTTAATAAAAAAATAAGTGTCACAAATTAATGTTTATTGTTATGAATAATAACACATTAAGTTAATACAACGTTCCATAACAAAATCTCAGAAAAAGACATTTGTAAGGTTAAGTGTTCCGGTTTAAAAAATATTTGGTATGCTGCTAGTGCTTAGAAAAATCCAATTTACAGCTTTAAACTGTAAATTTAGAAAGGAAATGTGGTTAATTCCAGTATAGTATCTGCCGACTGAACACTGACGTGCAAAATATGAAGAAACTGCTAATCAGCTACATTGGTGGCAGGTTGTACATATCACTATACAAATTGTATATCAGATGCAAGGCAGGGCAATTTGTCAAACTGCTGACAGCAACCTTTACACAGTTTATCATGTCACATAGCAGAAGTTAAACAACAAGATAACAAAGATCACAAACACATTTTCTGCATTCTACTTTATAGCAAAAGCACCTGGAAATACTTTCCAAAATAATAAGTGCAGTTAGCTAAGTTTGATCCAAGTTGTTAACCCATTCCAGACTAACGATGATGTATGTCAGGGGTCAGCAACCTATGGCACTTGAGATTCCTTTGCACGACACTCAGTGTTACCAGAGCCAAGCAGGCTCTAGCCTATCAGGAGGCCCAGTGGGACTTAACATATTTGCTAGTGCAACCCAAGCTGTGATTGCAGGTGTTGATGTACAATCCTCAATTTAAGCAGTGCAGCACATCCCAGATTACTTTCTCCAACATGGGGGTACAACAACAAACAGTAGCTATCTCCGCTCCTGCCCTTGACCTGCATCCGTCCAGTCCATACTGCACCCCAGGGAAGTCAACCATAAAGCTAGATATCTACAGCGCTTCATAAAAAGTCCCCCCTCGTACTTTGTTAACCTCTACCACTTTAGCTTGAGAGCTAGATAGCTACAAAGCTTCAGAAGAAGCTTCCTCCTCATACAAATCATACAAATAGCCCACACACAAACACAACACACCTGCCAATCCACATACACACCCACAACTAGTCTCTCACATGCAAAATCACAAGCAGCTCCAAACATACACACACCACTAAACACACAATGTGACATCATCAACACACACAATTCCACAAGCAAACCCCATTCATAGGTATCTTACACAATACCACACACTACTCATGAACATGTGGCAATAATGGCAACTGATTATATAGATTTAGTTGCTGTTACTGAGACATGGTATAATGAGAAAAATGACTGGGACATAGCAATACCAGTGTACACTTTATATAGAAAATACAAGGAAGGCAAAAAAGGGGGAGGGATGTGAAGGATAGCCTAAAAGTTATTGAGGTGAACATACTGTCCGTTTGGGTTATGTTAGAATTTGGTAATCACACAGTAACTTGTGTAGGTGTGACTTATAGGCCCCCAGGACAAATAGAACAGTTAGATCATGGGTCCTCAAACTCCGGCCCCCCAGATGTTGCTGAACTACAAGTCCCATGATTCTCTGGCTATCTATGTAATTCAAAGAATCATGGGAGTTGTAGTTCAGCAACATCTGGGGGGCCAGAGTTTGAGGACCCATGAGTTAGATAATCTAGTAGAGGAAATAGCTAAAATGACAATGAACTGGGAAGTTATCATCCACTGTGGTACTTGGTAGAAGTGGCCAAAATAGTTAAAAACAAAGTTAGCATTTAGTAATTCTAAAAAAAAAAAAAAAACAGAGTGAGGAAGATAGACAGATATATAAGATTAGGCAGAAAGAGGGGGGGCAGGGCCTGACTGAAGCTCCCTACAAATTTCCGAGCTCCCAGCCTGGAGCAGCCCAGGGACTGACTGCTACAAGTGGGTTCCCCGCAACCCCCTCCTTGGGACCGGTGGGGGAGATCACGGTACACCCCTGGGAGTCCTCCCAGATAAGGCAGCAACGAAAGGGAAAGTGGGCGGAGAGCCGAGAGACCCACCAAAGATGGCGGAAACCACGCGGCCTGACGGCTGCCATGCAAAACAGCAGGGCTCCTTGATAAGACTGGAGCAAATCCTCACAGACTTCTGGCTCAGAATGGAGCTCAAGCTTCCTCAGAGGACACCGATGATGCCTGCCTCAAGCTGCACACCCTGCCACCCACCGCCCGGCCCACAGCAAAGACCAACAGCCCTGCAACAACTCAGAAAGGCGGGAAGGTGACGGAGAACTAAACTGCCATCTTACCGGCACAGAACGGCGAAACTGAAAATGCCACCAAAACCAAGAGCTGGTACACCAAGAGCACCCTCCACCCTGAGAGCAATCATACCCCAGCTCAAAGACCCACCTCAACAACTCCCGTCACGCCCAAAGATCCACCGCATTGAACCACCACCGCAAGACCCTGACAACCGGCCACAGTGTGACCTGCTGGCAACAGGCATTGGATGACCACAGGACTCGGAGCATAATACTAAGCCCACTAATAAGCACACATAACCTGTGGCCAGTGGACTTCCTCTGGGTGGTAATATCCTCATTTATCAGCATGCCTTTATCGCAAATGTTTTCATCTTTGTTTTTCTTTTGTTGTTCTCTGTGTCTTGAAACCAGCAATTATAACTCATACTACGCAGCAGCTCAGATAGCTTGTTATTAATTAATCTCACGATGACCTACCTGCTAGCCGAACAACCTACATGTTTATTAATTGCTTATTGTATACACGTATGTCACAACTGCATGTTTTAAGCATCACACTCACATAGCTACTCATGTCTATGCAACACACACTAACCACATTTTAAGCATTGCTATATACCCTAGACATGTTTGATCTCCGTTTGAAACTCCATGTGACCTAGGTAATACTAACAAAAAATGTGTGCCGTAAACTACTATGCCCTATATTTGCTCATATATGTATTTTGCCAATCTTGTACTTGCCATTGGGGCATTGCTAGAGCTTGTGTTAACTATGTGCACCACAAAAATAAAGAATAAAAAAATAAAGATTAGGCAGAAAGAGGCTAAGCAAGTTATAAGAGCTTCCAAATCACACACAGAAGAGACAATAGCACAGTGAGTAAAAAAAAAAGGGGGGGGGACAAAACATTTTTTAGATGCATAAATGAGAAAAGGAAAGCAAAACAAGGATTAGTTAGATTAAAAGCAAAAGAAGGAAGGTATGTAGAAGAGGATGAAGGTCTAGCTGACTGCCTCAATTAATATTTGTGTTCAGTATTTACAGATGAAAATTAAGGAAATGGATCTTAGTTAGGAAAAAGGACAAATTAGTTATTTGTTACATGTTTACCGAGGAAGAGGTTCTATTTCAACTGTCAAAAGTAAAGACAAATAAGTCAATGGGGCCCGATGGAACACACTCAAAGTTATTAAAAAAGCTTAGTGGTGTACTAGCAAAACCATTAACATATTTATTTAACCAATCATTGTTAACAGGAGTAGTCCCAGAAGATTGGAAGTTAGGGAATGTTGTGCCCATTTACAAGAAAGGTAATAGGGAGGAGTTGGGCAACTATAGACCAGTAAGCCTTACTTCAGTAGTGGGGAAAGTAATGGAAACAAGATCAGAGACAGCATGGGTTTAATTCAGGGAGATCATGCCAAACTAATCTTATTTATTTTTTTGATTGTGTAACTAAAACTATAGCTCAGGGTGGTGCAATAGACATTGCTTACCTAGATTTCATTAAGGCTTTTGACACTGTTGCACATAGAAGGCTTATCAATAAACTGCAATCTTTAAGTTTGGATTCCAATATTGTTGAATTGATAAAGCAGTGGATGAGTGACAGGCAACAGAGGGTTGTAGTCAATGGAGTATATTCAAAGCATGGGCTTGTCACCGGTGGGGTAACTCAGGGATCTGTTCTACCACAAGACTCCAGGTTCCAGTGGGTGAACCTCTCTTCCTCCAGAGAGTCAAGCAGGAACAGCTTAGTGATGGGGGCGGGGCCTGGCCAGCATGGAAGAAGGATGTGCAACAGCAGAGCTCCCCAGACATCAAGGCAAAACAAGCTATTTCTGACTCTAAACACCCCCCGAAAGGGGCAACGCAAACAGCCCTACTTGATCCACGAAAGGGCACAAAAACAACAATGGGGTCTGCGACTTGATTGGGGCCGGCTGGCCAACCGGCCTGTGGCGTGAGGCCTAGGGCCTGTCAAGCGGGAGAGGCAGCTGACCTCCCGGTCCTGCGCCACAGAATGCCGACACATCGCGGGCAGGAGCCCCGTTACTCCCCCGCCCCTGGACCATCAGGGGTGATCACGGTCCACACCAGGGAGGCACACCTGGAACAGGGAGAGCGCAGTGAGGAACAGCACTGCCAAGCATGCTACTCGACGCGGCACACAATATGTCGGATGCCATGTGTCAATCCGGGCCTACAGACCCACAACAAGGGGTCCTACAGAGACTGGACGCAATCTTTGCCAACTTCTGGCGCAAACTGGAGGCCAAAACACGACCACCCGTCTCTACACAGTTCTGCAGCCTCCCGACCGTGAAACTGCCCCCAGCCAGAAAGAAACCTCAGCAGGCCATGATTGCAGGACAGACCTCACCAACATGGCAGGCAGAGCTACAACAATGACCCCAGCGACCCCATGAGACACCACAGCAGACGCAGGGCACAACAGAGAGTCAAGATACGCCAAGCCCTTTTACCCTGCCCAACAACGCTGTCGTACAGAGTGCTACGGAACTCAGCCCCAAGGCGGACACAAGCCCGACAAACAGGTCAGCCCACAAAAGGTTATAAAATAATATCAGGAAGTATTACTTTACTGAGAGGGTAGTGGATGCATGGAAAAGTGAAGTTTTAGATGTTAACACAGTGAAGGAGTTTGAGCATGCATGGGATAGGCATAAGGCTATCCTGGCCATAAGAGAAGGTCAGGGACTAATCAAATTATTTAGACAATTGGGCAGACTAGATGGGCTGAATGGTTCTTATCTGCCATCACATTCTATGTAGCATATATAATATAGCAGTCCACATACACACAAATACAATGAAACAATACTGATTCAATCACTCTGATTAATGAAAGCATAGGTTGTAGCATGACCAAGACTGAATGGTTAATCTTAATCACACTTGCACCCTTGACAAGCTCACACATTTGGATCAATATATATAATAAGTGCTTCATTCTGAAACAATACTTATGATATATAATGTATTAATTTGCCTCATTTCAGAAAAGGCACCTTTGATAACTTAAGCATAATTTAGGCTTCGATTAATTAAGGTTACCAAATGATTCAATCCTGTTATTAAAACTTTACAAAGGTTGATCTACATACATCCTCATCAAAGTCTATGAGAATTTTTGTAAAAGTATTTAATCATTTGGAAACCTTATTAAATCAAGGTCATTATTAAGTTATAACAAGAAAGATACTAGAGAGATCATGAGAAAAACAGCAAGTCAATTGAAAGAATAATTGTGTCAACTGCTTAACTTCTATACTTTTGCCCCATAAGAAACAATGTCTATAACTTTGGCACTGTATATACTATTCTTTATCTGAGCTTCACCCAGTTTAACAATTGGAAAAGTCGAAGTGTAATTTACGTCCATTTTATATAAAAAGGCAAAACAAAAAAATGAAATGTGCAATGTCTTTAAAACAATAATATATAATATAGCATCAAGCATATGAAAGTGCATATTTACTTAAACAAAGTGCATTACACAAAGCGACAGTCTCAAACTTCTGTTGAAGAACAATGTGCCCAATTCAAGAATATAATGGGCAACAATACAAAATAAAAAAAATAAAGTGCAAATACAGGGAGTGCAGAATTATTAGGCAAATGAGTATTTTGACCACATCATCCTCTTTATGCATGTTGTCTTACTCCAAGCTGTATAGGCTCGAAAGCCTACTACCAATTAAGCATATTAGGTGATGTGCATCTCTGTAATGAGAAGGGGTGTGGTCTAATGACATCAACACCCTATATCAGGTGTGTATAATTATTAGGCAACTTCCTTTCCTTTGGCAAAATGGGTCAAAAGAAGGACTTGACAGGCTCAGAAAAGTCAAAATAGTGAGATATCTTGCAGAGGGATGCAGCACTCTTAAAATTGCAAAGCTTCTGAAGCGTGATCATCGAACAATCAAGCGTTTCATTCAAAATAGTCAACAGGGTCGCAAGAAGCGTGTGGAAAAACCAAGGCGCAAAATAACTGCCCATGAACTGAGAAAAGTCAAGCGTGCAGCTGCCACGATGCCACTTGCCACCAGTTTGGCCATATTTCAGAGCTGCAACATCACTGGAGTGCCTAAAAGCACAAGGTGTGCAATACTCAGAGACATGGCCAAGGTAAGAAAGGCTGAAAGACGACCACCACTGAACAAGACACACAAGCTGAAACGCCAAGACTGGGCCAAGAAATATCTCAAGACTGATTTTTCTAAGGTTTTATGGACTGATGAAATGAGAGTGAGTCTTGATGGGCCAGATGGATGGGCCCGTGGCTGGATTGGTAAGGGCAGAGAGCTCCAGTCCGACTCAGACGCCAGCAAGGTGGAGGTGGAGTACTGGTTTGGGCTGGTATCATCAAAGATGAGCTTGTGGGGTCTTTTCGGGTTGAGGATGGAGTCAAGCTCAACTCCCAGTCCTACTGCCAGTTCCTGGAAGACACCTTCTTCAAGCAGTGGTACAGGAAGAAGTCTGCATCCTTCAAGAAAAAACATGATTTTCGTGCAGGACAATGCTCCATCACACGCGTCCAAGTACTCCACAGCGTGGCTGGCAAGAAAGGGTATAAAAGAAGAAAATCTAATGACATGGCCTCCTTGTTCACCTGATCTGAACCCCATTGAGAACCTGTGGTCCATCATCAAATGTGAGATTTACAAGGAGGGAAAAACAGTACACCTCTCTGAACAGTGTCTGGGAGGCTGTGGTTGCTGCTGCACGCAATGTTGATGGTGAACAGACCAAAACACTGACAGAATCCATGGATGGCAGGCTTTTGAGTGTCCTTGCAAAGAAAGGTGGCTATATTGGTCACTGATTTGTTTTTGTTTTGTTTTTGAATGTCAGAAATGTATATTTGTGAATGCTGAGATGTTATATTGGTTTCACTGGTAATAATAAATAATTGGAATGGGTATATATTTGTTTTTTGTTAAGTTGCCTAATAATTATGCACAGTAATAGTCACCTGCACACACAGATATCCCCCTAACATAGCTATAACTAAAACAAACTAAAAACTACTTCCAAAAATATTCAGCTTTGATATTAATGAGTTTTTTGGGTTCATTGAGAACATGGTTGTTGTTCAATAATAAAATTAATCCTCAAAAATACAACTTGCCTAATAATTCTGCACTCCCTGTATATGGTGTAGCACTTTACTTACATATATATTTTTCTGCAAGATTCGCCCCTATAGGATGTGACAATTTCCATAATTTCAATTGAAAATCTTTCCAGAGCATTGTTCCAAATCTGAATATACTTTTGGTTATTTTCATTCTCAAAGGCTGGCACTTTCGTGAACCAAGCCCCTTGGAGTCATTTTCTCTTTTAAATATTTCTCCATATTGGCGATTTCCCATTTGTATTTGATTTCTTTTGCCAGTAATTTATCCAAATCATTGAAAATAACCTTAATATCATCTCCCCTAGAGATGTTACCATGGTCATATCCCTAAGTCATTAAGAATTCGCTCCTACAAGATATCACAATGTTCATAATTTTGATTGAAAATGTTTTTTCATTGTACGTGAAAAGGGCCTCTCTCTGTCTCGTGATATTTCTCTATTTGTGAACTTTTTTTTTTAAGTTTAAAGTTAAATTTTAGTATTTTCAGTTTCCATCAGAATAAAAAATATGTAGTGATTCACAATATTAGAAACTTTTCGATAAACCATAAAATATAAACAGAAATATTAGTGTTTGAAAACCGTAAAACGTATCACAGCAATATCGTCAGTGAAAGTGCAAAAAATGCAGAAAATGGCACTTTCACTGAAGATCAGTGGCGGATCCAGAGCCTGATCTCGGGAGGGGCACTTGTAGATTATTTAAAGAAATAATCCAAACACAATAACCACTACAGCTCAGTGTAGTGGTTATGGTGTCAATAGTGCCGGGACCCCCTCCCACAGTAAGTAGTCAAACCGTTTAAAACAGTTTGACAACTTACCTGAGATCTGCTGGGAAATGGGGCTGTAGTAGGGCATAGGAGCAGTGGTGTGTGTGAGTGGTGCTATGTGTAAGGGGTGCAGTGTGTGTGTGAAGGTTGTAGTGTGTGAGTGAGGGCGGCAGTGTATGTCAGGGATGCAGTGTGTGTGTGTGTATGGGGGGCAGTGTGTGTGTGCTGGGGCAGTGTGTGTGCATGGGGGGCAGTGTGTGTGTATGGGGGGGCAGTGTGTGTGTGTATGGGTGGGCAGTGTGTGTGTGTGTGTATGGGGAAGCAATGTGTGTGTGTATGGGGGAGCAATGTGTGTATGTGGGGGCAGTTTGTGTGTGTATGGCGGGCAGTTTGTGTGTGTATGGGGGGCAGTGTGTATATGTGGGGCAGTATGTATGTGGGGCAG
>OW240922.1:23516094-23547936 GCA_933207985.1 Pelobates cultripes | reverse complement strand
CAGTTTGTGTGAATGGGGAGGGCAGTTTGTGTGAATGGGGAGGGCAGTTTGTGTGAATGGGGGGGCAGTTTGTGTGACTGGGGGGGCAGTTTGTGTGACTGGGGGGGCAGTTTGTGTGTATTGGGGGGGCAGTATTGGGGGCAATATATATGTGTGTGTGTGGATTTTTTTTTATTATATATATATATATTTTTTTTATTTAATTAAAATAAATATTATCCTATGTCCCCCCTCCCTTCTTACCTTTACTGGGGAGGAGGGGGGGACATATCCCTGGTGGTCGATCCCTGGTGGTCCCAGTGGTTACAGTGAACTCTAGCCCGCGCTCCCGGGCTAGAGTTCACTCTCGCGAGATTTGGAGCGTTGCCGTGGTAACCGCGGCAACGCTTCAAATCTCACGAGAGGAGGACCCGGAGGAGCTGCAGCCTGAGCTCCGGGTCCTCCCTCTCACTCCCTCCCTCCGCCGCCGGCCGCCAGCACAGTGCCTGCGGACCGGGGAGGGAGATCTGTGATCTCCCTTCCGGTCCACAGGCACATTGCAGGGCTGGCAGGGGAGGGAGACCGGCGGAATTCTCGGGGGGGGCAATTGCCCCGTTGCCCCCCCCCTGGATCCGCCACTGCTGAAGATGTTGTTGATATACATTTTACGGTTTTGAAACACTAATATTCGTGTTGAGCGAAGTCTCCCGAGTAAAACAGTCCCCACCATGTAGAGGTTTTATGGTGTGTTGGAAAGTTACATGGTTAAATATAAGGCCTGCAAACCAAATTCTGTGGAGTTTCGCTGTGGAAGGCTTTTCCGTCCATGTGATCGCAACCTCATCATGATCACATGGCCTGGAGAGCTGGACCAGCAGCAGGGGGACTCCCTGGGATGCCAGGCAAGTCCACCCATCGCAAGCAGGTAAGTGCATAGGACTGCGGGGATGTACTATGCCGCCCGCCAGCATTTTGGCCCGGGTCCCCAAGGATGGCACAGTACGCCCGCCGTCTTCAAGGGGTTAAACACCAGAAACTAAACAGATATAACAAGAACCACTGTGTGGGACTAACTGAAAAATGGTCAACTAGAGTACCCAACCTTATTCCATCAATAGTACGTAAAGAAATACATTAGGAATATAGGGAAGAAAGGTTAATAGGGATGTGCATGGGGAAAATATTCGATTCAGTTCGGCCACTTCAGAATATCGGGACTTCGGCTGTTCTCTTGCAATAAGGGGGGGACAATAGGTCCCCCCCCTTTATTCTAGGTCTTTCAGCTTTTTGGTTGATAGCTCCCTTATACCACGGGAATTAGGGAGTTATCTACTAAGCGGCTGCAAGAGAACATCTGAAGTCCCAAACTGGACCGAAGTTCTGAAGTCCCGAATTTCGGAATACCGAACCGAATATTTTGCCCATGCACATCCCTAATAAACATTCATAGAACTGCAGCTTTTAAAATCTCTTTTAAGATATACCCCTATTAATACATGTATGAAATACACATGTATGCATTTATTGGGGGTATATCTACTAAATATACTTTTTTTTGTGATTAGGTCAGTGAAGTGTTCCTTTAAATACCTAAATCGATAAATCAAATTTACTTCTTCTGATTTCCAGCAAAGATCTTACAGAACAGATACCATTAATATGGTGTACCATTTTAAAATAAACAAAATGTGCACATATTGCTTTTGATTTATATAATTATTGTGTACTGTAGCTTGCATGGAGGTTGCTCGTCTCTGGATTGGGATCCTGTCCTGTCCCACTATGTTGTCCTGTCTCCTCTGAAATCATAAGCCAACTTCATCAGAATTCTTCATGGTAAGGGATAGCCCTCTAATTGCTAAAGAGGGAGATAGCACCTCCTCTGACCACTCCCTTTTCCACACAGCAATCAACTCCTCTGGCAGCTACCAATTCTGTCTTTAAAAAGACGTTTTAGGCTCACAGCAAAATTCATTAAGCTCAAGGTACACAGCTCAATGGCCTTATCCCACAAATAGCAAAAATAACATTACTGTCTGGCGAGGCGGCAAGAATACCGAATATGCTTTATTGAACACAAGGACCCACCATTCAACTTACAGTGATCGAACCAAAACAATAGATGCACATGTAACTACATTCCCTAATTAAATTAAGGGATACCCTAAAAACCATTCTCAACCACAACAATGGAAATAGAAAAGGCAGTGACAATCTCATAACACCATCCTATTACACGTATCTAATGTTAAATATACCATTTAAAAGGGAAATATTATCTCTCATGAACTGTGTAAACTTTATTCATGAGAGATTTTGTTTCCTTTTTAAATTTAAATTAACCCCTTAAAGGGACTCTCCAGAGCCAGGAAAACAATCAGTTTTTCTGGCAGTGCAGGTCCCCCCTCCCTCCCACCCCCCAAACCCCTTCAGTGACTTACCAGAGGCAGCGACATGCCTCACATCACTGCTTCTTCCTCCGCCGCCGCTTCTCCCCTTCATTACATCAGCCGGCGGGGGATACCTAATGCGCATGCGTGGCAATACCACGCACGCGCATTAGACCTCTCCATAGGAAAGCATTGAAAATGCTTTTCAATGCTCTCCTATGGGGATTTTCGCAACGCTGGAGTTCCTCACACAACGTGAGGATGTCCAGCGACGCTATAGCACAGATAATCTGTGCTATGATCCCGGAAGTGCCCTCTAGTGGCTGTCTAGTAGATTGGGACAGCCACTAGAGGAGTTAACCCTGCAAGGTAATTATTGCAGTTTAAAAAACTGCAATAATTACAGTTGCAGGGTTAAGGTTAGTGGCAGTTGGCACCCAGACCACTCCAATGGGCAGAAGTGGTCTGGGTGCCTCGAGTGTCCCTTTAAGGACACAGCTTCAGAAGCTTGTTTTTAACCTTAAGAACACAAGCAATGTTTGCATTTTTTGCTGTTTGTGTTCAACTGCAATTTGCATCTCTCTCATAAAAATTGCATAGGAGGGGGGTTACCATCGATTCAAATGATTTATAAAATTATGCCGTAAACCCATCCAGACCTGGAGACTTATTGTTTTTGAGATTTATAATTACTCTTTTTATCTCCTCTTCAGTAATGGGTTTATTCAAATTATTAAATTTATCTAAATTTAATTTAGGCAGAGAGTTTAGAAAAAAACAAATCAAGGTCACTCTGAGTTACTCGGTTGTCCTGTAAATTGTAAAGAGATGCATATTAGTTAGCAAAATCTTCTCCTATATTCTGAGGGTAGAAATTAACTTTTTTTTTTTATCCCATATTTCTTTAAATCAAGTTTTAAGTTTTTTTACAGAGAGATTTCCAAGCTTGATCATTACTATTATACCATCTTTGGTTTAAATAAGTAATTGATATTTTAACTTTTTCTTCTAGTAGATATTTAATCTGAACTTGGACTGTCTTAATCTGAATAAAAATGGATTGAACTGGATTTTTTTTTTTTTTTTACTACATTGTTCCAATTTTGCAAGTTGAATGTTTAGAATTTTTATCTAGCTTGACATCTAAGATTGTGTTCCAATCTCCACCGATAAGTAGATCCCCTTTTTTGATTTTTATCAATTTTACCAGAGATTTTATTAAAAATTGAGTGGGAGAATTCATTGGGGGTGTATAGATTAACAAGCGTATATAGTATATCGTTTAGCTTGTAAACAAGAATTTAAAAAATCTACCTTTTATCTGTTCGAATTTGATTTTAGCTGAGCATGTGATAGCAACTCCTCTCTTCTTATAACCAACAAAATTTGCACTAAAGATATAAGGGAAATTTGTGAATTTCTATAATTTTTCCTCTCTCATCCAATGAGTCTCTTGAACAAAACAAAGGTAAATTTTCCCCTCTGCTATCAATCTATACAATAAACCATTTTTTGTTGGAGAATTTAAGCCCTGAACATTGATTGAAGCTATCTTAATTGACATAGAAACATAGAATGTGATGGCACATAAGAACCATTCGGCCCATCTAGTCTGTCCAACTTTCTAAATATTTTCATTAGTCCCTAGCCATATCTTATAGTTAGGATAGCCTTATGCCTATCCCACGCATGCTTAAACTCTTTCACTGTGTTAATCTCTACCACTTCAGCTGGAAGGCCATTCCATGCATCCACTACCCTATCCATAAAGTAATACTTCCTGATATTTTTAAATATTTGCCCCTCTAATTTAAGACTGCTTTCTTGTTGTGGTAGTTTTTCTTCTTTTAAATATAGTCTCTTCCTTTACTGTGTTGATTCCCTTTACGTATTTAAATGTTTCTATCATACCCTCCCGTCTCGTCTTTCCTCCAAGCTATACATGTTATGTTCCTTTAACCTTTCCTTGTAAGTTTTATCATGCAATCCATGAACCAACCCTTCTATGAACTCCCTCTAAAGTATAAATATCCTTCTGAAGATACGGTCTCCAGTACTGCGTACAATACTCCAAGTGAGGTCTCACGAGTGTTCTGTACAACGGCATGAGCACTTCTCTCTTTCTACTGCTAATACCACCTCTCCCTATACAACCAAGCATTCTGCTAGCATTTCCTGCTGCTCTATTACATTGTCTGCTTACCTTCATCAGTAATTATCACCCCCAAATCCCTTTCCTCAGATGTTGTTAGGACTCTATCAAATATTCTGTACTCTGCCCTTGGGTTTTTACGTCCAAGATGCATTATATTGCACTTATCCACATTATATGTCAGTTGCCACAACTCTGACCATTTTTCTAGTTTACCTAAATCACGTGCCATTTGGCTTATCCCTCCTGGAACATCAACCCTGTTACATATATTGGTATCATCAGCTAATAGACATACCTTACCATCAAGACCTTCTGCAATATCACTAATAAAAATATTAAAGAGAATGGGTCCAAGTACAGATCCCTGAGATACCCCACTTGTGACAAGCCCATGCTTTGAATATACTCCATTGACTACAACACTCTGTTGCCTGTCACTCAGCCATTACCTTACCCATTCAACAATATTGGAATCCAAACTTAAAGATTGCAGTTTATTAAGTCTTCTATGTGCAACAGTGTCAAAAGCCTTACTGAAATCTAGGAAAGCAATGTCTACTGCAACACCCTGATCTATTATTTTAGTTATGAAATTATTTATTAATTATCTCACTATTAATCCCTGCAGTGATCCCATTAGGACTTGGATGGTCAAAATCAAACCAACCCTCCGCAGGTGTCTCAACAAACACACATAACTAACAATAATACATTTTGACAAAAAAATATACCACCAGGTGGGAATTATCCCATAGAAGAGAGGTAGCATGAAAAAAAAAAAAAAACATTGCACAAATAAAATACAATCAGAAATACAAAATGAACTCTAGGACATTCAGGCACTGCTGGCTGGTAAGTAGAGAGAGGTATTTCGAGAGTAAACCAAATTTATCATTAATAAATTATACAACCGGAGCAATATTTTTAATAATAAACAAGCCTATCATATCATTTTGTTTAAACCCCCTGAAGTTCTACATGGAATACTATATAAATACAAGCCAATTGTTAGAGAACGTTTTTACCATATCTCCAAATAACAAAGAAGTGCTCTTGGATATTTAAGTGTGGATTGTTAAACTGAAAATATTAATCAGAAAAAAATAAACATTTGTGATAAATAATTAAGCTGAAAAGTGCAAGTAAAATTATAATTTCCAACTCAACAAGTGACTACTTGTAGTTATTTTGAAAATATAAGTACCTCAAATTACTTTAGCATAGTGTTAAATAGATTACTATTATAGAATTCTATTCTGTTTTAGGTGATAAGACAATAGTCTATTAAATATTATATCTAAGGGTGAATTCTAATTTAGTGAGTGTAAAGTTACTTCAATTATCAAGTAAGAAGACTTATAGTTATGTAAATGTTACTTACATGAGTCTGAAAGTGTTTGTTACACAAATAAAAATTAATCCTATTAATCCTAAAGGGTGGTCCCTAATAGAAACTGTGCTACTTCATATGCAAATTTTTTATAATTTCACTGTTTAGGTGATTAAAGTGTTGAACTATGGTGATATAAACCCTTGAGTAATACTTTTAAATACAATTTTAATTTAAATACATTTCTTTCTCAAAATCAAATTAATAATCTAATAGTCCCCAAATCAAATTTAAAACTGGTAGTATAATTATCCAGCACTTAAAAAATTAATTTAGTAAATTTATATATTTCTTCTAAAATGTATTCGGACAGTCTCGGTAATCAATCAAAAGGCTAGCATTAAATATAATGACTCGATTAATTTGGAAAAAGCAGGAAACCGAGCGTAACGTTATCTAGTCCAAAATGCCCATATTTTTAAGTCTAGGAAGATCATCCAAGGGATCCTTGATTAACACATTTTTTCCCATTGTGAAAGATTATTAATTTAGTGGGAAATCCCCATCTATAGCTTATATTTTTTTATCTTAGTTGTAATGTTAGATTTTTAAAATGTCTTCTTTCCATTCAAATAGTCATGGATAGATCTGGGAATACCTTGATCCCTTCAAATTCTTTATCTCTCAATTGTTGATTAAATCTTAATTGTTTCAAAAATGGGTCTTTTACAGATTAGTTTAAGAACCTAACGATAACATCTCTAGGGGAGGAGGAATCATTATTCCTAACTCTATAAACTCTGTGACATCTTTCCAAAGGAAAGGCAAAAAGCTGTTGTGGGTCAACAAATTGAGATAAATTTGGTAACATAATCGGATAAGGAATCATTCTTTATGTCCTCTGATATTCCTTTGAATCTTAAACTATTTCAACGGGAGCTTTCTTCAATCTGTGTTAATTTATTATCCATCTCTTTTACCTGAGTTTTTTTAGGGATTTATTTTAGGTATATATTTCTGGGACTGAAGAAGAGAGACCTTGTATATTTTCTAGCTCTTTATTCTGATCTGCTAATTTGGAGTTATTGAGCTGTCATCTCTTTGATGACTTCCACTAGATTTTGTTTTAGATCTTTTTTAAACTTTGCATAAAGATCGTCGCTGGCGAATAGTTCCTGGCCAACATAGCGTGTTCGCGTTCGCCATGGATGTCAAACATATGCGATGTTCGGTCCACCCCCTATTAATTTACTAATACTAAGTAAAAATTACTTAGTATTAGTAAATTGTACCCCTACTCTCAATACCGTGAGTAGGGGCATGTCTATTAAACAGTGAGCAGCCTGTGGCACAGTGCTCTGTGTAATTTTACACAGCGTGGGAAAGTTCAATTTTCCACGCTGTGTAAAATGACACAGAGCACTGTGATTGGATGGATTTCAAGCTATCCAATCACAGTCCTCTGTGTCATTGTACACAGCGTGGGAAAGTTCTTTTGAATTTTCCCACGCTGTGTAAAATGACAAAGAGCAGTCTGATTGGCTTAAACCAGCCAATCAGAGTGTTCTTAGCCTAATTGCAGGGCGTGGCAAGGCTTTATAAGCCTTCCCCCGCCCTGCAGAGCTCAGTCTGCGCGGAGCCCTCCATGGGTGAAGATGGATTATTTTTTTGTGCGCTCGTTTTTTTTTTGTTTTTTTTTTAAATTGCGTCGGTTCTTATTGCTTTTTATTTGGCCTTTTTTTATTTGGTCTGCTCAGGGGTGGGGAACAGGGGGGGACAATAGGTCCCCCCCTTATTGTTAATTTTAGGGCCCCCACCCACCGCTCAGGGGTGGGGGCCGGGGGGGAGGACAGTAGGTCCCCCCTTATTGTTAATTTTAGGGCCCCCACCCACCGCTCAGGGGTGGGGGCCGGGGGGGACAATAGGTCCCCCCTTATTGTTATTAGGGCCCCCACCCACCGCACAGGGGTGGGGGCCGGAGAGGGGGAGGACTGTAGGTCCCCCCCTCATTATCTTTATGGCCCCCACCCGCCGCCCAGGGGTGGGGGCCGGGGGGGGGAGGACAGTAGGTCCCCCCCCTCATTATCATTATGGCCCCCACCCGCCGCCCAGGGGTGGGGGCTGGAGAGGGGGAGGACAGTAGGTCCCCCCCTCATTATCTTTATGGCCGCCGCCCAGGAGTGGGGGTGGGGGGGGGAGGAGAGTAGGTCTCCTCCCCCCCCCCCTTCAACCACTATTGTGGCCAGAAAGAGTCCCTGTGGGTTTTAAAATTCACCTGCCTATTGAAGTCTATGGCGGTTCGCCCGGTTCGCCCGGTTCGCGAACATTTGCGGAAGTTCGCGTTCGCGGTTCGCGAACCGAAAATGTTATGTTCGCGACATCACTATCCATCATCTTTTTAGACTTAAATTTGTTATGGCCTCTGGATGGGTATTTGTTTCCTCTGTGGAAGGAGGAGATTAGGATCTTCTATAGAACTGTGATTTGTTAGCATCCGATTTAGTGGAATAAAATGTGCCTAAAGATTTATTATTTTCAGGTTTATCAACAGGAATCTTTTTTTTTTTTTTAAGAGGCATAATTAACCAGACTAATAAAATTAGTTAGTACACATTTAAACAGCCAAACACTTTCAAATATCAAGCTTAAATAAACCTTAAGGTATGTCACCTCTACTCCCACTTTAAAAAAAAATGGGGGTGAGGGGGAAGAGAGAAAGGTGAAAGGAAGGGGGAGAGAACAAGGTAGAAGGCATAGAAAAGGGGAAAGGGAAAAAAAGTCACTAGGTAGTTAAATATCTTCTTTACTACCAATTTGAGTAGAACTTTAAATGTCTTTCGGTATGCTCCATAGTTTGTAAGTAACTCTATTTATGTCTCACTTTGGTGGATATACACTTAAGGCAGCAATTATTTGAAGCATACAAAAAAAAAAATAATGTGAAAAGAAAAAAGATAAAAATTCTCCAACCTGCTTCTCACTAGGGCGATTGTCAAACACATTTTCTCTTTCAGACTCCGGTATAATAGGTTGACAATTATCTGTGGATTATTTTGGGGGAGGACTGTAGGTCCCCCCCTCATTATCTTTATGGCCCCCACCCGCCGCCCAGGGGTGGGGGCCGGGGGGGGGAGGACAGTAGGTCCCCCCCCTCATTATCATTATGGCCCCCACCCGCCGCCCAGGGGTGGGGGCTGGAGAGGGGGAGGACAGTAGGTCAGATCCTCTCTTCTGCTCTTGATATGTATCTGTAGCCCAAGTTAACACTCACTGGTTGAGTGTGGACTTTAGCTCACCGGTCTCACTCACAGCTTTATTTTGTGAGTAATAAATAAATAGCCCATTTAGTACAGGAATCAGATTGATCTCCCGCTCTCACTAGCATCCAATCTTGTTACCTGGTGCGTATTGAGCATGGTCACTGGGGAAGACTCACTCTTATCTGTATGGTATCAAGTTTCCTTGCAGTCCGGAGACAAGTGCTTGCTCCTGTCTGTGTGTGGTCGAGCTGCAGCTTCAGCGAACTCGCTCCGTTCGCTTAATCTCTTTCTCACCCACCCCCCCTCAGCCTTCCAACTATACCTTCTGGTTCAAGACTGCTCTATTTCAGCATTGGTCTCCGTCATAAGGGCATCTGACAGATGGCGGGTACCCAGTTGGAACTTAAAAACACATGCATCTCCAGCAGCTCACTCGCCGCGATCCTCCTCTCACCGAACAGCCATACCTGCGACGCCACGTCACGTCTCACGTAATCACGCTTCATTTTTTGCGGTTTGTGTTCAACTACAATTTGCATCTCTCTCATTTATTGTACCAACATATGTTCTATACTGTTTTTTAAAACTACAAAAAGAGCTTTAATTTGATGTGACATATACACATATAAATTCTCATTTGTTGCAAAATAAATGCAAAATAATGGGGGGGGACAGAAAACTTAATTTTTTTCCCAAATTTTGGCAATAATAACGTGTGTATAATATGTCCAGCTTAGGAAAAGTAATTCAAAATCAATTCATTTATGTGGCTTGATTTACAGAGTACATAATATGTGTAGGATTTCAGTTTATTTTGAAAGTTACAGGTCACAAACTACAAGGACTAAAATCTAATTTCAATGTGAAACAATTTTAGAAGTTGGTATGTTTTTCTTGGAAGTTTAATGCCCATCACAGAAAACAAAACTGCCACACAAAAGTATATATTTATATAAAAAAAGACATCACAGGCTATTTATAAATATTGGAGTAAAATTGTGGTGGGGGGTTTTCTCTGTTTTGGCATATATAAGCATATAACAAGGTTTTTGTAATGTGTATTTCATAAAGCTGGTGTGTGCTATTCCTGTACAGAAACCCATATTGTGTTCAGTTACATCTGCTGAGTACAACAATACCCCCATTGTATGCCTTTGCCACTATTCTGTGAAGCTATAATGTCATATAGGAGCCCATGCTATTTCAGTTTCTATAGTTGGAGTTTTCATAGATGGTCATATGTCTGATTTTGTGGCATTATAGCAGTTTGACTGTTTAACCCCACAAAGGCCTTCCATTTGAGAAAGCAGAAACTCTAGGGTATATTATTAGGCATATATTATATTATAATATTTATTCCAGAAGCTTGGTCCTTAAGGGGTTAATACTTCATATGTTGCTCAGCTATGTCATCTGAGTACAGCAATATCCCCGTATGTACTTTTACCAGGTATATGACAACGTTGAAGGGGCACATTTGAGACACTAATCAATATTTATTATGTTGGCACTCTATTACAGCACATTTGAGACATAGCCATTTATGTTTGAATTTTTACGCTGGGTCTATGCCCCACTTTGTAATTTTCTTTTTTTAGCAGGTTGTGTTTTCCAATTACTTAACAAAGGCATACCATTTCCTAAAGAATTCACCCCAGGGTGTTTCAAAAGGCAGATTTTTAACCTTTGCGTGGGATCATTTTTTTTTCGCTAGCCTGTACCAAGTGTAGAGGTAATACGCATTTTCCCCCCCTTTTTTTTATTTTTTTATTTTTTTTAAATTGAAGATTTGTATTTTCAATAAAAGGGTAGCTTGGGGGTACATGACATAGACATTATGTTGAATTAGAGTACAATTCAAGCAGTTTTTACATGGCATTGCATTGCATTACATTTCCTTATTCTTATCTGTGACCCTGGGTGTCTATAATAGATGTGTGTACAAATGGGTAGAGGAGATGATGCGTTAAGTAATAAGGTAAACTGGTTATTCCTTATGCTACGTAACCCTATTACGTGGTGTTGGTTAGTATGAGATTCAAACATTTCCTGAGGTCACAATTTTAGGGGTGGTTGTAGAGTTTCTGTGTTCCTACATTCAGTAAAACCTGAGTGAAATGTTCGCTAATCGTGGGTATATGTATAAGATGTTCATAGTATGTTGGAAGGATTTAGATGTGTCTGTGTATTTGTCCCTGACTAAGGGTTATTATATCTGTAATGAGGAAACTGACTCCTCTTTTGTTCCTTGTGGGGAATGATTCTCCTTTCTGGGATTTAGTCAGATATGTTGGCCGTGATATAAGGCATGCCATTTTTTCCAGAGCTCTTCTATTCTTGTTGTTGTTGGGTATGATTTGGATGAGAGTATTTCGAACCTGTAATATTGGTGTATTTTTTCCATTAGCTCTGTCTTGGAAGGACAGTATAAGCTTTTACAGTGTGTTGCAATGAGATTCCTAGTCGCCAATATGATCAAGGTGGCAATCTTTATGGTTGTCTGGAAATAGTAATAATAGTCCCACCCCTGATGTGATGGGATGCGCAGTTGATGTCATTTTATTCAGTATAGATTGTGCATTTATCCAGAGGGGTTTAATCTCCCTGCAGTCCCACCATATGTGAGTCATGTTACCTTCTGATGTTTTGCATCTCCAGCACTGTTGGTTGACATTGCGGTAGATCTTCTGTAGTCTGTGTGGGGTGAGGTACCACCTGTAAACCACTTTTTTATGTGCCCCTATATGTGATCCACAGGTCGTGATGCCTCTTAGCGCCGATAAGGTTTGGAGCCATTGTTCATCCATTAGCTTGGGCATCTTCTCTCTTTCCCATTGCATTACATATTTTAATGTATGAGGCGGTGCTTGGTCTGACAGTGCCCTATAGCATAAAGATAAAGCTTTATGTTTGGTAGGGGCATAGTGGCATCTTCTAATTAGTATTTTGGTTGAGTTGCTAGGTGTGATCGTGGGGCTCTTGGGTATAAATACTTTAGTGAGGATGATGCTTTTTAGTTGCAGGTATGTGAAAATGAGCGAGTTTGGTATTTGGAATCGCTTTTGCAAGTCTGGGAATGGTAATATTCCTGAGTCAGAGCATAATTCCTCTGGAAGTCCAGGGTTTCAGTGACAACCATGGTGAGATCTCTTCCAATGCTCTCAGTGAAGCGTGTATATGAAATTTCTTAGCATCGAGATTTGTTTTTTTCCATGTGTCCCATATTTGTATCGTCAGGGTAGTGGTGGGGTAGAGCATGTGTAATTGTGGTCTAAAAGCTTTAAGGGACCATAATACATTTGTTAGTGGTCTGGGGTGGATCACGTCATGTTCCATGTCCACCCGTTGGAATTTGTGTCTGGGTGCGTGGAGTTTGATGGCCGATTCTAGAATGGCTGCTTTGTAGTATGTGAGTAGTTTAGGGAATCCTAGGCCTCCTTCTTGTGTTGTTAGATACATGAGGGAGAGGGGGAGTCGCGGTTTCGCTTTACCCCATAGAAATTTGATGCATGAGGTCTGGATGGCCTTAAATATCTGTAATGGTACGTGTAGTGGTAGCATTCTAAAGACGTATAGTAGCTTGAGCAGTATCATCATCTTGATAGACTGTAGCCTTCTCCACGACAGGTGTACATCTTTCCATTTCTGGAAGCTATCATTGCAAACGTGTACCAGTGTGGCATAATTAAGAGCTATCATTGTCTGTTTATGTAGAGCTAGTTTCACTCCTAGATAGGTGATACATTTCTGTCTCCAGTCAAACTGGTGTGTAATGCGTAGCTCTTGTGTTTCTTGTGTCTGTATATGAATCGGGAGTGCCTGAGTTTTTGTTTTGTTTAATCTATAGTATGATATTTGTCCGTAGTCGTCTAGTATTGTCAAAAGTCACGGTATGGAGGTTTGGGGTTCGCTTAGAGATATTAAAATTTAATCTGCGAACATGGCCAAGTGGAGATCCCTATCGTTGATTTGGATGCCTGAGATAAGTGGGTCTTGTCTAATTTTGTGGGCCAACGGTTCCAAAGATAAGCTAAAGAGGAGGGGGGACAAAGGACACCCTTGTCTCGTGCCATTGGTAAAGTTCAAAGGGGATGAGAGAAAGCCAGAGTGAGAGACTTGTGCTGTGGGTTTCCTATATAATGCCATAATTCCTTGTATTAGTTCCTGTGGGAATTCATATTTGGTTAAAACGGCGGTCATGTAATCCCAATTGAGCCGGTCAAAAGCCTTCTCTGCATCTAAGGCTAATAATAGTCCCTTAGTGCTTTCTCTCTCCATGTGTGAGAGTATGTTTAAAAATTTTCTAGTGTTATCAGAACCCTGCCTGCCTTTGACAAAGCCAGATTGGTCGTTGTGTACTATGCGTGGTAATATATTGTCTAATCGATTTGCAATGAGTTTGGCATATATCTTGGTATTGCAATTCAATAGTGAAATAGGTCGGAAGTTTTGGCATTGTGTGGGAGGTTTACCAGGTTTTGGTAGTGTGGATATATGGGTGGTAAGCATTTCAGGGGGCATATCACCTGTGTGAAAGCAATGGTTGAATAGGGTAATCATGTAGGGTGCTAATATGTGTTTGAATGTATGGTAGTATAGATTGGTGAACCCGTCAGGGCCTGGAGATTTACGTTTTGGCAATTGTTCTATGGTTTGTAGTAGTTCTTGGATCGTGAATGGTTGTGTTAGCATCTGTATCTCTTCAGTTGTGAGGTTGGGGAGAGTAACGTCGCTCAAGAAGGTTTTTATGTCAACCTGTGTGGGAGTATGTGTGTGTTTGTCTTTGTTCAGGTTATAAAGTTTGCTATAATAGTTGTTGAATTATTCTACAATATCCTGTGGGTGGGTTAATTTGTGACCATCTTTTGCATGGAGGTAGGCGATTTTTGTGGATTGGGGTCTAGTTTTGAGTTGAGATGCCAATATTTTGCCTGCTTTGTTTCCTTCTTTAAAGAATTTGTTAGTAGGTAGGTGGTTTTGGCCAAATCAATATACCTCATGCATGCCTGAAGTTGTAGAATCTGTTTAGTGATGGTATGTGACGGGGACGTTTTGTTGATGTGGGTGAGCCTTGTGAGTTCGGCGATTGTGTTCGTATATTCCAGCTTATGTTTGTTATTGTTGTAGCTGGAGTGTTTGATAAGCTAGCCTCTAATAACAGCTTTGTGTGCTTGCCATAGGGTTTCTATTTTCACCTCTCCTGTGTGGTTGGTGGAGAAATTGTCTCCCATATCTTTGGTGATCTGAATGACTAGCGTATGGTCATATAATAGGGAGTCATTTAGACACCATGTACGGTTCCCATGAGTTGAGTATTGGGTCTCCACTTGCATCAGTATAGGTGCATGGTCAGACCATGATATAATGCCAATTTGGGTTGCAATGGCTTTAGGTGTTTTGGTCATGGGGATGAGGAAGCGATCTATCCTCGAGTAAGAGGAATGTACTAGGAATGATGGGTATAATCCCTGTCTAGAGGGTGTAGGGTTCTCCATATGTCGATGTATCCATGTTGAGTGAGCAGTTTCTCCATAATTTTGGTGGAGTGTGTTCTGTGGGTTATAGTTGTTTGTTTGATTTTAGAGGCAGAGGTAGTGTCCAAATTGGGGTTTAGGATGAAGTTTGTGTCACCTCCTACTATAATGTCCCAAATTTGTGGGCATTTGCTAGTGTCAGGATCTTGTCTAGGAAGGTATGTTGATCAGTATGCGGTCCGTATATATTTACTAATGTATAATGATTATTGTTAATTGTACATTGTAGAATAAGATATCTCCCTTCTTTATCACTGATTTTTTTGATCATTTGAAATGAGACTTCTTTGCTAATTAATATCGTAACTCCTCTCTTTTTTGTCTTGTATGTGCTGTGAAAGCCTATAGGGAAATGTTTGGAGGAGAACTTTGGTTGATTCCTCGTTTGGAAATGGGTCTCTTGATAAAAAACCACATGTGCTTTATATTGTTTCGCTTCTGTAAGTGCCATCCTTCTTTTAGGGGGAGAATTTAGCCCCTTGACATTAAGTGAAGGTTGTGTGAGAGGTGAGTTGCTGTGCCCTTTTGTGTTTGACCAGTGGGTGTGGTGAGATCAGGTTATCGGATTGTGAGTATCTCTAGCGTATTGTCAGGCAAGCTAGGTTGTGTTTGGGTCAAAAAAATGCACCCTCTAATCTCATAATCATGTACGTGGAGGAGGGTAATCTTGCTCTAATAATTTGTTGTTTTATCAGTAGAAATGTTATTGGGGAAGTCAGGTGGAAAATACAAACATACAACCTAAAACCAACTATTTACATGTTTCCGGTCTCTGTGGTGAGACTCGGTCATTACAACATCCAGCAGTCGGTAAAGCCTACATGGAGGGGGGATAGTTCTCCCTTAGTTACTAGATAAATCATGTGTACTTTTCATTAATGAGCTATTAGTATAACGATCCTTGGTTAGTGGTATAAAAATAGGTTTAACAAATTAACAGTGCCTCTATTGGTTTTACACATTTACCCTTGGGGTAACACATTTGGTAGATGAATAACTAAACCATAAGAGTTTCATTGGTTAAAACATTAACTCATAACAGAAAGTATATAGAGTTCTTGGGGCCCTGAAGTGTCACGTTGGACACTATTCTGGGTAGGTTTAACCTGTATGTGCTAGATTTGTACTGTTCACTTGTGGCAGTAGTTTTCCAATCTTGCGTTATCTTCCGTGGGGAGGCCGCAGGTTGGCATTCAGGTGGCGACTCGGTGGTTGCTCCTACTGTGATTCAGTGTTTTTTCTCCGTCTTCTGGGGTGAGTAAATGATGTTCAACGCCATTTCTTCTTACGATGATCCGCGTTGGGAATCCCCATTTATAAGGAATGTCCGCCGTGCGTAGAGCTTTTGTGGCTGCCGATAGGTCTGTAAATAGTTTAATATTCTTGTATTTCTCTTGGAGCGCCTGTTTCTTTCTTGCCGCTTGCATTAGTGCCTCTTTTGTTGTGTAGTAGTGTACCCTGGTGATGGTATCTTTCGGCAGGGTAGGAGGTAGGTGTTTCGGTCTCGGTAACCGGTGGATCCTATCCAGTAATAGGGCTGACTCTGGCATGTCTGGTATTAGCACTTTAAACATTGCCTTTGTAAATGACCCCAAGTCGGCCGGGCTGATGTCTTCTGGGATACCACTGATGCGGATATTATTCTGTCTTCATGGTCGGTAAATTTAAGGAATATAGAATTTATTGTTGCCTCCATGTTTTTGTATGCGGCAGCAATGGTGTTATGGGCGGATATAATTTCTTCCGTTTTGGTTTCTAAGTAATCCGTACGTTCTCCAAGTGCTTGAACGTCCATTCTTATTTCTTTGACCATTTTAGCAAAGTAATTCTGTAGAGACTTTTGTAATTCTGTTAACCTCTTTTTAATTGAGGAATCCCTTGCTGGTAGTTCTCTCACTGATATGGATGTCTCGTCAGAAGATCATTTTTTTCCAGAATAGAAGGGAAAGGCAAAATATTGTCATGTTGTACTAGAATAATTACTGCAGATACACCTTAATTTGCCACATTTCAGATAGAGTTTTGGTGTGAGCAGCTGTATCATTGTGAATGGAGCAAAGTAGAGATAAGGTAAGGTTGTTTTGTAGTCAGGTGTGGATGGCTAGCTTGGAGATCGCCAGGGCTAATGTCAAAAGAGAGCAGAGGTTATATGGTGTCCAGATCAGCTGAGCTTCTGTATAGGGGGTTAACTATGCCTGCTCTAGTTAATGCTACATGAGGACAAATTTGTGTGGAATGTATTTAGAGTTTGAGATGGTATGGATGCTGTATAATAGTTTGAGATATCAGGGGTCCCTAGGCCTCATTGGTTTGGTAGTCTGCGATAGGTACTTAATGCTATTTTAGGTGGATGTTACTTCCAGACATGTGAATTGAGGGTTTATTGAAATTTGTGCAGAAGAAATCTGAAACGTTTCATCAGTAGTGTGCGAATCAGATATAGGATCAATGGGAGAGCACATTTTGATGGAGTGAATGCGACCAACCCATGAGATATCATGTGCTGTCCACTTCTGTAGCTCAGTCAATAATACCTTATGTTTCCTTTATTAAGGAGATATATTCATTTTTTTATTTGCAAACCTCACAAATACATATTTGGTGCATATAAAGGATAAGGAAACAAAATATAAAATATTCAATTACCATTTAAAAGATATTAACATTTAACTGATTTTGACAGTGATATATTATTGATGTGTGAAGTCAATTATCCACATATCTTTACGCCATTTGAAGAAAACATTAATTTATATATGCCATCAGAAAAATGACAACTTCCTATGGAAAATAATCAATTAGAGCATATCAATCTTACAAGGTCAATAAAAAATAATATTTTGGAGACCTCAAATGACACACCTCATACATATTTGAATTGCATTTGTCATTTCTCTCAGAATTGCTTTATTGCAGTAAAAGGATATTGTTAGAAACTGCAAAACCATATGATATGCAACCTTATATCATAAGCTTAACAAAGTATTTTATATGAATCAGCAAACTAAGAAATACTAGGCATATGTTTGTCATTAATGTTATTGTTATAGTTTTATTTTTAATTCTAAAGAGACAACATTTTCCACATTGCTCAACTTAAATCTGTTTAGTTAAGAAAAATGGTGCCTCAGATTGGATGTGATAGCATTATACAATATATTCGGGCCAATACAAATCAATTAGATGGGGGGGAAAAAGGAGATACACTTGAAAGAAAAGGTTTTTTACAGTAAGAACAATAATGATGGATTTCTCTGCCTGAAGAGGTTGTTTTATCAGAGCAACTGGATGAATATTTGCAAAAACATAATATTCAGGGATTTTATTTTCAATTAGTTGGATAAATGCTTCTTGATCCATTTTGGGGTCAAAAAAGAATATTGGAAAGCACTTCAAACTGGGTTTTTGTCTCTTCATTTGACTCGACAACAAAAACAGATGTGAAAACATACAACATTTAGAGGAAAATAATTCAATAAAATACCTACACCTTCAACTCAGTCTTACTCTATAAAAGTCCATATAATACACAATTTAAAAAAAAAAAAAAAACAACCAGATGTGATCCAAACAACCGAAAACAGATGTGAGAAAGGCTGAACTTGATGGACTTATGTAACTATGTAATCGGATTGCCATTATGGAGTCAATTTTTTTTTTATTTCTTTTTTTGGTGGAATAATTGTAATGGCTGCAATTGCAGAGTTGTTTGCCTTCCTTTGGACCAACAACATAAAAGAATGGGCTTCAAGTTTGAACTTGATGAATGTTACTCTTTTTTTAAACATAGACTGCTATGTAACCTCCCAATGCTCTCAAGTGGATTGGGACATTGACTTGCATAGAACCATTAGATGATTCACAGAATTACAGAAATAGCGGGTCAACAAAAGGAGGATCCATGGAATAATGGTTACCCTAAAGCAAAGAGTAAAATTGAGAGCTAGGTACTAGCATGGCCAAAGGAATTACAAGTACCCTTGGACATTAAGGAATGGGTAAACTGCCTTAAGCATATAAGGAAAGTTACACTTTGTTTATCATAACAAGAAACACACTTAAAACTGAATTATAGATGGTATTTAGTACCAGCTATTTTAGCAAATTTCAAGAGTACAGATACTACAACATTCTGGAGATGTGGGAATCAAAATGGCAGTTACCTACACATATGGTGGGGATGTATTCAGATAGTTGAAGACTATTTTTGAAACCATTTCTGAGATACTGAATATAAAGAAAATCCCATCTTCAAAGAGGACATTATTACACATGGATTTGGGGGAATTTGAATTTAAAGATAGATATCTGATTACACAGATTTTTCTTTTAGCTATAATGATTACTATAGCAATAGATTGGAAATCAAAAGATTAAATCTTTTGGAACTACAGTCAGAAATAAAGTAAACTCCCAGGGGGTATTAGAAAAGGGTTTTTATTTAAATGATCAATCATTGGATAAATATAGTATACTATGAAAACGGTGGCTTAAGCATTAATACACAGATTAAACAGGCAGGGAACCTAACCACTAAGAGCGTAGATGAGAAGAAGATAAGGAAAGGGGGGCAGGGGGAGGAAGCAAAAGTAAAACAAACTCGTATCCTTCACCGTATGGTACAATAGATATTAGTTAAGAAATGGCCAGTGTGTTTGTTTTTGTTTTTTGTTGATGTTGTGTCTGTTAAGGTTGATTGTGTGAGTTGTATTCATTAATCTAGTAGAATATATTTGATATAACAAATTGAAGAAAAGGTAGATCAGGGAAAGCAAAAGAAAGGAAAGGAAAAAAAAAACAAAAAATGATGAATATGGTATGGATTAAAACTGTAATATATGAGTGGAAAATATACATACCTAGCTCTGATGTTTTATAAAAAAAACAAAAAACAAAAGGAAACTTAATATAGCTAACTATTGAAAAGCAACAAAATGAAAGAATAAGCAAAATAAATAAATCAGAACTGGAAAGATGGGTCTGCTTTCTATATCTCAAAGGAAGATTGCTTCTAATCCTGATCATTTTCAGCTATCTATCTGAGTACATGTGGAAACCTCTTCTAATCAGGGGATTTTGCACCAACTCCTTAAAGGGACACTAAGTACGAGCACCACTTCTTCTTAATGCAACGGTTTTGCTGCACAGTTGCTCTTTTTTTCTCTAGCATCGTAAACGGCAAAGTCAGAGAGTACAACTAATGGTTTTCAGACTGATCATCACTGGAAGGTGCTTCGTCATGAAATCCTATGAAAATTTGACATCATCACACATAGCATGAAGGCTTCAAACACTGTTAGTACTTGTCATAGAAAAGTATTGGATTAAATGCTTCTTGGTGAGAATCATCCAATTGAGATAGGGTGATTGTCATGTATGCACTATAGTTTTGCTATGGTAGGCATTGGATTGGATAGAGCAGTGGTCCCAAACCCAGTCCTCATGGACCACCAACAGTCCAGGATTTATGTACTTCCCTGTTTTATTCCAATAAAGATACTGACAAAACCTAGTCTGTTGGTGGTCCACGAGGACTGGGTTGGAAAACACTGGGATAGAGATAATCACAACTGTTATTATCAGAAGACGCAGGTACTGAATTTTAACTTTTTTTGTTTGTTTTATTAGGATAGGCTATGAATTTTAAATAAAAAGGAAAATAAGGTAAAACATCAATATATATATTTTTAACCTTAGAATGTTCATTCAATTCACAGCAATCACACTGGAACAAAGAAATAGTGTGAGACCAAAGCACACACATACAGGCATTATCAAAGACAGATTCCATCTGCATGTCCTTTGCTGTAGTTGCAGTAGTTTATCAATCATATGGAGAGAATGCTAATATTCTGCACTTCTGTTACACCACTTGCTTGAAGATTAATTTTCAGATCTGGAAAGAAAAGTCTATTGATGATGAATAAACCTCCCACTGCAATAGAGATGTTAGATTTATGCATGATATATTTGTATTTAATGCTCAACCTCATATTTGCTAGCAAATTAATACACTCTGCAGCATGTTTTGTGTTTACTAAATGCTGGAGTGTGTCTTGAAGATGAGAAGTGATCTGATATAAACATTACATTATAATTTCAGAGAAACGTATGATTATATTTTATTCCGTGAAATGTATTAAGTAAGCTTCTTTCTATCGTTTAAACATGCTTATGACTTGCAGTGTAGTCAAAAATTGACACAATTAAACATTTTGTACACCCTGTCCATGGATTTGTACATCTGATCAAGTAATTAAACCCATAAATTATATATTGCAAATAATTGTCATTTATGTAAAATAGGGATAAAGATTTAGAAAAATGGTTTCAAAGCTAGTTCCTTTTAAAGAACACAGCCAAACAAATGAGACTTTCCTGCTTACAAACCTCAACCTCAGTTAAGGAAACATAAAATAAGCATTTGTTATTATACCCTAATATAGAAACTATAGTATTACAAAATTGCACTAAAAATTAAAGAAAATAAAGGCATATCACTAAATCATCAGACCACTTTGGGTAGTATTTTTCATACACTGAGAGCGGTGACTCTTAAAGGACCACTATAGGCACCCAGACCACTTCAGCTCAATGAAGTGGTCTGTGTGCCAGGTCCATCTAGGATTAACCCTGCCTGCTGAAAACATAGCAGTTTCAGAGAAACTGCTATGTTTACATATGGGTTAATCCAGCCTCTAGTGGCTGTCTCATTGACCCCCTCTAGAGGCGCTTCCGCACTTCTCACTGTGATTTTCACATTGAGAAGACACCAGCGTCCATAGGAAAGTATTGAGAATGCTTTCCTATGGACTGGCTGAATGTGCGCGGTGTTCTTGCTGCACATGCACATTCAGCCGATGACCGAAGGAGGAGGAGAGTCCCCAGCACCGAGGGAGCCCGGAACTGGAGAAAGGTGAGTGTTTAACCCCTTCAGCCCGGCGGGAGTGGGACCCTGAGGGTGGGGGCACCCTCAGGGCACTATAGTGCCAGGAAAACGAGTTTGTTTTCCTGGCACTATAGTGGTCCTTTAATGCAGTCTTCCAATTCCTAGATTTAGTTGTATAAATAGAAAAAAACATATATGGAGCCACAACCATGAATAATAATGTAATACAAAAATAATTTATGAAGATTTAAATTTATCACAGATCACTTATCAGACACAGTCTTGATCCCTCAGCTGAACCTAGCAATGAGAAGCTGCTATATGGTAAAGTGAAGAGACAATTCACAATGTAAATTCTCGATGCTCACATAAACCATAAAATCCTAGAAAAGCCTATCAATCACAATCCTGTTAACAGCGCTACAGTCAGTTTTAGGGTTAAAACATATGCCATAGGTTTCATGTATATGGTGGATGAATGGATGGATATTATGTCTTCTTGTATAAAACAAAAGTAACAAAACTTAAAAACACTGTATGTACATGACCTCTAACACCCAAAGTGATAACCAATTATCCTGGATAAATACAAGTCTCACTAGCAACAATAACAATGTTTGAGCAAAGACCTACTGAATGAGCACATCCCACTCAGGCTTTATACTGAAGCTTGCTACAGGGTCAATGGTGATAAACTTTTGGTATAATGGAAGAGAATGACGCACACATACAGGTCACAGTCTAGCCTTTATTCCTGCAGTGTGCATGTATGTAAGAGATATATATATAGGTAACAGCACTCACCTGATCCCCATTATTCGTAGTAAGTAGTAAAGAGAGAAGAGAATATTGGCAACAAACGGTAAAATAAATACATGACTATGTATTCTAATAGCACAGTGACCACAGTCTGTTCTTTCAAATATCTAAGTATGCCAGACCCCAATATATACTTTGGCCTTTACTTTGAAAAACTCTCTTAAAAACTTTTTCAAAAACGTTTAACCCTGTACAGAAACAAACTCTGCCTAAGCCCAACCGTAAGCAAACTGATGCAACAAATGCTAATGCCAGTCATTGAATATGTGGATGTGGTTGTATGCACCTGTGTGTGTCATGAATACAGAGAGACCCAACACGTAGAGTGTAGTAGAAAAGAAGACGTATACCGGACCTTTGAGTGGCCAAGTTAATGTCTACAAAGAGAGTAGTCAGGGACAAGCCGAGATCAAGGAAGCCAGAAATCAGGAATAGCTCAAATACAATAGTCAAGTCAAAGGAGAAAATAGGCTAAAATAGTTCATCAAAGCCAAATCTCAGAACCAGGAATACACGGCAATATAACACACTATTTAAAAATAAACTTGAAACACAACAGGGTAATAACTTGCACTAAGAGCCTTTTTATATTGGCAGTGGGGCTATCACCCCTGCGCGGTGGGTGGGGGCCAAAAATTACAGTGGGGGGACCTACTGTCCTCCCCCCCGGCCCCCACCCCTGCACGGTGGGTGAGGGCCATAAATTACAATGGGTTGGGGACCTACTGTCCTCCCCTCAGCCCCCACCCTTGAGAGGTGGGTGGGGCCATATAGATAATGAGGGGGGGCCTACTGTTCTCCCCCGGCCCCCACTCTTGTGCGGCGGGTGGGGGCCCTAAATAACAATAAGGGAGGACCTATTGTCCTCCCCCCGGCCCCCACTCGTGCACGGTGGGGGCCATAAATTATAATAGGGGGACCTACTCTCCTCCCCCGGCTCCCACCCCTGCACAGTGGGTGCCATAAATTACAATGGGGGGGACCTACTGTCCTCCCCCTGGCCCCCACCCTTGAGTGGTGGGTGGAGGCCATAAAGATAATGAGGGGGGGACCTACTGTCCTCCCCCCGGCCCCCACCCTTGCTCACTGTTTGCTAGATATGCCCCTACTCACGGTATAGCTAATAGGGACAGATCATTTACTAATACTAAGTAATCTTTCAGCCTTTTAGTAGATAACTCCCTAATACCGTGTGAATTAGGGAGTTATCTACTAAGCGGCTGCAAGATGCAACCACGGCACAAATTGAATCGGAGTTTCATTCATTCGAATTTACGAACAAAGGGACGAATTGCATTCTAAAGCAAACCAACATACTGTTCTCATTCAGTTAGAGCGAAATTCGGCAGTTTTGTCTAAAATGACAGGAAGCATCGCGAGATCGCAGAGGAAGGGTAAGAATTGTGGGAAAATTGCTCTGACCAGCAGAAATGAAGCACACTTTGCTCCTCCGCTGGTCCAAACTGGTCAAGCAGAGGAAAGCTCCACAATGCAAAGGGTCTCTACTCTGTCTTATGATTTTAAAGAAAACTAAAGAAAACAGGAAGAAAAGAAGAACAGATCCTGAGAGAGGGGGATAATGTATCTGGATGAATGTAAAGTGCAATTAAATCTTGTAAACAATTTGTGTGGGCCAGCCAGGATTTTAAATATAGAAGGTGTATAAGAGACTTGTTAGAAAACCTTGTGTCGACTCTGATCAATTTCCCACCTAAGAGTATTAAAAACCTCATCTGAACCTCAATCCACCTACTCTGACATAATCCTAGAAGCACTCTAAAGGCATAGGTAAATTATTTAGGTAAACTAATGACACAAGATCCAGTCAGGTCAAGGACAAGGAGTAGATTAGTGTCTACTCTGAATCAACAGAAGAGGTTTTGAGTGTTGCTTTAATTGAATTATCAACATCTTGCGTAAGAGATTGTCCTTTGTCCCGGTATCAAGGTTTGACAAATTTACCTAGACAAAGGACTCTAGTTTATTAGAAAACTAGTGTAATGGAGCTCCAGTACTCTGGCTCAGTACCTCCTTTAAAAGTTCTCTATCTCTGGAGAAGACTGCACTGAAGTGATATAGCCTTTTCCCCAAACACCAGATGACACTTGGTGCAAGGTAAAACACACTTTATTGCCAGAAAGCATGCATATTTATAGTGAAAATCTTTAGCTAGGATAATATGTACCTTCACTTGCAGCTGTGTCTGTTGGATAACTCAATTAATAAAGACTGATTTTCTTAACTTCCAGACCACAGTGCGCCTTACAATAATAACTTTAAAAACATACAATGCATCAATTATATCTTTAAAAAATGTATATTCCCAGAGAGGGATGATTCCTACAAGCAAGATGTCCAGAAAGCATATGGATCGGATGTACCTAGCCAGAGTAATCATCGAATAAAGTTTAGCCAGGCTGTGGCTATTTCACAATCCAGCGTAGAGTTCCAGGATGCCACCTGCTAAAAGACTGTCTCTGAAAAATAGTCTTTCTGCCTTTGGAGAGTGAGGCTCTCCTGGCTCTCAATGAGCATCAATGGTTCTTCCTCTTTCCCATCTCCCCTCCAAACATCGCTCTCCTGGGCAACTGAGAAGGGAGAATTGTCAGTTGCACTGGGCAGCCACCTCTCACTTGGAGTTCCACTTGATAAGTCCCATAGATGAAAAATGAGAGTGCTTCACTCCATGGGAATGAAGGTGATAGGGGAGAGCCAGGAAGGGTAAATATGCTCCTTTAGTGGAAGTTCAAATTTTAGTCCTGCACCAGATAGTAGTGTAAATGGAGCAACCATACACGAATTAAAGCAGAAAGGAAAGCTAAATACCTAGGAATGGAAACAAAGGATAATGTGCTATTGCAAACTGTCATCGATTTATGTCAGTCTAATGAACATGCCTCTAATCTTCCACCACCCTGTACCCAACTTAGAAATAAGAGTTTATTTACACCACACTGGGCAGAAATTAAATATATGGATTTATTCAATGAAATTATGAATTTAAGAAAACATTAACTCCTTACTCATCCCAATTCCAATTTGATTTTTGATGAGAAGAAAGCCCTAAGGAGTTTAAGTATCAGTAAATCCATCATGAAACATTCAGATAAAGTGGAAAACATGGTCATACTAGACAGACTACAATACCTTGAAATGACAGACCAAACATGGAGTGATCACAAAACCGAAAATATTTTGAAAAAAGTACCTACTCAAATATATGTGAGGAATTGGAAAGTAATATAGGATGATGCTAGCGACCACAATCTTATATCCATTAACTAATTTGGATTTATATATACTCAATATATATACATATATAACACCCCTGCATCTACTAAACTCATGTCCTATCTAAGGAACACCAAGCAGATCCAGATTGTTTTGTCATCCATTTTCGCCCCACCTGTAGCAATTCTATGTATTCTGGATGTGAAGGGACTATAAATATGCTGTATTGGCATTCTTCATACTGCATACTTCTAAGAGAGATTCTGACTTTCAAATGCAGACTAGGTGTTTGGTGAACCTTCTGAAGTACATACTTACTCACTTTGTTCAATGGAGTTTTTCCTCTGCCCGTGGAGATAATTGGATTACTTCCCAATTATCTCCAGGATAGAAGACTCTGTGGAACTGGTTTTGGGCAGAAAAGTTATGCTTCATTTGGTCACAAAGGACTATCTTTTGACCCACTGGACCAATTTGTATGATTTTGATGTATGTTTGTATGTTTTTGTGTGATTGTGATGCATACTTTTCAAGTTATGAATAATGTGGAAAAACTGTATTTCTCTGCCTGTGATAATTACATTAACCCATTGTGTATGGTAATTGTATCACAGGCAGAGGGGAGGATTTTGTGTGGGAGTGTCTGAGTGTATTGTACGTGTTTGTTGGTTGTTTTACAAAACCCTGTGCGTGGTACTAATGTGTAAGAATGTGTATATAAAAAAATAAATAAACCCACACCTCTCTCTGTTCCTGTTTTGACCCTCAACACGGAGCCTTGTCTCATTCTTGGGGGGATTTATTGTATGCTGTTCCAGTTCGACTGCTAGAAGTGTAAACCTTTCGTATGTTTCTTTCCTATTCGACTGTTTACAGCATTCGTATGTTTGAGAGCATTTGTATGCTTCTCCGGTTCGGTGGATTGGTGTCTCTGGTAGCTGCCTGTGTATCTGGAAGGGGAATATCCTCTAAACGGCGGTTCAACTTTTTATGCCTGGGGGTGCTGTTACAAGCCCTAGCACTATTCTTCAGGTTGTAAGTACTAACATTAGTTTCTCTAAGTACCCCATATACATACATTTTTCCCAGTGTTTAATTACTTCATTTGCCTGAGGAAAATATATAGCACACATGCAGTAATTAATGTCCAATTAAAAAAAAAAAAAAAAACTAATTTAATTTAGGTAAGGGAGTAATAAAAATTGGATATGTGGGGACACGGCCTGACCACCATATCGGTCAGACATGCTTAATGAGAGGTGCGTGCTGATCTTACGAACTGCATCTTTTATGCCTGTCTGCCACCCTCAGTGACTATATTCAAGGATGCTCTGCTTTTGCAATTCTCACATTCATGTTGAGCTGTTTTGTATGTAATTCCAGACATCTGCTAGCATGGTCTGGCACATACTGCGGACGGGAGAGGCGTTTGATCTCCCGGCCTAGAATAACTTGTATATTCGAGTTAATATATACTATATATTTTGGAGCTTCATTCCCCTGACTCGATTTGATATCCTATGTGAATGGTTTTAGAGTAAGTTATCTGAACAGCAAACTCCGGCACCGTCTGCTATCTAGATTAAGATAAGCAGCAGCAAGGGTTAAGATCTTGGAGACCTGTTCTATGCAATGATAATCTCATTTGGAGTTTACCTGGGCTGAGAGCTATTTTGGGTGTGCCTCCATTCCATCACCATCCTGTGAAGGGACTATCAAGGGAAACAACAAAGAAGTCATGACCTCTGTTCCTGATTACCCTTCATTCCCACTGGGAAAAAGTACTTGGGCACTCTGCAATGCTGGGCCCACTGTGACACAGTGAAGGCTGTATATATTATTCAGTTCTGGGATGGTATATCGGTTCTCAAAAGTCCTCACAGAGAACCCCCACAGGTGGACTTCACAAGTATATTATATCCTGACCTGGTAGGGTAATTGGCTGACTGCTTCCAAAACTCTGGCATGCTGGCCTCCTCTCTTGTTTAGTCCTTCACTTCGTGCTACTTTTATGCATCTTATATTTTCAACTGTTTCTGTGAGTCCTCCATGTGATCTATATTGTCACATTCTGCAGATCAGTCTGGCTATGGCTTCTGGTATCCAGTACTCTTTTTACAATCCTTGCTTAGTTTTTCTTGTTTTTTCTGGTTTTCTATTCCATGTCTGGTTTTCCTTATGCTGGGTTTTCTGGGTTCATTCCATTATTTCGTCCCTGGAACTCCCAGTCTCCTGGATTAATTTATATGTTTGTTTTATGTTGCCACACCCGTTTGTTTTCCATTTCCTTTTGTTTTAGTCTGGACCTGCAGCAGTGTTTCAAGTCTCTACCTTTTCTTGCAGGTAAGTGCTATTGTGGTTTAGTATGGTTCTTTTAGCTAACATTAGGCAGTGTAGGACCTGCCGAATATGGGGTACGTTGGCATTGTGGCAGGCTTATGCAATGTATGATAATATAATGTAACTAAATCACCATACTTTTCATATATAGTGCTTAGTTATGTCTCCTCTTGTTTTGCCTATCATATCTTGTCTTGTTTTAGTTTGTATTCCCAGTCCATGTTCCCTTATGTATTGTGTACATGTTCTGGGTTTTATGTTCAGCTATGTGTAACTGAATTAAAAAAGAAAAAACAACTGGATACATGTTCTATCCTCAATGTGACTGTGTGAATGCCTCTAAAGAATAGCAGTGAAGTGCTTTAGAAATTAATATCTTGAAATAAATAGAATATGTATATATATTGTCCATTAGTTATCAATTTGCTGCATGCCCTATTACCATGGTAATGATAGGGTACCATCTGGTTTAAGTAACGGCTAGCAACATCTCTCACATACATTCTGTGCATGTATTTAACTAGTATACATACGCAGGAGATTGACAATTTAATTCCATTTTTATATCTGTTTCCATGATAAGATAATATATACTGAAAATGTAGTAATTTAATATTCTCTTCTCACATTGTGAACCATGTATTGTGCAGAGAACATTAAGAATAAACTATACTATTTTTCTATATATAGAGAATACACAATGGTGAACATTATGCAAAAATAATATCACTGAGGTTTTTAGAAGACAGAGTAAACTACAAAACTGAAGGGTGAATGATTTCTGAATGTCTCCAAAATCCAAAGATGTTGTTACATTTTTTATATTAAAATCTATTTTAGGTAATGGTTAATATATGTGTGTTAAGCTACTGTAAAAATTAATCATAGTTGTAATAGTTGTTGGGGTACCATGCGGCTTCTGTTTAATACTGCTGTAGTGTAGATGTTAGGGTTATGGGTTATTGCTTAATGTCAGTGTAGTCTGATGTTAATGTAGTACAAGGGTTTTCTGTTTAGTGATAGTATATAGTTTAATGTGTGATAGTGTAGTCAGTGGGGAAATCAATTCAGAGAGGACCCTGGTGCAAGGAATTTTTTACAAAAGGTAGATCACCAACAATCACACAAGTCCCACAATTCTGTGACAGTTGGAGAACTACCATTTGCTTATCCTTGCATGGCTATATTTGTGAGTGGTGTCTGTGTGCTTGAATGTAAGCATGTTTTTGTATGGAGTAAATTTGTGTTTATGTAGGTGTGCATATTTATGTAGTGTTGGCGTATGAATGCAGTTTGTGTTTGTAACGGCACACTCAGCATAAAAGGGTTAAACCGCCGTTTAGAAGATCTTCCCCTTCCAGAGACACAGGCACAGCTACTGCAGAACACCAATCCGCCGAACAGGAAACCATACGAATGCTGTAAACAGCCGAATAGGAAAAACCATACGAATAGGTTTACACTCCTAGCAGTCAAACTGGAACAGCATACAGTAAATCCCCCCAAGAACGAGACAAAGCTCCGTGTTGAGGGTCAAGCAGTGAACAGTCAGAGCTGTGGGTTTATTGTTCTTATGAACACATTCTTACACATTAGTACCACCCACAGGGTTTTGGAACACAACCAATAAACACATACAATACACTCAGACACTCCCACACAAAATCCTCCCCTCTGTCTGTGATTCAATTACCTTACACAATTGATAATTTAATTAGCACAAGCAGAGAAATACAATTTTTCCACATTATTCATAACTTGAAAAGTATGCATCACATTCACATTTTCAGAATCAGCATACTCCAAATACAAACATACGTCAAAATCATACAAATTGGTCCAGTGGTTCAAAACATAGATCGTAGTCCTTTGTGACCACAGGAAGCATGGCTTTTCTGCTCAAAACCAGTTCCACAGAGTCTTCTATCCTGGAGATAATTGTGAAGTAATCCAATTATCTCCAAGGACAGAGGCAAAACGCAATTGAACACATGGCAGCAAAAAGACAGTAGAATACAATAAAATACACAAGGTTACATTTATGACATAAAATACAGACATGCAACATATGCCCAGATAGCTTAGGTCTGAGCGCACATTATTACTGAATGGTGCTCAGAGCACACACATACAGTTCAATTGCCATGGAGCCAAAGTCTTTCCCATAGTCTTTCATTATACAAATGGGCTCCATGGCATAGCTATCTGTGGTATCACTGCTCAAACAGGGCAAGCACCAAATGACCCGGCTTTCTTGTCTTTGCAGGGGAAAATGAAGCCTTTTAACATAGGGCCATAATCCAAAGGCAAAAGGCGAGCAACCAGGCTTCTCCAATGCACAGTGGCGAGATTGGTCTCGTCACAGTGTTTGTGTGCAGTTTTGGTGTTTGATTGCAGAGCTATATTTTTGCATTGTATTGCAATTTTATTGCAATGATGTATGTTTGTAGTGTTGCTGTTCGATTGCAGGGTTGCCTTTGCATGTTGTGTTAGTATTTGAATGTAGGTTACATAGTTAGTTCCATAGACTGAAAAGAGACATGTGTATCATGTTCCGTGTATCATGTTCACATTTGTTTTTGCTGTTGATCCAAAAGAAGGCAAAACAACCCAGTTTAAAGAATTTCCTATTTTGTAACAAACTAGGAAAAATACTCCCTCTTGGCCTAAGAATGGCAGTCTGCTTTTATTCTTGGATCAAGCAGCTATTACCCTACATTAAAAAATTATATCCTTGAATATTCTGTTTTTGTAAGTATGCATCTAGTTGCTGTTTAAACATCTGTACAGACTCTGATAAAACCACTTATTCAGGCAGATAATTCCATATCCTTCTTGTTCTTATGGTAAAAAAAACGTTCCTTTGCCTTAGACAAAATCTTCTTTCTTCCAGTCTAAACACATGACCTTGTGTCCCATGTAAAGTCCTGTTTGTGAATAGATTTCCACACAATGGTTTGTATTGGCCGCAGATATGTTTGTATAATGTTATCATATCCCCTCTAAGGCAACGTTTTTCTAAACTAAAGAGTTTTGAATTTCTTAACCTTTCTTCATAGCTAAAATGTTCCATTCCTTTTATTAATTTTGTAGCCCGTGTCTGCACTATTTCTAGGTGCCATGATATCCTTTTTTAGAACAGGTGCCCAAAATTGCACAGCATATTCAAGATGTGGTCTTACCATTGATTTATAAAGAGGCAAAATGATATTCTCGTCCCGAGAATGAATGTCCTTATTCATGCATGACAATACCTGTGACAGAACCATCTGTCTGTCTATTGTGGTGGATTCATCTATTTCTGCCCCCTTTCGTGTAAATGGCTGTTTCTATAGCCCAGCCATACGAATGACTGGTTTCACCAAACGGATGGCCACCCAGAAGAAGAAGTGTGCTGCTGGTTAACCTCTTGATCCCAATTAGAATGTTGTGGTTAACTGCAGACACTTCTCAATTAAACCGAATTCAGGGTGGCCGTCGTTCGTATGTCGACCACGAGGCAGCGGCCTTTTTAAAATGCACGATAGCCCAGTGGTGTTTGGCACTGATTCCATGGAACTAAAAACGGACACTTTTTCTGCCGAACACCGCTGAAACAACGGGTCGCCTGGCTGCCTTGACGAAAGCGTACGAACACTGGCCGTTCGGGAGTTTTACAGCACACGAAAAGACTTAACCTAGATAGCCTTCCCATGGAGTCAATCGCATACCGAAAGACTGTAAGAACTTTGACTCCATGGCGATTGAACTATGTGTGTGGGATCTGAGCGCTATTCGCTAATAATATGCACTCAGATCCAGGCTATCTGGGGATGTGTGATACGAATGGGAAATGTTCGGTTATTTTAAAGTTAGATATTTTTATGTATTTTTTGGTATTGCAGTTAAGATGGTGATTTGTCTTTGTCCTGGAGA
>OW240922.1:23495660-23508817 GCA_933207985.1 Pelobates cultripes | reverse complement strand
AAATTGAGACCCAGATTAAGCATTTATTGGTCCTTGAGAGGTTATTTAAACACAGCCTTTATTATCTTTTTAAGTAAATCCTATTTATAATATGTATGCCATCTACACCTCTTTGATCTAAAGTCTTCTTTGTATTCTTTCTCGTTTTTATTCTCTGTTCTTTCATAACTACCTGCTCCAGGGCAGACACACAAAAACATACAGTAAATGCTATGAAAGATAATAAAAGTATTTCCTTGATTCCATGACAGCAAAATGTCACAGGGGATTCTATCACTGTTAATTTCCGTTGGAACCATGTCTGTCCCAGAATTTGAAACATCCATCATTTTTATCTATACAATTCATTCAGATTTTTTTTAATAACCTATGGGGGCCACATATAGGTTTTTCACATGCATTTATCTCTCAGGCACAGAGGATCCTGGCCTGTTTTATTGTATTGTAAACCCCATGTAGAGGTCTGAGCATGAAAAGTCGTATGTGGCCTGAATAAAATCAGTTGACTCCCAGAACTATGTTTTGTCTGGTTACTGGGGGAATGGATGTCTGCTTGTGTTAATGGTTCCAGAGTGGCTGAAGGAAGGAATTAGCAGAGGTAACCAGTCGGGTTACTCGTGGTCCGCTACAATGACATTATTATTAATACAGAAACATAATGCCATTATTTATCTTTTCTACTATATGATATTTGTAGGTTTGGATTAGTGTAGGGGGTTAAGGGTTAGTATTACGGTAGTGTAGGGGGTTAAGAATTAGTGTACAGGGGTAGTGCTATTTATATCTAGAGGTTAATCTTTAGTTTACTGTAGTGGTTAATATTTAGTGATTGTGCTGTGCAGGAGTCAATATGTAGTGTAGCGAAGGGTAGTGTTGGGGGTTAGTGTTAGTGGTTAGTGTTATTTTAATCTAGAGGTTAATCTTTAGTGTAAAGAGAATAGGACTAATGGGTTGCAGATTATAAACAATCTGCCTCCCAAAAAGACCTTGTATCCTTATATGAAAAAAGCTACTCTGCAATTATAAATATAAAAGTGGAGCGCAGAGAGCAAAAAACGAAAAACTCTTTATTAATCCCTCTTGGAGGAGAAACAGGCAGATGCTAAACAAACAAGTAATAAAATTAGGATCTAATTAGATAGAATCGACTAGTCCAAAAATAATAGTAATAGTAATATGGTCAGAAGAAATGCTATAAGTATGTGTGTGGCAAAATTGCCATAAATAGTAGCAAATTGACCAAAAAAGGGGGGAGATACACTAAATGTAGCAAACTGAAGATCTTTAAATGCAAAAGTAAATAAACTCTATAATTGGAACAAAGAGTATATCAGGTACACAAAAGAATATATATGTGCAAAAGATCTACCAAAATATGTTTGCAACATTGCAGGAAAAAAGCCTGCAGTCTAAATAGCCAGCAATATAAATGTTAACCCCTTAAAACCGGAGGACGTACAATTACGCCCTCTAATAGGTGGCTCTAAACGCCGCCGGGCGTAATTGTACGCCCTCCGGTTTTTGTTAACTTACCCGGTCGCCGGCGGTCCCACGCCGGCGATCGCGGTGGGGGGGACTCCCAGGGAGCCCCCCGCGGCACATCCATCCTCGTTGAAGCCCCCCGGCCATGAGAGAGTGGGGTCCTAGCGAGGACCCCACAATCACATGGCCGGGGATAGCTGGCTTCTGTATTGCCGGCAGGGGGGCTGCCTGTAATGACAGGTGGTCCCCCTGCTGGCTGAAAATAAAATAAAAATAAGTTAATGGTGTAAAAAAAAAAATAATTATATATACTTAGATCATATATATATATATATTATATATATATATATATATGATCATAGTATATATATACACACATATACATACACCCACATACACCGTCTAGGTGTATTTTACTATTAATATATATATAATTATATATATATATATATTAATATCAAATTACACGTAGACTGATACTGATTAAATATATATATAATTATTGTTATATATATATTTATATATAATATAAAAAAAATAAAAATGTAAATAAGTTAAAAAATAAAATTAAAAAAATAATTAAAAATAAATAATTAAAAAATATATAGATGTGTGTTATTTCGTTCTAACTGTTTTGTGAAATTAATATATATATATATATATATATATATATCAAAATACACGAACGAAATAATATAATATATATATCTATATACATAAATATATACTTATATATCACTATATATATACCTATATATAAATAAAAATATTTAAAAAAAATTATATAGATATATACATATATATACACATACGTATATATACATATATTAATTCTACATATATATTTATGTAATATTTTTACATAATTAGGTATCTTAATTAATTACAATTAGCAGGACCTGCATGATAAACCCATGCCGAAAAGTAAAGGGAATTTAATTTGCTAGCACTTTACTTAACCCTATAACTTTCCGAGACAATTCATAAAACCTGTACATGGGGGGTAATTGTTCTACTCGAGACTTCTGAACACAAATATTAGTGTTTCAAAACAGTAAAATGTATTACAACGATGATATCGCCAGTAAAAGTGAAGTTTTTTGCATTTTCACGCTATCAAAACAGTATTACACGACAATACGTTGTTGTGATGGCTCTTTTTACTTGCTCTTTGAAACACAAATATTTGTGTTCAGCTTAAGTCTCCTCGAGTACAACAGTACCCCTATGTGCCAGGTTTTATGGTGTTTTCAAAAGTTACAGCGCCAAATATAAGGCTTGCGTTTCAGTTTTTTCACATTAAAATTCGCCAGATTGGTTACGTTGCCTTTGAGACCCTATGGTAGCCCAAGAATGAAAATTACCCCTATGATGGCATACCATTTGCAATAGTAGACAACCCAAGGTATTGCAAACAGGGTATGTCCAGTCTATTTTAGTAGCCACTTAGTCACAAACACTGGCCAAAATTAGCGTTTTTTGCATTTTTCACACACAAACAAATACTAACGCTAACTTTGGCCAGTGTTTGTGACCAAATGGCTACTAAAAAAGACTGGACATACCCCATTTTCAATACCTTGGGTTGTCTACTATTGCAAATGGTATGCCATTATGGGTGTAAATTTCATTCCCGGGCTACTATACAGTCTCAAAGGCAACGTAACCAATCTGGCGAATTTCAATTTCAAATGTAACGTGCTATATTTGACCCTGTAACTTCCCAAAACGCCATAAAACCTGTACATAGGGGGTACTGTCTTACACATGAGACTTTACTAAATACAAATATGTGTATTTTATTGCAGTAAAATCAAACAGTATTATGACACTGACCTTTAAAATGCAATTTAGAACTAAAAAAATCAAAAAATTCGTATTTTCTCCCATTTTTTTCATATTAAATTATGTTTCATAGCTAAATATTTGATATTAAATGAAAGCCCTGTTTCTCCTGAATAAAATGATATATAATAAGGGTGGGTGCATTTACTATGAAAGAGGTGTATTACGGTTGGACAGACATGTAGCGCAAATGCCAGGTTTTGTTTACATTTTGTTTTGTTCACAACGTGTACATTTGGCTCCGTCCTTAAGGGGTTAAGGACACTGACTGCTATTCAATCTATAACAGTGAAAAAAGATTTTTTTTTTTTTAAATCCAAGCTATTGTGACACCAGATCTAATTAGTGGCACTGGTCAGCGTATCCACTGTTAGCGTAACACACCCGCTTTAAGGACACTGACTGCTATTCAATCTATAACAGTGAAAAAGTGTTTTTTGTTTTTAAATACAAGCTTTGAGTCACCAGATCTAAGTGGTGGCACTGGTCACCGTATCCACTGTTAGCGTAACACACCCGCTTTAAGGACACTGACTGCTATTCAATCTATAACAGTGAAAAAAGTTTTTTGTTTTTAAATCCAAGCTTGTGTCACCAGATCTAAGTGGTGGCACTGGTCACCGTATCCACTGTTAGCGTAACACACCCGCTTTAAGGACACTGACTGCTATTCAATCTATAACAGTGAAAAAAGTGTTTTGTTTTTAAATCCAAGCTGTGGTGGCACTGACTGGGGAAATGGGCACAGTATGCACTGTGAGCCTGACACAGAAGCTGGCAGCAGTGGCAGACAACTAAGTGCAATTACATTACATAGAAAAATAAATAAAAAAAAAAGCATACCCTAACCCTAACCTAGCTATGCTTTTCCCTATCTTATGAACAGCAGCTACACTTTCCCTCCTCTTACTAAGCATGCAGCTTGAGAATGAATCTAAAATGGATGCCTTCCAGGAGGTGGGAGGGTCTGCTAGGGAGGGTGTGCTGCTAATTGGCTGGAATGTGTCTGCTGACTGTGAGGTACAGGGTCAAAGTTTACTCAATGATGACGAATAGGGGGCGGGTCGAACCGCGCATATGTTCGCCCGCCGTGGCGAACGCGAACATTCTATGTTCACCGGGAACCGTTCGCCGGCGAACCGTTCGGTACATCACTATCTGACACCCAGATTGGTTTGTGTTGTCCTAAAACATAGCTTCAGCAGTACTTGGATCTTTGTGAAATGTTTTCTTGGATATATCATGTAGGATGATACCATAGCCCTAACTAATTGCTATAAATTTAAAATCACTTGGAACAATGTGACCACTTGCGACAATAATGATGACTGGAGCAATCACTAAAGCTATCAAGGTGTTTTCACATTTTAATGTATTGTCTTGAAGAGCCAAACCAATCAATTTTATTATCAGACATAGCACATAATTATATCAACTCATGGTTATTATTACATCAACCTATTATTATTATAAATGACAATAACATGAATTTTGATGAAAATGCTATTTATTAAGTATTAAAGTTTGTTTATCAACAATACAATATTGTATACCTGTAAATTAACGTAAACAAAACAAATGAAAAAAGCATCCACACACAAAAATACTTCACTTTGATAATTATATAGAAACATAGGGCTTCCATAATTTGTATTTATTTATTTATTTGTTTGTTTAATGCTGTACCAGATCTTCTCTGTTTATTTTTTGTTTTTGTTTTTTTTAATAGCAGTGATTTAATTTTGTTCCCTGGTTAAAGATATAAAGTATTTCATCTGACATATATTAGAGCACATGATTCTAGAATCGGATGCTGTAACAGTCTATATACAAGGAGTAAAATATCCCTATTGATTGCTACCAATTTACCATTTTACCATTGCCTATTGTCATTACCATTAGGTAACCACAATTGTGTATCTTTTCTGTGAAATATCTCAATTTATATTATAATCAATTTATGTTTTTGTTTTTGAAAATACAGTGGAAATTAATTGATATTTTTTTTTTAAATGTACAATTTAAATCATAAACCTGCTGGATTAACCTGTTGAAGGAAATTGGTTAGGAAGTTACTGAATAAGTTGCATAATATAACCAATAATTGCTCAAATAAATACATCCATTATTTAATAATAATAATATTACCAGGAAGGATACATTTAGATAATTATCTAGAGTTTCTAACAATTCTATGTGGTGCAGATATTTTTATCCAACTTGTTTAATAATCAGCATAGTTTTATTGACTCTGGCTACAGATTGATTGTATACCAATGCTTGCCACTCCTAGCTGTAAATTCCTTGAAATACTTGTGTACCTACCTCTTCTCCTCCTTAGGCCCAATCTCCAAACCATCTCTGCAACAAGCCTTTTCAATTCTACTTGGCAGTATGCACTTGTACAGAAAACCCATCCTGCATTCTTTAAAAAGGGCTTGCCCTATAGCCAATTTGTCAGAACACGTAGAGTAGTAGCTGACAAAATGAGGTATGAGCAATGCTCTGCAGAGCTGGAACAGAATTTTATTTCTAGAGGGTATGCACCTGAAGTTGTGGCATGATGTAGAAGTAAGACTTGTAGTCTTGACAGGAAACAACTGCAAAAAAAAAAAAAAAGGTTATGACTTTTTTTCACTCATTCCCAGCAAGTTTGACATATTGTTCAGAAGCATTGGAACATCTTACAGTCAGACAGTAAGATTGCTTCAATCTTTAAGGAACATCTGCTATTCTCTTTTCGCTGGAGTAGGAACTTGAAGGACCAATTGGTCAAGAATATTGGATTGAGGCTGTCTTCTGAGGTTCCACTGCAATAGCGAACTCCACCATCTGGTATGTGTCACTATGGAGGGCATGTGAATTGTAATAGTGTTATAGTAGGTGTTAATTTCTTGCACTCTTGTACTGGCAGGAGGTATTCTGTTTAAGGAGTACTGTAATTGTGATTCTGAATGGATCGTACTCGAGCATTTACAGTGAGGATACGTGAACATAAGAGTGGCATTCGTACACATAAAATTGCAGCAAGTTACAGGGTCATATATAGCATGTTACATTTTTCAGTTTTTTCACATTGAAATTCGCCAGGTTGGTTACATTGCCTTTGAGACTATATGGTAGCCCAGGAATAAGAATTAGCCCAATGATAGCATATTTGCAATAGAAGACAACCCAAGGTACTGCAAATGGGGTAAGTCCAGTCATTTTTAGTAGCCACTTAGTCACAAACACTGGCCAAAGTTAGTGTTAATATTTGTTTGTGTGTGAAAAATGCAAAAAACTAATTTGAAATATATGTATATATATATATATCGATATCAAAATCTATATATCGATATCAAAATACACGTAGAACGAAATATATATTTTATTTATTTATAAAATATTTTACCAAGAAAGACATTATGGTACAATAAAATACAAAAACCAATATTAATACACAATATATACAAAATCTAACATAGAACAGGTAGGAAAAATATAATCAACCATGACACGTGCATTCTGTTTTGAGGTATGTAGAGAGGGATCTCTTAAAGCACTCTAGGCTCAAGGGTGTGTCTGGATTACAGCGACAGACAGTTTAGTTCTTTTAGCACAATGGTGGGTCCTGTAATTACATTGTGGCACAAATCGGCAGAACGAGTTATACAATGTACTGAGTTTATTAATGTGGGATTGCGATGTAGATGCATATACTACATCCCCATAATCACTGATTGGCATTAGCATTTGCTGTACAATCTCTTCATTTACTGTAGGGCTTAGGCAGGATTTGTTTCTGTACTTTCCACTTTTTTACCTCTGTAAACTGGTCTTGGAGCACAGCCTCAAGCTGCGGTAGATCGGATTTGCTCGCATAGATTACAGACCATTTGCAGACATTAGGTAGATCACTTATAAATAATGTAAATAGTAGGGGGCCGAGAATGGAACCTTGGGGAACACCACACATGACTGGGAGATGGAGGGAGTTGCTGTCAGAAATGGATACATATTGTGAGCGATCCGATACATGCGAAACCAGGTTAGTGAACAATCACCAATACCTGAGTTTTTGAGTTTGTGTAGTAGAATGTCATGGTCTACTGTGTCAAAAGCCTTTGCAAGATCAAAGAAAATAGCTCCAGTTAGGTCTCCTTATTCCATACCAGTTTGGATGTCATTGCAAACTTTTAAGAGGGCAGTTGTAGTGGAGTGATTCTGTCGAAAGCCTGATTGATCAGGGGTCAGATAGTTTGATTGTTGGTAATACTCACATAGTTGCGTATGGACACATTTTTCTAAGATTTTATGACAATACTGGGAGCAATGATATTGGGCGATAGTTAGAAACCAAAGTAATGTCACCACTTTTATGGATAGGCACTACTCTCACAGTTTTCCAAAGTTTGGGTATGTATCCAGAAACCAAGGATTCGTTATTTAGGGTTGCGACGGGTTTAGCAATTGCCGGCGCACTGAGCTTCAACAGCATTGCTGGGATTTGATCAGGTCCAGACTTGTTTTTTATTTTTAAATTATTAAGGTGTTTTTTAATGACACTAATAGGTACAGGTCTAAAAATGAACTTGTCTGTATTGGGCCTTTGCAAATTTAGTGGGGCCTGATCCACATTTGTAGTTTCAGGATGCGTGTCATTTATTAGCTTGGCAATCAGGGCAGTTGAGCATCCGACAAAATAATTATTAAAGGCATTTGCTACATCTAAGGGAAGTTGCAGGGTTTGGTTATCCACTTTGACAGTGGAGGGTTGGGAGTGGATTGGGGGAGTTTGTAGTTTATTTATGATTTTCCAAAAGTTTCTAGGGTTTGATAGGTTATTGTTCAGATTTTCACAGAAATATTGGGCCTTGGCCAATTTTGTTTGTTTTGTGCATATATTTCGCCATTGTCTATATGCACAGTGATCATTCATAGAGCCAGTACACTTGAACTTTGACCACAAAGAATCCCGAAACTGGTACATTTGGATGAGGTCAGCTGTGATCCAGTTCAGATGTGCTCCTTTTACTCTCACCTTACGCAGCGGGGCATGCAAATCCCAAATTTGTAGGAGTTCAGACTGAAAGAATTCAACAGCACAGTCTAGATTTTGGATAATGTTTAATCTGTGCCATGGGAGGTTCTTGATGTCATTAAGAAAGGATTCAAGATTACATTTTTTGAAGGACTTGGTGATTTTAACCTTGGGAGAGGATTTAGTAGCCTTTATTTTGCACATGCAGTACACTAAACAGTATATACGTATGTATATATCAATATATATATATATATATATATATATATATATATATATATATCAAAATACATATTTTGATATATATAATATCAAAATACAGTTAGAACAGAATTACACATATATGTATATATATTTTGATTATTTTTTTTAAGTATTTACATATTTATTTTATATTATATATAAATATATATAATTATATATATTTAATCAATATCATTCTACGTGTATTTTGATATTACATATATATAATTATATATATATAAATATTAAAATACACTTAGACGGTGTGTATAATTACAGGCATTCCCCTGCTGGCACTGCTGTGGACGGCTATGCCGTCCATGTGATTGTGAGGTCCTCGCGATCACATGGCCCAGGAGGGCCGGAATGGCAGCAGGTGGCTCTCTGGCCTGTTAGGTGAGTCCCCTTACTGCGATCACCGGTGTGGGATCGCCCGCGAGCGGGTAAGTACAAAGGACGGCGGGGATGTGCTATGCCGCCCACCGGCGTTTAGAGCTGGGTCCCCAAGGATGGCATAGCACGCCCACTGTCCTTAAGGGGTTAATGTATATATTGATTGTTGTTGATAATGTAATCAGATTTACTGTTGGATGTATACATAAGAGGTATTAGTACCTGGATAGATTTATTTGGTCAGGGACATAGAACTATAGGCTATACTAGGTTTAATGCAAGCTTGGATAATTATGCTCTGGGGGGCTAGTTTGTAGGTGCACTGGCTTTTACAGTGGAATCTTATTTTATTCACAGGTGTGATTATTTTATTTTTGTTATGGGTTTATTTATTTACTTTTGATGCAATTTCTCCTGTAATATATCAGGTGGAGGGTGGGAGGGGTATATGTATTTTATCGTTATGGTAAATACTGCAGTTTCTACTGGTATTGTGTGTGTGTGTGTGTGTGTGTGTGTGTGTGTGTATATGTATATATGTGTGTGTGTGTGTGTATATATATATATATTTGTAACGTCATACGTAATGCATTATAATGTTAAAATAAGTACATATATTAGTATTAAAATAAACTTAGAATGATGTTACATATATATAAGATATATATATTATACAATACATCTATATATATTTTAAATTTATAGTTACACGGATAATTACAATAATTAAATAAAATATTTTTAAAAAATTAAAATAAATTATATATACATATATCATTTTATTCTAACTGTATTTTTTTTATTAATATATATATATTGGTAACAAAATACACTTAGAATGACATTCTATATCTATCTATGTATATATAAAATACAAATAACTGCAAATATATATACACATGAATATATATAATTACATAAATAACTACATAAGTGTACACGTAGACTTTAAATACATATATATGTATATATATTAAAATTATATATTGTATATTGTATATTTAAGTAATATTTTAACATAATTATGTGATTTAATTATTTAAAATTTGATTGACATGCCTGACAACCCAGGCAAAAAGTGCAGAGAATTTGAATTGCAAGCACTATATTTAAACCTGTAACTTTCCAAGACACCATAAAACCTGTACATGGGGGATACCGTTTTACTCGGGAGACTTCGCTGAACACAAATATTAGTGTTTAAAAATGGTGACTTGTATTACAAAAATGATATTTTTAGTAAAAGTGAAGTTTTTTGCATTTTTCACACACGAACTGCACTTTTACTGACGATATTATTGTTGTAATATGTTTTACTGTTTTAAAACACTTATTTTTGTGTTCTGTGAAGTCTCCTAAGTATAACAGTACCCCCATGTACAGTTTTTATGGTGTTTTGGAAAGTTAGAGAGTCAAATATAAAGCTTGCATTTAATTTTTTTCACATTGAAATTTGCCAGATTGGTTATGTTGCCTTTTGAGACCGTATGGTAGCCCAGGAGTAAGAATTACCCCCATGATGGCATACCATTTGCAAAAGTAGACAACCCAAGGTATTGCAAATGTCCAGTCATTTCTAGTAGCCACTTAGTCACAAACACTGGCCAAATGTTTGTTTTTTCAAACAAAAACAAATATGAATGCTAACTTTTGCCAGTGTTTGTGACTAAGTGGCTACTACAAAGGACTGGACATACCCCACCTGTAATACCTTGGGTTGTCTACTTTTGCAAATGGTATGCCATCATGGGGGTAAATCTCATTCCTGGGCTACCACACGGTCTCAAAGGTAACATTACTAATCTGGCAAATTTCAATGTGAAAAAACAGAAAAAATGAATGTGCTATATTTTACCCTTTAAATTTTCAAAACACCATAACAACTGTTAATGGGGGCTACTGTTGTACTCGTGAGACTTTGCTGAATCCAAATATGTGATTTTTATGCAGTAAAAGCTAACAGTATTATGACATTTACAGCTAAAATGTGAGACGGAACTACAAATTAAAAAAAAAAAATTTAATTTCTCACAGTTTTTTTAAAGGTTTTATTCATAATAAATTATGTTTCATATATAAATATTTGATATGAAATGAAAGCCCTGTTTCTTCTGAACGAACTGATATATAATAAGTGTGGGTGCATATAATATGAAAGAGGTGAATTACGGTTGAACAGACATATAGCGCAAATTTCAGTTTTTGTTTACATTTTGTTCTGATCAGAATGTGTACTATTGACTCTGTGCTGAAGGGTTATGTATTTAATTTTGCTTCACCTTTTGCGACTTTTTCTGACATTTCTGCATTTTTTTCTCCTCAGCTGTTTTTATAGCCTTGCACAGAGCCTGTTATTAAAGCAGTTCAGCCATTTTGCACTTGAATTTTTTTTCTGAATTTCCCAGACGAGGCAATTCATGATTTTAGATGTTTGGTCTTATAGCCATTGAGTGTATTCACAATTTTGGGTGTTTGTCATTTTTGTCATTTGGACCGAATGAACACATATAGTTCATTTTTGCATATTAGTGGCTTAACCATTTGGCTCCAAATTTGCATTTTGTGCGCTCACTTTTAACAGTTGAGCAAACAAACCAGTCTCTAATCTGCCCCTCCATGCTTTACATTGCTAGCCAACACTGTGCTTGTGGGATTTTGGTGAGCTCCTGATATTTATTATTATAACTACTACAAAAATATTATTTTCCTTAATAACCCTTTCCTTATTATAAATATTTGAATGAATTCAATTATTTTTTTTATTCCATTAGGCCTAATGGAATGGGTAGTAATACTCCCACAGACCCATATGTCTCTGTTAAACCTGGATAAGCTGATAATTCAACTCCTAATGAAGAAGATGATTTGCCAACAGTCTGATTCTATTGTTCAAAATATTGACCAGGCTATGAATAAATCTGTCAATTAAACAATTATTTCAGTTATGGAAACTATGTCATCCACTTGGACTAAATCTATTTCCCAAGCCATTATTCAGGCTCAGTCATTCAGTTAGCCCATTTAAACCCATAATTAAGTGTGATCCTTAAATTCTGCTTCAGAAGCAGAATGTCGTACTAAATCTAAACCAAAAGGTTACTAAAAAGATGAAACATATCAATAGTAAAACCTCCACAATTGAGATGCATCTGGGATGAGATGCTAATTCACAAAGCAATGCTCACATTTACATCCAAACGAACGAGCACTTATGAAAGAAATCCATGCTTACGCACAAAAGCAATGCTCACAGTTATACAGTTTGGCACAAATAAAAGAAATACAGTCATATCAGAAACCCACTTATACAGTAATACACTTGTTGAACTTAACAAAATGTTCAAAATAAATGAACACATTTAAATGGACTGATTTATAGGATAACAAATACTGATATAGGTATTAATTCTATCAAACAAAAAGGAATATTACATATAATCTGCCATAACTGTAGTATTTATTTTATAGTAGGTGATAATGTTTCCAACGTGTATATCCAGAAAGCCTCACGTCTGAGTAACAGGTTATCATGGTCTCCTCCTCTGGGTGAGATGGGTATGTGATCTATGCCCATAAAGCGAAGTGAGGACAGGCTATGTCCCATCTCAAGGAACTGCCGGGCGACTGGAGTGCTTGCAGTGCCGCTCAGTAATGCTGACCGTATAGTAGACCTGTGACCCCGCATGCGTTCCCTTAGGTCATTAGATGTCTTGCCCACATAAGTGAGACCACAGGGGCATATAATTCTATACACAACATGTGTGGTTCTGCACGTAATCCGTTTAATTGTGTACACCTTTCCAGATTTTGGGTGACAGAAGGTTTTACCCGGTATCATAGAATTGCACGCCAGACAGTTCAAACAGCGAAAACATCCTGCTGTTGTCACTTTCTGTAATGACTGTGTTGTGGACACTATATCTGCATGCATCAAATAGTCTCTCAGATTTTTCCCTTTTCATAATGAATTTTTAGCATTTTTTGTATATAAGGTATCCATCTCACATACACAATTGTCTTCAAAAAAGTATTTTACAGACTGAAACGTCGACTGGAACGTTGTGTGAATTTGTAATTGCTCAATAAAGCAACAGATGAAATTTACCTTGAAAGACTCCTGAGTGCTCTCTACTGGTATTGTATACAATTTGGTTGGAGACAGCACCGGAGC
>OW240922.1:23488160-23490660 GCA_933207985.1 Pelobates cultripes | reverse complement strand
AAAAAAACGTTTTTTCACTGTTATAGATTGAATAGCAGTCAGTGTCCTTAAAGCGGGTGTGTTACGCTAACAGTGGATACAGTGCCCAGTGCCACCACTCACTGGTGACATAATAGCTTGCATTTAAAAACCAAAAACTTTTTTCACTGTTATAGATTGAATAGCAGTCAGTTGTCTGCCACTGCTGCCAGCTTCTGTGTCAGTCTCACAGTGGATACTGTGCCCATTTCCCCAGTCAGTGCCACCACTTATATCTGGTGTCACAATAGCTTGCATTTAAAACAAAAAAACTTTTTTCACTGTTATAGATTGAATAGCAGTCAGTGTCCTTAAAGCGGGTGTGTTACGCTAACAGTGGATACGGTGCCCAGTGCCACCACTCACTGGTGTCACAATAGCTTGCATTTTTTAAAAAAAACCTTTTTTCACTGTTATAGACTGAATAGCAGTCAGTGTCCTTAAAGCGGGTGTGTTACTCTAACAGTGGATACGGTGCTCAGTGCCACCACTCACTGGTGACATAATAGCATGCATTTAAAAACCAAAAACTTTTTTCACTGTTATAGATTGAATAGCAGTCAGTGTCCTTAAAGCGGGTGTCAGGCCTTCAGCCTGTGCTCTGCACAACTGTGCCAGTGCACATTGCCACTCATATCTGGTCTCACTGTAGCTTGCACGCATAGTACCACTAATCCCCCAAAAAATGACAGGCAGAATCAGGCCACACCGCAGGGGCCATCGTGGTCGTGGTGCTGTGATTCCCTTTGGCCCTAGAATAATGCCCAATTTTCAGAGGCCACGTACCCTGAACTTGAAAAGTTCTGAGGACATAGTTGACTGGCTAACACAGGACACCCAATCTTCTACAGCCTCCTCTCAGAACCTTGACGCACCATCCTCCTCAAGCTTAGCTTCAGGCACCTCTCAAGATACCACTCACCCGCCTGCCGCCACCACCAAAACTATCACCACAGCCGCTTCAGTTGGTATGTCAGAGGAGTTATTCACACATCCGTTTAAATGAGTGATGCGCAACCATTATTGCCAGAGGATGTAGATAACAGGGATATGTCTCAGGCAGGCAGCATTACACACATGGACGTCCGGTGTCCAGATACAGATACAAGTGAAGCGGTTGATGATGACGATGCGTCCATGGATGTCACGTGGGTGCCCGCTCAGCAAGAAGAAGAACAGGGCGAAAGTTCAGATGGGGAGACAGAGAGGAGGAGGAGGAGGAGGAGACGAGTTGGAAGCAGGGGGAGGTCATCGCAAGGAGCTAGTGGCACAGTCAGACAGCATGTATCGGCACCCGGGGTCAGCCCGACAGCACGCCAATCAACGCATGCTGTTTCCACCACCAGAATGCCGTCATTGCAGAGCTCAGCAGTGTGGAATTGTTTTTGTGTGTCTGCCTCTGACAACAGCGATGCCATTTGCAACCTGTGCCAAAAGAAACTGAGTCGTGGGAAGTCCAACACCCACCTAGGTACAACTGCTTTGCGTAGGCACATGATCTCACATCACAAACGCCTATGGAATCAACACATGAGTACAAGCAGCTCGCCTACTCTAAGCCGCCAGCCTCCTCCTGGTCCAGCATCTTCAGCCACGTCAACCACTGCTGTCCTCCTTGTCCCCTCTCAACCATCCGCCACTCCGCCTCCCGCCTTGAGCAGTTCACGCTCATCTTCCCACAATCATGTGTCTGTCAAGGACATGTTTGAGCGTAAGAAGACAATGTCAGAAAGTCACCCCCTTGCCCAGCGTCTGACTGCTGGCTTGTCCGAACTATTAGCCCGCCAGCTTTTACCATACAAGCTGGTGGAGTCTGAGGCGTTCAAAAAATTTGTAGCTATTGGGACACCGCAGTGGAAGGTACCCGGACGAAATTTCTTTTCACAAAAGGCAATCCCCAACCTGTGCTCAATTGTGCAAAAGGAAGTAATAGCATCTCTGGCACACAGTGTTGGGGCAAGGGTCCATCTGACCACTGATACCTGGTCTGCAAAGCATGGTCAGGGCAGGTATATCACCTACACTGCGCATTGGGTAAACCTGCTGACTGCTGCCAAGCATGGAATGCATGGCTCTGCAGAGGAGTTGTTGACACCGCCACGACTTGCAGGCAGTCCTGCTGCCACCTCCTCTACTCCTCCTACTCCATCCTCTTCCATAACCTCCTCGGCTGAGTCTTCTTCTGCTGCTGCGTCTTGCTCCACATCAACGGCACACCCCCAGCTCCCCAGGTACTATTCCACATCCCGGATACGGCATTGTCACGCCGTCTTGGGTTTGGCTTGCTTGAAAGCAGAGAGTCACACCGGACAAGCACTCCTGTCCGCCCTGAACGCACAGGTGGAAAAGTGGCTGACTCCGCAGCGACTGGATATCGGCAAAGTGGTTTGTGACAACGGAACAAATTTGTTAGCGACATTGAAGTTGGGCAAGTTGTCACATGTGCCGTGCATGGCACATGTGTGTAATCTGATCGTACAAC
>OW240922.1:23433801-23488060 GCA_933207985.1 Pelobates cultripes | reverse complement strand
GATAGGAGACGCGGAAGGTATTAAACTGATACAAAATAGTACTAAACACACCACTCCTATCTGGTGTCACATTAGCTTGACCGCGCAGTGCCCCAAATTTGCAGTAAGAGGACCGACCAAGCCTCTTCTTCCATCTCCCTGTTACAAAAATCAATGCCGTGTACACGTCCACTGATAAGAGACGCGGAAGGTATTAAACTGATAAAAATAGTACTAAACACACCACTCCTATCTGGTGTCACATTAGCTTGACCGCTTAGTGCCCCAAATTTGCAGTAAGAGGACCCGACCAAGCCTCTTCTTCCATCTCCCTGTTACAAAAATCAATGCAGTGTACACGTCCACTGATAGGAGACGCGGAAGGTATTAAACTGATAAAAATAGTACTAAATACACCACTCCTATCTGGTGTCACATTAGCTTGACCGCGCAGTGCCCCAAATTTGCAGTAAGAGGACCGACCAAGCCTCTTCTTCCATCTCCCTGTTACAAAAATCAATGTCAAAACGTAAAACTGATAGGAGACTGGAAGGTATTAAACTGATAAAATAGTACTAAACACACCAATTTATCTGGTGTCACATTAGCTTGACTTAGTGCCCCAAATTTGCAAGAGGACCGACTCAAGCCCTCTTCCATCTCCCCTGTTACAAAAATCAATGCCGCGGTACACGCCCACTGATAGAGACGCTGAAGGTATTAAACTGATCAGAATAATACTAAACACACCACTAATAAGGTTTCTCTCCTGTATGGCTCCTCAAATGATGCTTAAGATTAGAAGCGGCTGAAAAGCATTTCTCACACTCCGAACAAAAATATATTTTTTAACATTCTCTCCACTTTGAACGAAATGACGTTTGGGAAGAGATTAACATAATTAAACACAGGCAGTAAAAATACAGTTTTTAGCCATACCTTGTAACTTTAAAACTACACATCCCATCTTCATAATTACATATTTGGAATCAGCACACTTAAAACATAAACATAACCAAAAACCAGCCAAATCCATCCAGGGGTTAAAAAGTTAGCTGGAGGTCCCTTTATGACCGACTGCAAGCACATTTTCCTGCCCAAAACAGTTCCATAGATTTGGGCTGTGAGGTCGGTCTATTTCAGGCTGAAAAAACGACTAAGTCCCATCGCTGAATGGGACTTAGTCTCTGCAGCTGAAATAAGGCTGAAAAAAGCGGCTGAAAAAAAGACTAAGTCCCATCGCCGAATGGGACTTAGTCTCTGCAGCTGAAATAATTTCCCATTTACTGAACCAAGTGGGAAATAGCCAGGCAGGCACAAAGGGTTTGCACCAGGTCTGGGGACACAGGGACACCGTCTTAAAGGGGCCGTGTCCCCAACAAGTCTGGGGACACGGCCTTAAAGGGGCAGTGTCCCAATCTTCCTGATGTCCCCAAAAAGGTGTTTAAAGGGCCAGCACCAGTCACATAAAGAGTCCATAAGCCCCAATATGCCCACCGACAGTCTTAAAGGGCCATACACAAATAAAAGTGCATACATTTTCACAATCTCCCAGGGGCCATAGTCATGCGGGAGGAGGCTGGCAAATAGGCTTCTCCACAACCCAGGGAAGCAGGGCAATTTGCCATTTAAAGGGCCGTTACAAATAGCAGTTTGTAACAAGGTGTCAATCCATATCTGCCAAGTGACCCGATGTAGGGGACCAGTCCCTATTCTGCTCTGTGTCAGTGTGTACCAGGGAACCTTAGGACAGGTGTCAATCCATATCTGCCAAGTGACCCGATGTAGGGGGAACAGTCCCTATTCTGCTCTGTGTCGGTGTGTATCAGGGATCCTTAGGACAGGTGTCAATCCATATCTGCCAAGTGACCCTATGTAGGGGGACCAGTCTCTATTCTGCTCTGTGTCCGTGTGCATCAGGGGCTCTGAGGACAGGTGTCAATCCATATGTCAAGGTGTCAATATGTCATATGTCAGGTGTCAATCCATATTGATTGTGATTTAGGAATGTTAGGTGATTTCTGCCTTTATGGATTAAAACCAGACTCTGTATCAACTGTGTAATTTTCCATGGGAGTTTTGCCATGGATCCCCCTCCGGCATGCCACAGTCCAGGTGTTAGTCCCCTTGAAACAACTTTTCCATCCCTATTGTGGCCAGAAAGAGTCCCTGTGTGTTTTTTAAAATTCGCCTCCCCATTGAAGTCAATGGCGTTTCGGGCGGTTCGCCGGTTCGCGAACATTTGCGGAAGTTCACGTTCGCCGTTTGCGAACCGAAAATTTCGGGTTCGCGACATCACTAGTAGCAAAGCACAAGTTTTTCATATGCTAGAGGGCTATGTGTAACAACATTGAAATTAACCATAACTCTACCTACATAACCCACCATAGCAGCTTCAGACTTAGCTTGTTCCTATACTCATGTATGAACTCATAAAATGTGCAACGTTAATAAGCCATACAGCTTTTTTTCTATGTCTGTCTAGCCTGCACCGGCTGTTGTGGCTATGCAAGCATACATGTATACTATATGCACTACTAAAATAAAGAATTTAAAAAAACAAAAAACAGAGGTTCACTTATTTCCACACTTAGATTCTTAAGTACTTGTGAAGGAATACTGTCAGGCCCTGGAGCTTTGTTTATGTTAACTTTCTTTAGTTGCTGCAGCATCTTGTCTTGAGTTAGCCAATTACAATTATTCTGCAAGTTTTTAGCAGCAATGATTTGCACATCTATTGCCATGGGTTCTTCCTTAATATATACGGAGGATAAATAGTTATTTAAAATTCCTGCCTTTTCCTGGTCTTCATTAACTAACACCCCCATCCTTGTTTTTAGTGAACCTACACTTTAATTTTTTTTATTATTATTTATTTATTTATTTATTTAGAATTTATGTACTTAAACACACTTTGGGGGGTTCGTTTTGCTCTCTTTCATTTTGAAATTTAGCGAATCTAATCGCCTTTTTGCACACATTATTGGCTTCCTTATATCTTTTGTAGGATGCATATGGTTTGTCCGATTTAAAGGCTTTGAATGCCATTTTTTTATTTTTAACTTCACTTTCCCACTGAGCCACATTGATTTAAATTTGTTTCTTTTAGATTTATTACCCAATTGTACATACTGAGAAATTTACCTTTCTAATATTTGCTGGAAGAGATTCCATTTATCCTCCGTGTTCTTTTCACTAAAGAGTTTATGCCAATCAATATATTGTAAAGCTCCACTTAACTTATTGAAATTGGCCTTTTTAAAATTATACGTTCTAGTATATCTCATGTGCTTTAGTTTTTTGAGTTTATTTCAAAGGACACTTTCGTGATTACTATTTCCCAAGTGCTCACCTACTTGAATGTTGGTCAAAATATCAACATTGTTTGTTAAAACCAGGTCCAGACAAGCGTCCTTTCTAGTTGGTGCTTGTACAAGTTGTGACATGAAGGTGTCATTTAACAAGTTCTTTTCTGAGCTACTAGTCCCTCTGTCTCTGTTTATGCCCAGGTAATTAAAATCTCCAATAATTAAAGTGTTACCCAGATTTGCAGCTTTCTCAATTTGCTCAAATAGCTGTTGTTCCTCATCAATATTAACATTAGGTGGTTTATAACATATCCCAACCAATAAGTGATGTCCCTTCTTTTGCCCCAAGCAGATATTTACCCATAAAGCTTCCATATTTTCCTCATCACCTTCCACTTGCTTAAGATTTGGCTTTAACTTATGGTTGACATACAAACATACCCCAAAACCTTTCCTGTTTTTCTATCCTTCCTAAATACATCCTGTTCCAAATTATTATGCAAATTCTATTTAAGTGTCACAAAAATTTAATATTTTGTTTTTCCTTAATGTCGTTACGGCTTTCTATGCCATCCTCATTATAATGGGCTTTTAAGCCGTTGCAGCGGCATAGAACACCGTAACAGATTTCACCCCCAGGAGCCTGCAACTACTCACCGCCGCCACGATCCTCTTCTAGAGGGCTGTCTGACATCCCAGGCAGCCCTCCCACGGCAAATGAGGCCCCCAGGGGCCATGTGATCGCTCTCAGTTTTTTCACATCGAAATTTGCCACATTGGTTATGTTGCCTTTTGAGACCGTATGGTAGCCCAGGAATAAGAATTACCCCATGATGTCATACCATTTGCAAAAGTAGACAACCCAAGGTATTGCAAATGCAGTATGTCCAGTCATTTGTAGTAGCCACTTAGTTACAAACACTGGCCAAATATTTGTTTTTTGCTTTTTTCACACAAAAACAAATATGAACGCTAACTTTGGCCAGTGTTTGTGATTAAGTGGCTACTACAAATGACTGGACATACTGCATACTGAAATGTGGATAAGTGCAAGATAATGCATCTTGGACATAAAAATCCAAGGGCAGAGTACAGACTATTTGATAGAGTCTCAACCTCCACATCTGAGGAAAGGGATTTAGGGGTGATTATTTCTGATGACTTAAAGGTAGGTAGACAATGTAATAGAGCAGCAGGAAATGCTAGCAGAGTGCTTGGTTGTATAGGGTAGTAGAAAGAGGGAAGTGCTCATGCCATTGTACAAAACACTGGTGAGACCTCACTTGAAGTTTTGTACACAGTACTGGATATCCTATCTTCAGAAGGATATTGATACTTTAGAGAGAGTTCAGAGAAGGGCTAATAAACTGGTTCATGGATTGCAGGATAAAACTTACCAGGAAAGGTTAAAGGATTTAACATGTATAGCTTGGAGGAAAGACGAGACAGTGCGGATATGATAGAAACATTTAAATACATAAAGGGAATCAACACAGTAAATGAGGATACCATATTTAAAAGAAGAAAAACTACCACAACAAGAGGACATAGTCTTAAATTAGAGGGACAAAGGTTTAAAAATAATATCAGGAAGTATTACTTTACTGAGAGGGTAGTGGATGCATGGAATAGCCTTCCAGCTGAAGTGGTAGCGGTTAGCACAGTAAAGGAGTCTAAGCATGCGTGGGATAGGCATAAGGCTATCCTAACTATAAGATAAGATATTTAGAAAATTGGGTAGACTAGATGGGCCGAATGGTCATTCACATTCTATGTTTCTAGAGGAAGTGGGGTATAGTGACACAAAAGGTAAGGATAGTATTTGACTAAAGACAGTTGCAAGAGAGGAAACAGTTGGGAGCTATTAAAAGTTTAATTGAAAAAGTTTTTATGAAGTGGGTTTTTAATGATTTTTTTGAAGGAGTGGAGACTGGGTGAGCATCTAATGGAGGAGGGGAGTGAGTCCTACAAGAACGGTGCAACCCTCGAAGTCTTGAAAGCGAGCATCAGAGGTGGGAGTTTGGACAGAAGTTAGATGTAAGTCTTCAGAAGAGCATAAGGGCCTAGACGGACATACTTGTGTATTAGGGAGGATAGATAGGTGGGAGCAGCATTATTTAGAGATTTGAAAGCAAGAACCAGAATTTTAAATTGAGCCTTATATCTTACAGGAAGCCAATGTAGGGACTGACAGAAAGGTGAGGTGTGGGCGGACAGAAAGATGAGCCTTGCCGTCGCATTCATTATGGACTGTAACGACGAAGTTGGGAGCACATAAGACCACTGAGAAGCGGATTACAGTAGTCAAGGCGAGAAAGGACAGTGGAATGGACCAGCACCTTAGTCGCATCTGGTGTTAAGTAGGGTCGGATGCGCGCAATATTTTTGAGATGGAAATGATAGGATTTGGCGATAGAGTGAACATGAGATGTGAAGGAGAAGTGATATGTAATCAGATATCAAGATATTAACAATTAAAATCCATTTATAAAGCCTCATACACATTCGACACAATCACTAAAAGGTTTTTCCATCTATATAAACTTCTGGGCCGATGCTTCTATAAGTTTGTCATGTCTATGTGAATTGATTGCTATATTTTGCACTGTTTTCTTCTTGGAAAAGGGTTAATATATTCACTGTAAGTCTGACAGTGTAGGGATAATTGGTGTTCTTCAGATCTCTTTTCTTTCCAGAGAGGTATAAATGCCCTCTATCCATCTTTCTGGAAGGAACTGGGAAATCTACTATCCATGTCTTTGAAAGTGCTCTCTTGAGGAATTAAATTATGTCAAGGTAAAAATGTGATGCCTAACAACTCATTTCAGAATGCTGTAAGTTTTTTACAGTTTAACTATATGTAATTAAGATGTTCTGTAAATGCTTAGTACTGTATACGGAAAGATGTCAAGCAGAGAAATGAAATAAATGTTATTTACACATACATGTTCATCAGTTAAAAAGGATAATAGGTTTATTAAATAAAGGCTGAATTTTTAGCTGACAATGTGGGTAAAGATTTTAGACCATTGTGGAAAAAAAAATGTTTTTTCAGTTTGTCTGAAATTCACTATTTGTAATGTAACTTTTTACTAGAAGTTTTATTTGGGGCTATTTGAAAAAAAACCCGCTTGAAAAAGATTCTAACCTGTAGTCTTTGCAAACTATCCCCTTCATTCTCAACACAGACCTTAAGCCTGTCCCAGTGATTTGGACAACCAGGCCTCTTTGCGAAGTTGCAAGCATGAAAAAGCCATGATCATCGCTTTACAATATTTATCAATGTGCTGTAGTACAAGCTACATTGCAAGCTCCTGGGCACAGGGGATCCTTTGGCCGAAGGCACTTCTACCCCAACTCCACTGGTGGGTGAATGACCAGCGCTTCGCATCAACTCATGACACATTCCTCTGCAGAGGAACCCTCCTGGGCTGAGAGCTAACTGGGGCAGATGATCACATCACCGCCCACACCTTTTGAGAGCTAAGTGGCAGAGGCGCCACCAACCTCCAGTGTCGCGGCACACAAGGACAGTTGCCTTGGACTTACTCAGAGTCAGGTAGATCTAGATATGTGATTAGCTGTCGGTTCAAGATATACTGTTTTTTAACTAAATTGGCTGGCATCCCAAGGGTACGCTTCTCAATCCAATGATATTGAAAAAGTCAGTTATTTTTATGTCCTTCTAGTTTTTATTTGCGGCTAGTTAGCCTCCTTTGATATCATTGATTGGCACACTTACAAGCATTTACGCCTAACTGCGTAGGTGGCTATTGTCTCTTTAATTCAACTTATTGCACACTATGTGGCTCTTAACAAATCTAGTTTCTCTTGTAACCAAGTATGTTAATTTAATGTTTATACTCTCCATATTGTCAGTTTGTATTGCTAACCAGGGACGGATGCAGTGTGTATAGTGGATGCAGATTGTACATTTGTGTAATGTATGAGGTGTACATTAGATGCAGAGTGTGTGTTTGTGTAGTGGATGTAGTGTGTGTTTATAGTGGATGAAGAGTGTGTATGTGTGTTTGTGTAGTGAAGGTAGTGTTTGTGTGTATTAAATGCGATGTGTATAGTGAATGCAGAGTGTGTGTTTGTGTAGTGGATATAGTGTGTGTGGTGAATGCAGAGTGAGTGTAGTGGATGTAGAGTTTAGTGAATACAGTGTGTGGATGCAGTGTGTGTCTTTATGTAGTCGATGTAGTGTGTATAGTGACTACATAGTGTGTGTGTGTATAGTGACTGCAGACTGTGTGTTTGTGTAGTGGATGTAGTGTGTGTAGTGAGTACAAAGTATGTGTTTGTGTAGGTACTGCAGAGTGTGTGTCTGTGTTAGGAAATAGTGTGTGTAGTGACTGCAGAGTGTGTGTTTGTGTAAGGATGTAGTGTGTGTAGTGACTGCAGAGTGTGTGTGTAGTGACTGCAGAGTGTGTGTGTGTGTTTGTGTAGTGACTCCAGAGTGTATCTTTGTGTAAGGATGTAGTGTGTGTAAATTTTAGTGTATAGTGTGTGTAAATGTTAGTGTATAGTGTGTGTAAATGTATGGACTGCAAAATGTGGGGGGAAAAGCCTACAGTTTTTTTTTCCCATCCATTAATTGTATTGTTTTATTCCCCCCCCCCCCTGTATCTCACCTGTGGCCATGGAGGGGGGAGATCACATTGTCTGGAGCCCTGGAGCCGGAGGTCCTGAGGAATGGTGCAGCCCCCGCTACCTGTATTCTGCAGGGGGTCCAGGACACTTGAAATATACTGCCCATATGATCTTCTCTGTCGAAGTCTTTCTAGCCACACGATCGCCCATGGCAACGCTCTGATGATCGTGTCGCTCGCGAGACTTTGACAGAGCAGAGCATCTGGGCAGTATATTTCAAGTGAGCTGGGCCCCCTGCAGAATACAGGTAGTGGGGGGACCGCAGTGTTCACATATATAGCGTTAATCTCTATATATGTGTGCACATAGCTAATGTGGGCACTGGCGTACACACAACCCATGGGGCCAAGGTGCGAAAATTGATCCGTGCCCCCCCCCCCCAGCGTTGAGTAATGCTTTCCTATGGGCGGTTTGAATGCGCGCACGGCTCTTGCTACGTATGCACATTCAGAGATGAGAGGCGGATCAGGGCAGAGAGATCCCCAGCGCCAAGGGAGTCCGGCGCTGGAGAAAGGTAAGTGGTAAGTGCTTAAGACACACACACACTCTCACGAACAGACGCATACACACTAGCTAACAGACACACACATTTACTGACAGACACATACTCAGTGACTGACATTCACACACTCACTCACAAAACACACACTCACTAACAGACAGACACACAGTAACACAGTCACTGACACACACACACACACACACACAAACACTAACACACACAAACACTAACACACAAACACTAACACACACAAACACACTCTAACACTAACACAGACACAAGCACACACTCTAACACCAACACACACACACACACACTTTTTTTTTAAAAAAAATTTCATCCCCCAGCCTCCCTACCTTTGAGAGTGCTGAGGGGATTCCCTGGAGTCCAATGGTGTCACCCGGTGGCCGGTCCGGTGGGCGGTCCGGTGGGCGGGTGGGCGCGCGAGGGAGCACTCTCCCTGGCTGAGTGCTTCCTTTTCAGCTCCCTCACGCGCCGCGTACTGATGCCGGAGTCAGAAGATGACTTCATCTTCCGGCTCTGACATCAGTGCGGTGCGCCAGGGAGCTGAAGAGGAAGCACTCAGCCAGAGAGAGCACTCCCTCGCACGCCTGCCAGGTGACACCAGGGCCAGCCTCGGGGAGCCCTGAGGTGACTAGCTGCTGGGCCCCCCAGGATTAGAGGCTGGCCACAGTTGGTACATACCGGGTCGCTATACCGGGCCGTTATGGTTGTCATGCTCTGATGGCGGCCCTGTTGCTCACTTTGTCATTAGTCGTGTTTATCCATCTACTGACTGATTTAGCCAGAGCATGTTCTTATAGCCACACCCCAAACAAAATAATTGTGCTGTCTTTTCATATGCCATGACTTTATTTATTATTTAGTTTATTTCTAACTTGTTTTATGGGCTTGTCGTTGCAGTTGTGGCATTACAAGCATGATTATAAATCTAAGCACAGAAAATTAAAGTTTAACAAAAAAGTGTAGACTTATATTGCTTTACATATAGTGTGTTACTTTAACTGTCAGCACGTGCTGAGGGTCAAAGTCAAAAACCCTATAATTCTCTAAAACTATGAGTGGCAATTCGTAAACTAATTGTTATTTCTCTCCTATGTACATTCCATGCTTAATGAATATAGGACTTTGATATTTAAAGGGGCACTTTTAGCATCAAAACCAATGTATTCTAAACCACATTTTAATTCTGTTTTTTCTGTTTTTATACTTTCAAGGTTATTTCTCTAAATGTTAACTAGTCTTTGTCTAAGCATACATATAAAGAGGCAGCATGCAGTAAATGTAACATATGTTCTAAATGCAACTTTGAAATTTAATTTGCTACTGGGCTATACAAAAGTTACATGAACATTTTGTGAAATTTGATGGAAGATCATTTTATAGTTCTTTAAAGGGACACTATAGTCATCAGAACAACTACAGCTTATTGAATTTGTTCTGGTGAGTAGAATCATTACCTTCAGGCTTTTTGCTGTTAACATTGTCTTTTCAGAGAAAGTGCAGTGTTTACATTACAGCCTAGTGATAACTTCACTGGCCACTCCTCAGATGGCTGTTAGAGATCCTTCCTGGGTCATGGCTGCCTAAAATGCATCCAAAAATTCAGTATCTCCTCCCTCTGCATGCAGACACTGAACTTTCCTCATAGAGATTCATTGATTCAATTCATCTCTATGAGGAGATGTTGATTGGCCAGGGCTGTGTTTTAATTGTGCTGGCTCTGCCCCTGATCTGTCTCTTTGTCAGTCTCAGCCAATCCTATGGGGAAGCACTGTGATTGGATCAGGCCACAACTTCTAATGATGTCAGCAGACTGCATGTTTTTCTGAATCTAACGGCATGCGGAGTTACAGCTTCAGGCTTGAATACAGTAAGATTTTGCTATATGTATGGAGGCATGAGGGGCCCAGGGTGGCAAGATGGTGGTGTTAACACTAAAGGATCAGGAATACACATTTGTGTTCCTGATCCTATAGTGACCCTTTAATACAAATAGAGAAGATTGATCTCATTTTTCATAACCTTTCTTCATAGCAGCAACAACTTTTTGGATGTTCATCAACTAGTACCATGGAATTATAGTTGACAAATTGTAGTTTCTTCTTCTGATAGTTTTGATTAAGTTCAAACATTTCCACATCCATTGATCTAAACCTCATCAATACCTCAAGTTATAGAGATATTCGAGGATGATGCACAAGAAAGGAAATGGTAATCCGATTTCTCATTTGATTTAAAAGCTATTGGTGATGTCCACTTTAACATAGAACAGCCTTTTAGACAAAACATAAATAAATAAAATAATCGCTCTATGAATTAATAAATCCTGTATATCTGCTGTTCTTTTTATAAAGAACCCATCCATTGTCACAGGTGATAATTCTTTTTTATTTATTTATTTTGTATTAAAAGGGATAATCTCCTGGTCAGTTATATGGGCCCTTTACAGATTTTTGTATTATATTTTAAATTGACTCCAAAATGCCACATCAAAGACATACTATTCTGTCTTTTCTGCATAGTCTGTGTCTTTACATAATTAATTTTCTGCACTTTCAGATTGTAGTGGTGTTAAGGAGAAAGGCTCAGGTACAGAGTTTGTGGAACCACCATCCTCTATACCAAAGGTGAGCAAGAGTGTACCCATGGACAAAAGGGACAAGGTGAGGCCTGATAGAAAGCAGTTGTTGTTGTTGGAGAATTCTATCTTAAGAGGTGTGGAGTTTGACAACAGTGGCTTTGTGAGATGTCTTCCTGGAGCTACTGCTCACAGAGACAGGAGACGTATCTGTAATATTGTTAAGCAATCAAAGCAGGAAGGGGAATTAGATGTACTTGTCCATCTTGGGACAAATTATTTGGCTATTTTAATGAGTGAAATGTGTATTTTGGTTTGTCATGTGTTTGAACCATAAATATTTGGTGGAGATAAATGTTACAAATAAAAAAATACATAGAAGTCTATGGGTAATTGCAATAGCTTGGCAAAAAGCTCAGATCAATAAAGTTCTGAGGTAAAGGAAGTATTTTATGTTTTTGCCAATTATATACGGCAGGTTGCTTCCACACTTTCATTCTCTGAAGTTCAGCCCTAACAGTTTAAATGGAGTCCAGGAGAAATGGGATTATTTAAAAGTTGCACTGCTGAAAGCAACAGAAAATTGCATTAGGCTTGTCAGTAAAAGCAAAAATTTAAGAAACCACTGTGGTACTCCGCAGATGTGGCCAAAATAGTAAAAAACTAAAAGTTAGCATTTAGTTATTATAAAAAAAACAAAGAGTGAGGAAGACAGACAGATATATAAGAATAGGCAGAAAGAGGCTAAGCAAGTTATAAGAGCCTCCAAAGCACACACAGAAGAGCAAATAGCACAGTCATTAAAAAGGAGGATAAAACATTTTTTAGATACATAAATGAGAAAAGGAAAGTAAAACAAGGATTAATAAGATTAAAAACAAAAGAAGGAAGGTATGTGGTAGAGGATAAAGGTCTGGCTGACTGCCTCAATTAATATTTTTGTTCTGTATTTACAGATGAAAATAAAGGAAAGGGGCCTTAGTTAGGAAAAAGGACAAATGGGTCATTTGTTACATGTGAGTTTACAGAGGAAGAGGTTCTATTTCAACTGTCAAAAGTAAAGACAAATAAGTCGATGGGGCCTGATGTGATACACCCAAAGTTATTAAAAGAACTTGGTGTACTAGCAAAACCATTAATGGATTTATTTAACCAATCATTAACAGGAGTAGTCCCAGAAGATTGGAAATTAGCTAATATTGTATCCATTCACAAGAAAGTTAGTAGGGAGGAGTTGGGCAACTATAGGCCAGTAAGCCTTACTTCAGTAGTGGGTAAAGTGATGGAAACCATGTTAAAGGATAGGATTGGTGAACATCTAAAATCCATATGAAACATTATCTGGGTATAGATTACAACAATTCAGTGACATATCCGGATTTATAAAAGTATTCCTGTTTAGAATAAAATGATCATTAGCAGTTAAGTTAAGCATATGCTCTGACTATAGCCAATGTGGTTTTTGGACTGTCTTTTTGAGCAGTATTTCTTCGAGTAAATTGTGCACGGCAATTCTATATCACCGTAGATACAGTGCTATAGATACAATACTGTATTGGACTTTTTGCTTTTGGTCATCTATTATATGACCTATGCTGCACATATAGATTTGTTAGACATCGCTATGGCAATCTTTTTCACCTAGCAGTGGACACAGCACTAACATATAGATATAACACTATATCAGATTTTCAATTTGATATATTGATATTTATCAGATGACCTATGGTGCACATTCAGAGGGTATCTGTTAGATATCGCCATGGCGATTTTTCCACTTAGTCTTGTTTTAATTGTTACATGTTATTTTTTTCATTATTTGCACTTTTTTGCCTGAACTGCCGCAATTGATTCTTTGATTGAGTCAGACAGTCACAGCCAGGGTTTATTTGTGTTTATTTTTGTGTTTTTTTTGTTTTTTGGTTCTACTAATAAAATATTTTTCAGATTTTTTATATATCTATTATTTATTATGACAGTATGTTATCATAACAATAGGAGCAGAGTCCTGTTTTTCTTTTCTTTATCAACAATCTCTTTAGGGTTCCTGTAGATTTTTTGGCCACCTTTCATCAATCATTCCCTTTAATATTTTTATTAATGATTGTTACGGCACCCCCAGGCATAAAAGGGTTAAACCGCCGTTTAGTAGATCTTCCCTTCCAGAAAGACAGGCACAGCTACTGTAGACACCAATCCACCGAACTGTAACCATACAAATGCTGTAAACAGCCGAATAGGAAAAAAAACATACAAATAGGTTTACACTCCTAGCAGTCAAACTGGAACAGCATACAGTAAATCCCCCCAAGAACGAGACAAAGCTCCATGTTGTGGGTCAAGCAGTGAACAGACAGAGCTGTGGGTTTATTGTTCTTATATACACATTAGTAACACCCACAGGGTTTTGGAAAACAACCAATAAACATATACAATACACTCAGACACTCCCACACAAAATCCTCCCCTCTGCCTGTGATACAATTACCTTACACAATGGGTAATATAATTATCACAAGCAGAGAAATACAATTTTTCCAAATTATTCATAACTTGAAAAGTATGCATCACATTCACATAAACCTATCATTTTCAGAATCTGCATACTCCAAATACAAACGTATGTCAAAATCATCCAAATGGTTCAAAAGATAGATCGTAGTCCTTTGTGACCAAAGGAAGCATGGCTTTTCTGCCCAAAACCAGTTCCACGGAGTCTTCTATCCTGGAGATAATTGGGAAGTAATCCAATTATCTCCAAGGACAAAGGCAAAACTCCATTGAACGCATGGCAGCAAAAGACAATAAAACACATAAAAACATATAACTGTGCAGCCATTGCACAAAACAGGTACATTCAACATATCCCCAGATAGCTCAGATCTGAGCGCACATTATTACTGAATGGTGCTCAGAGCACACACATACAGTTCAATTGCCATGGAGCCAAAGTCTTTCCCATAGTCTTTCATTATACGAATGGGTTCCATGGCATAGCTATCTGGGGTATCACAGCTCAAACAGGGCACGCACCGAATGACCCGGCTTTCGTGTCTTCGCAGGGGAAAATCAAGCATTTCAACATGGGGCCATAGTCTAAAGGCAGCAGGCAGGCAACCAGGCTCCTCCAGTGCAATGTGGCGAGATTGGTCTCGTCACAGTGATATTGCAGAAGGTCTTGATGGTAAGGTATGTCTTTTTGCTTACATACCTAAGATATGTAACAGGGTTGATTTCCAGGAAAGATAAGCCAAATGGCAAATGATTTAGGTAAACTAGAAAAATGGTCAGATCTGTGTCAACTGACATTTAATGTGGATAAGTGCAAGATAATGCACCTTGGACGTAAAAACCCAAGGGCAGAGTATAGGATATTTGATAACCTATTAACCTCAAAATCTTAGGAAAGGAATTTAGGAGTAATTATTTCAGATGACTTAAAGGTAGAAATAGAGCAGCTGGAAATCCTAGCAGAATGCTTGGTTGTATAGGCAGAGGTATTAGCAGTAGAAAGAGGGAAGTGCTCATGCCATTGGTGAGACCTCATTTGCAGTATTGTACGCAGTACTAGAGACTGCATCTCCAAAAGGATATTGATACTTGAGAGAGAGAGTTCAGAGAAGGACTACTAAACTGGCTCATGGATTGCAGGATACAACTTACAAGGAAAGGTTAAAGGAACTTGACATGTATAGCTTGGAGGAAAGACAAGACGGGGGGAGGGATATGATAGAAACATTTAAATACATGAAAAATCAGCTATGCTATCAGTTTGGCTAATCTGGCCTTACGTTTGAAATTAACTTTGAATTCTCATTTTAGTTTATAACCCTGCAACCGTCTAATTGTATCAGTCCTTCAGTGAAGTAAATTGGAAAATTGTTAGCTGTGAAATAGTGGTTTGTGTCTTTCAGAGATGAACTAGTGACTTTAAGGTATTAATAACCACATGGCCAAAGGCATTAGCTACTTTTGCTGTTTTTAATTGCTCTAGTTTTTTTTCAATCTGTTTCTCTGTACCACATGATTGCTGTAAGGGTTTTGTAAAACTGATTTCCAGAACTACAATCATTGACATTAAGTCTTTTTGCTATATACCGAAAGGCTAAAACATTTACGTCTACTTTGTTTGTGATCCTTTCTAGTAAAGTTAATTATTTCAGTTGACCAATTTTCTTTACTATTTTTCCCAATAGGTAAAGAGTTTAGAGAAGGGCTTCTAAACTGGTTCATGGATTGCAGGATAAAACTTACCAGGAAAGGTTAAAGGATCTTAACATGTATAGCTTGGAGGAAAGACGAGACAGGGGGGATATGATAGAAACATTTAAATCTATAAAGGGAATCAACGCAGTAAAGGAGGAGACTTTATTTAACCCCTTAAGGATGGAGGACGCCCAAGCCGTCCTTTCCACTTGCTGGATCGATGGTGGTCCTGCAACGGCGATCTCGCTGTGGGGACTCACCTGGCAGCCCAGGGAGTCCCCTCCTTCCTCTCCGGCCCCCCTGGGCCATGTCATCGCGAGGTCCTTGCGAGGACCTCACGATCACATGGACTGCATAGCTGTCCATTGCAATACCAGCAGGGGGAGTGCCTGTAATGACAGGTACTCCCCCTGCTGCCTGAAAATAGTAAAAAAGATGTTAAAGTTACAGTTTAAAATAAAATATATACTTAGATCATATATATATATATATATATATATACACACACACACACACACACACACACACACACACACATATATATATATACACACATACACTAAGTGTATGTTAATATTAATATATATATATATCTCAAAATACACGTACAATGATAATGATTAAATATATATAATTATATGAAATGTAACAAAAGGTGAGGGCACTCAATGGATTTCCAAATCAAAAAAGTGTATTCAGAATGTTGTCAATATGGATCAACATTTTGACCAAACAGATCTTTATCAAGATGGCAATACAGTGCATATAATGAGTTTATATTCATTCTATAAATGAATAATAAGTGACTTACCAAGTGCAGGTGATGGGAGTGAATGGACGGAGTTCATAACCCGAAACCCAGACGTGAAGCATGTGTGATGACGTGATGACGCGATGAAGTGTCAATGTATGTAGTCATAGAAACTGTGAATTGTTGACGGAAGTCTGAGTGTGAAACGGTGACCGAGAGTGCCGAATATGATAAAAGTAAAGTAATAACATCCTAATTAGGAAACAAGCATGGAGGAGAGTAAGAGGGTGTCTGAAAATTGTAGAGTGGTAGAGTGATGAGTGTAAAAGAGAGAGAGGTAAACTAGGGAACAATAAACAAAGAAAGTGAGTAAAGTGAAGCATTTGAAGTATACATACACTGATGAAAATGGGAGAGAATTGATGTGAGCATAATATAACTATAGTGTAGAAAATGAAACAATAAAAACTAGTGAAAATGGTGAAACTAAGAAGAGGGTGAAGGGGAAGGGGCAGGGGAAAAAAAATAATAAATATGGAAAGAAAGATAAGGTGAAACAAAAGAAGTAGGCTACAAAACAGCAAGTAAGAATGTAAATGGGGTGCAAAGAAACGTGAAGAGCATAGATAGATCAGTGCTGAGACCCTTGATAGAGAATAAAAGATAGAAGCTTAGATGTCATGCACTTCAAATGCCTGTTAAACATATGTGCAAAAGTAATATTTTGAAAAATTCAATATACGCTTTTTAAGAAACCAACACTCTCTTACGTGCCAACAGTTTCCATCCTCCAGGCCTTAAGAAATCTTTACCAATTTCACAATTTCTTAGGGTTTTACGTAACAACTCCAATCCCGAAAAAGTGGAGGAACAATTAAAAGAAATGGAACAATCTTTTCTTGAAAGAGGATGCGCCAAACAAATATTACATCAAGCACGTTCAAGAGCACATGAGGTTTTTACATCCACTACTCAAAAGCAAAACAAGATACGTCAAGATACCTCAAGAATTACGATACCTTTATTGTACAATACATCGAGCACTGATATATCTTCTTCCATTAAAAAAAGATTGGAACTATTAATGAAGGACCATACACTGGGTTCTCAGTTTTCTTCAACACCATGGATCGTTTACAGCAGGAACAGAAACCTCAGGGACAACATACCTAGCCAATATGAAAAGAAAAAAAAGGTATTACCAAAAAGCGATGTTTCCGTTGTCCAGCCTGTGTCACCTGCAGCCACATGATCACTGGATCCACTTTTGTACATTCTCACACAGGAAAACAGTCCCACATAAGACATTACATCTCTTGTCTGACAGACCATGTAATTTATTTAATTTTATGCCCTTGCAGCCTATGCTACATGGGCAAAATCGATCTTACCATGAGAGACAGAATTTGTGGCCACAGATCTGGCATTATGACAGTTTACAGAGATGGGAAACCAGAGAAACCAGTTGCCAAGCACTATTTGGAGGCACGCCATCATTCCACCCTTATCCAAAGGAGGCGATAGATCAAGACTTCTACTACAAAAAGAAACCTTCTGGATCAAAGCCCTGGACACTGTCCACCCCAAGGGACTTAATGAATAAATTTCATTCAACTAGTTTTTGGACACACGCTAAACATCTTTATTTTTTCTCATTCTTCCCTTTTTTTCATTGTTTTGTTCTACTATACATATTGTTGCATTTTTTCATTTATTCATTTTGTCATGTTTTGGCATTTTGCATTTTTTATTTATTTTTTATATTTGTTATTATGCTTGTATATATTTTCTTTTTTATTCATTATTTTATTTTAATTTTCACTTTTTCATTTTTTTATATTTATTTTCATTTTTATTAGTATTTTCTTAATTACCTTTTTTTTAATATGTTAAGTCCACATAGTCTGTTTCTTAAGATTAGGAGAGTTTATCCCTCCTATCTTTCTAAACATAGAACGACAACTTTCTCCTTAGCTTATTTCGCTTTGTTAGTGTGGTCCTTTTAGTAGCCATAGTCCTCTACAAAATATGTAGTATTTAACCAAACCGTTAACACTCTATATTATTGTACCATACTACCCACATAGGATAGTTAGAGTAAGCATAATTTTGGCGAGTCCTTTTATCATTAGTCATTATGTCTTTTTAATTTTTCATGTATTTTTCTCTATGTTTGGTCATAGTGCTTTTGCACATACCGTATATACTCGAGTATAAGCCGAGTTTTTCGGCACATTTTTTGTGCTGAAAAACCCCAACTCGGCTTATACTCGAGTCAGTCTGTATTGTGGCAACTTACATACGTCTGAACAGACATATAGCGCAAATTCCAGTTTTTGTTTACATTTTGTTTTGATCACAACGTGTACATTTGGCTCAGTCCTTAACCCCTTCAGGACGGAGTCAATAGTACACGTTCTGATCAAAACAAAACGTAAACAAAAACTGGAATTTGCGCTTTATGTCTGTTCAACCGTAATTCACCTCTTAAATGCACCCACACTTATTATATATAATTTTGTTCAGGAGAAACAGGGCTTTCATTTCATATCAAATATTTATATATGAAACATAATTTATTATGAATAAAATTTAAAAAAATTTGAAAAATGTAGTTCTGCCTCACATTTTAGCTGTAAATGTCATAATACTGTTAGTTTTTACTGCAAAAAAATGCCCATATTTGTAATCAGTGATGTCTCACGAGTACAACAGTACCCCTCATTAACAGGTTTTATGGTGTTTTGGAAAGTTACAGGGTCAAATATAGAACGTTCCATTTTCAAATTGAAATTTGCCAGATTAGTAATGTTACCTTTGAGACGGTGCGGTAGCCCAGGAATGAGAATTAGAAACATAGAAACATAGAATGTGACGGCAGATAAGAACCAGTCGGCCCATCTAGTCTGCCCAATAATAATAATTACCCCCATAATGGCATAATGGCATACCATTTGAAAAAGTAGACAACCCAAAGTATTGAACGTGGGGTATGTTTAGTCTTTTTTAGTAGCCACTTAGTCACAAACACAGTACTTACGGGTAAGTAAGAAAAAACGGGAGGGCGTACTATTACGCCCGGCGGCGTTTAGAGCCGCCTAAAATAGGGTGTAATAGTACGCCCTCCGGTCTTAAGGGGTTAAAATAAGAAAAACTACCACAACAAGAGGGCATAGTCTTAAATTAGAGGGGCATAGGTTTAAAAATATCAGGAAGTATTACTTTACTGAGCAGGTAGTGGATGCATGGAATGGCCTTCCAGCTGAAGTGGTAGAGGTTAACACAGTGAAAGAGTTTAAGCATGCATGGGACAAGCATAAGGCTACCATAGCTATAAGATAAGGTCAGGGACTAATAAAAATATTTAGAAATTTGGGCAGACTAGATGGGCAAAATTGTTCTTATATGCCATCATATTCTATGTTTCTAAGGTTTATTTATTCTGATTCATCTCCCTTAACCCCTTAGTGACCGTGGACGTATCGGGTACATCCGACAAAAAATGGTTAAAGACCTCGGATGTACCTGATACGTCCGCGGCACATTTGAGATCGTGACCACTTCCAGCCGCTCTAACGGTATTGCAGTGATTCCTCGATGTCGAGGCATCCTGCAATACCTCCCCTGACTGCCGGGTGGCCGGGTGATCGCTCCACTGAAGCGATCACTTCTGGTTTGCCCCAAATGTCGCCTGGCAGCGAGGCAGAGCAATGGAAGCCATCAGGCGCTGAAAAAGCGGTCACATGACCGCAATAGGCGTCCAGGCATCTGGTGAAGAAGATTCAAGTTAAAAAATAATAATAAAGTTAATAAACTAAAAAAAATATATGTCATATAATGTCATACTAAGTGTATTTCGTATTAATATATACCTATATATACCTATATATACCTATATTAATATAAAAATACACTTAGAATAAAATTACACATGTGTGTGTGTGTGTGTGTATATATATATATATAAAAATAAAATAATAAAAAATATATATAATTATATATGTCATTTTATTCTAACTGTATTTTAATATTAATACACGTAGAATGATATTATATATATAAAATGTATTTATACATAAATAAAAATATATGTCCATATACATAATTGCATAAATAATTTCATAAATATACACGTAGACTTCAAATGTATAAATATGTATATATATTTAAATTCTAATCTATATTTATGTGATTTTTTTTTTCAAATTTAAGTAATTTTATTGATTGCAATTTGGGGGACCTGCCTGACAACCCAGGCTGAAAGTCCAGAGAATTGAATTTGCTTGCACTATATTTAATCCTGTAACTTTCCAAGACACCCTAAAAACTGTACATGGGGTTACTGTTTTACTCAGTAGACTTCACTGAACACAAATATTAGTGTTTTAAAACAGTAAAACATGTCGGTACTAATCTGAGGTGCTTTTCCTTTAAGTGTTATATATTCAAGGTATTATGCCTTTCATTTTCATATATCCAAGGTGTTATACCTTTAATTTTTAATTATAATATGTGCTGCTATCCTTGAACTTCCCCTGTGTGTCACACACACATAACAAGATTTTCAATGTATTTGACAATGAGTTAGCGCACAATCTTTTTTGAAAGCTCTCCAATTGGAAAGTACGGAAAAATAAGAAATTATAATTACAACCTATTAACCTTAAAGATGTAATTTATACAGAATGTGTGCTCACACACAAATACTTTTTCAATAAATATAAACAACTTCCTGCACAGAGAGTGCCAGAAATGAATCCCAGAAATGAGCAGTCCAAATCTCAAAAGATAACCACTTTTTTTTCTTTTTCCAGCACTCCAAGGATTAAGCTGTTATCTAGGGAAATACAAGGCTTAAATTGTGTGATAACATTAAGTAAAGAGCCTCCACCATATGCACCCTATGTGGAGCTCTCACTTTGTTCTGTTACACATTGGTTATAATGACTTGTATCCACTTTGTATATAACCCACAATATAGAGATTAATTACTCTGGAGATCTTTCAAGGATTACTCAGCTTTATTTATGTTTTAAAAATAAATACAATATAAAAGAGATACAGTTGCAAGAAAAAGTATGTGACCCCTTTGGATTGAAATGGATTTCTGCACAAATTGGTCATAAAATGTGATCTGATCATCTAAGTCACAACAATAGACAATCACATTCTGCTTAAACTAATAACACACAAAGAATGAAATGTTGCCATGTTTTTATTGAACACACCATGTAAACATTCACAGTGCAGGTGGAAAAAGTATGTGAACCCCTAGACTAATGACATCTCCAAGAGCTAATTGGAGTGAGATGTCAGCCAACTGGAGTCCAATCAATGAGATGACATTGGAGGTGTTGGTTACAGCTGCCCTGCCCTATAAAAAACACACACCAGTTCTGGGTTTGCTTTTCACAAGAAGCATTGCCTGATGTGAATGATGCCTCACACAAAAGAGCTCTCAGAAGACCTACAATTAAGAATTGTTGACTTGCATAAAGCTGGAAAGGGTTATAAAAGTATCTCCAAAATCCTTGCTGTTCATCAGTCCACCGTAAGACAAATTGTCTATAAATGGAGAAAGTTCAGCACTGCTGCTACTCTCCCTAGGAGTGGCCGTCCTGTAAAGATGACTGCAAGAGCACAGCGCAGACTGCTCAGTGAGGTGAAGAAGAATCCTAGAGTGTCAGCTAAAGACTTACAAAAGTCACTGGCAAATGCTAACATCCCTGTTAGCGAATCTACAATACGTAAAACACTAAACAAGAATGGATTTCATGGGAGGATACCACAGAGGAAGCCACTGCTGTCCAAACAAAACATTGCTGCATGTTTACAGTTTGCACAAGAGCACCTGGATATTCCACAGCAGTACTGGCAAAATATTCTGTGGACAGATGAAACCAAAGTTGAGTTGTTTGAAAGAAACACACAACACCATGTGTGGTGAAAAAAGGCACAACACACCAACATGAATGTTTACATTGTGTGTTCAATAAAAACATGGCAACATTTCATTATTTGTATGTTATTAGTTTAAGCAGAATGTGATTGTCTATTGTTGTGACTTAGATGATGATCAAATCTCATTTTATGACCAATTTGTGCAGAAATCCATATCATTCCAAAGGGTTCACATACTTTTTATTGCAACTGTATAGCTCAAACAGTAAATGTCACTGTATTTATCCAGCTCACTGTTCTTGGGATAGTTAGTTTTTGTGCAGGTCCACCATCTGCCGATGTTGCTGCTTATTTCTCCTCTCCCCTGAACGCTGAGTATGTAAAAATCGGCACCACGTTGCTTACTAGTTTGGCCCTGGGTGGGCATTCTCAAAGTCTGTGGATGCCGACTGCCGATCTTTTTAAAATTCCCTTGTACTTGATTACAAATATCCTGCAGGTTATTCCTATCTGCTTTGTTAACCCCTTCACGTGTGTGTAATCCTGATGTCATTTCCCGTACATCTTATCAGTTTCATTTATACATGTTTTTTTTTTTTTTAAACTTGCGAGCTGTTTCTTTTTACTCTTGTAAATTGATTTTTTGGGATATTTGCCAACCACGGATGATGGTTGCAAGTGGTCTTTAGCATGTAATTGTTGACGTCTATCTTCTTAAAAAATGTCTTGGTCTTCAAATGCCCTTCATTTATGAAGATTTCTAGATCTAAGAATTCCACTTTTGTATTGCTGAACTCTGCCTTAAATGTGATCCCCCAATCATTCGAATTTAAAAATTCCCAACAATTCTCCTAACTGGACATAAAGAGATTGGCATAGCTGGGTGCAAGGTGCAAGCTGAGATTTGCACACAGCTATGCCAATCTCTTTATGTCCAGTTGAGAGGACAAATATGTATGGGATGGGCATGGCTAGAGTGCAAACCTCGTCACATATAGGCGTTTTGTAGACAATATGTTTTTTTATCTGGAAGGGACACGAATTTTTAAATTCGAATGATTGGGGGATCACATTGATATATGTACAATATCCATGAAATTCTGTATAAAAATAATTAATAAGATAAAACTTTGATTTTATGCATGTGAAAGGGTTAATGAACATGTACCCATAAGATCTATATGTAAAGCAGACATTTAAAAAAAAAAAAAAAAAATGTATAAATGATTCTGATAAGATGTAAGGGAAATGACATCAGGATTACACACAAGTGAAGGGGTTAACAAAGCAGATAAGAAGAACCTGCAGGATATTTGTAATTAAGTACAAGGGAATTTAAACAAGATCGGCAGTCGGCATCCACAGACTTTGAGAATGCCCACCCAGGGCCAAACTAGTAAGTTATGTGGTGTCGATTTTTACGTACCCAGCGTTCAGGGGCGAGGAGAAACAAGCAGCAACATCGGCGGACGGTGGACCTGCACAAAAACTGTAACTATCCCAAGAACAGTGAGCTGGATAAATACAGTGACATTTACTGTTTGAGCTATATATCTTTTATATTTTTATATTTTATTTATTTTTAAAACGGAAATAAAGCTGAGTAATCCTTGAAAGATCTCCGGAGTAAGCAATCTTTATATTGTGGGTTATATACAAAGTGGATACAAGTCATTATAACCAAAGTGTAACAGAATAAGGTGAGAGCTCCACATAGGGTACATATGGTGGAGGCTCTTTACTTAATGTTATCACACCATTTAAAGGGAAACTCCAGTGCCAAGAAAACAATCCGTTTTCCTGGCACTGCAGGTACCCTCTCCCTCCCATCCCAGGTAGCTGAATGTCCCTCGGCGGTGGTTTCGGGCCGGTGTCGCTCCTCCTAGTAATCACGTCAGCCGGTGAGCGAGACTGATCCCGCCAGCTGCGGAAACCTAATGCGCATGGGCAGCAATGCCGCACACGCGCATTAGGTCTCCCCATAGGAAAGCATTGAAAAAGATTTTCAATGCTTTCCTATGGGGAATTGAGCGACGCTGGCGGTCCTCACACAGCGTGAGGACATCCAGCGACGTTCTAGCAAAGAAAATCTTTGCTGTCAACGCAGAAGAGTTAACCCTGCAATGTAATTATTGCAGTTTATAAAAAACTGCAATAATTACAGTTGCAAGGTTAAGAGTAGTGGGAGTTGGCACCCAGGCCACTCCAATAAGCAGAAGTGGTCTGGGTTCCTGGAGTGTCCCTTTAAGCCTTGTATTTCCCTAGATAACAGCTTAACCCTTGGAGTGCTGTAAAAAGAAAAAAGTGGTTATCTTTTGAGATTTTGACTGCTCATTTCTGGGATTCATTTCTGGGACTCTCTGTACTGGAAGTTGTTTATATTTAATTAAAAAGTTTTTTTTTGTGTGAGCACACATTCTGTATAAATTTCATCTTTAAGGTTAATAGGTTATAATTATAATTTCTTATTTTTCTATATTTTCCAATTGGAGAGCTTTCAAAAAAGATTGTGCGCTAACTCATTGTCAAATACAGCAAAACATCACAGTGATGATATTGTCAGTGAAAGGTTTTTTTGCATTTTCCGCACACAAATAACTCTTTCACTGATGATATTGTTGTGATACGTTTTATTGTTTTGAAACACTAATATTTGTGTTCAGTGAAGTCTCCTGAGTATAAAAGTACCCCCCACGTACAGGTTTTATAGTGTTTTTGAAAGTTACAGGGTCAAATAAAAGGCTTGATTTTCATATCGAAATTTGCCAGATTGGTTATGTTGCCTTATGAGAGCGTATTTTAGACCAGGAATGAGAATTATCGCCATGATGGCATACCATTTGCAAAAGACGAGAAACCCATGGAATTGCAAATGGGGTATGTTCAGTCTTTTTTAGTAGCCATTTGGTCACAAACACTGGCCAAAGATAGCATTCATAATTTTGTTTTTGCATTTTTAACACACAAACAAATATAAATGCCAACTTTGGGCAGTTTTTGTGACTAAGTGGATCCTAAAAAAAAACTGGACATACCCTATATTGAATACCCTGTGTTGTCTACTTTAAAAAAATAAAACATGTACATGTGAGGTTTAATTCAGAGATTTATGACAGATAACAGTGTTACAATGTCACTATTGATGAATTTAAAAAAATATATATTTTGAAACCGCAATGTCTTACTTGTAATTATTGCCCTTTAACGTACAAAAAAAAAAAGCTAAGAACATGTTAACATTGGGTAATTCTAAACTCAGGACAAAATTTAGAAACTATTTAGTATGGGTGTTTTTTGGCGGTTGTAGATGCGTAACAGATTTTAGGGGTCAAAGTAAGAGTGTTTTTTTTTTTTTCTATCATATTTTATAAAAAAATGTTTAGTAAATTATATGATGAAAATAATGGTATCTTTAGAAAGACCATTTAATGGCTAGAAAAATGGTTTATAATATGTGTGGGTACAGTAAATGAGTAAGAGGAAAATTACAGCTAAACACAAACATCGCAGAAATGTAAAAACAGCCCTGGCCCTTAACGGTAAGAAAATTTAACGGTCTGCTCACTAAGCGGTTAAATTGGCCTTCGGCAGCTATCCTATGCATTTCAAATGATGCTGTGATTAATCTTAATTTATATATTCTTTTTTTAAATTTATTTAAAAAGTACTACATTTTAATAGAGCAGGGCCCTCCACCCCCTTGTTCCTGTATGTTCAGTTGTCTGGTTACAATTACATGTCTGTTAGTCCTAGTCCACCCATTGTACAGCGCTATGGAATCTGATGGTGCTATATAAATAATAAAATAATAATAATAATAATAAAGTAACACTGCAAACACCTAAAGCACAGTAGCTTTCTAAAGTGCTTTATGTATTAGGAGTGTGTCCTTTTTTGTTTTTTTTAACAAAACATGCAGATTTTAATTGAAATTGGCACTTTTATAAATTAACCTTGTTATACCAAAACAAAGAAAAAGAGCACTCTGAGAACAGACAAACCCTTAGAGGAATTCTAAGGAATAGTTTTTGTTTACTTACAGAGAGAGACAGTTCCAAGACGCATGAATCTGATCCCACCCATAAGGGCAGTCCAAAAAAATAGCTACTTAGGCAAGAATATCAAAATGTTTTAATGAATAATTATTTTTAAATAAAATCTTAAAGATTTTGTACGCTACACATTGTAAAGTTATTTTTAAAACAGCTCTTGTTGTATCAGTATAAATAAATTATTTTAAGCTTTAAATATTACCTAACTAATAACCATACAATTCCCCTTAAGGATATCATTTTGCATGAGATACGTTCATTGACCAACAGTGTAGCAAAGATATACATTTTCTAATTTGAGCTACTGTGTAGTAGTTTGCTGTCACAGTCATCTCCGCACTTGGCTTTGTGTGAAGACAGATATATTTTGACATGATAGTGAGCTCAATTTACCATAATTATCCAATCCTCATTTCTACACTGAATGCCTTGTGGATATTTTGTAAAGTTTAACCCAATAACCCTGCATGGCCATTTTGCCAAGATTTGCATACCATCTGTCAATGTTTTCCTAGAGGCTCTATCTTAGTGTAGAAAGAAATCTACTATGTAATAAATAGCAGAAATATCCTGTTTGAGAAAATTGCTGTGGATAACTGGTCTGAATTTTCATTCAACACATTTCTACCATTTACAGTTGATTTAAACAGATGTTCTTTTGTGTAAAAAAGGAGAATTTTGCCATAAAATTGTTAATGCCACTTAACAACCCTGGATGAATTAAATTGTATGTTATTAATATATAGACCATGAAAATAGTATGTATTTGCGACAGTATTGATGACTCCAGCACTGGAAGGGTTAACCCTCTATTTCCTGAAATTCTAGTTGGACTTTATTATATTAACATGAGCAATTGGTTAGAACCTTGAGACAGTTATGTGTATTGTTTTATGCAGTTTACTTGCATATTTACATATATTTGCACATCTTAAGAAATGCAGATCAAATGTTCCTGATTTTAAATTATATTTCCTGGCTAATCATGGCAGCATCACTTATGGGTAGCTCCACCCCCAGTCATATAAGGTCATATATAAAATGTGAGACTGTATGCATAAAGGTCCCACCTCCTTCCATGCAACAGCCTCTTTTCCTGTCCTTAGCCGGATAGACAATATTTTCCTAAGAAAAAAAATCATTTTTGGTCACCTTCCTATGTGCACTATGGATCTCTCAGACACAGTTCAGCCTCTTTGTGTCTGAAAGCCCAGTAAACAGCCAGCATGAGCAAGACTAACTGGGTCAAATTAAAAAATTTCATCTTGATATTTCAGATAAAAAATGTGCATTTTGAATCAATTGTTCTTACACATATACAATCATTTGGTGAGAGCTTGATTGGCCAAGTATATTCAGAAACCTTACAAATTTTGCCCACCTAAACCCTTGGAGGCAATTTGGGAGGTTTTATATTCTTTTAGCTGACTCCTGGCCGTGATAAGGTTTTTTTCCACCTTTTTTATTCACTCACTGCATTCCTGTTATTCTTCCATTTAGTGATTTCCTCCTCCTAGCTTTACCGTACCAGTGAATAACTCAATTTCCATTCGGTCAAGTGTATTCTTCATCATCATGTTTGGGACCAGGAAGGCTTCTACAGTGGTAACTATAGCCTTTCAGTTCACTTGTTCCCCATTTCCCTTCTTTCATCCCTGCAAATGAAGCAAGAATATTCAGGGCCTTTGATCTCTATCACGGTGCCGATGGAGACAATTTTTTTAGCACGAATGGCTGTGTTTTCCTGACCATTCTGCAAAATATTTCAAATTGTTTAAAGGGGACACTCACCTTTTGACCCTTAAAGGTACAAGTTGCAATTTTTTCCTCTTCTTCAAACCATAAAATTAAAACCCAGCTAAAAGTGCTGCCTGTAACCTTTCCTTTCGAGAAATTAAGGAATTCTTGATTAATTTCCAAAGATTTACGCATTTATCTAGAAATTAAAAATTTGTACACATTTCTTCTTCCTTCACCACTTATACCTATTTCTTCTTTTTAGCTAGATGTCTTTTCCCTCTGTCTCACACCGATCTAGTTCTAAGAAATATAGGTGAGCCAACAACATATTTTTTTGTTTTATGTCAGGGGATAAAAAGAGAGCCAAAGGGCCCCATCAATTATGTATGGCCTTTGTTTTAGAGCCCAAGTGTGAGCCAGGAAAGGTCTTCAAGGAAGCATAAAGACAAATCTAACCCGATGCTTAGGCTGCAATAAAACTGCTCCATAGGGGGACAATTTATGCCTAAACTACATGGCAGATGCACATCCCAGTATTCACCCCAGGTAGAACATAAAATCTGGATAACACAGATCATTGTTGAAGGCTTTAAGGCGACAACAAAAAGCATGATTCCACATAAACATCAAATAATTGACACAATTCTCAGAATCAGAACCTGACTATTTGGAAGATAATTCGGAGAATGAAGAGGAAGAGATGGATTAAGGTTCAAAATCATTGGAGAAGCTCAGATGTCTAACCAGAGAAACAGCATCCCAGAGAAAAAAAATGAGAATAATAAGATTCAGAAAGGGTTTTAGAGGATTTAAGAACATCTAGACCCATGTTTCCAGTGCATCTTACTGCCAAGGATATGATCAACAACAAATTGGGTAAGCCAAGGAAAAAAGTCACAGTTAAGAACAAGATTTCAAAAATGTATCCCTTTGCCTTTAAAGATTGTAAGTCGCAATCAAAATAGCAAAGCACACCACATGGAGAAAAGATTGTATGTCAGCTTAATTAAAGCCTATTTGTCCCTGAGCTATGCATTACATTAGGCTATTGCCCTAGCTACTCTGTCCAGTGCAATTAAAGTGTAACTGGACAAGCTAGATGAAGACATTTTAAAGAGGTTAGACGAGAACACCCAATAGCCTCAGAGATGTATAACTAGTAGCAGAATTCAGCTCCAAAGCATCCCTTGATGTTTCTAAGATGATTGCTAAAGGCCTGGCATTATCATTTTCTGCCAGAAGAGTTCTATGGTTGCACTTCTGGAGAGTTGATGGTTCCTCAACATCCTCCCTTTGTTCTTTAACCTTCCAAGATGATCTTCTGCTTGGTAAAGTACTGAATGAAGAAATTAAAAAAGCTGCTGACAGTAAAAAAAGTTTTTCTGTCACTAGGAAAAAATACACCATATTCCTCTTTGTGGAGAGAAAGGAGGTTTCGCAACCAATCCTTTCGGAAGAACAGATCATATCGTCTGGGAAAAGAATATACTAGTGATGTATCACTGAGGAATTTCTAGTCATCTTCCTCTACTTCCAAAATCAATAGAGGAAGAGGATCCCGTGACTCTTCCAAAAACATCTGAAGGTGTGCCAGTCCGGTCAGATCTCATAGGAGGAAGATTCCTATATTTCCATTCTGCCTGAGCCAAAAATATTTCAGACACATGGGTCTTGTCTGCTTCCTAGAAAAGTGATACAGATTAGGATTCAAGACTTTCTCTACAATGTATACTGTCAAGAAATCAACAGTGCCTCAAGGAGAAAAGGGAAAACAATGATGGTTTGCATCTCCAAACTACTTCATCAAGGAGAAATAGAAGAAGTGCTACCTTCCAAAAAAATTCAGGAGTCTCTATTCCATCATATTCCTGGCCCTAAATTGATAATAGACTTGAAGGCAATAAACTCATATTTAAATCTGCAATCTTTCAAGATGGAATCCATTTCCACAATTATTCCCAACATCAACTGAGGGGATTGGCTAACATCAATAGACCTGAGGGATGCATATTATTGAATCCAAGTCCATTCTCCTCACACCTCAAGTGTCTCTCATTCCACATGCTAATAAGACATTTTCAGTTTAACCCCTTAAGGACACATAACATGTGTGACATGTCATGATTCCCTTTTATTCCAGAAGTTTGGTCCTTAAGGAGTTAAAGGTCTTCCTTTTGGCCTAAGACACAGAACCTTCTGAAAAATCATGGTTGTCCTCATAACCTTTCTGAGAAACCAAGGAATAACAATTTCCTATTACTTAGATTACATTCTAAAGGTCACTCCAAGTTTCCAGGAAGCCATTTCCCACACCAATCCTGAGACCCATTTGGATGTGATCACATGTAAACAAAAACTTATCCGCTTAGCTCCCCCCCATGGGAGTAAGTGGACTTCCATGCTTTTATATAGTTCCCAATAGCATGGAAATTAGATGCCATATCTAGTATGGCCTATGAAGCCTGGGGCCCAGTGAGATGTGCGTGGCATGTTCAAAAATAGGGAAGAAGGAAAAATAAATCAATAAAAAGGAATAAATAAAAAATAATATATAAATAATAATAAAGGGGAAAAAAAGACAGAAAAGAAAACCAGCCACATCCAAATGCTTTTCTGCATTTTTATATTTTATTTTTCTGCATGTCTTATGTGACTCATATGTATTTGGAAATTATTCAAATTGCATACATTATAGTATAGTTTGCTATGTGAGCTTACCCTTAATGCCACCCCTTAATCCTTTCCATCCTTCCTTTTATAGTGTGCCTATCAATGATTCTAGACTTGTTTATCTGTCTTCTTTTATTAATTCTTCAGTCTGTCCCTTGCCTTGACCTTCTTTCCCTTCTGCTCACATTACTATCACCTATTTACCCTGCACATTTGTATTATTCACCCTCAATGAGGTTTCCTTCTTATTATAATCCCCTCCGTGAAAATGAGAGAAATAAGTCAGTAAATAAATAAATACAAATAAATTAATTAAAAATAAAGTACACATAAAAAAAAAAAAAACATTTTGTAGTGCCCATGTTAGGTAGCCTTATGTTTGTGTTCCTTTAGTGATTCTACGTGCTATTTTCCTATTTATATTATGCCTCTGCTTTATCTATTAAATTCTAATTGTCCAATCTCAGTGAGGCATCCCTCTTATTATAGTCCCCTAGTAAAAGGAAAAGAGAGGGAAAAAAAAGGACTTTATGCAAAAAATAAAATTAAAATAAATATTAAAAAGCCTTCCTTCTCTACAAAAATTGTATGATTATTTTTATGCAGTTCCTATATTTTTCTCTCTTAGCCATGCTTTCAACTTTTCCTGGGACTTAAACTGCAACCATTTAGATTCATAATTCAAATTAAGCTGTGCTGGAAAGCCCCAGTTATATTTTCAAAATGGCTATTAGCGTAGAAAATGCATGTAATTTTGTTCTGGTATAATAGGAGTGGTGTGGAAATACTTTAATTGTATCATATGGAGCCGGCATTATCCGGTCTTCATTATATATTTTTTTAATTCCATATGAGGAGTAGCAGATTAGGACATCTCTTGGTAAATTATCTAGAAGGTGTATGGGCCTTGAAGTACTGTGCTATCTTTCTAGGTAATGTGGGTATCCTTCGATTGGTACCCCTGAGCTGGAGAGGAGGTCATGTAGATATTTTCCTAGATGTTCATTGGAAACAGATTCTGGGATTCCTCTAAGTCTTATGTTCTTCTGTCTCGCTCTATCCTCTATATCTGCTATCTTCTGTTCTAAATGCTCAATTCTATTTTTGTTTTGTTTATGTAAGTCTTGCTGTGTGCTCAACAAGAATTCTAGATTCTCTGTCTTTTCTTCATTTATAATTACTCTTTTGTCAAGATTTGTTAGCTCAGTTTTAACTTCATTTCTATTTCATATTTATTTTTTTTCAAAGTGGCTGTCCAGTGCTTCCAGTAGTTGTTCTCGGGATACTGGATGTTGTTCGGTATGCTGTTATTCTTCTTCTCTCTCATTCTTCCTCACCTGAATGTTTAACATCTCTGATTACTCTGTGTCTGATTACTCTGTGTCTGCTTTTGATGATTGTGGCAAGAAAAAAGATAAACGTTTCTCCATTTTTGTATCTTTATCCTTTTTATCTTTTTTTTTTGTATTTGTATATTTTCTTGCCCTTTCTTTGTAGCCATTTTTTTTTTTTTTACAGCAACCAAATTTTCCTTCTTCTTTAAAGGGGAAGAGGAAAAAGGGGAGTCAACTGGAGGAAAAATCAAACTCTTCCTTTTCTTTCTTGTCCAGTGAAAGTATTTATGCTTTAACCAATGTATAGCATTATTTGCCTTTTAGGTTTTAAAGTTAGTTGATCAGAGTTAAGACTCTCTGATTTCAGTCAACAGACTTTTGTTTTTAGGCTTTTTAAACTTTGATTGTTTTTAGGTTTTAAGGATGTAATATTCTCCTGTTTCCCTCTGTTTGTTACTATTTCCTTTTGTCTTCCTTGATTTTCTGTATTTCCAGACAGAGGAACACATCTATCTTGCTTTCTTTCTCCCCTTCCCCTTCACCTTTTTTTTTTTCTTTTTATCTTTTTTTTTTTTTTGTCTTTCCCCTCTTATTTTACCAAGCTCTTGGTGTTCTATATGCCAGAGTAATATTGTCAGAGCCTAGGTTAGGCATAGGCAACCTTCGGCACTCCAGATGTTTTGGACTACACCTCCCATGATGCTTTGACAGCATTATGGGTATAAGAGCATTATGGGGGATGTAGTCCATAAGATCCGAGTGCCGAAGGTTGCCTATCACTGGCCTAGGTATTGTCAGACAGCTATTAATACTTAGAGATTGTAATAGTTTTATTTAAAAACAACTCACCTAGGCAAAAAATAATGGGGGTTTAGTTACATTATATGATCATATATTGCATATGTCTGCCACAACGTCAATGTACCCCAGTAAGGAAGTATGTCCCAAGTAAGTGGATTAACCTCATAAGAGCAAGCAGTAGGCTGCTAGAGTAGGACCTGCCAAGAATGGGGTACATTGACATTGTGGCAGGCTTATGCAATATATGATCATATAATGTAACTAAACACCCATTATTTTTTTGCCTAGGTGAGTTGTTTTTAAATAAAACTATTACAATCTCTAAGATTTGAAATCATTGTTTAGTGAATAAGAGTTTATGTATTTTGTATATTTGGCTCCAGCAGCACCCTATAATGTATGCTTGTTCAGGTGAGTGCAGCCCTCTTGGTTTCAGCTATTAATACTAGCCAATCATTTGTTTCCCTTCCCTTTTCCTTTTCCTTTTGTATGTGAGATGTTATGTATCAGATGTTCTTTTGTAATTAACCAAAGTCTTTTAGGATAATAGCTTTACTTATCTTTTTAACTGACTTTGTTTACTGTGTGCTGGTTTTGCCGCCATGCGTTTTCTGGCAACTTAGTCTCTTCCAGGTTCAGGAGCTCCCGTCCAGCTGTCAAATGCTGCTCTCACTCCCTCACTAGTCCATGCTTCAGTAACTCTTTACAGTTCTTTCCAATCGTGTTTATTTTTGCAGCTTGACCTCTGCTCTATATCAGTAGCATGTTCAGTCCATACCTCTCACTCAGTCATCCAGACTTCAAACACCAGAAGCGTAACCAAGGTGCGTGTTACGTCATTGCTCCTCCCTCCCATGACTGACTCAACATTTTTTTAATTGTGTTTGTCACATTAATTTTGCAATATGTATATTCACGATGCTCTAACCACAGATTATTAAAAACACACTTTTGCTTACTTAGCACAAGCATTATTTAATTTGTCTCCATTGTTGCAATTAGTGCAGGACTCTCCAATATTGGGGTACTGTGAAGTAGCAGTGGGCTTAACATGGCCATATTGTGGAACTGAATCCCCATATGTGTTTGCTGAGATAGGTGCTTTTAAGTAGCCTTATAAAATATAAAAAAATATTTTTATGTGTGCGCTGTTCTTTAATCTGTATTATGTATGAATTTTGGTCACTAAGGCAGCACAATTCCTGCAAAATGCATGTTTTGGGTGTGCCCCCAATTGCTTTTAGTCTTTATTTTGTCTATTTTTTTTATCTCAACCCATCAGTGTAAGCAGTTTTGTGTATCCGCCAGTCACTGGATATCCTTTATATATGCGGGCTAGGGCACAAAGTTAGGCGCTAGGCACTTGTGTATGAATCCACTCTGGGCTTGAAACCACATACCCTCCTTACTGGTACTTTTAATGAATGATAATGTACGACATCACAGGACTTGAAAGCCTTACACAACACAATGGTGTAAAACACCATGTTGTTGTTAGGTGTTTAAAAAAAAAGTATTTCATTACAGCTGTGATGAATTAATCTGAAATTGGCATTTTTATAAATTGACATTGTTATACCCCCCCCCCCCAATTGTCAGACAGCCAGTCTTGTTACTTGCTGCTTGTTTAGCTCAGTGGAGCTAAACTCAAGAGGTATCAATTGCTCAGAACACATGTCTTGCAAAGACTCCTCATTGAGCTGCATTGGGAAGTCTGTGATTGAACAGCCACAGAAACTCTGGGTGTGGTTAGAAGGTTGGGGTTTACAAAAAGGCTTTAGACCAGAGATCTACATCTTTAGCAACCTAGTTTTAGATATATCCCCAAGTAAATACATGCACGCTTTCATTTGAGGTATATCTACTAGATGCTTGATTTATTCTATTATCTTTTTGGGGGATGGGGAATGTCCATGTATGTGGATTGATCAGCACCATTATCCTTGGACAGTATTCTCTGTAATACTGTGCTTTGTAAAACTCAGTGATGTTTCAGCTCCTGCCGTGTGTATGTGAGCCTGGACAGGAAGTGGAAGGGATCACTTCCCATCTGCCCACTAACAGTCTCTCACACAGTCTTGCAGGAGGAGCAAGGACTGCATGAAAGTTATAGGAGTGTGAGTACTTTGCAAGTAACCCTCCAAATGTCACATGCCTGTTCCCTAAACAACACCATCGGTTACTCTAAATTTAACCAGTTTCTAAACCTAAACAACCCCCTTCCTTAGTCCCAAATTAACCATTCAAATTCTAAACCTGAAAAAAATAAGTTACCATAGTAAGTTTAACTCATCTTAAAACAAAGCACTTCCACTACAAAAACACAAAATTTAACCCCACTGTAACCTTTAACCCAATAATCTTAAAACATCATTATACCACAACATTACCAAAACCTTTTAATCTTCACACTATGTGATCTAATTTTGATTTTAACCCCTCTCAAACTTGTATGCTCATCATTTCTAACACTGTCCTTGATTTAATATTTTTGGATAAGCTTGTCAAATGATTTAATATTTTTGGATAAGCTTTTCAAATGATTTAATAGTTTTAGGCTAATCTTTTAAAATGGGAAAAAAATATTTTGCTATATTTATTTTTATTATGGAAAATTATTTCATGCTTACCATCATTTTATTTTTCTGTTCATTTTACTAATGAGTTAGCTCCCTCCTCATAGCAGAAAAGACAGGTAATTGGTATAAATAAAAGTTTTCAAAACTCCCACCCATAGACACCACACGTGCAAGGTGAAAAATAAATAACTTGGTGCTTCAAAAGTTCACCTCCCAGTTAGTAACTACTATATATTCCTCCGTTCCTCCTGTTTGAGGGACATAGGATGTTTTAAGAAATGGCTCTTCACTGTCATAGATCTGCTAAAAAAAAAAAAATCTCTATATAAATCAAAATCATCAACATTTTTAACAGGGGCAAACTTCACGCCCACTGATAGTAAAAGCTACATTCATAGCTATTACTCCACAAGAGGAGCTGTCACCATCAGTCATAGCTGAGAGGGATAGCCAGAGGACAACTCACAAGGGCCATATAGAATTGGTCTCATATTCTGGACTTTAAATCCCAAGCGGAACATATAAAGAATAAACTCACTCAAGCTATAATAAGAATAGTAAATGGATAAAGACATTAAAATAGTGACTAAAAGAGATAGAAATGAAACGTTAGCAGATAAATATACTCCCCTAAAAACAGGTTTTTATAACTAGGTATAATACTGACCACTGGAAAATAAAGAGAGGTTTACGTAAATATTGGCCAAATAAATTACAAGACTCAATATTGGTAGGTTTATTACCCAAACTACCAGCATTAATTTTCAAAAAACAAAATCTAAAAAATATGCTAGTACCCAGCTATATTAGGAGGAGGAAGGACAATATGGAAGCAGTCGGTAAAAAAAAAAGCTTCAAGGATTGTCATAAATATTTGGAATGTTTTTCCATCACACTTGATGGAACTACTCATTTCACTAGCATCGCCACTGGGGAGCAGTTTCCCATTAGATCTGATATTGATTGCCACACTGTCTTTGAGGTATATTTACTGCAGTGTCCGTATGGCAATCAGAATATAGGCCATACAAAAAAAAGCTCTGAAGGTCAGGATAATGGAACATATTAACAGCATTCAAAAGGTTTTATATCTCATTCAGTCCCTGTTCATGTCTGTATTTTTATATTTAAACTGTATTTTAATAGTTTCAATTATGTTAATATTGAAAGGGCATACTATCACAGCATGCAAATTGTTGGATACATAGATTACAAACACTGGAACTGAGGGGATTAAATGTGGACGTAGATGTGGACAACAATTCAGACAGAGAATTCTCCAACATGTTGGATAAATCCCCAGTTCCAGGATTTTGACACCAATAGCTAAACACATTATTAATTTTTACGATTCACACCCGCATAATCTTCGGTTCCAAGTCATTGAAAAACTCACCATGAACACAAGAAAAGGTCATTTTAAATGGGGTACAAGGAATTTAACTACACCCCTTTTATACATCAATAATTCATAGGTCGACACTCTAACTCCTACTTTTCATTACCCAAGGGTTTAGCTTTAAAGTTCTGGCATCTAATTTATCCCCATGACAGGTCCATACTTTTTACTTGTACAGTATCTACTTAACCCACTTTAGGGTTTTATGGTGATGTATTACATAGTCATCCACATATATACTTTATTCATCTCATCTAAGAGTGAAATCAATTACATTAATCAACTTTTTCACAAATTAGATTTGTTGGTCTTACACTACAAAATTTGATTTAATATGTTAGCATGCAATCATTACATTCTCTCCCAGTTAGACTATTCACAGACTTCTTTACCCTATATTCAAACTGGAGCATTTAACCATTATAGTTTGCACCTTCACATAATCTCTTTAATATATCATTATGAGATATTTTTCTACTTTACCAGACCCAAATATTGGTGTACTCCAGTTATGATAACATACAATCAGTGGTTATTAAATCATTTCATTAAATTCACTTTTGAGATTCCAATTACCCAATTCTTTAGACGTGGCTGAGTGAAAGGCAACAGAGAGTCGTAGTCAATGGAGTATATTTCAAGCATGGGCTTGATCTGTACTTGGACCCATTCTCTTTTATATTTTTATTAGTGATGTTGCAGAAGGTCTGGATGGAAGGTATGTGTATTTGCTGATGATACTAAGATATGTTCCAGGAGGGATAATCCAAATGGCAAATGATTTAGGTAAACTAGAAAAATAGTCAGAGTGCTGGCAACTTAATGTGCAAGATAATGCATCTTAGATGTAAAAACCAAAGGGCAGAGTACAGACTATCTGAGGAAAGGGATTTAGGGGTGACCATTTCTGATGACTTAAAGGTAGGCAGACAATGTAATAGAGCAGCAGGAAATGCTAGCAGAATGTTTGGTTGTATAGGGTAGTAGAAAGAGGGAAGTGCTCATGCCATTGTACAGAACACTGGTGAGACCTCACTTGGAGTATTGTACGCAGTACTGGAGACCGTATCTTCAGAAGGATATTGATATTTTAGAGAGAGTTCAGAGAAGGGCTACTAAACTGGTTCATGTATTGCAGGATAAAACTTACAAGGAAAGTTTAAAGGAACTTAACATGTATAGCTTGGAGGAAAGATGAGACAAGGGGGATATGATAGCAACATTTAAATACATAAAGGGAATCAACACAGTAAAGGAGGAGACTATATTTAAAAGAAGAAAAACTACCATAACAAGAGGACATAGTCTTAATTTAGAAGGGGCAAAGGTTGAAAAATACCAAGAAGTATTACTTTACTAAGAGGGTAGTGAATGCATGGAATAGCCTTCCAGCTGAAGTGGTAGAGGTTAACACAGTAAAGGAGTTTAAACATGTGTGGGATAGGCACAAGGCTATCCTAGCTATAAGATAAGGCCAGGGACTAATTAAAGTATTTAGAAAATTGGGCAGACTAGATGAGCCGAATGGTTCTTTTCTGCTGTCACATTCTATGTTTCTTTGTTTCTTTTGACCAATAGGCTTTTCAGTCCATAGTAAAAGACTGCCTCCCCTTTCTTTTGGACATCATCACGGATAGGTATGTATGTCAATCATCTATTCAGCTCCTTGATTTGAGTCTGTCCTCCACCAATGACAGTTCATACTTACATTTTAAAACCTCGGGTCTCCAAGGTTAGTTTCCCCCTGAAGAGATGCCAAAACTGGTGAAACGCGCATCGGGGCTCCAATCATACCTAGGATCACATGTACCCTGTCGACCAACTCATTAACACGTTTCTTACAGCTTAATATCAGAGAGAACATGGTCTCTCGGATACTCGATTTGCGTGATCTAGGTATTCCTTTGATTTACACCAAATCCTGTTAAATAGTGACAGCATCTTCACAGACAAAAGCTTAGGTGCTCTCGAAAGCACAACTCAGTTTCCTGTTAGCACGGATTACCTGCTTATAAATTCTTAGACCATTCTTACCTAGGTTTAGCAGTAACTTTTTCAGTGAGTTCACTGGCCGTGAGCCAATCTTAGATTACATTGTTTAGTGAATGTTACCTCTTCGAAGATGCAATTCAACCAAGCGATACATTTGTTTCTTTCAGGGAACTTAGCAACACTGTTGAAAGTGCATCTGGAACTAGACACAGTCAAAATCTTCATGTGCGATTGTGACGAAGTGCCCTTCGCCACTTGGTCCTGGAGAGGCCTACTTGCCAGTCTCCTCCCCTGTGACTATGACTCTTTCATGTATCTGGCTTTAAAGCCCCTAGTCTACCTTCAGACAGACTATTTATGTAGGCTGCTTTATTTATCTTATGTTTTAGTCACCCTGTACCCATTATAGGTGCAGGGTGTGTGTAATGTAAATGGTGTGTGTGTGTACTGTGTAATGTATTGCCTGCTCTCTTGTATCGCTGAGGTTTGCTACCAACTAGGTGAGTTTGGCTATGGAGCTTGTCTAGTGCCCTCTGTTGGTAGCAACAGCAATATGCACTACCTGAATTGCAAGACTGGTTCATTTGCATATTCGGGTAGATTTGCATATTGTTAATTCTGCAGGCAGGTGAGATATTTACTGTTAAATATTGTCTCCCCCCACCCCTTTAAAAATGTGCCATTGTGTTGTGATAAGTCACTGTGTGTTGCTTGATATGGTTTGACTGTTTGTGATTTTATTGAGGTTTCACAACAATGTTATTGTGGTGACCCTATTGGCTGGTCCTAAGGGAAATAAAGGTTTTGACAGTTCTTCTTGATCCCTCTAAACGTAGCCTTGTCTCGTTATTGGAGGGAACTGTTATAATCACACTGGGGATTGCTATGCTCTGCGTGCTCCTCTGAGCTTGAATCACTTAGCTCTTTTAAGAGCTTGTTCCTGACACGCTCTCCTTGGAGGAGGGGTCTTCACCACACAGTCCTGGATGCTGGAGGTTCATACAGGGTGGAAGGAAGAGTTCTTTCCCACACAGTCCTGGAGGGCAGAAGCTGATCCAGGGTGGAAGGAAGACGGCGAGACTCCAGTCAAGATACGGCGGTTGCGGAGTCTGCGGTGGTTGTGGTGTCTGCTGCAGTGCTTGGAGTCCTCAGGAAGCGCTAGGAGCATCCGTCAATGGAGGGTACTCAGTCGGAGTACAGGGAGCTCCGCTACAGCGATATTTTACCCCTATCTCTCTAGGCAGTGGATACATTAGTATAACATCCAAAACTAGAAAAGTTAAAATTTCTGGGGAAATTGTGAGAAGTGTTCTTGCCTCCACCAGTAGTCTACAACTGGAGTGAGCGACGTAACTGTTATCATTTATATAACACATTTAATTGCAACGTTGTTGCACAGTTACATTAAACCATACATTTATAAAAACATTAGTAGGTGTTCAAAAGGCCCTGTCTATGACATCACTTGCTGCAGCAGCCTTGCACAGGTCAGAGTATTTTGGCGGTTGCCATCTTCAAACGGTCGTATTTTAAAAACTATACATCCTACAGCGAAGAGCTTTATATTGTGAGAATCACAAGACCCAGACCTACATTTTGATGCATAGTATGTCTATGAAGTATTTAAAATGAAGGCACAGTCGCAGTTTAGAAATTGCACTTCAAATTTGAGCTTTGCAGAGTGAAGTTTCAATGAATGTCAATGGACAGCGTTAGTTGCAAACAAATGATTATATTGTGAAAACTATCAGGACTATGGCTTAGCCGTTGACATGTTTAGTGGCAGCAGGGATAGCTGAACGTTTTGATATAAGATTTGTGTAGGTGGGCCTGAAAATAAGGGAGCGGTGGCAGTTTAGAAATCATGTCCTGATTTTCAGCTTTTGCCAGCTCCCACTCTAGCTTTGCCATTCATTCCTATGGGACAAATTGCGCCACAAGAACGACGATATTCCGTGAACCATTCGGCGAAACGTTCCACAAAGTAATAGCAATCCGATCGGGAACAATCTGCACGTTTTGGTAAATTTTTGTCTATGTAGTGTAAAAACTATGCAAGAACACTTAACTAACTAAAGCTGAGATTCTAAATAGCATAACTACATCTGTCTGGATACTGCCTTTGAATTTTTGCATGAAAAACGTAGAGACAAAACTACATCAAGATTAAGTTCAGTTTAAACATGCTCACTCTATATGTGAGGTATGACATGGAGAAACTGTGCCTACACGTGTTGTACGCATTTGTTTATGTACAGGTAATATGTTATCTAGACATGTAATTGTAGTTGAAAGGTACAGGGTACGTATATTAATTAACAAAACTCAACAGTAAAGTAGACAGGTAGGGCTGTCTTGTCTCAAGTTGAATTCTAAGCAAAATTCTTATGACCTTAATGGTCTGTCATGCCAGGTGAGTAACAATGTGGTAATGGTAAACACTAATCCATCACAAGTTGAATTAAGGGCATATAGCCCACTATATCAGCGTGTGTATGAGCCATACCTAGTAAATATGTCGCTAAATGCAAGTTAGTTAGAAGTGGAGGATTGAAAGTAATAGAAGAGTCGCCTGTGCTGGGCTTACAGCGTGTCATCCGCAGTGAGATAATTCCATAGTGATATGGCAGGTGGTCGTGGTTGTTCTGCATTGCATCTACATTAGAGCCGTTATACCTGGAGTGTAATTTTCCCTGACATAGGGAGTTGCGGGTGGGCAGGAGGAGTTTGTTGCTATACCGGGTTTTAGGTTGACCATATAGCCCAGGTGTAGATTTGTGTGTGTGTGCTGTCAGGTTCTGACAGATGAAGGTGTGTAAAGCTGTGCGTGTAGTGTCAATTGTAGTAAAGCACCTTTTTATTCAAAATAAGTGCTTATATGGTTATAAAGCAAGTTGTAAGCAGTAATGACGAATAAACGTTAAAATCATCGAAAGCAGGATGTGTCATATAAGCAGAATTATATCTCTGGAGACATAGGCGTGCGCACGGGGTGTGCCGGGTGTGCCTGGGCACACCCTAATCCCCGTGGCACGCCTATGGTTTGAGTCCTGCAGGAACAGCGTCCCTGCACTTTTTTGAGCAGGAACGCTGTTCCTGCAGACACTCAGCACCCCCTGTCTCACCTCTTGCCCCCCCCCCTCTCTCCAGCTCAGCCGCGGCGAGGGAGCTCTCTGCTGTCTGCGCTCTGCTTCCTCTCGCCGCACGCTGATGCCGGAAGCCGGTATATGACGTCATATTCCGGCTCCCAGCTACAGCAGACAGCCCGCGCGGCGAGAGGAAGCAGAGCGCAGACATCACACAGCTCCCTCGCCGCGGCTGAGCTGGAGAGAGGCGCCCGCCCCACTGGACCCCAGGGACAAGTCCACGCCAGCACTCCAGGTAGGAGGCTGGGTGGACATTTTTTTTTAATTAAAATGTAATAATTTGTTCTTATGTGTGAGTGTGTCTGTGTGAGTGTGTGTGTCAGTGAGTGTGTGTGTGTGAGTGTGTGTCAGTGAGTGTCAGTGAGTGTGTGTGTTGTGTGTGAGTGTGTGTGTGTGTGTGTCTGTGTGAGTGAGTGTGTGTGTCTGTGTGAGTGAGTGTGTGTGTCTGTGTGTGTGTGTGTGTCTGTGTGTGAGTGTGTGTCAGTGTGAGTGAGTGTCTGTGTGAGTGTGTGTGTGTCTGTGTGTGAGTGTGTGTCTGTGTGAGTGAGTGTGTGTGTGTCTGTGTGAGTGAGTGTGTGTGTCTGTGTGAGTGTGTGTGTCTGTGAGTGAGTGTGTCTGTGAGTGTGTGTGTCTGTGTGTGGTGTGTGTGTCTGTGAGTGTGTCAGTGTGTGTGTCTGTGTGAGTGTGTGAGTGTGTGTGTCAGTGAGTGTGTGTGAGTGTGTCTGTGTGAGTGTGTGTGTGTGTGTCTGAGTGTGTGTGTGTGTGTGTGTGTGTGTGTGTGTGTGTCAGTGTGTGTCTGTGTGTGAGTGTGTGTGTGTCTGTGTGTGTGTCGAGTGTGTGTCTGTGAATGTATGTGTGTGTGTGTGTGTGTGTGTGTCAGTGAGTGTATGTGTGTGTCTGTGTGAGTGTGTGTCTGTGAATGTGTGTGTCTGTGAGTGTATGTGTGTGTGTGTCTGAATGTGTCTGTGAGTGTATGTGTGTGTGTGTCTGAATGTGTCTGTGAGTGTGTGTGTGTATGCATATATATATATATATATATATATGTATATATATATACACACACACGCAGAGCCGGCGCTATCTGAGTGCCGGCTCTGCTTTAAGCCTCCATGGGCCGGCAGGGAGACCAAAGATCTACCTCACTGGCCCACAGCAGCATGGAGGGAGGCAGGAGAGGACCCAGGGAGCTCTAGACAGAAGCTCCGCCAGGTTCCTCTCGTGATATCTGAGTGTTGCTGCGTCAACGCTCAGATCTCGCGAGAGTTAACTCTAGCCCTGCAGGCTAGAGTTCACTCTCCACTGGACCACCAGGGATGGCACATGGCAGCAAGGATTTACTAATCTGCCAAATCCCTCCAAACATACAGCACACACATACAGCACCTACACACATACAGCTCACACACACACAGTACACTAACCACACCCTCACAAACACACACAGCACCTTTAAAAAAAAACGCAGCACCCTCACACACAGCACACTAACAGCACCCTCACAAACACACACACACACACAAACAGCACCCTCACAAATACACGACACTCACACAAACAGCACCCTCACAGGACAAACAGCACAGTCACAAACACACATACACACATACACACAAACACCCTCACATCACACTAACAGCACCCTCACACACACATCACACTAACAGCACACTAACAGCACACACAGCAGTGTGTGTGTGTGGATATATCTATCTATATATATATATATGGATATATATATATAGATATAGATATATAGATAGATATATCCACACACACACACACGGCGTGTGTTTGTGCTTTAGGGTGCACACCCAAATGCAATAGGCTGCGCACGCCTATGTCTGGAGACCAGTCTATAACATCATATCAAAATAAAACACTTTAGTTCTAAATGCACCTACAGAGGCCAACTCTAATAATGAAGTAGCGTGGCTACCTACCAGATGAAAGACGTGTATGATAATACTGGTTTAACCTATTAAAGGCAAGTCTAACCGCAAGCCGCATGAAATAGGGAAACAACCATGAAGTGGCCCTCACGTAAGTAGAGGGGTCGATGGATAGAACTGATAGATCGGCTACAGGAAGCCAGTACTTGGCAATATGTACCTTAATACGCCAAGTACCCTGCTCGTATGTGGGAGAGCAACATGCTAGCAACCTGATGCTGGGGACCCCGGAGAGTCGGAGGGGTTCCCTAGTTAAAGTGCTATGCGAAACCACTCACAGTTTACTCGGAGACTGCACCCGACAGCGGCAGGTCCTCACCGCGAACACTCACTCTGGATTAACCTGAAGACCCCAAGCACTGCCGGCGAGCAGAGAATGACGTCGGGAACACATGAACCGGAAGTAAACAAATCACTTCTGAGATTGTCGATGACAGGTAAGCAGGGGCTCACTGGGTTTAAATAGGGATGATTGTGCCTCCCACAGTTACAGGCCAAGCCTTCTATATATATATATGCACATACATACAGTGGTTCCTCGGTTTATGAATTTAATGCGTTCTCCGGGACGTTTCGCATTGCTAAAAATTCGGAAACCGAAACACTGTTTCCCATAGGAATACATTGAAAACCAATTAATGTGTTCCAGAGGTCTTTTATCTGTTCTAAACTCTTGATTAACCAAACAATAACATTTCAAACATCCAACTTCAACTTTTAAAACATCACACATTAACTTTTAAACATTGCAGACTTTTCAAACATAGTACAGTACACTTCAACTGTGTACATAGATCACATGTCAACAGGGAAAACATGGAAAACATAAAAACTATTTCAACACTAATTGGAAGAAGAGGAGGTGTAGGGCAACTGGGCATCACTAACACAAGCAGGTTCTTCTTCATGTCTAGGTGGTTTTTGTAGGAACCATTCCATTGTCTGCTTCCCCTGGTGCCTTTTAAGCATCCCTCGGAAAGGGGACATGTCGGTGTCAAAACTGTTGACAAGTCTTTGGGCTAGAGCCTTATCTGGGTGGTGCTGCTGTAAAAAAGTCTGTAGGTTTACCCACATTTGGCATGCCTCCTCGAGTTTCATGGAAGAGAGCTGTTTCTCACTTATTTCCTCTTCCTCGAATGAGATCTGCTCGTCAATTGCCTCTTTCTGCAATTCCACCAGATTCTCAGTGGTTACAGTTGTGTCCCTCCACCAGCTTGCAGACATCCTTCTCCGTCACCTCCAGGCCTATGGTCCTCCCCAAGGAAACAATCTTTTCCAACACTGTTGACTCTTGTGCAGGTGCAGAAGCATCGGAGGCAGGTTTCACAACACAGTCTGGCCACAGGTTGCTGACTCAGGCCCAGGCAATGGTGATAATCTGCAGATAGCTCACAATGTCAAAATGCTCTCCCCTTAAAATTCAAGGAGGGTGAGGCTTCATTGATCTGTCATCTCAAAGCATAGCCAGAAAAGCTCCCTTGTGTAGAGATTTTTTTTTTAAATTGGAGATGACCTGCTGGTCCATTGGCTGGAGTAGTGGGGTGGTGTTAGAAGGAACATGACCTTGATGAAGTTAAAGTCCTCCAGAAAATCTTCCTTGAGTCTTGGAGGATGAGCAGGAGCATTGTCCATGAGCAGCATGGTCTTGAGTGGCAGGTTATTGTTCACAAGATATTGCTTGACAGTAAGACCAAAAAACCACATTGACCCACTGAACAAACAAGAGGCGTGTGACTCAAGCCTTTAGGGTGGACCATCACAAAACTCTCAACTGCTCCTTGTTTATCTTGTGTTTCTTGATGGCCCATGGGTTCTCTAAATGGTAGATGAGCAGGGGCTTGATTTTAAGGTCCCTATTGGCGTTGGCGCAGAACAGGAGGGCGAGACATTCCTTCATCGGATTGTGGCCAGTCAATGAGGTCTCCTTTTCCGTGATGAAGGTACACTTTGGCATCCTCTTCCAGAAGAACCTAGTCTTGTTGCAGTTGAAGACCTGCTGAGGAAGGTAGCACTCTGAAACCATGACCTCCAGTAGCAAACCCCTCAGCTGCAGCAACATCGAAACTGCCGGTCTCTCCATGCCTGACAGTGCTGTGGATGCCAGATCTGGTCTTGAACCTTTTGAACCACCCCATGCTGGCCTTAAAGCCTTCTGCATCGGCTGACATTCCTGGCTGTTGGTTGAGGAGGTCAGCGTGCAATCCAGAGTAGGAGCAACTTTTAGACCTCCTCCAGAACAGGTGGCCGTTGCTTGGAGACCCTGGTGACTCCCTTGCCTGCATCTCTTCCAGTTATCTTCTCTTTCATTTTTAGGATGGTAGCGATTGTGGAGGCACTCCTTCAATACTCTTTAGCGAGGTCAGTCAATTAAATTCCAAAAGAAAAATGCTTTACACACACATGTGCTGGCATGGAAATCACCCCACAATGCAGAACACACAGTAACAGGCATACACAGCACATGAGCTGGCATGGAAACCACAGTAAAAAACATGCACAGCGCATGAGCTGGCATGGAAACAGTAAAAGCCATGCACAGCACATGAGCAGGCATGGAAACTAACCCACAATGCAGAACACAAAGTAACAGGCATACACAGCACATGAGCTGGCATGGAAACCACAGTAAAAGTCATGCACAGCACATGAGCTGGCATGGAAACCACCCCACAATGTAGAACACACAGTAAAAGGCATGCATACAACAAAGCTCAGCTCCCTACCTTTCCACCTCTTGAGAAATGCACCAAAAAGTCCTAAAACCGCGGCAAATGGCTCCAAAAGGCTCTAAAACTCACTGCAAAAACCTCTCCAACACCTCTCCAGTATGCAGGGGGGCGGTGCTATAAACTGGGAAACTTGCTTCGTATTGTGAAAAATTTTTTGTAAATCAAGGCTTTTTTTTCCAATGAATATTCATTCGTAAACTAAATATTTTGTTTACCGAGGCGTTAGTTAACCGAGGTACTACTGTGTATATATATATATATATATATATATATATATATATATATATATATATATATATAACATAGATTTAATCAAACTTTGGTACACACACAATTTGGCATTGATTATTTTTTTTAAATAATATGGTCCCTGAGAAAGTTCTATGTACAGAACAAAATGCCTAGGACATTTTGTTTTACTTTATATGCTTATTTTACCCCTCCCCACACACACACACACGAGGCTCTTACCCAAAACAGTTCCAAACTAGACCGACCGCAAGACCTGATTTTTAGTTTAAAAACCAAACTACCGAACATAGTCAATAGTCTTACCCTGGAGCTTGTTCCCAACATCAAGACGAACGATTCCAGCGAACAGTGCCCTTCTAGGTGGTGTAGAATCCAAACGCAGATGATGATGGAAGTCTAGTCTAGTGGTTGATGACCAAACACCACTGCCTATGTTCATGCGAACAAGATGGCCACCACTCTTGGTCGTTCATGTGAACAGTGGCCACCCAAACAAACAATTAGAACACTGCGATTAGAATCATTACCAAGTGTTAATAGGGTTTAACAAGCTCCGGGTGGTCTCTGGTTCGTGCGGCTGTTTGGTTCTCAAACCACAAAATTCCAATTGCACAAACAGAGCCTTTTAAACGTATATTAGCCAAGGTCTATTTCAGGGGTCATAGTCCTGAGGCAAGAGGCTGGCTAGCAGGCCCCTCCAAGAACTCATGGAGAGGTTCAGTTCATCACACCAAGCAATATTTATAGTGGAAGCGACAGAATTAAAATTGGACCAATAGTTCTAAAAAACATTTTTGATTTGCACAAAACTAATAAAGCTCAAAAAGTAATCAATATATTTTAGCTATAATATCTGCTCAGACAAGTTATAGTATCCTAGATGCTTCTGATCAGATGAATAGAGTGCCGGGTAGAAATGAAGGTCATGATTACAATACCTATAAAGGAACAAGTCTTTATGATCGATATTTACATGTCTAGACTAATACAAGATAAACTCCTGTAGGAAATTACACCCATCTTGCTACAGATAATTCAATTCTAAATTTTGCCAAAGAGAATAATAAAATAGATTAGAGGAGAACCTCATTAAAACATAAATTCAAGGTATGGATTACAAACATATTTAGGCAACATCAAAAGACGTTAATGTCCTTCTCCAGTACAGAGAAAATATTTAATACTCGCTTTAAAATCAGAAGCTTGTCCAAATGCATAACTTCCAGACAGGCTGAAAGGCACCCTGGAATTCCATATACTGTTGAATAAAAAAACAAACAAAAAACAGTCATATCCTGCAATTAACAGGGAGGAGAAATTAAACTTAAAATCCTACCATTCTCTTGAAGTATATTGTATGGTGTATATATAGCATAAATCTCATTGACGGTGGACAGGGGCCATCAAGTACACTCTGGCTGATTTCTCTTCCTTGCAACACTTTGGTAGGTACTAAACATTGCATACCAGGAAAGCTATTTGCCATTTTTTTAAATGCTCTGACCCAGTCATATAGCCATCACTATTTGGCCTTTGTCAAAGTCTCTCAGATCTTTTCCCTTGCCCATTTTTATGGCTTCCAACACATGAAATTCAAGAACGGATTAGTCACTTGCTGCCCAAATTATTCCACCCCTTAACAAGTGTCATTAATATGATATAATCAATGTTATTCAGTTGGCTTAATGTGGCTGATAAGTGTATATATCTGTTGTAAATTCAGTTTGTACTGATCCTGTATATATTTGTATAGTGCTATAATATCCTCTCCGAGGCACATTTTTCTAAGTAAAGAAATGCAGTTTTTATAGCTTTTCCTCATACCTAATGTTTTCCATCATATTATTAATTCTGTAGCTCATCTCTTCACTTTTTCTAGTTCTGCAATATCCTTCTTTAAAACTGGTGCCAAAAACTGCACCACATATTCAAAGTGGGGTCTTACCGTTGATTTATAAAAAGCCAATTTATATTTTAGTCATATGAATCAATACCCCTTTTTAGACATGACAGCACCTTACTAGCTTTCGCCATGGCTGACCAGCATTGCATACTGTTTCCTACTTTATAAAACTGTTCCCAAGTCATTTTTTTGTTGATGTTATCTCCTATTTAGCATTGTGGATTCCTTGTTGCAAAATGCATGACTTTTGTTTCATCTGCAAACACTGACACATGACTTTCAATACCCACTTCAAGATCATTTATAAAGAGATTAAAGAGAATTGGAGGCAAAACCTAATACACTATCCTTGTATCCAATTTGAAAATGTTCATCCCCCATTGAAAATCAGGTTTATTGTCAAAATTTACAGACTTTTAGCTGTTTGGAATGAACAAATCAAACAAAAGCAATTAAAATAGCTCAACACAATGAATTCTTCAAGTGGTTTCCCCAAATTCAATTGAAAATGCAACTTATAATGACTTCTCCAGTCTCAACAGTCTCTTTTCCAGTCTCCAGTCTCAACTCTCTGAACAGAATCCCTCTGTAAGAACTTAACTATCGGCTTCTCAGATATCTGACACTTCTGGGTTCACAGACCAATGACACGCCCCCTTCTCTGACACAGTCTTCCTCACACTGCTTAGAGGGACCACGCTTGATTATTTTGAAGCTTCGGGATCATTCAGACTAGCTGCAAACAAGCTCTTGCTAAACTACTATTTATGTGTACCGAACCTGGTCTGTTAAAACCGCTCCATCTCCATTCTCCTTCCATTTGACTTCGGATTACCTTTGGAATATTCCTATTTCTTCAAACCTTCCAAGTAACGGCAAGTTATATATATTTGGATTTTTTTCGTTCTACTGGCACTTCAGTACTGATTGCTAATCTATTTCAGTGCCTCTTGAGTTCAATTAATGGAAAAGCTAAACCTTATGTTTCACTACATGAACTGGTTCTCGCATATAACTCTGCTTATCAAACTATCTTCATATTGTATTCCATAAAGCTACATGAACTCTGCTAATCAAGCTATCTTCATATTGTATTCCTTAAAGCTACAGGAACTCTGCAGATCAAACTATCTCGTATTGTAATCCTTAAAGTTACGGTGACTGTTCTCAGCAATCTACCTTCAAGTAAAATTCCTTAAAGGACGACTACAGTGCCAGGAAAATATACTCATTTTCCTGGCACTATAGTGCCCTGAGGGTGCCCCCACCCTCAGGGTTCCCCTCCCGCCGGGCTCTGGGGAGAGGAAGGGGTTAAAATCTTACCTTTCTACAGCGCCGGGCGGGGAGCTCTCCTCCTCCTCTCCTCCTTCATAGAGACGTCATCGGCTGAATGCGCATGCGCGTCAGGAGCCGCACGCACATTCAGGCAGTTCATAGGAAAGCATTTACAATGCTTTCCAATGGACGCTGGCGTCTTCTCACTGTGATTTTCACAGTGAGAAGCACGCAAGCGCCTCTAGCGGCTGTCAATGAGACAGCCACTAGAGGCTCTAGAGGCTGGATTAACTCTATTATAAACATAGAAGTTTCTCTGAAACTGCTATGTTTATAAAAAAAAGGGGTTAACCCTAGCTGGACCAGGCACCCAGACCACTTCATTAAGCTGAAGTGGTCTTGGTGCCTATAGTGGTCCTTTAATGAAGAATTGTTCCCTTTAAATCCTAATAAATTGTTCTGATAAACCATTAAGGTTTCTCCTAATTATTTCTGTAGTTGAGTTCCACTCCAAATCCATAGGAAGTGTAACACCCTCACAAGAGCACACATGCAAAACAGATTTTGTCCCAAGTACACCTTTTGCAGCTAATCAAAGGCTTCATTAGTCGCACCAGGTGTGCTTGAGCTGGAACACTTAAATTACCAGAACTGGCTAGATGTTTGTTGAGTGTCATGTTTGACCACATGTTAGAAATAAGTCAAAATAATTTTTCTTCGCAAACAAGGAACAGGATACAAAAATATAGCAAAGGCACTGAATTATCCTAGAAACACTTTTGGGAGCATAGTTAACAAGTTGAAAGTTGAAAGAACAGTGGTACACTACCTGGACGGGGCAGATATGATTGCAACCATGGTTGCAAAAGACCTGCAGCTAGACTTGGTGGCAACAGGCACTGAGGTTTTAGTGAGCACAGTAAGGCGTGTACTAAATGCAGAAGGTCTCCATGTCTGAACTCTACGACTTACACCACAACTGACCCAAAAGTACAAGAAACGTTGGTTCCAATGTGCTCAAAATCACGTAAATAAGCCACCGAAGTTTTGGAATTCTGTTCGTTGGAGTGATAAAACTAAAATGTAACTTTTGTCTGGAGGAAGAAGAATTAAGCATTTGCTGAAAAGAACACTCTGCCAATGATTAAGCATGGTTGTGGCTCAGTAATGCTCTGGGGCTACAGTGTGTGGAAGGCAATATGGATTTATTGCAGTATCAGGAAATCTGTTGAGGAAACAGAAGCATTGGACCTTCCAACTTGACATAATCCCAAGCATACCCCAACTTCCACCAAGACATGCTTGCAAAAAAAGTCCTGAAATTTTTTTCCTGACAGTCACCTGACTAGAACCCCATAGAAAATCTCTGGTGGGATTTGAAGAAGGCAGTTGCAGCACGCAAACCCAAGAATATTACTGAACTGGAGGCCATTGCTAATTCTAAGATTCCTCAGGAATGCTGCCAGAAACTGGTGTCTAGCTATGCATCTCCTTTGCAGTAGGTCATAACAGCAAGAGGGAGCTCAACTAAGTACTAAAGATGCTTGCCATGAAGAAGCTGAAGACTATTGAGATTGGACAAGTAATTTTAAGTTGCATTTTCAGTTTAATTTTGAGAAGCTGCTTGATGCATTCATTGTGTTGAGCTTTTTCAATTGCTTTTGTTTGATTTGTTCATTTTAAAAAGTTGAACGTCTGTAAATCTTGACAATAAACCTGATTTTCAATGGGGATTAAATAATTTTGATTACAACTTTACATCTATTTTCTGCACTCTATCATTAAGTTATTGTGTTTTTTTTTGTTTTTTGTTTTTTTTTAGCTGAAACCAGTTAGAGGGTTCAGAGAACTCCCTTGTTGATAACCTTGTTGATTCTACACTTACATGGTAGTTTAAATTTGATTTATATGTTTTAATGTGATGGGTTGATAGGAGGATACCAAAGGAGAGATGGAAAAATGGGGAAGGAGGAATGAAAGGAATGCAAAAAAAAAAAGGATGGAAGAATGGAAAAATACATTCACGCAAAACCCTGAAAAACCCACTATAAATATATAGGATGGTTACACTGACACACTGCTACACTACACAAACAAACTATTACATTAACACAGACAGCCACAGTGCACACATACTGCCCCACATCCACACACTATAATGGGGATTTAGTTACATTATATGATCACACATTGCATAAGCCTGCCACAACGTTAATGTACCCCATCTTTGGCAGATCCTACTCTAACAGCCAAATGTCTGCTAAATGAGCTACTCACTTGGGGAAATCCTCCCATCTCGAGTTCTCTGCAGTACAAGGCTAAATAGGATCCTGGGATGAGGCACCTGTGACAGGGAGGGGTGCAGAACCAAGGAGCTGACTTAACTCCTAAATATGTGTGTGTGTATATATATATATATATATATATATATATATATATATATATATATATATATATATATATATATATAAAAAACAAGGGGTTGGTTGCACTTACCAGAACATGCTTAAATGGGGTGCTGCTGGGGGCCAATACATACAGTAAAAAATGAAAATCCAGCGCACTCCCTATCTACTAAAAAGCTACCTTGGTGTTGATTTTGTAAGTTTTATTAAAAACACCTAATCTAGACAAAAAATAATTACATTATTTGATTATAAGTTATTATATTTGATTATACATTACATTATTTGATTATACATTGCATAAGCTTGCCGCAATGTCAATGTACCCCATTTTATACAGGTTGTGTTTGTATGGAGTATGTGTGTATGTGAATGTAACGGCGAATGTGTGTAGCGTTGTGTGTTTTTATGTACTGTTGTAAAAGTTTAGTAATAGATACACAGGTTCAAACATGGATGCCTATGCAAATACACACACACAAACACATATACAGATATACACATACAGACACACAGACGCAAAGATACACACACTGACATGCAGATACACAGACACAGAGAATGATATATAGAATGACATACATGCAGATACAAACACTGACACATATACAGCTACATAGACAAACAGATACACATACACACAGAAAGATATAAAGATACACACAGATAAATACACAGACACACATAGAGGCACACAGGCAGATACATAGACACACATGCAAAATGTAAGTTTTTAACCACCCTGGTGTTTTCTACATTTAGAGTGCAGGATGGTGGCTTCTCTGGGGTCCAGTCAGCTGCCTGAGTTCACACTCCCTCCTCTCTGCCTCTCCTGTGCAGCTCGATCTGCTAGCTGGGACGAATGGACTTGATGTAATTTCTTCCCATGGCTGATATCATCACGGGTGCCTGGTTGTGCTATTAAAGGGCCGCATCTGTGAGCAGGCCTCCGAGGACACATTGCCATCGGGTGTCCATAACTGAATAGGCCACAATGTGCGTGCCCAAGTGCAACCACACTGGCTGCACTGGCAGTAGTTCCTCCACTGGTCCTAGTGTCCACTTTTGCTCCCGTAGTGAGAAATGAATAAGGTAATTAATTAATGAATAAATGTGAGGAACTTGGTGTCCCCCGTCCCCTCCCATTGGGACTAGGGGTCTTATTGTGATATGAAATATCAGCAGTGTACCCCACCCAGCCCACAACTGTGCATGGTGGGTGGTGGTATAATAATAATGCAGTAGCAGGGACCTATTGTCCCTCCTAGCCCTACCCACAGGTGGCTCTAATAATAATAAGCAGCGGTACCAATTGACTCCTGGCCCCTACCCATATGTGGCATAATAGAAGGGGTTAACATGCCACTGCCAACCCCCCAAAAATTGTGCTCACACCTCCCAAGGTAACTTGGGGTCCCCAAGCACCTAACCACCCCCAATACAACAGTCATATTTCTCCCCCTCCCCCACCCTAATAATAGTGGGGGGGGGGAATAAATGTAATATCTATAACATACATATATGTACTTACCATTAGATGTCTTATTTCTTCCATTTCTTATAGGCTCTTTCTCCCTTTCTCCCCTCCCCCCCCCAAAAAAAAAGCCATGAAGTACCATCACAATTTTTTAAGAAAATAAAAAGGACTGAATCACAAAAAAATACAGTAAAAAAACTGCAACACATACAAATAAAATCAATGGGGTGCCACGCAGTTTGAGTTTGCATAGTGGTAAAATCCCTTTTATGGGCTTTCCCATGCTATGTTGTGCAATTTAGTCAGTGAGCTCTGATCGCTTGGGTTGTAAGTATGGGAATTTTTCTAGGGTGATGGGATAGCATGAGGTTCTAAAACATCTGGAGATTGACTTACTCCCTACTTTAATAGGTTAACTAGATACATGGGCATGACTCTGATGCAGCGTGCTCTGCAGTACTTGTAACTTGATTTATATATGTGGCTGTGTAGTTCTGTGTATAAAATATACACTAAACCATTGGATTGCTTCTTGTATTGTAAACTCTTGAGATTTTTTCTTTAAATCTCATCCTGTACAGATGATTTATAGCACTTTGACAGTCTTTTCATGAGGTATGTTGTGGATGTCTTCAGCTAATAGTTGCAATT